>CM046880.1:34448089-35648089 GCA_025667525.1 Glebionis coronaria | reverse complement strand
GCCGGTTACAAATCTTAAAAAAATAACATTTGTAGTGAATTGTGTAGTATGTTATGTCTTGCCATAAAAGCAAGTTTGACAATTTTATCTTCGTATAACATTTTTTGTAGTGAATTGTGTAATAACGTGGTCTTTGGCAACAAATATTTTGCAAGTGACTTATATAATAATTCTTAAAAATAATTTTAATCGTCGATGGGTAACATTTATTATTCATTACTTACCCGTTCTATTTTAATGGCCCTCATTTAACTTTTTGAATTTTTATTTTTTTAATTTTGATCATGAATAATTTTGTTTATTTTATATAATACTTTATGAAAAATGATATTCATGAAAATATGTTTGAAAAATAATCTATTAATATATTTTGCATCATGTATTATATAACATGCACAAAAATATATAAGATCGACGTTAAAAAGTATGACTTCAAAAAGTCAAATGAGCACAATTAAAGTGGCACAAAATGAGTTATAAATATCAACAAGAATGTAATTGGTTAATATATCAAAATGATGGGTCGCATGGTCAAGAATACAAAGGGCCGAATTTAGAATTGGTTATAAATATGGTTACAACTCTATGGGCCGATGATAATTATAGTGACTTATAATTTGTTAAAAAAAGTTATTATTACCAAAAAATGTTATATGAATTTAAAATAAAGTTATTAAAAGACTGTCATTATAGTTGGTGTACTAAAAATAAAAAGTAAGTATCAAGTTTTGATGATTTTCCAAAATTGTGACAAGATAAGAGATGTGTGATTGCATATGTGAGAAATAGTAATATTGGGGTAGCTTATGTTTTTCTATCACATTAAGGCGGTGGAGTACAGTGCACCGTGGGTGGCACTATCCCACGGCGCGAGCCGAAAATGCGAGCAACCACACCGTTTCTTGCGCTTTGATCATTTGCGTCGAAGTTTCCATGCGACGTTGTGGGCGATGGCGCAAGCCCATGGCGCGAGGCACTGTACCTTGCCTCGCGTTGTGAGTATTACCGCGTCGTCGGCAATTTTTTTTTTTTGAAAACGCTATCTATGGTATGGGGTCATTTTTTGGTGTTATGGTGGGTTTGGTGTTATGAAAAAAAATGGTGATGTGACACCACTTTTTACCCACGGTTTAACCGTACCTAGAGATCTAAGTAGGATTAATTTACTATGTAAAATTTTGGTGCTATTTCTTTTCAAAATCAATATATAAAAAATCATATGAACATCCAATTAACCCATCATGTTAATTTTAATTTAACGACAAATATCATGCCTCAAGAAGAACAACCCCATGCCCCCTTAGTGCAACGCACGGATTCCGGAAGTCTTGTATAAATAAAAAAAATTTGCTCGTCATAAATTAGCCATTAATGAGGTTGAGCATCGACCCAAAACCAAACCGAACTTAAAAAGTCTGAGCCGAAATGAAAATCGATGCAAAATTAAAAATAAAACCGAAAATAATCGATTCGATTTTAATCGGGTCGGTTCGGTTTTGAGTTATGTTAAGTCGGCCCAGTGATAAACCAAACCGATTGAATAAGCAGTGGTGAGTAGAAGAAGAAGCAAAGTAATGGAGATCTGAGAGGAATGAAGAATAATAAAATGGCAGCGAGTAGAGGAGGAGTGGGAGTGAAAATAGGAGTTAGATTGTTAATAGTTATGATAATATTTATATTCATATTCAATTTCTACACAACCACCACATCCATCTTACAATTTCAACAACAACCATCCCCCGATCACCAGCACCAGCAGCAGCAGCTTGAGGATGATGAAACAAAAAAACTATGGCAAGTCCCTTTTAGTCAAGCTCAACATTTGCATTCTTGTGTCACCCCTACTTCTAACTATCAAGGTCTGTCTATTTGTTTTCATCAAGTATTATTATATAAAACCTAATTATTCTAACTTTTAGGCATTGTTTGTGCCAATATGTTTAATAATACCAATTTTTTTAATTTTGTATACTTTTCATTCATTATTTTCATAGTATAACCTTAATCAGGAATTCGCCTATATATCCATACCTTTTTTTTTTTTTTGGAGAAAATCCTATGAATAACTACTTCTCCATTGGATTTGATTCTGTTTGTACAATCTTATCCTGTTAAGAGTTTCATTTTAAATAATACACTCTTTTCGGGTGTTTGTTTAAGCTTATGTTTCATAACCCCCATTTTGTGCAACAAAAACTTGCAAAAAATTCCGCAACTTATTTCTTCTAATTTATCATTTTTCCTAGGTCCTATGGCATCTAAGGATCATTTTGTGCCTTCTTTTGAGATTTATGGGCTTATATACGTTTATCATATAGTAATAAACTAAACTTATATAAGCCCATAAGTCTCAAATTTAGCCACAAAATTGGGGCTTACGAAACATAAGCCCATTTCGGCTTATGTTTCATAAGCTTAAACAAACACCCCCGAAGCAGATATCAGAAAGTTGCTATTTTAATTCACTCAGAATTAAATTTATATATTTTATATAAACAATTATTGTAAGTTTTAGGCATTGTAGCAATTTGTGTTTAGATAAGACCCAAATTTGTAATTTTGTGGCCTTTAAGATCTTGCTTCGGGCATACACACTCAGAGATCATATCTGAAATCTTTTGTTTTTTATTTCAGCTTTTCAAGGAACCGACCGTTATATCACCGTCAGAAGCAATGGTGGGTTGAATCAGATGCGCACCGGTGTTAGTACTTCATACTTTTATTTCTACTACTCTACTTATTTATTGTCCTTCTCATATCTTGTATGGTTGTTGAACAAAACATGGTATTAGTTATCTAAGGTAGCCTTTTAGTTTAAATGATCTACTTATGAGGGATTTTACATATGAAAACTGTTACTACTTTAAACCTGATCGTGCGCAAAATTTACTAACTTTTTGTTTAATAGATTGCTGATATGGTAGCAGTTTCGCGCATCATGAATGCAACCTTAGTCATTCCTGAACTTGACAAACGCTCATTTTGGCAAGACAAAAGGTACTCTTTAACTTTTACTCTTTCTCTCTACATGCACATTTTATGGGGTTACTATTCTAATTGGTTGTTGTGCAGTATATTTTCAGATATCTTTGATGAAGACCATTTCATTGATAGCTTGAAACGGGATGTCAGAGTCATAAAGAAGCTCCCTGACGAGTTGGCCTCTGTTCCTCGAGCACGGAAGCACTTTACGTCTTGGGGTAGTTTAGGTTACTATGAGGAGATGACCAAATTATGGGAGGACGTTCAGGTATGTACTCTTTATACTCTGTTATGTGTGCCCCGTAGTGTACTGTTAATGCCATTGGTTACACGAAATAGAATTAAATTATTGGTCAACAAAATAACCATATGCGTTTATATTTATAAGGTGGCATCTGCTTGGACCATATGTTTGTATTTATGAAATCTTTTTCATTTGATGGAATCAGAGATTTATGATTATACTTGTTAAGTAATAACATTGGAATTATAGTACATATATCTGAATATCCCTATGAATCCTTTCTCACACGTAGGCTTCTTGAGAATGAACTATGAAATAATCCACATCATATTGGTTTATAGGCTCTTTGCTACAAAATTAGCGACATAAATAGCGTTATTTTTTCTCAACCAAAATATAGCTCACTGCTATTATGCCTTATTAATTCCAGTGTGAAGCAACTTTGAAAGTGCAGACACACTGTCCCTGTGAGGAACTTTGGTGTGTGGTTGTCGGCCCTTGCAGGTTTGCACATGCACTTTCAAAGTTCCATATGTTATGTGCCAGGGACGATAATTGTACATCAAATTTCCCCACAGGGACAGCGCCTTCACTTTGGAAGTTGTTGGAACTACATTTGTGATTTGGTAAAACTAAGGGGACGGTTTTTGCAATTTAATCTTCTTAATTATTAATTGTTAATGGTGATGGTAGCAAGTTAACATTTTTTTATGATGACGTGTAGGCATTATCATAGTGATGATTTTGATACCATGAAAGTATATTAGGTTTCATGAGTTGGTTTAGTATTGAGGGAGACCCGTGGGCATGTTGAAACGTTTGCGAGCCAGGTGCTACAAACAATTATACTAGTAAATTGTTATTAAAGAGGAATAATGATAAATATAATGAAAAAACTAACTAGACAAGGGAATATTTTTTAGCTTGAGTAGAGAAATCTGTTATGCCAAACTTGCTAAAAATACTTGAAGAATATGAAATGCCATTCTCGTTTTTGAATAACTTAAACCCTCAAGATTGGGATAAGTTGCCAACACAGAGCTTGGTGGTCTTATCTCGACGATGAATTAAGGTTGGTCCATGTTTACATGATTGCATCCCCTTAAAGAATGCTATTGAGAAAGGCTTGTCATCTAAATAGTGTAGATGTCAATGATGAGTGCCACAAAAAACGCAAATATAATAGGATACCTTTTTTGGCAGCATGTGCGAGTGTTTTTTAAATTAATATTTATAGTAAACCTGATAGTAGATTGTCATGGTATAGCTCGACGGTGAATGACTAAGTTACTTGCATCCAATAAAACACTTCCAGGGAGAAAAAGATCCAACTATTATACTGTGGCGTATAAGCACATGAAAACTAATTGTAGCATCCTGTCAGGAATATGTTCAAATTAATTGTATAATACTTGTTAGTATTCTCATGGGCATGGCACCATTTTTAAAAATTGGAAGCACAAGCACCCCTGTGGGATTGTTACCTCGACAACTGAGATATAGCGGAGGACTCAAGTTTTAGAGTTAAAGTTATATTTTATCATTCTAGGCCCTGTGTACCTTAACGTCTCTACCTAAATACTTATGTTCTTCATGTAGCTATGTTCCCGGTTTTAGTAAAAGGTGCATGATGGAATAATTTATTTTCTATGTATTTCACTTGCATATCTTGTTTAGATTTGGCTGTTCTGATAGAGGGATCATGTTTACTGGTTACCTTCTGAGTTACTTCTTTTTAGTCCTTGGTCGACCGCAGTAGGAAGATAGTTTTGTTTCTGATGCGGGCTATGAATAGCCTTCGATGTATTCTTTTATGTATTCTTTCCCCAGTAGACCAGTGGTGGACACACAAATCTGGTTTCACTTGCTTATGCACTTGATGTTAAACTCCCAAAAAAAGTACTAAAATTTATTTTTTGACACTACGGATGGTACTAAGAGGGTATGTATGTGCATACCTCTGCCTTAAGTATGTCCGCCTCTGCAGTAGAGTAACTTCTTTTTGAGAAGGCGATTTACACATTATCAAACCACACACATATGTCCTAAGTGAGACTTGAACCCTCAACTCCTTGGGGGAGGCGCACACCTCGTATCTCACACCTTGGTAACGCTAGGCCAAAGGCTCTTTTGTAGTAGATAACCTTGTTGTCTTTCATTACTGTGTCATTCCTACCAAGTCTGCTTTTTCTATTGCTTTTGCCGAGTCTCTATAAATCTGTCATGTTTATCTTTGAGTTAAGATAATCTAGATATTCAATATCAGTGGTTACACATTAGAAGAAAGTTAGCTTGCTTGGGGGAGACTACTATCTTTTGTACGGGTTTCACTTTTTGTCTCTTTCATCTGGTCGTTCTGCCCTTCTATTATGATTGGAAATGGTTAGTCTACAATCTTGTCCAGTCCTCTGCTCTACTCCAGTTAGTGTCTGCGTATTACATGTTCATCTGTCAGCTCTGCCTTTCGAACTTAATATCTATAAGCATACACATAAAATAACAACCATGTTAGGATTTAAAGTTATATTGATTTCGTATTCTAGTTATGTTAGGACTAGGCTTTTATTGTTATTATTTTGATGGCTCCACATCTCTTACTCCCTTAATATTATATCTTAATTTTTGTTCTATGCAACTAACCCTTTGTTACCAGTTGTTACCCTAATTATCTTCTAAGTAATTAAAATGTTCAGGTGTGATATAGTATCTGCATCTAATTAAATTTACAAAGCTTACTGGTTTTTTTCCAGGTAATTCATGTGCCAAAATCGGATTCTCGTCTAGCAAACAATGATCTGCCGCTCGACATCCAGCGATTGCGTTGCCGTGCTCTTTATCACGCTCTTCGCTTTTCTCCTTCTATTGAAACCCTTGGCAAGGTATGGGAATTCTTCATACCTCTACTTCAGTGATTGATTTTTCCTGTCATGACCTTCGGCTACATCAAGAATGATTTTGGCACATATATTATTCCTGTCAGTATGATAACACTACTACGATATTTAAGAAATCTAGACCCAGAAGAGTTTGAATGATAATGATATACGATCTTTAAGTTTGAGAACTAGCATACATTTATTGTTCAAACTTGAAACATATATTCGTGTTCGTGATTCAGTATATGTCATGATTACATATGTGATTGAAAAAATCATCAATGACAAATTATGATATATTAGGGCAATAGATCCTAAATACATCCTTTATATACCCACTACTGCGGCCACTATCTTTCCAACATATTTTTCATAGCATCTTAAACTCTGCCCACTGATTTCTAATTTTCATTGTTAAGAATGCTTACCTATAAAGAAAAGCAAGAAACTAGAATTAGGACGAGTTGGATTTACTGCCATTTTTGTATGGTTTAACACCTGGAGGTGGTACTTTTGACTAAATTATTTATAAATGGGTCAATTGGTGTTATGTCTCAAACATGACTAATAAAAGATTTTATATAGAAAAAGAAATTCGTTAAAATTCGCCTAAAGTGTATTTTTTCATTAACATACTATAGTTTTGTAATCCTAACAATGAACAATAATGATCTTAAAAAGTGGATAATTATGGTTTCAAGTCAAACTGGTCCAACCCGACTCATACCAATTTGACCCATTTTGAATTTGAGAACTTGGTTAGCTATATCTGTTAGGCAACAGATCTTGGATCTTAATTCAGTATATGTCATGTCTACCAAAATGTCGGTGCATTTAAGAAGTCTAGATGGAATCTCTTTTAAATTAGGCCCTGAGCATACATGCTGGTGACACCGCAGAAGCTAGTTGAACGGCTCAAATCACACGAGGGAAGATACATTTCTCTTCATCTGAGATACGAGAAAGATATGCTTGCCTTTTCCGGTTGTACATATGGCCTGTCTGATGCAGAATCCAAAGAGCTGAGATTGTTAAGGTGAAATGATTATGCCCTTATTTCTTTGACCTTTTAATATAATACAATCTAAATCTCAGAAATATAGGTGAAATGTAAAAGCTGTCAATATAGTGGCATACGTCAACTAGTTCGGTTACTGCTAACATATATCTTTAAGATTGGAGTATTATTGATGTTATTTCAGGGAGAACACAAACCATTGGAAAGTAAAGAAAATAAACTCGACAGAGCAAAGAAGTTTAGGTCTATGCCCGTTAACTCCAAAGGAGGTTGGAGTTTTTCTTCAGGCACTTGGCTATCCTCGGTCAACAGTTGTATATATTGCAGCTGGGGAAATATATGGTGGTAAAACTCATCTTTCTGAGCTTACCTCTCGTTTCCCGAATGTATTATTCAAGGTTTGTCTATTCAGAAGTTGAATCCTGTTTTTTTGCAAGATGATGACCATTTGTTATTTTCTACGGAATTAAAACTAAATAATGACAGGAAATGGTAGCGACTGAAGAAGAGCTGAGAGTATACTCCAATCATGCATCCCAAACGGCAGCACTTGATTATATTATCTCTCTAGAGAGTGATGTATTCGTACCAACACATTCAGGTAACATGGCAAGAGCTGTTGAAGGTCATCGCAGATTCTTAGGCCACCGGAAGACGATCAGTCCTGACAGGTACTTTTTTAATGTGGGTCAAAATGGGTCTGGTTGGGTTAACCCTCCAACACTTTTGGCCATATCATTTTGAATATAATTGGAAAAAAGTATCTTTTAGAAAAAATAATCTGATTAATTTGAGAGGCTTTCAACCTATTTGACCCATTAATGGGCCGCCACCTGTAGGTATCCCCATTTATTCATTTCACGAAGCTTAACAATGCATATAGTTAATGAAAACACACACATTACTTAGAATATTGTTGATAATATGAACTAGAACCCTTATAACACTCATTAAATAATCGATGTTTCATTTTTCGGGTTATATAACTAATGCGCGGTGCGGTGCGGATTTTGTGGTGCGGTTTTATGGGTAAAATCGCAACCGCACCGCATTTTGCGGTTTTGCGGTTTACGGTGCGGTTTCTGCTCACCCCTAAAGCTTAGTACCAAATTAAGACTTACTTGAGATGAACTAGAAATGTAACTGAAAATTCTGTGAGGTACTAGATAGTATATTTTAAAGGTCATTTAAAGAGTGAATTTGATAGATGAAGGGTAATTGTATGGGGCGTCAACATTCCCAATTGCGTTTACTCAATACATCTAGCTGGACAAAATGTCACATTGAAACGGCAATGGATCATAAAGAGTGCTTTCGTGTTTTGAGTAGGAGAATCACTGTATGACATTACACTGAGGGGCCGTGATAGCACACTTAAAGGAGAGAAGAGTAAGTAAAATGTTGAATAAGCCAAAGTAAAAAATAATTCTGACTCTAGTAAGTTCAGAATTTTGGATTTTATGATGACCTATAAAAGTATGAAAAGTGAAAACCTAAGGATACAAAGTGTATTTAGGGGGTGTTTGTGTTTGCGTTTGCGTTATGAACCAACTTATCTATTTATTTTATTTTGAAAATGAAATTAATCTAAAATAAGTGTTTGGCAAAAAAGAAAGAATAATCACTTATTTGCGTTTTGGAAGGCTCAAAATGGTGTTTTGGAAAAGTAGATGGATACTTACTTTTTCAAAATGGAGTTTGGGTAAAGCATTAAATTACTTGGAAAATTACAAAAATACCCTCAAACACTAATTTTTAGCAAATAATCAAATCCATACACTATTTTTTAAAACTACGTTTTGTTACAACTGATTATCTAAGTATTCATTTTCAAAACGAATAATCTATTTTAAATGAGCAATCCCAAACACCCCTTTAGATATTTGGCTACCAGAGAGTGATCTAGTAAGCTTTTGTTTTATTAATTTCATGTGTAGTAAGCTGTGTTTTGTAAAATTTATTATCCTTGTTATATATGATTACCTTGGAACAAGATGTTACTTTGCCCATGGATAAAAAACAGAATTGTACTACGCCAAACTAGGAATCCAGTGGAGGTCATTAATGCGCCAAATACCAACAAAATGTTTAGTTCCAATGGAAAAAAGAAACGTGACTTCTGTGACGTTGGAAGAAACATTAGTATTTATTAAATTGAGCTACTTAAAAGGAATATTGATAAGGAGCTCTTAGAACGTTTTTTCGTTAATTTTGCCCTTCAAGTTTGTTGGATTCTCCACTTCTACAAAAAGTGTTAGATATTGAACTTACATCATGTTTGTCATACCAGGAAAGGTCTTGTGGAAATATTTGATAAGTTGGAAAATGGGCAACTAAATGAAGGATTAGCATTGCAACATCTTGTCAAGCACTTGCACAAGAAAAGGTAGTGAATTCGCATCTTTGTAGTAGTATTAACTCCCAGTAGGTGCATTATATCTCAGATTATTTTAGCAAAAAAAAAAAGAAGATTATTTTCCTTTATTTTTCATTCGTCTGTTCCAAAAAGTTATCTATTGGACCATGCACCTCATTATTTATTATTTCTTCCTATATAATTGTTGATAATCACAACAAGTTAAAAGTTGACGGAACCTTCCTAATTGCACTTCTAGGCAAGGGGCTCCAAGGAAAAGAGAGGGCTCACCAGATGGAATTAAAGGGAGAGCACGGTTCAGATTTGAAGAGTCATTTTACGAAAATCCATATCCTGAATGCATATGCAGCTCTGAACACACGCACATATGACATAATTGCAAAAAATATATGCAGTCTACACTTGCACATTCTACATCGTGTAAATGAGTGATAGAAGACTTAGGTAAGAGCAACAACTCCCAACGGATATCAATATTTTTGTAAGGATTTGTACGTGTAGTTTCAGTTCTACTTGGTTTTTCGATATGTTGAACTCAGTTATACAAGCCTAACAAACAAGAAGCTAAGACTTACCCATTCCCATGGTCATGTAACACATGTTCTCATATATATATATATATATATATATTTCCGTAGGTTTGTACTACATTCTACTGTTCTAGTAGTCTTTCGTATCTCCACTTTGAAATGTATTTATGGATCAATGTACTGTTCAGTACACATAACTTAAGTGTTCTTTATTTCACAATGTGTCGAATACCTTTTATCTGTCAACACCAATCATATTGCATAATGCGATTATAGAAGATGATGAACATGCAAAAAGTAGTCGATCTGAAAATGAAATAGACGAGCACTCTGATAAAATCATAGGATTAATGATTATTATTTCTTGCCATAAACAGTATAGTAAAAATATGAGATGACTGACATACAATGTTGATTGCATCACGGTTTGCAGCTATTCGCCATAAGAATGCTGAGAAGGTTTTCTATACAAAATTGAATGCAGATAAAAAGGTGCAATCTTTCTTTACTTCCAATATCTATTTAAGTGTTTACCATCACCTATGACTTGTTAGGATCTCAGCGAGTAGATATTGAAGTAAGTTTGTTTATTTTTTTTATTAAGAAAAGGTAAAAAGGCTAGATAGTGGAGGATAAAGTTCTAGGCAAAAGTTTTGAGTTCAAACCATAGACCAGAGTGTAATATGAGGTGATTCCCTCTTAGGAATCTATATATTTAAGATGAAAGGATGCCTAGCCGCGTCGTATAAGCTCTCCTAGGTCTAAGAGGTTTTGACCCGAGCTTGGGAAGTGGCAGACGAGGAATCTGTATATTCTAAATCTTGACAGATTTAGGCAGTAAAATGACAAAATAAACTTTAAGTGTTAACTATGATGATAACAAGCTCTGAATGGTATTTTACCGCGGAATAATCCCTTTACCCAAAAAAAAAAACAAGTTCTGAATGGTAGAATAAATACAAATAGTTTTGTTTATACATTTTTGGTACTCAAAGTTGAAATGTTCACCACAAGCCCACAATTAGTCAGTCTCCGTCGTTGATCATGATACTAGATGAAGAGTGGTTTCGGGTCTTTACAAAAGCAAAAAAAAAAAAAAAAAGAATGACTATTTGCTATGGCAACAAGACGCTATTACATCAGGCCCTTTACAACAGAGCTGTATGCGTTTTCTAATCTGTATAATCGGCACTTGCCAACGACCAACTAATAAGCATCAAATAGCACCACAAGATAAACTGTACATGTCAAAGGATTCACGAGTCCTAACATGATTCATCGAAAGACTGACTACCACAAGGTCTGCTAAAGTCTCTTTCATTACTTTTGTCCATGGTCGGTTGGATCTGCCTTCTCTCTGCGATACCATGTAGTGAGTACATTCAGTGGTCTTTGAACCACGTTGGATTATGTTAGCATCAATTCCTTGACTATCGTTGACCATCTATGAGTTCTGTATAACCTAATAAATATGAACAAACTTAACTAACAAAACTGTTCCAACGCTGTTTAAGGATCGTGTACGCCTCACAACATGGAATTGGTAGCAATCCAGCTCTTCCATCAACTTCTTTTTCAATGACAAGATCCAACCTCATCAATGTATTTACAGCTTTATCAATTGGCATTTCAACCTGTTAGATACACATATTAAAACCCGAAATTATAATTTTGTTACTCACTTTTATTGAGAGCGCATTAGGTTGTGCAAATAACTCGTCTCATTACCTTCTTCCTAAACACATCATACATAAATCTCTCACACTGATCTTGAGCACTCTCTGCAAAAGTGGCCTGCAAAAAATATAAGGTAGAGATGGAAAAACATCTAAACTAAAGTTTACTTAAAATGAAAACTAATCAATATGAGTTTCGCAATTATAGTCAATAACTCATCTTTTAGGTCTGTTAAAACACCAGGAGTAGTATCAGTTTAGTAGGCATGATAGTTTGAAGTTTGAACTTGAGCAAACGTGTGTGAATGAATACTTGTACAAAGGTATTACATTGCTAATCAAGCTTCATAAATAATAAAATCACTTGGTTGCTCACTTCGCGATTCATCATCAAGAATGAGATGATGGGCGGGCTATAGGAAGGGGTTTAAAAGGGTTTGGGTTGAAACGGGTCATTTTCTTAATATAGCTCGAAATGGTATGTGTCTATGGGCAATCAATCTGTCCATTATGATAGGTATGCATGCTGACAATAGATTTTAGTAGCAAATATTAACCCGTTTCCTTTTTAGCGAAACAATTAATTCCATTCGACTTGTTTGAGCTATAAAACAACCCAAATGGACCCTTTTATAGAAAAAATTGGTTAAAACTGATACTATAATCTAGAGTCAACCTAAAAGTATTACCAGGAATTCCCAAAAGGTTCTGCAAGTTAGTAATAAACTAATAATAGATTAATATCTAAAAGCATTGAATGGCCACAGAATCAAAATAATCCGTGCAGAAAAAGGCTACCTGGGTATCCTCAGCTTTGAGTAAAATGGCATAAGCTAAAATGGCTTCCTTGTACTGCAGAAAATATTCAAACAGAAAGGATTAGATTCTGAAGGGAAAAATGGTTATTTTATTGTTCACTAAATTAATTTTATGGCCACTCGTCTACTAACTATATTTATTTGACGACAATATATCATATTTCGCTCACAGGTTCTGGTTTTTGTGAAAGAATAACATAACCTTAGACATTTTGTCCTTGATAGCATTACATAACATTGTTACAAATTAGCCACATATATCATTTTAACACCTCGTTCCAAAAGCACAATATAATAAAAGTTTAAGCTCAATAATTAATCATTGCAGAGGGTAAATTTTTAGTTTCTCAACAAAGTCATGTGTAAGAATATCGCACTTGCTGCTGCTCAGAAGCATCCAAAAGAAAGTGAACAGATCCAAAACCACTGGCTAGAGTCTTTTCATAGAGCGTCCTGTTGACCAAAAGCTACAAAAAGACTTTTAAAAATGAGGTTGAAAAATTCACGACTTTGTTGTTTACACAAACTCAGTTTCCAAACTTACTTGATACCGATCCCATGTCTGTTTGTATCCCAAAACTATGCGAGATGCATATAATACAAGAGCACTTGCTGCAATCACATCTAGAAGTATTGCTGATCTGCATTAAAAGATATTATGCATTAAGCCTCTTAATATGAATACATATGGAAAGTTATGTTACAAACCAGATTTTATCAGTAAATAAAGCTACTTAAAAGATAAAATAACTCCTTGGCAGATCAAAATCTAAAAGAGTTTCTGGGTCATGCCATTCTGCAGAACCTCTATAACACAAAGATAACTATATCCAAAGCGACAAGATACTTACGGCGAGGACAATATGTTCTCAAATTTGTAGTTTATGAAGTAGGCCAACAGCCCCAGAACCGTGGCAATATCTAACCGTACCTTCACAAATTCAAGCACAAAAATTTTAGAAGATACTGTGTACAAGTGTATATGACCAATATTTTAGAGTGAAATGTACTTTTTGCCACGACAACTCGACAAGAGTAATGGTAAATTCTCTACTTATAATAACCAGTAACTTAATAAAAATTTGATTAAACTATATGAAAAAAGACCAGCAGTAGGGTTACCACCAGCAAATTCAAAGTACAAAAAGGAAAAGAAAACACTGATAGTACAAGAAAACACACAATTACACAACTCATACTAATGGTTACTAATATTTACCGTGTCCAAAATGCGAAAAGACAGTTTCTTGTGAGGGAAAATGACCTACAAAAAAAAAAAGACATTAGTATATTTAATTTGGTCGAAGATTCTCGCTACATTATTAGGAGCAGCCAGTGGCGGACGCAGGAATATAGTAGACGGGGGGCAAAATTTTTTTTTTGGACAATGACATCAATATACGAAAAAAAACTAGTATCGGAATGATAAATCGTTTATTTTTACTTAGAAATGAGGGATTTATAAGGTGTTAAAGAGTTAATGTTGTGTTTTAATATGTAAGTGGGGGGCAATTTGGTTTCCGGGTGGGGGGCGTGAAAAATGCTTAAAATCGGAGAAAATTTACACTAAAATCTCATTTTATCGAGCTAGCCATGGGGGGCGCCCCCCCCCCCCCCCCCCCCCCAAAACCTTGTTAGTATGTCCGCCGCTGGGAGCAGCTGTGTAGAATTAAGCAGCATTGTAACCGGAATTTACAGGCAAATCAGGAATGGGAATCTTCTCATAGATCTTTAACTGCAACACTGGTGCTTGGTCTATGCTCTCTTTATCCTCGGTTTCTTTTGTATAAAGCAAGATTAATTCTTGAAATGCAGGCTCCTATAACCAGAAAACTTCATTGTCGATGATGGCAATACGTTATGCTTATTAATGAAAATACATTTATGGTATTTATGAGAACATGTATTATGCCCCTAATCAGAATGGGAACAGATATCACTTATCAAGTTCTCAAATATATAAAGTATAAAAACCGGAAAAGTTGGTAACAAGAAGGGCATATTTAACCTATATCCCTAACCACTTATGCGGTATTGATTACGCCAAATATTTATAACTTGTTACAGTAGAAACAATTTCTGTTCTTTGATACACTATTTTGATAAAACATAATGCGGAAAAGAAACGTTATAAACAAAATGTGTTGACGTTGAATAGTATTATCTGAAAGCAATAGTGTTTTTACTACCATCAAACTGTTAGCAAGTTTATACCGGGTTGTTTGTGTAACATCATACCTGTAGAACTGATCGTGACAAAAAAATTGAAAAAGCACTTTTCAGCATTTTCCAAGGATTATTTTCACATAATCTTCTTGAAGCAGGCTCCCATATGTCACTAAGTGATATTCTTGACAAGAAAATAGGCCTGCATAAACATTACTGTATTACTCTCTTTCTCAGGCAACAAATTTTATCCATGTATAATACAAGGTAAATGCAAGTTTCATTAGAAAACCACCAATAGAAAATACGGAGATGAACATGGAAGAGTTTTTGCACTGGAATTCGTGTATAGACTAGCATAGTGTAAAGTGGTGCAACATTTATAGACCAAAACTGCAGCGACGTAAGTAACAAAGTGTATTATACGCCTAACAGAATGAGTCTAAAACGAACCTCAAGTAATGGTAATACGCCAAACACAATGAGTCAATACGAACCTCAAATAAGCTTCAGATGTGGCGATGTTAGAATCAAGATTGAATATCTTTTCGGGCATGGAGGGTATTAGTCCTGCCCATGTAAGCAATTTCCTTAAGAGCCTGCCACGAGGTCCAGCTGATGACAAAATTCCTTCATAACGAGCAACTGCCTTCTGTGCAGCAAGCCATATGGGAAGGTCTTTATCGGAAAGTTCATCAACCCCTAACATATCATCAGCCAGAAGTTCATCAAACATGTATGATTTTCTGAAAAGAGGGACCTCCTTGAACCAAAGCTTCATCCGTTTTATCCATACCTCCACATCTTGTCCCTCAATGCTCCTTTCAAATGCCTATTAAAACAAAATCAAGATTACTGTCCACAAAGTGTTAAGGTATATCGACATGTAAAAGTGTAAATTTGATGCAAGGTGCCTTTTTTCTCTCCCCGAAAGGCGATGTAAGGTGCTTTTTTAATATTATAAGTTAGTTTGTGGAGATTTAAACAAAAATACATGAGCATAACATAAATATATAGACGGGCTTTTGGTTAGATAACAAAGCCTGCAAATTCCAAATTAAATGGTGAGCTGATAATGAACACTTGATGAACATAGGCTTTAACTTAGCAAATTACCTCAGCAAACCACATGCCAATTTTTCCTAATGGTTCAGAGATACCGAAGAAAAGTGCTTGCAGGATTTTTGACTGCAGGTAATCGAGTTTTTCACCGATTAGCAGACCATTCTGCCTCTCCGTTGCATATCCCCTCCTGTATGATGAAAGGTCAGAACGCGTATAAATGTGTCAACACAGACCTGCAAAAAATTATCCAGAATGCAAACCTGAAATCAAGTTTAGATATATTCACAAATGACCAAAAGGTGAAGAAAGGTGCATAAGCATTAAGTAAACAAAATGCATGAGCATAGAAATAAAATCACCTGAAAATGATTGCTCTAGAGTCTGACGCCTTCTTCCAATCAACGTAAACAGGAAGAGTGAGTAGATAATCAGTGTTTAAAGCTGATGTCAACATCAAATCAGCTGCGGACAGTTCTTCAAATTGAGCATTGTATAGTAGTTGAATGAAAGCACGCTGGAAACGTGTGTCAACTGGAATCCTACAAGCCAAACTTTGAGTTAGCCAACCGAAACTAAATCGTATGTTGTAAAACTATTCAAACAAAACAAAACAAAAAGCGAGTTCAAACTCTCTTTTTATCTTAACAAAAAAATTCATAATTCTTTCTCCAAATTAGATAATCATCCATTTTATCAAAAAATTACATTTAATGATGTGCACAACTGACTACTGTTTCTAATTTCCCTATAACCCAAAGATGAACATCTTGGGAATTGGGATGGCCGGAGAAGAGTTCGGAAACTCAATAAGGTAGCGGTTAGGCAGCGTACATCAGAACCAAAAAGTTCTATAATTTCCTTCTAAGTTCAGTGGTCATAATCGATTTACTAAAGAACTTAGCCTTGAACAGAAAGGTGACAAAACAATTGCAATAAAATGAACAGATCATAAAATTCTCTCCTGTTGGTGAGCAAATGTGAACCTGGAAATGTCTATAGGTTTTTCGCTATTTTTGGTTGCATATCCCAAAATCTCGGACAGGTCGATAGCCATAGGATCCTTGTCATCAGGAATCGAGTTTTGCTGAGAAGTACCCTCATGACCAGTTTTGTTTGGTTGAGCAGAATGAGTAACATCGTAATCCTCTCGCATTTCCTCTTTTATTCTTTTATGTTCAGCATGTAAAATAGAGTCCAAGCACCTGAAAGTTTATAGAATGAAGTTTTAACATTGATCATTATTTGTAGTAAATTATATTATGGGCGGGCGGTTCACATGATTAAAAGTCTTTCAGTCATAGGGCGCGAGAGGACATTATAACAAAAAGCACCTGCAAGTTCCTAAAATCATTACCTAGTTCAAGTAGCAAGTGTATTTTCGCTGACGTGTCAGTTGTCATGATTTTTTTAGAACGACAATCTATTAACTATCTCGCAGTATTTATACCACAAACTATCTTACAGTCCTAAGCAGGGCTTGAACTCAAACCATTTGGTTGAGGAGCTTCTCACACAACATGGTGTACCGGTCGTAAGTGCTGATAATAAAAGTTTAAACTAGTGAGCTAAGTAAGTTGACTTACGAAGACATAAGAAGAAAATCGTGTTTCTGTTTGGGTGAATCAAACATTAAGACAATGGCATCTAAGAGTTCCGACTTAGAAATGGCGATATACTTTTGTCGTGGTACATGAACACCATTCCTCTTGTTTTTTGTTGAGGAGTTCTTAACAGAAGTAGTAGAACGAAAACTAGAACAAGAAACAGAATGGTTACATGGTATGTTTGTTGTTCTTTTTAATAAATATGAACACGATGATGAATATGAAGAAGATGAAGATGATAAATGGTTATATGTTGTGGCTGTGGACGACAGATACATTCTGCCCTGTCACCCGAATGACAGCCAACCGTGTTTGTGGTTATTTCAAGATAATATAAGTAGCTGCTGTTTTTCTGTTTCGGAATATTTACAAATACGGTCCCTTCTCTAACACATGTTGTCCGCATAATGTGGCAACGAGGGTGATGATTTTTGAAGCGACAACTTTACAATTTTACTTATCAAGTTAATACTCATATGGGCAAATGGCACAAAAATGTACCTAAGTTAGAGTCTATCTCCAATAAAGGTATCATATTTTTATTTTATTTTCACAAAAAGTTATTCAACTTATATTTTTAGTCGATTTAAGTTTTTTTGTCACATTCTGTTAAACAATTAACGGTCATTTCACTATTTTTCTAAATGAATCTTTATGAAATTTAAGGCTTTTTCTAACATTTATACGAAATCACATGCTATTTCTAGTCTACATCTGCTTATATGATGTTACTTCTACACCTTCGTGGATATAACTCATTAGTGCATGCGTGGTTTCAGAGGTGACAAATCATGTCCATATGTTTAAAATTGAGCTATTTGAACCTTTTTTTTTTAACTAATAGACTAAATGGTTATTAACTTTTATTTTAGTTAGACTATTTTGACAACATAAAAGCATTAGATTAAATAAATAGGTATTATAGACAATATGTGATGATTATTTTTTGTCAATTAATTAATCTTGAATCTATTTGTTTCTCCTTTAATATTGTTCATTTGACCCAAGTCTATTTGGTCCAATGTCCATTTGGCCCAAATACATTTAGTCTAAATATTAAAAATTGCTCATTTGGTCCGCGTTCATGGACCAACGTCCGTTTAACCCACTGTCCATACCCGTTCAATCCACCCATTTAAGCCACCCCTACGTGATTCTTTGACTTCCTTCACTTGATCTTGAAATGGTTGAATGCAATTGCTTTATCCATCACCACATGGAATTATTAAGAGTAAATTACACCGTTCGTCCTTTTGGTTTATGTTGACCGACAATGTTCGTCACTTGACCAAAAAACTGCACCACTCGTCCTTACCACTCGTCCTTAAGTGAGAAACGTTATATAGCGTTAGTCCCTCCTTTTTTATAACCCCACTAACTGATGTTATTCTCCTATCCATTAAGGGCATTTTGGTCTTTTCCCAACTTTCCTTCTTTATATTCTTTATTCGTCCCTTTCATCTTTATTTACTTAATACCTACCGGCCACCACTACTCATTTTACTCCCACCATCCACAATTCTCTCACCTATGCCTCATACAACTAATAAAATCCGGCCACCACCACCCTAATGCCTCATACCCTAATGCTTTTTACCATCACATTCTTCTTGCTTCAAGCTTCGAATCGCCTGGTCCCAGGTCTTGTAGCTCAAGCCCATTTGGATAAAGTCATTTTCTTCACACAATCACGAGCTTCTAAAAAAGTAATCAATAAACAAAGACTATATGCTTTCTTTTGTATTTGTCAAGATACAACTAGCTGCTACTTAAAATGATACACGCAGGGGCGGATCTAAGTAGAGTATAGGGGTGCAACTGCCCCAATGGATTCTTCAATATTCGTGTTTTTTAGTGTTAATTTATGACATTTAACTGTCGTGCCCCCATGTAAAAACTGATAACGCCCCACTCAAAACACGGTTGGAGAAAAAGAAAAGAAGAAGCCGGATTAATGAGAGATTGTTGAGTTTTTGGTGATGTTTTTTTTGAGAGGTTGAAGATGAAAAGATGAATATAATTTTTCGGGTACTGTGTTAAGGGAAAAAGACCAATTTAGTCATTTTGATCACTTCATAACCTTATCATGGTCAAGTTTTCCACTAAAGACAAATATGGTCATGTTGAGCACTTCACAACTGTACAACTACACAACTCCACTACTTTATTGCCATGTGTCTGACTGACACAATATTTATTATATTATTAAAATATTGAAATTACAAATATACCCTTCTTAATATTTTTCTTATCTCTTTCTCTTCTTTCATCTGCTTTCTGCTTTCTTCTGCTCTCTTCCTTCTCATCCTTCATATTCTTACGTCATATATACATCTGCACTTTTCTATTCTTCGATCTCAAATACGGTTTTTTCAACACCGTATTTTTTATCCAACTCTCAATTCCAACAAACTACGCCCATTGCAATCACCAGTGAATCTCATTGTTCAGGTATGTTTTATATTAAATTGTTTTTATTTGCCAAATTTTAATACTATTTGAATGGGGGGTTTTTATTTGCCAAATCTTCTAATCATTGATTTTATTTATCAGCATTTGTTTTTAATGTTGGTTCATATGTAGATTATGTTGTTGTTGTTGTGTCCAGGGGTGTTCGGATTAGCTTCTTTTATGGGCTTCACGCTTTATTGAAATTTGGAAAAGCCGATAAGCTCACATTCTTGGGCTTATGAGGAGATAAATTTAAGCTCATGTCTAAGCCATGGGCTTAACCTATCATAAGCCCAGAAAAGTGAGCTTATCGGCTTTTCTAAATTTCAATAAGCCGTTAAGCCCATAAAATAAGCTGACCCAAACACCCCTTCCATATAAGCTTATCTGTTTTTGGCTTATTTTAAAATTTATGGGCTTTAAATCCCAAAGTAAGCCAAAAAATAGGGCTTGTGAAACATAAGCCAAAAACATAAGATATGTGATCTGGAGCTAATTCTGGTTGAAATGTAATCAGTGTACAGGTTAGCAGCCGCAGGCTGTTTCTGTATCTGGAACCAATGCGGGTTTGGTAAGGGGGCTAAGTCGGTCTAGTTCCGCTTTGAGCAGTCCTTCTACACCCCGTCAAGTTAGTATTGAGGATTCAAGGATTAATTCATTGCTTTATACTCAATTGATTGCATTTACGTTGTTTGAGCTAGAGACCATCACTAAAAGCTTCAGGTCTGATTGTGGGATGCTAAAGTTAAACCAAATATTGAGTAAGTATTAGCTTTGATAAAGATAATTAATTGTGTATTTGACTCCAAATAATGTTTCCCTTTTCATCTTTTTTCTTTGTAGTTCGGTTGTCTGCAACAGATGTGATCAAATCACTTGGATGGATTCCTTAATGGACAAATGGATACGGTTTAACGGGTGCTACAGAGAGTGATCACTTATGCAAGCTGAAATAACATCAGGGGTCACTAATGGTATGCTGATATTGCGACTGAAATTGCTTTATTAAGTTGAGGCTTTTAGCAGGGGAGTCCTTTTAGGAATTGGTTAGGCTATGGTTATCACACTACCCATAGGTATTACAGCTACCACATACTAAGTTGCATGTCATATGACGTGATCCATATAGATATGACTTTTAGTTCCCGTATTACTTGGTTTATTCCAAACGGGGACTATCCACAAATAGTCCTAGTGTTTGGGGGAATTGTGGGGTGGTTCTGATAGAGGACATCAATGTGGGTGAATTTGAATAGAGTGGATGGAGGTATATGAATCAAATCAAGTATTAGATACTAGGAAACAACGATTGTTTACGGAAAAGAGCAATGGAAGAGTTCACCAGCCTGTTAGTCGAGAAGGCAGTTCACGATACAAATCACCTACACCACGACGTTGTCCATCTCCAAACACCACAAGAGATGTTACAGCATCAGTACCGGTTACAAAACCAGTTGTATCAACTGGAAGGAGGCAACCAACGCCGCATAAAACTTCAGCGCCACCATCCCCTTCGACTCCTGTCCAAGAAACCTGTGTATACACCGACCTGGCTGCAAGAAAGACGAGTGGTGGTAATAAGTTGCCAGAGTCATTACGGCCTTCGAGAATGCGTAGTTTAAGTGTTGCATTTCAGTCTAATACATTTTCAATGCCAGTTAGTAAAAAGGAGAAGCCTCTACCTCAGCCTGTTTATGATCGAAGTTTGAAGCCATCGTTAAATGTAGCGCATAAACAGAGTACTGTATCGTCACCTACGTATAGAAAGGCTACACCCGAGCGCAAGAGGAGTCCTCTTAAAGGAAAAAAAACACCACTGATCAGTCGGAAAATTCTAAACCATTGGATGGATTGCATCGGTGGCCTAGCCGAACATGTTCTAATGTTTTGAACAACAGTATTGATCTTTGCCATGACGGTATTAAAAGTTTTGGCACTCCAAATATTAGAAGAATGTCATTGCCTGGACTTGCACGAGGTGTGAGTCCGTCTAGAACACGGGCCATGGTTTCTGCACCCTCTAGAGGGGCCAGTCCTAAACACATGAGGTCGTCTAGTCCTTTGAGGCAATTATGCAATTCGAACCCTGTTTCTGTTCTTTCATTTACCGCTGACATAAAAAAGGGGAAGAATGTTGCGACTTGCGAATCGCATAGAAGATGCTCACCATCTACGGTTACTATATAACAGACAGGTGCAGTGGCAGTTTATTAACGCTAGTTCTGAAGCTGTGCTAGATTCTCATAAAGTGACTGCTGAGGTTTGTTCTTACCACATTTTTTTGTACAAGTGATTGCATTTTGAATAGCCTCGAGATTTACGTTATCTTATTTCGTTTTTTTTAACCAACATTTGCCGAACCTAGAATTCAAATATCATCAGGTGATTTATTAAATGCCAACTTATTATTATTTACTATGTATTGCAGTTATAGTATTCGTCTTCCTTTCATATTATCAAGACTAGCTCGTCGAGGTAGCTGATCTTTTTTTGTTTAGGATAGAATGAATCATATATTCATAAGGAATGAAGGTTGATCAATGTAGAACTTGAATTTTATTGCACCTATGTTTTTGTGCTTTATATAGTTATAGTTTCAGTGTATAGTTGGTCTGCGTGTTTCCTTATCTAATCTGTGAGTTTCGTGCTTTATTTGCAGCCGATGTTCTTTACTGCGGTTTTTGTTTTGTTTCAACTATTGATTAACGACCGGGCTGCAACTCTGTGTTTGTTTTGTTAAGTATATAACTTCTATTAGCATAAGAAGTTATATCTGATTATATTATTTTTTACATAATCACTTTTGTAAATGACAATGCCAAACAACCCTACAACTATAAGCAAAGTCAAGCGAGGGATGAGACCTTATAAGGCATAACTCACATGCTTCTATACACATAGCCGAAACACTTACCAAAAGCAGTTTCAAGTATCGAATGTTATACATTTGGAGAACTCCATGTGGTTGGAGTATTTGTGCACCAGTATCATATAAACAGCTGAAACAACAGTTATATAAAGACTACCGGGTTAGGATAAATGTTAGTGAACTAAACCGAGTTCAGTCAAGCACACTACCATGTAAAGATCAAACCATTTGTTCAGTTATTGTGTTTCGGCTATGTGAATAGAAGCACATGAGTTATGACTTATAAGGTCTAATCCCTCACTTGACTTTGCTTATAGTTATAGGGTTGTTTGGCATTGTCATTTACAAAACAATCAGTTATAACTTCTTATGCAATAGACGTTATATGCATAACAAAACAAACACAGAGTTGCAGCCCGGTAGTCCAAATCAAAATATCAGGGTGGCTCGGGTAAATTATGTGTTGGTTACAAATTTTCAATCAAATCCATGATTCAGCCTCGGGTAAACATGTGTTCACTATATAATTCTATGGGTACGGGGTAAGAAGTTCAAAGATAAATTCTATGGGTACGGGAGTGTAGCTCATATGGTAGAGCGCTCGCTTTGCATGCGAGAGGCACGGGGTTCGATTCCCCGCACTTCCATTATTTTGAACAACGACTTTTAATATTATTTGTATTAATCAAGAGATGGAAGGGTTTTAATAGCTAAATTTAGGGTCTCGGATATAGGATGGAAAAGTTGAGCATGGCGGTGGAGTAGTTGAGCAGTGGCGGTGGCGGTGGAGCAGTTGAGCAATGGCGGTGGAGCAGTTGAGCAGTAGCAGTTAAGTAGGGTGAGGGGCCTGTATTACAAAGTCTAATTTTGTTAACTTTTGATCGGTTCCAAATTACTTGTTTATATGTATAGTGATCATGTATGATAAGGCACTGTGATTTTTATGCAAAAGTGTGTTGTCCGATCTTACTTCGTGTTAATGGGAATCCTGTCTGCGATTTTTATGCAAATTACTTGTTTATATTCTTCATCTTCTATATTTTATTCACTCTGAACGAATACTTCATCGTCTACATTTTGGTCACTTGGAACAAATACTACATGTTTTCAGAAGCTAACTGGTGGGAATCCTGTCTGTGTTTTTCCACTGGGTGAGTGTGTTCAATTTGACCAGATTTAGGTGGATCGGGATTACTCTTGACAGGTTTTGATCTAGTGTTAGTTGCTGCATATAACTTATTTTCACACGGTACTTCGTTAGTTACCGTGGATGTAGCAGGTCCATGTAGAAAGGAGCAGTTATCACCTTTACTTCATTGTCAATCGACGATGATTCAGTAATAGCAACCATCTGCTTCTTTTCTTTAACGATCCCTTCATACTTGCTTGTCAGATCTTTTAACTGTTGCATACACCGCTGCTGCAGCCACCATTGATGGACAGAAACAGGGGGAAAACAACAAAAACATGGGGAACCACACACCCAAACAGGGGGAAAGAATCTACAACAAACACCAATTTCGAGACAGCAATAACGATATACTGTATTAGCAATATCAAAAGTGCTCAACTTTTTCACTAAATGCACAAATGCTCAACTTTTTCATCAAATGCAAATAAATACTCAACTTTTTCATTAAATGCAAAAATGGTCAAACTTATGCACAAGTGCTCAACTTCTTTTTTATGGTTTATAGATTACACAAACAGGGGGAAATATGCCAGCTTGAAAATTGCAGTTACCATACATATAGATAAATATTACACCAACAAGTTTTAGAACTTGACTCCTCAAAATTTTTCTTATATTCATTTTCTATAACTTCTTTCTCAACTAAGGCAGCCACAAGACATGCTTCACGTTGTTTCCTTGCCTGTAACTCCTTTTCTCAAATCTTCAAGGTCAAGACTTCGTGAACCAAAGTCATTGGAAAACACACCTCACACCGGGTCGAAGAATTCATCATCACAGATGGTCTAACTGGAGGTGGTGGTATTGGAAGGACCTGCAGGATCATCCAATCCGGACGAGCATATTTGGGGTCCAGGCGCAACAACAAGCATTCATCGTCACTTATTCGCTTTAGCACACTCAGAACCTAGAGCTGTTATACGCATCAGAAGAGCATTGTTGAGTGGCTCTTGTATCATCTTGAAAAGAGTCGACATTACCATGCTACATGAAATGTGAGGAGTGCGCATATGATACCCTTTCTTCAGAAAGCTGCTACATGAAATGTGAGGAGAGCTTGCACAATTTATGTTTCCAATAATTTAGCATCAACATATGTAATTTAACTTTATATAAAAGCAGTACGGAATATAATTAATGGAAATGCTACAATCAAAAAACAGTAAATGATGTACCTGATATGTGAGGCTCTTTCCACCGCCAGTTGGCATTAAGACAAAAACATCCTTTCCACTCATTGTCGCGTTAATTATCTCTCTTTGGTTAGGACAGAAAGAATGATTCCCAAACACTTTCTTGTTATTAGCCTGAGAGCAGGATCATCAGATCATCATCATCACTAAAATCAGAATATGCAAAAGCCAAACAATACAAATGCCACAAACCTCGAGATTTTTGCTCCATGGAAAATCTATCTTGCTCCATGTCTTATCATCTGAACCTTCAATATAATTGACTTCAACATACTTTCGAACATAATATCTCTCCACAGGAGCTGAAAATTCGCCAAAATTACCCACAGAGGAACATGATAATGATGGTGGATCCCATTTATTATTCCCATCAGTGTAATTCTGCATGGAAAATTGATCATCGAGTCTAATAGGATCAATCTTTGAGGCATATGTTAAAGGTGTCCCATACTGGAAATATCTACTGCTCGGAACTGCATATGAGGAAAAAATTGATTTGCATCCTTCATCATCGATTGACACAGAACGAAGATATTTCTCAAGCTGTTTGACTTGCTTATTCAACTGCATCCTATCTTTTCGAAGCTTTTCAATTTGATCTGAGTTTAATTCAGTAGCGTCATCAAGGAGCTCATTTGATATGGAAATGAGCTCATCCTTCATAATTTGCAAATGGATTACAACTTTTGGACAAATTCCTAGCTGAAACAATTTCAGAAGTTAGGTCCAGAACTATCCATAGAATAAGGTGGGATTTTTAAAGATAAAACTTTGGATTACATGCCTTAAAGCCATGACTACATTCCACGCATAGTTCCGGAGGTAAACTTGTGTCCTTGCATGCTGTGCCACCTTTACTTCCGGCTGGGGTATAGGGTGCAAGTGCAAACTTAGAGATTGGTGGTCGTGGAGTGAAAGATGATTGGAAGTGTTCATTCGCATCAAGATTCTGCAATTGAAAATTGATTATAATGAGAAAGGATATTATTACAAGCATAACTTGTCAGGTGTAAATAGAAGCTAAAGGTTTAGCGTTTCTTAAATTCTTTGCGACATTAGTACATTTTAGTGTTATCTGAACATACTAGGTCAGAAACATGGAATATAAATTACTGAAAGTACAATAACAGATGTTCAAAATAGTATGAGAACCGCAAGTTACCTGACAATTATCCTCGTTGTCAACATCAAACTATGTTGTACAAGTGATGGTTCTGAATTTCATTTTTTTTAACCAACATCAGGACCCGTTTATTCAAGATAGTGTTTCATCTTTTACAGTTAATCATTTTTCACGTTTTTGTGCAAAACTCAACAAAGAAAGAGAAAGAAAACCAGAGAGAAATTTACCGGGTAGTAGCTTGTGGGATTTGGAACATGAGAGGCCGGAAGTGATGGACCTAAAAGTTAACAGGAAACATGGTAAGCATCTCAATAATACAGTAAGCATGTGTTCATATCAACAAGACCAACAAAGGCAATACAATACACCTTCACATTTTTCACCTGTTTGACAACTTAATAATTACTTGTATATTAATTTAAGGATTTCCTCCAACATAACTAAGAACACCGGAACCTCTGCTATCCTGCCTAACAACCCTATAATCATATTGAAAACCCTAAAATTATTACCCAATATCATTTAAATTCATTAAAATGTAATAGAAAATAAATTTCACAAATCGAATGTAATGATTACCTAAGACCCGATTGATTTCTTGACCCCATCGGAATCGTAGCTACACCGCCTACCAACTCCACCGCAGCGACTTTGCATTAAACCCGATTGATTATCAATTGGTGTTTGTTGGTGTGGGATTTTGATGTTATGATCTGGAGTGATATTCAAAACCAGAAGAAAGAACAAAGAAGAAAGAAGAAAGAGAAAGAGAAAGAGAAAGGGCATTTTAGTAATTTACTATTTTGATAATATTGTGTCAGTGGACACGTGGCGGTAATTGGATGGAGTTGTGCAGTTGTGCACTTGTGTATGACTAAATTTGTCTCCATCAAAAAACTTGACCATGGTTTTACTTTGGAGAGGTGATTTTGACCAAATTGGTCTTTTTCCCCTGTGTTAATATAAAGTAGGTAGTATTATATGCCTATAAATAAGGAAACATTAAAATTAGTTCTTTGTATTTTCTTTCTGACTCTTTCAAACGTTTTATTTTTTATAACAAATCTAATCTTTAGTTTTTCATTTTTGCAAAAGGTTCACTCATTACTTGATATCTTGTTAGTTTATAATGGACCAATAAAATCTAAAAATTAAAAGAACTAGCTTGATGGAAACAATTGTGTATGAATCTGTCCATTTAAGCTAATTTTTTGTTTTTTTAAAGTATAAACTATATGTTTTTTCACGGATATTTGTTTTCGTTTACCTAAGATATAGTTGCATTTTGCTCCGTATTCTTCGTTAGTTTTTTGGAACGGGTGTGTTACAAAAATTTATTACAAAAATTTGTTACATAAAGTCATATGGTATAAAATGTTAGAAATACTCCATAAATTGCTATATCAAGTAAAATTGACTCACCTTACTATTTTTAAAAGATCTCAAATAATTTATAATTTAGTTATAAATATAGATACATATCAATTCCTCTGATAAATGTAGTTATTTAATTGAAAGTAGTTAAAGTTTAGAAATAAAAAGATTCAATGCAACAACCGACAATATCAATTCTCGTGTTAGCCTCAAATTATTGAGTCAAACAAGAATGATCGATCATAGTTTATTATTGTAACATTTATTAGAACGTTGTAATAGGTAGTATAATAGTCGTGACATTACGGGCTTGATGACTAGCTTAAAAGGCCTCTTTCAAGGTACTAAACATTTATTCAAAGCCCGACCCAATCAAACATATAGCCCAGTATGCCACCTGTAGGCAAGGCTATAAATACCCTTCCTAGCATGTTAGGAAGGGTGTTGGTTGTTCATTTTCTTAATTTAATCTTCCCTAAGTTTCACACACTTCTCTCTATTTTCTCTCTCTACTTTCTCTCTCTAGAATTTATCTACTTCATCTATCTTTCTTCTTTATTTCTTGTTTGATCATCACAAATTAGGGACAACAATTGGTATCAATCGCCATGGGGTATATTTGTGATTGGTTGTTGTTATTTTACTTGATCCGCTTGAATTAATCAATAAATCATCTCGGTTTCAAATTTTTGTGTTTTCCATGCTCTAATTCTTGATATAAATCTCCTACATAGTTGTGGTAGGGATTTAGTTGCTTTGGTTTGGTTAAAATCCCTTTTTTTAGGCAAAAATCTCAATTTTTGATCTAAAATTTTGGAAATAGTAACCTTCATTGCGACAAAACTACCTTGTTTTCCATCGCAATAGACTAGGGTTTATCATTGCGTTCCATATTGCGATTCACATTGCGATTGGTGTTCTTTTGTGATATTGCGACAGGATTATTGCGACAGGGTCATTGCGATAGGGTCATTGCGACAGGGTCATTTCGACAAGATTATTACGACAGGGTCATTGCGACAGGATTATTGCGACAGGGTCATTACGACAGGGTTATTGCGACAGGGTCATTGCGACAGGACATTGCGACAGGTTTATATATTGCGACAGGTTTAAGATTTGGCATTGCGACAGAAATCCTTGAAACATTGCGACAAGTTGTATTCTCCTACATGCGACGACTTTCTTTGTGAATATTGCGACGGTGATTTTTTGAAAATTCCAAAAATACACTTAAAAATTTTCGAATCGTGTGTTTGTTTGGTCTTGGAGAATTTTTTGGTTTTTCGAGAACATTGTTTAAGGGATTTCAACTACTTTTCTCTATAACAACAATCACAACCACATCTACTTAAGATCATATTAATTTCAACCTTCAAAGATAGACAAGATGGATTCTACTACAGAATATCATGTGACAAATAACAACATAGTGGTGGCGGGTAACAAAGAAAGACCACCAATGCTTGTGACTGGTCGATATGCACAATGGCAATCACGTTTTATTCGATATCTTAATACAAGACCAAATGGTGATCTTCTTCGACGTTGCATCAAAGAAGGACCCTATACTCTCACTACAATAACCATTCCTGTAACTCCAGCAACCGACTCGACGCCCGGTCCCGATGAGCAAACAATTAAGGAAACATATGAGAACACTTCGAAACAAACGTGCTTGGATTGATGCAGAGAAGGAAGCAATCTATTTGATTCTAAGTGGGATTAGGGATGATATTTACTCAACGGTTGATGCGTTCTCTACTGCAAAAGAAATGTGGTTTGCTATTGAACGCTTGCAACATGGAGAGTCACTTAACAAGCAAGATGTCAAAACTAACTTGTTCTGGAACTTTGGCAAGTTTACTTCATTGGATGGGGAATTAATTGATTCATATTACTCAAGATTCTACAAGATGATGAATGACATGACAAGAAACAATTTGCAAGTCTCCACCATGTAAGTCAATGTGCAATTTCTACAGCAACTTCAACTAGAGTGGACACGGTTTGTAACTTTGGTAAAACAACAGAGTAAGTTAGACGAGGTCAACTATCATACGCTCTTTGACATTTTGAAATAATTTCAGAATGAGGAGAATGAACTTCGAGCTGAAAGGATAGCAAAGACTGCTAATCCACTTGCTTTGGTGTCTACCACTCAACACGTCCAAGATCATCACTCTCGTATTCCCAAGTCATACTCCACTCAGTCATCCTCACCAAGATATTTCACTTCATCTAAGTCTTCAGCTCCCACAAGATTACGAGGCAAAGAACCAAGAGCACCATCACCATCATCTGATCCATCATCTGAAGAGGACAGTGATGAAGAACAAGCTCAGAAGGATAGGGAAATGAAACAACAAATTCCTTTCATAATAGAGTCTTACAAGAAGATAAATAAACCCACCAACAACAATCTTTGAACATCATCTAACACAAGGAATCGATATGTTGAGAGTCCTCCAAGGTATAACACACGTCGACGTGATGAAAGTCCTCTTAGGTATGATCGAAGTCATCCAACACATGTTGTATGGTATGATCGACAAACTGCTAAGTATGATTCTCAGAGGATTGCTACTGTTGCTGGGAATAAGGAAACTATTGGAACTCAAGTAGTTCAGCAAAGTGGGATTCAGTGCTTTAATTGTCAAGGTTATGGGCATATGGCAAAGGAATGTAGGAAGCCGAAATGGGTTCGAGACTCTGGCTATCATAAGGAAAAGATGATGCTATGCAAGAAGATGGAAGCTGGGGTTAAATTGTCGGCTGAGGTAGGAGCAATGCTTGATGACACTGATGATGAAGCCTTCGACCAAGAACTTGAAGCACATTACTCATACATGGCAAAGATTGAAGGAGTTCTCAAAGTCACTGAAAATGACAATGGTCCTATCTTTGATACCGAGCCAATTGATAAGGTACATACTGACGACGAATATAATATGTTTGGTGATATTCATGAGCATAGTGAGCTTCCAACAACCATTACTAACACATGTATGATGGAAACGGTTGATAGCAATACCACACCCGATTCATCATACATGTGCAATAATCAGTCTGAGGATGATCAACATGAAACGAGTATGATGCTGACGAGGAGCGTATTGCGCTTGCTAACTTAATTGCTTCTTTACAAAAAGATGTCAAAGAAACTAAAAAGAGTCAAAAGCAATTAAAGAAGGAAACTCTACACTCACTCAAAATTTTGAAGAAAGCAAAGCTGTAGTTATAAAATCTAGTGAGCTTCTTGCAAGCTGCAGAGCTGAGCTTCTTCAAAAATAAAAAGAGCTTGCAAGGTACAAAGGGGGTGTCATTACTACTGTTAAGGATGTGTTTGAAACTAAATACAACGAAACTCTTAAGCTTTTAGAACAAGAGAAACGTAATTATAACACCTCTTTAAGTACTGAACGACACAAAACGTATCTTGCTACCACTAAAGTGAATGGTTAACTCAAAAGATTGGCTTTCTTCAAGAGGATAAAACTAAACTAGTCACTGCGAACACGGAAGAGGTTGCTAACTTGCAAAAATCTTTCAAAATTAAACAAGCAAAAGACATCGACAAAGTCGTGGAACTTGAAGTTCAAATTGATTTTTATAAGAAAATTGTTTATAAAACAAATCAATCTATTCAAACCATGCGAATGTTGGCACCTCGTTCGATTTTTAAGGGTAAAGCTAGTTTTGCTGGTTAATAACTGACTTTTGGTTGGTTAATAAAAAGGTTTGCTTGCAAGATCTTTCTTTGCGTTGCTCGTACCCAATTGATATATGTCGTTGTTTCGTTCTCGGTATCTTCTCGAATCGATCACGGTCAAAAGTGGAATCGTTGTAATTGGTGACTAAAAAGGGGAAGCTTTGGTCTAAATCTACTAAAATGGTAAGTGCTAGAAATAATAAAATTAAACTAAAAGCAATTACAGAGAATAAAAATAAAGCTAGAATTTAAAACTGGAAAAACTGGAATAAAACTGGAAATTTACCTTATTCGGAATAATGGCTATCCGGAATATTTTGCCCTACTCGGAATGTTAGCTCTACTCGGAATAAATCTCTGAGGTTATGCGGAATAATAGCTCCTACTCGAAATATTCGGGTATTCCGAATAAACAAAAAATTCACACCTTGATCCGGAATAATGCTCTATGCGGAATATTTTAAAAAGAAACCCTATTCGGAATATTTGAAAGAAAACACTATGCGGAATAATGAGCTCTACCCGGAATAATGTAAGCTACTCGGAATGTTTTGGCTATGCGGAATAATTGCCCTATGAGGAATAGTAACACTATGCAGAATGTTTTGGCTATGCGGAATATTTTGATATTCCGAGTAAACAACAAAATTACAAACTCTATCCGGAGTATTACTGGGCGAACACAGTAACAAAATGCGAAGAACAGGGGATTCAGAAACACGAATTTAACACAAATTTTCACCAAGTTTTTAATCAAAACTTAAACCAATTTCACCACTAATCATTTACCTAAGGTAAACATCAATCCATAACAACAAAAACACAAAACCCACTTACTTTTTTATGATCAAACCAATAAAATAAACTTAAGAACTTTGAATCATAAAGAGATGAAGAACAAGATGATGGAAAGATTAAAAGTAAACTTGTATTAATGATTTAGGATTCAACAAACAAAATGAAAAGATTAAACTTACAAGATTCAAGAAGAAATCAAAGAAAAATGAAAACCACTCCTTAAGGGAGATGGTTCTTCCTACGAACTAGGAAAAGTGTAACAGAAAAAGACTAGTGGAAATTTGTGAATGGGAGGAGTATTTATAGGCTTCTCCCTTGGTTGGTGAGTGGGCTTTTTTTCCCTTTCTTTTTGTCTTCTCGTCTTTTCAGAAAAGTTAACGTTTTCGATTTCGATTCGGGATTTGTTGACGAATAAATTCAACTCGTCTTTTAATTTCTTCATTTAATAGACTTGAGTTTCTTCGACATAGGTAAATCTTCCATCTTTGGTCCTTTTCTTCGATAAATCTTCAAATAGGCCCATTGACTTCAAATCTTTTGCATCTCTTGGACTATAGACTTCGTCTTTTCGTCTTTTTCCTCGATAAAACCCGTGCAATCCCATGTTTTCTCCAATATTTATCCAGTTGGCTCTGAAAACACAATAAACACAAAAACCACGCATAATTCCAAACAAATGACATTAAATATGCGTTTTGGTCTTGTTTTAGTAAGAAATAAGTGGTAAAAGGATGTGTGTTTTCACACCTATCAAATCCCCTACACTTAACCATTTCCATGCTCTCATGCAATGCTTAGTAATAAAGCGATTATACACTTTTCTCATAATCAATCAACCTTGGCCTTATTAAAATTCTACTAAACAAAAATACTAAGAGAAATTAAAAACTTTAAAGGAGACAAAAGGATAGAAACCATTTTCACTTGAAAATAGCTATATGGAAATAACTTGCAAAGAGATCAAGGACTTACATTAGGGCTTTGGTGCTGCGAAGATTTATCACCCTCAAGTTTCACGTTCCCCAAACTAAGCTTAAAAAAGAGATCATTGTTATTATAAGTTAGCAATTCAAACACTTACACACATGGCTTAATTATATGCTTAAACTCCCTTATTCCTAGGTGTATCTCTTATATTTTATTTTTGTCTTAGAATGATCATGAAGATGCATTTTTGGACTTATTTCGATAGTTTATTTAGGCTGAAAGCAAAGTAGGACGATTTGATTAATAGTTAGCTAAAGGACAAAATCTCTTAAAACTGCTTCTCGGGATATCAAAAAGTTCATATCTTGGCATAACTCGATTCACGATTTGAGACCTTTCTCGGGCTGATATTTGGCATGTACTTCATACTTCATATCTTGAGAGACGTTCTTGAGATAATGGTCTTCTCTTCTTAATAGAGTTTCTTCACTTGGAGACTTTTAAGGGGTACTCCAACATTGTTGACCACAACTTCATGATTATTTCTTCAATCTCTAATTGGGATTTTGAGATACAACGATCCGCCTCCTTTTCGGACTTGGATCTATTTATCCTCATACCTTGTTAGGGTCTTTTCGGATAGACTTCTCCATGATCTTTATGGGAGTTGATTGCTTTTCGTCGTTAGTCTTGATCCTTCATATTGATTTTGGGAATAATGCTTTTTACATCACCTTGGATCTTTAGCAATAAAATGGAATCCTCATGCCTTGTTAGGGCCTTTTTGGACTCGCCAATCTTCGCGCCCCGCTTCATAAGTTATGCCTTGGCTATGAACTCTTATCATTACCGAGCAACTTTTAAACGATCTTGGGCTAGAAGCTAAGTAACCTTTCAAATCGTACGACCTTACTTATTGCAGATAAATTATTAGCAAGTGATGGGAGAATAGGCAAATAATTACACCAAGTGAGCTTATGCAAGAATACCAACTTATAATTGACTCTATCATTTCTCGTCCTCCACAATTTAAAATCTCAAGTAATGAGACTCGTGGATGCTTAGCCTAATAAACCAATTAAGGTCTATATGGTTAAGGATACTAGCTAGAATAAACTTGGATAAATCTATTCGGGTTGAGTCAAAATAATCGCAACGGGCCTAATATGTCACAGATTTCAAAACTAGCTACACCACTTTATTAATATTTTTGACTTTATTGCGGGATATATACATATGAAAGCAACAATAAAAATTTAAAAATTACGACTAAATGGCCAAAGTTAATTAAAAATTTGAAAGATGCTGAAAAAGATGATTTTCCGGTTAAATGAAGGCATTTTAATGGAAAAGTCCACTTAAACTTCGATAGAAGTCCCCCTACACTTAAGATAAACATTGTCCTCAATGTTTAAGCATGTGGAAAAAATCTCCCCTACACGTATGACATTGTGCCCGTTGGCTAAGGAGGGGACGACTAAAGTGATCAATTTCAAATGTGAGTATGAAGACAATTGAATCACGATAGTTGAGAGATAGAACCGGTATTACGGATAACATGGGAGCACGGTTCTTCAAAGATTCCAAGAGTGCACTTATCCCTGTAATCACATCACCATCCAAATACAAGCAACCTATATAGCTCCCAGTTGCTATGGGGAACAAAGGACGAAATACAATCGATTCCTCCATTTAAGTGGTTCTCGCTTCTCCTTGTTCCTGTTCCTAACTCCTCCCCGGGCCCTACACTTAGGATGAAAAACGGGAAAGGGGGATAGATACTCGGGTTGCCTCCCGAGGAGCGCTTGTTTTTGTTTACCGAGTCGCGAGCCTGACTCGGTCCCGAACTAATTCAAGGGAAACATGGTGAGGGATGGAATCATCTCATGAGAGATGTCCTCACCAAAGTACAATTTCAAACACTGGCCATTCACCTTAAAGTTGGGCCCATTTGGCTGAGAAAGCTCAATGGTGCCATAGGGAAAAACATTGGCGATGGTGAATGGACCAGACCAGCGGCTCTTCAACTTGCCTGAGAAGATCTTCAACCGAGAGTTAAAGAGTAAGACTTGATCACCAACGTGGAAATCTCAGTTCTTGATTTTAGCATCGTGGATAATCTTGGTCTTCTCCTTGTAGAGCAATGAGTTCTCGTAAGCTTGATTCCTCAATTCTTGTAGCTCATTGAGTTGAATCTTGTGAAGATCACCGGCTTTGTTGATGTCGAAGTTAGCCCACTTCAAGGCCCAGTATGCCTTATGTTCTAGCTCGATGGGGAGGTGGCAGGCTTTCCCGTACACAAGACGATAAGGTGTACAACCAATCGGTGTCTTATAGGCGGTACGGAAAGCCCACAGAGCATCATCAAGTTTATCGGCCCACGAGGCACGATGCTCTCCCACAGTACGTTCCAAAATTCTCTTCAATCCACGGTTGGATATCTCGGCTTGACCGTTAGTTTGAGGATGATAAGCGGTGGAAAGACGGTGATTGACACCATACTTAGCCATGACTCTTGCAAATTGATCGTTGCAAAAATGAGTCCAGCGGTCACTGATAATAGCACGAGGAACACCGAATCGAGCAAACAGTTGTTTCAAGAAATTACAAACCACCCTCGCGTCGTTAGTGGGTAAATCCTTGGCTTCAACCCATTTGGAAACGTAGTCAACAGCGACAAGGATGTATTTGTTGCCTTTAGAAGAAGGGAATGGCCCCATAAAGTCGATGCCCCATACATCAAAGATTTCACATTCTTGTATGAAATGTTGAGGCATCTCATCTTTATGTGTGATCTTGCCTTGTTTTTGGCAAGCATCACAATGTTTAACCATCTCGTGAGCATCACGGTAAATGGTGGGCCAATAGAATCCTGAGTCAAACACTTTTTTGGCGGTGTAGTTGGGACCAAAGTGACCACCGGTGGGTCCTTTGTGGCAAGCCTGGAGAATGTCAAAAGCTGCCGGTCCGTCAACACATCGGCGAATAATCAAGTCAGCGCATTGTTTGAATAGAAAAGGGTCATCCCAAAAGTAAGTCTTAACATCGTTCAAGAACTTCTTCTTTTGTTGGGATGTTAACCCTTTGATGAGAACACCACCCGCTAAGTAGTTTGCAATGTCGGCAAACCACGGGGTGTCATCAAGATTGAGATTTATAGACATTAAGGTCTCAAGGGGGAAAGAGTCATTGATCTCTTTGTTCGGATGATCCCCTTGATATGGATCCTCAAGTCGACTCAGATGATCCGCGGCTAGGTTTTCAGCACCCTTCTTGTCACGAATTTCAATGTTGAATTTTTGAAGGAGTAAAACCCAGCGGAGAAGTCTTGGCTTAGAGTCGTGTTTAGTCATCAAGTACTTCAACGCGGAATGGTCCGTGTATACGATTGTGGTGGATAAAACAAGATAGGGGCGGAATTTTTCAAAAAGCATAGACAACAGCTAAAAGCTCTTTTTCGGTTGTCGTATAATGCAATTGAGCCCCCGTCATTGTTTTGCTAGCATAGTGGATTGGTTGGAAGTGTTTGTTGATCCTTTGTCCCAAAACCGCACCAATAGCAAAGTCGCTAGCATCGCACATCAATTCAAAGGGTAGCTCCCAATTAGGGGTAACCAAGACCGATGCCTTAGTTAGCTTATCCTTAAGAAGATTGAAGGCTTCGATACACTCTTTAGAAAAGATAAAAGGAGTATCTTTTTCCAAGAGGTGGGTCATCGGGCGAGCGATTTTAGAGAAATCCTGAATGAATCGACGATAGAAGCCCGCATGACCCAGAAAACTTCTCACACCCTTCACGGTTGAAGGTGGAGGTAATTTGGATATGACATCTACTTTAGCACGGTCGACTTAAAGACCGGCTTTAGAGATTTTGTGTCCTAGCACAATGCCTTCTTTTACCATAAAATGGCATTTTTCCCAATTTAGAACAAGGCGAGTGTCTTCGCACCGCTTAAGCATACGTTCCAAATTGGCAAGGCAAGAAGAGAAGGAATCCCCAAAGACCGAGAAATCATCCATGAAGACTTCCATGGTTTGCTCAACCATGTCATGGAAGATAGCCAACATGCACCTTTGGAAAGTCCCGGGGGCATTGCATAAGCCAAAAGGCATTCTTTTGTAAGCAAATGTGCCATAGGGACGAGTGAATGTTGTCTTCTCTTGATCTTTGGGATCGATGGGTATTTGGAAATAACCCGAGAAACCATCAAGAAAGCAGTAATATTCATTACCCGCTAAACGTTCAAGCATTTGGTCCATAAAGGGAAGAGGGAAATGATCCTTTCTCGTGGAATCATTGAGTTTGCGGTAGTCTATACAAACTCTCCACCCAGTAACGAGACGGGTAGGAATCAACTCATTGTTGGCATTGGGCACAACGGTGATTCCGCCTTTCTTAGGCACACAATGGACTGGACTAACCCATGGTGAATCTGAAATAGGGTAAATCATACCCGCATCAAGAAGTTTGATAACCTCTTTTTTGATGACTTCATGGATTTTAGGATTCACCCTTCGTTGGCTTTGAATTGTGGGCTTAAATTCGTCCTCCATGATAATTTTATGTGTGCAAAGTGAGGATCAATTCCGCGAATGTCGGAGATTTTCCAAGCGATAGCTCTTTTATGCTTCTTCAACACAGCGATAAGTCGGGATTTTTCTTCTTCTTTCAGGTCCTTTGCGATGATGACCGGTAACTTCTCGTTGTCTTCAAGAAAAACGTACTCTAGATGAGGAGGTAGGTCTTTAAGCTCAAGAGTAGGAGGATCCTCAATAGATGGTGTAACAAACGATGGATCATCATTACTCACCTCTTTAGGAGAGGGAGGAGGAAACGGGTCTTCATTGAGAAGTCTCTCAATAGTACGAATGTCTTCATCCCAATCAGTGGAAGAATCATCATACTTAATATCGAGAGGACCCTAGCTAGCTTCGAAATCATCCAAGTCACTTTCTCCAAAAGGAGTCAATGCCGGAGCAATTGAGGCAACGGTCTCAACATTGGGTAGAGAAGAGAGAGTACTTTTGCAAGCATCATGAAAATGTTCTTCACAAGCCTCATCGAGAACATCAATAGCATTAACACTCTCATATGAATAAGGTTGCTTAGAAATCTTACCCATGTTGAAGACAATTTTATCGTCACCAACTCTCATGATTATTTCGCCCGCGACTACATCAATGAGAGTGCGACCGGTCCTCAGGAATGGGCGTCCAACGATTAATGGAACACGAGGATCCATCTCGTAGTCAATGTCAACAAAATCCGCCGGGAAGGTGAATTTGTCAACACCAACGAAGACGTCTTCGGCTATCCCCACTGGATAAGCAACCGTACGGTTGGCTAATTCCAAAGTCATTTTGGTGGGGACTAGCTCGGGGAGAGATAATTGCTTCAAAACACTTAAAGGCATTAAATTTATACTGGCATCTAGATCGGCTAAGGCCATGCAATTCTCTACTCCCGGGAAGTTGCAAGGAATCAAGAAGCGACCCGGATCACCAAGTTTGGTGGGCAATTTCCTTAAGAGAACGACGGAGAAATTCTCATTACGTTGGGTCTGAGCAATGTCAAGAAGCTTCTCCTTGTCCCTTAGAAGATCTTTAAACATCTTAGCGTATTTGGGCATGTGAGCGAGAGCCTCGGCAAAGGAGATGTTAAAATTCAATTGTTTAAACATTTTTAGAAAGTTTGAAACTTGAATATCATCCTTGCTCTTTTGCTTCTCTTTCCTCAACCTTTAAGGATAAGGTAAATTGGATGAAGAAGAAGGCTTTAGGGGAGTAGGCTCACTCACAACCACGGGTGGTGGGGAAATGAGGATAGAAGGCAAAGGAGGTGGGGAAAGTTGCTCTTTTTCCTTGTTCACAATCACGGGTGGAGGTGTAAGAAGCTCGGGTTTCGTATAACCTTTTCCACTACGAGTGGTGATTGCTTTCATCTCCCCTCTTGGATTCGCAACGGTGTTACTCGGAAGAGTACCCGAAGAAGAGGGTTGATTACCTTGGATGAGCGAACCGATCATATCACGTATGTTAAGCGCTTGAGTGCTGAAAGAGTCTCTGATGTCTGCACGAATTTCATTGCTTTGTTTTGCCATGTCATTCCTCAGCTCGGCTCAAATATCGCTCCCTTGTTTCGCCATGTCATTCTTCAAGTTGACAAATTGACTCTGAAGATTCGTCACCATCTATCGATTAGTCTTCATGAATGTCTCGACGTCTTGATTCAATACCATCGGTTGAGTGAGAGGTGGAGCTTGGTAAGCTTGAGAATTTCCTTGAGGTGGGTATGGGTTTCTTTGGGATTGATATTGATTGTTAGCATGAGGTTGGGATTGGTTGTTTCGGTTATAGCTTTGTTGTTGGTTTTGGTTTGGAGGAGGGAAACCGGGTGGAGCAAGATAGTTGTTTGAACGATAACTTAGCAATCTACGGTCTCCTTGAGGACGAGCTTGATAGCCTCCCGTGGGATAAGTACCGTAAGCCGCGTTAACGTTTTCAGAAAAATTGCCTTGAGTGGAAGGACAATCATTGTAGGAATGAGGACCACCACATGTGTCACAAGAAATAGAAACGGCTTTAGCTTGTTGAAAGTGGTTTGTGGCCATAGTCATGAAATTTTTATTCATCTCAGCGAGTTGTCGAGAAATTTCAGTCATCTCGGGATTGGAAGTAGTAGAAGAAACATTGACTCTCTGGTTAGATCTTGAGGATGCGGATGAATCACAGTTCTTGTGGTGAGTAGTCATGTTTTCAATCAACTCTCGACACTCCTCCGGTCTCCTTTTCATAAAAGTACCACCGGCGGCGGCGTTGATCGTGTCACGATCACGAAAAGTGAGACCATTGTAGAAGGTATCAATGAGAGTGACGGGAGCATGTTGTGATTTGGACAACGGTCGATCAAATCATTGTATCGTTCCCAAGCATCGATGAGCGATTCATCATTGTCTTGCATGAATCCACTAATTTGGTTACGAAGGCTCGTGACCATGGATGGTGGGAAGTAGCGCGACAAAAAGCGTTGAGTCATGTCGTCCCAAGTATGAATAGAGTTCTTTAGGAGACGATCAAATCATTTTTCAGCATGGTGAGAAAGCGAGTGGGGAAAGAGTTGGAGGCGAAGGTCATCCATAGAAACACCGGGGGACTTCATGCTTTAGGTGATGGTAATGAATTTGTCGAGGTGTTTGTTGGCATCATCATCCGGAATTCCGCGAAATGGGTTAGTTTGCACTTGTTGGATCATGTGATGCTTCAACGAAAACTCCTAAGCCGTGACATGCATCGGCGCAATCGGGCCTCCACGTCCATTCATGGTGGGTTGACATAGCTCCTCCATGGTTCGTAGGTCGGGTAAGGGTGGATTATTCATGTTTTGGTGGGGTGGATTATTATTGTTGTTGTTTGGGAGGGGTGGATTATTATTGTTGTTGTTGTGTACACCGGCCATGTCTAAATCTTCGAGAGTCTCGGGCTCTGAATAAGACGTTGATCGAGTACGCATACACTAAAAAGAAAATGCAAGAGAAAATATTTTTGGTTTTTATAGGTTTTTTAATGTTTTTGTATTTTTGAAAATTTTATATTTTTATGGGTTTTTTTGAAAATTTTTGTGCTTGAAAATAACGTCCTCGAAAGAACGGATCCCAAAATCCAATTTTTCTCACAAAAAACCGTTGATCCTTACGAAAAGAGCCGGCAGCGGCGCCATTTTAATAACTGACTTTTGGTTGGTTAATAAAAAGGTTTGCTTGCAAGATCTTTCTTTGCGTTGCTCGTACCCAATTGATATATGTCGTTGTTTCGTTCTCGGTATCTTCTCGAATCGATCACGGTCAAAAGTGGAATCGTTGTAATTGGTGACTAAAAAGGGGGAGCTTTGGTCTAAATCTACTAAAATGGTAAGTGCTAGAAATAATAAAATTAAACTAAAAGCAATTACAGAGAATAAAAATAAAGCTAGAATTTAAAACTGGAAAAACTAGAAATTTACCTTATTCGGAATAATGGCTATCCGGAATATTTTGCCCTACTCGGAATGTTAGCTCTACTCGGAATAAATCTCTGAGGTTATGCGGAATAATAGCTCCTACTCGGAATATTCGGGTATTCCGAATAAACAACAAATTCACACCTTGATCCGGAATAATGCTCTATGCGGAATATTTTAAAAAGAAACCCTATTCGGAATATTTGAAAGAAAACACTATGCGGAATAATGAGCTCTACCCGGAATAATGTAAGCTACTCGGAATGTTTTGGATATGCGGAATAATTGCCCTATGAGGAATAGTAACACTATGCGGAATGTTTTGGCTATGCGGAATATTTTGATATTCCGAGTAAACAACAAAATTACAAACTCTATCCGGAGTATTACTGGGCGAACACAGTAACAAAATGTGAAGAACAGGGGATTCAGAAACACGAATTTAACACAAATTTTCACCAAGTTTTTAATCAAAACTTAAACCAATTTCACCACTAATCATTTACCTAAGGTAAACATCAATCCATAACAACAAAAACACAAAACCCACTTACTTTTTTATGATCAAACCAATAAAATAAAACTTAAGAACTTTGAATCATAAAGAGATGAAGAACAAGATGATGGAAAGATTAAAAGTAAACTTGTATTAATGATTTAGGATTCAACAAACAAAATGAAAAGATTAAACTTACAAGATTCAAGAAGAAATCAAAGAAAAATGAAAACCACTCCTTAAGGGAGATGGTTCTTCCTACGACCTAGGAAAAGTGTAACAGAAAAAGACTAGTGGAAATTTGTGAATGGGAGGAGTATTTATAGGCTTCTCCCTTGGTTGGTGAGTGGGCTTTTTTTCCCTTTCTTTTTGTCTTCTCGTCTTTTCAGAAAAGTTAACGTTTTCGATTTCGATTCGGGATTTGTTGACGAATAAATTCAACTCGTCTTTTAATTTCTTCATTTAATAGACTTGAGTTTCTTCGACATAGGTAAATCTTCCATCTTTGGTCCTTTTCTTCGATAAATCTTCAAATAGGCCCATTGACTTCAAATCTTTTGCATCTCTTGGACTATAGACTTCGTCTTTTCGTCTTTTTCCTTGATAAAACCCGTGCAATCCCATGTTTTCTCCAATATTTATCCAGTTGGCTCTGAAAACACAATAAATACAAAAACCACGCATAATTCCAAACAAATGACATTAAATACGCGTTTTGGTCTTGTTTTAGTAAGAAATAAGTGGTAAAAGGATGGGTGTTTTTACACCTATCACTGGTCCTAAGTACCTTGAGCAAGCTCAATCTGAGAATCCGCGACTCTATCTTGAGGAGTCCCAATGGACCGACCTTGATTGTCTTCTTGTTAGGCCTGATAGTGATGAGTAACTATGTTTTGAAGAGGATAGTAGATCACCAGTGAATAAAGACTTTGTGAAACCATATAATTATGCTTATGAAAATAGTCTTTATGAAATTTTCAAACCACAAAAATAGAAGTCTCGTGAGTAAATATTTTACGAATGTGCATAAATAAGAATTAAATGGAGACAAGTTTTTTCCACCAAGAAAACTAATGTTTCAAAATATATCGGGTACTTGCCACATCAAGCTTCTATAAGCAAGAGTAAGCAAGCACTTAGTATTCTTAAAGGCAACATTGAAATTTTCAAAAAGGTTGTTGATGATGGCTGGAAAAAATCGTGAACTTTTGAAAGGTGATAAAGAAATTCCTCACGATATAACTGTTCTTGTGAAAACTATTTTGATTCCCCTTGCGTAAAGAACAAAGAAACATGCTTTGGAATTTGAAAAGTTAATAGAGCAAGAAATGTTTGACGATTTGAAATATGTGGAATCTCTTGAAAAAGAAATTGACGACCATCAACCTGAAAGAGACGATTTTTCTATAGCATATGATCTACTCTTGCAAGAATGCCTCTCAAAAGATATTATGTGTGTCTATGTTACATCTTGTGCTAATAACGATGAATATTCTGATGTTGCATGCAAATATCTTGATCAAGTCTGTTAGCCTCAAAATATTGAGTCAAACAAGAATGTTCGGTCATAGGTTTATATTGTAACATTTATTAGAACGTTGTAATAGTTAGTTAAAATAGTCGTGATATTACGGGCTTGATGGCTAGCTTAAAAGGCCTCTTTTAAGGTACTAAGCATTTTATTCAAGCCCGACCCATTAAACAAATATAGTCCATTAAGGCTACATGTAAGCCCGACTATATATACCTCTCCTAGCATGTTAGGAGAGGTAGTTGATTTCATTTCTTGATCTAATATTCACATAGTTTCTCCATCTTCTCTCTATTTTCTCTCACTACTTTCTCTCTCTAGAAATCTTCTTTCTTTCTTTTTTAGTTTAATTAATCAACCATGGTGAAGTGATAAAATATGGGAAAAACATTTGGTATCAATCGCCACGGGGTAGATTAGTGATTAGTTGTTGGTTATTAATTTGATTCGTATGATTTTTTCTTCTAAATCATCTTGGATCGAATTTTTTAGTGTTTTCGGGCTCTAGATCTTGATATAAATCTCCTACATAGTTGTGGTAGGGATTTAGTTAAGTTTTTGTGGTTAAAATCGCATGTTTTTGGGGTTCGATTCGAAGAATAGTAGGTAAATTGGCAAAACATATTTATCCGAAAAGTGGTGTTTCGGAAAAGGGTTTCGTCATTCCGAAAAAGTGTGGTTTCGGAAAAGGGTTTTTAGATTCCGAAGATTGTTACTTTATCCGAATTGCTTTATCCGAAGATCTACAGGTTATTCGAATATACTTCTTGTTTTATCAGAAAATTGCTTGTTTTCCGAAAAACAACATTATCCGAAGATTGTTTGTTTTCCCGAAAAACAACATTTATCCGAATTGCCTGTTTTTCCGAAAAACAACATTTATCCGAAATTGCCTGTTTTCCCAAAAAACAACATTTATCCGAATTGCCTGTTTTCCCGAAAACCACTATTATCCGAAAATTCCAATTTATCCGAAAATAGTTATTTATTCGAAAATAATCATTTTTCCGAAAAACTTCATTTATCCGAAATTGTCCATTTATCCGAAAATCTTCATTTATCCGAAAATTCACAATATTCTGAAAATAGAGCATTTATCCAAAAACTCACAATATTCCGAAAATAGAGCATTTATCCAAAAATTCACAATATTCCGAAAATAGAGCATTTATCCGAAAATCCACCATTTATCTGAAAGTACACCAATATTCCGAAAATGGAAACTTTTTACAAAAGTGAAAATTTTTAACAATCGTGTGATTTTTCGCCTTCGAATTTTTGGTTTCTTGTGAAGACAATTTTTAGGGGATTTTAACATTTTTTTTTGACAACAACAATCACAACACATCTACTTAAGATCCTTTTCACTTCAACAATTTCAAGTTTTTCAACATGGATTCTACTCAAGAGTATCGTGTGACAAACAACAACATCATGGTGGCGGGTAACAAAGAGAGACCACCAATGCTTGTGACTGGTCGATATGCACAATGGCAATCACGTTTTATTCGATATCTTGATACTAAACCAAATGATGATCTTCTCTGACGTTGTATCAAAGAAGGACCTTATACTCTCACTACAATAACCATTCCTGCAATTCCAGCAACCGACTCTACGACCGGTTCCGATGAGCAAACAATTGAGGAAACACATGAGAACACTTCGAAAGAGAAACGTGCTTGGACTGATGCAGAGAAAGAAGCAATCTATTTGATTCTCAGTGGGATTGGGGATGATATTTACTCAACGGTTGATGCGTGCTCTACTACAAAAGAAATGTGGTTTGCCATTGAACGCTTGCAACAAGGAGAATCACTTAACAAGCAAGATGTCAAAACTAACTTGTTCTGGAACTTTGGCAAGTTTACTTCATTGGATGGGGAATCAATTGATTCATATTACTCAAGGTTCTACAAGATGATGAACGACATGACAAGAAACAATTTGCAAGTCTCCACCATGCAAGTCAATGTGCAATTTCTACAGCAACATCAACCAGAGTAGACACGGTTTGTAACTTTGGTGAAACAACAGAGTAAGTTAGACAAGGTCAACTATCACACGCTCTTTGACATTTTGAAACAATTTCAGAATGAGGTGAATGAACTTCGAGCTGAAAGGATAGCAAAGACTGCTAATCCACTTGCTTTGGTGTCTACCACTCACCATGTCCATGATCATCGCTCTCGTGCTCCAAAATCATACTCCACTACATCCTCCTCACCAAGATACTCCACTACATCCTCCTCACCAAGATACTCCACTTCATCTAAGTCTTCAGCTCCCACAAGATCATGAGACAAAGAACCAAGAGCACCATCACCATCATCTGAGCCATCATCTGAAGAGGACAGCGATGAAGAACTAGCTCAGAAGGATAGGGAGATGAAACAACAAATTCCTTTCATTATGAAGACCTACAAGAAAATCTTCAAACCCACCAACAACAATCTTCGAACATCATCTAATACAAGGAACCAATATGTTGAGAGTCCTCGAAGGTATGACACACGTCAACGTGATGAAAGTCCTCCTAGGTATGATCGACGTAATCCAACACATGTTCAGGGTTCTGCACGGTATGATCAACAAACTGCTAAGTATGATACTCAGAGGATTGCTACTGTTAACGGGAATAGGGAAACTGTTGGAACTCAAGTGGTTCAGCAAAGTGGGATTCAGTGCTTTAAATGTCAATGTTATGGGCATATGGCAAAGGAATGTAGGAAGCCGAAATGGGTTAGGGACTCTGGTTATCATAAGGAAAAGATGCTGCTATGCAAGAAAATGGAAGCTGGGGTTAAATTGTCGGCCGAAGAAGGAGCAATGCTTGATGATACAGATGATGAAGCCTTCGACCAAGAACTTGAAGCACATTACTCGTACATGGCAAAGGTTGAAGTTCTCAACGTCACTGAAGATGACAATGGTCCTATCTTTGATACTGAGCCAATCGATAAGGTACACAATGAAGAAGAATATAATGTGTTTGGTAATATTCATGAGCATTGTGAGCTACCAAAGGCCATTAATGACACATGTATGATGGAAACGGTTGATAGTAATACCACACCCGATTCATCAGACATGTGCAATAATGAGTCTGAGGATGATCAACATGCAAATGAGTATGATGATGATGAGGAGCGTATTGCGCTTGCTAACTTAATTGCTTCTTTACAAAAAGATGTCAAAGAAACTAGAAAAAGTCAAAAGCAATTAAAGAAGGCAAAAGCTACGCTCACTCAAAATTTTGAAGAAAGCAAAGCTGTAGTCATAAAACCTAGTGAACTTCTTGCAAGCTGCAGAGCTGAGCTTATTCAAAAAGACAAAGAGCTTGCAAGGTACAAAGGGGCTGTTGTTACTACTGTAAAGGATGTTTTTGAAACTAAATACAACGAAACTCTTAAGCTTTTAGAACAATAGAAACGTAATTATAACACCTCTTTAAGTACGGAACGACACAAAACGTATCTTGCTACCACTAAAGTGAATGAGTTAACTCAAAAGATTGGTTTTCTTCAAGAGGATAAAACTAAACTAGTCATTGAGAAGACGGAAGAGGTTGCTAACTTACAAATATCTTTCAAAATTAAACAAGTAAAAGATATCGACAAAGTCATGTAACTTGAAGTTCAAATTGATTTTTATAAGAAAATTGTTTATAAAACAAATCAATCTATTCAAACAATACGAATGTCGGCACCTAGTTCGATTTTCAAGGGTAAAGCTAGTTTTGCTGGTCCTAAGTACCTCGAGCAAGCTCAATCTGAGAACCCGCGACTCTATCTTGAGGAGTCCCAATGGACCGACCTTGATTGTCTTCTTGTTAGGCCTGATAGTGATGAGTCACTATGTTTTGAAGAGGAGAGTAGATCACCAGTGAATAAAGACATTGTGAAACCATATAATTATGCTTACGAAAATATTCTTTATGAAATTGTCAAACCACAAAAACAGAAGTCTCGTGAGCAAATATTTTACGAATGCGCGTAAATAAGAATTAAATGGAGACAAGTTTTTACCACTAAGAAAACTTATGTTTCAAAATATACCGGGTACTTGCTGCATCAAGTTTCTATAAGAAAGAGTAAGCAAGCACTTAGTATTCTCAAGAGTAACATTGAAAATTTCAAAAATGTTGTTGATGATGACTGGAAAAAACGTGAACTTTTGAAAGGTGATAAATAAATTCCTCACGATATAACTGTTCTTGTGAAAACTATTTTGATTCCTCTTGCGGAAAGAACAAAGAAACATGCTTTGGAATTTGAAAAGTTAATAGAGCAAGAAATGTTTGACGATTTGAAATATGTGGAATCTCTTGAAAAATAAATTGACGATCATCAACCTGAAAGAGATGATTTTTCTATAGCCTATGATCTACTCTTGCAAGAATGCCTCTCAAAAGATATTATGTGTGTTTATGTTACATCTTGTGCTGATATTGATGAATATTCTGATGTTGCATGCAAATATCTTGATCAAGTCAAAGAGTGTGAACGTCTTGAAACTGAGCTTTTGAATAAAATTGACAAAACAGATTTTTCGTTACTTCAACATAGATATGATTATCTTCAAAAACATTGTCATTCACTTGAACTTGCTTTGCAAAAGAAAGTTCGCAGCTTTTCAAATGATACACCTTTGGAAGTAAAATTATCTGAGTCATGTCGATTACTAAACGAAAAAAGTCTTGATATTTCGGATTTGAAAGCTCAGTTATAAGAAAAAGACATAGCAATAGCAGAGTTGAAGAAACTCGTTGCTAAGATGGGTGTGAAAGTTGTGGAACCTAGTGTTAAGAAACCTGTTGTTAGACAACCCAATGCCTATAAAGAGAATAGATCCTCTATCTTGGGAAAACCATCCACTTTCTCAAATTCCTCGTTTGCAAAACCTGTGTTTGCCCCGAAGATGGATGGAAAGGAAAGGTTACCGCAGACTCAACTCATAAGGAATACTCAAGCACCAAGCGTTAAGCACAATAATGTGATTAAACCAGGGATGTATAGAATGACCACTAAACCCACAAACAAAGTTAGTCAATCGCCTCAGACTTCTAGAAACACTAATACTCGTGTGTCTTCTACTACAGGTGTAGTCTCCACTGCTAGTGTTAGCCGGCCTCAGCTTAAGCGCACTCAAGTGAATGATAACGTCTGGAAACACAAGAGTCAAGGGAAGATGAAGGAAGTAGAAGAACACCCTAGGAATTTGAAGCGAAATATGGATCACATCCTCACTATGACAATTAAATTGGATCAATTTTTGAGGGGAGCGTTCCAAAAAATTTCATGCTAGTTTGACACATTCTTCTCCCAAAAATGTTCAAGACTATTTTTCACAATATATTTTAATCAAATTTGGTATCTCTAATATCAAACGATTTTATATATAAGAGATAGGGGGAGAAAATGTGATTAAAATGTGATCTAAAGAATCAAGCACTCATGGTTACGATCAAATACCCACAACATCTTTAATTCATGACTATATTGGTGTCAAAAGGGTGGTTAGGTTTAAGTCCTATGATCCAACCAGAACCGGGGGGATCTTCCCAGGGACAATCCAATAGATTATTAGAAGTCCTTAGGAAAAATGGAGTAGAATGTGAACGTAGCTGAATGCCGACTAAGTACTGAAGCTAGCACTTGAACAATCACAACAAGGTGTTAGTAATGATGTCTTGGTAAGCATTTAAAGGGTTGAAGAATAAAAAATAAATGTAAGGATAAAGGGTGTAAAGAAAGAAGCCCTCCATACAACTTAGGCAGAAACCGGGTCAACACATCATGAAGACAACGTATCATGGACCCAGTGATGTAATGCACAACCCTTCCCCAGCTGACTCAGCCTTCTCTTAAAAGAAGTTTGTTTTATTGTCACAGAGATCAACACGACTTCTATTGAGTAGGTGGCATCTGCTCCAGCCTCCGACCACTAAAAGTGCACAAATCGAGTCTAGAGCCAAGAGATCAATCAAATCTCGTTAGGACACACGGATGACGATCAAGAGAGTCCTACACTATATCCTTGTGATATTGCTAGAACACTCAGTGTGATACTACCTAGTATTCACAATGATGAGTGGAAATCCTTCCAGTGTTAACATCAAACAACACTGCGGTAGGTCATGTGTAAGATTCTTTATGAATTGAACATATGTAAAACTGAAAAGCAACAGTGGTTTGTTTCTTTTTCGATTCAAACTCGTTTCAGGTTTCTACGCAATATCTTTATGGTCTTGCAAGAACATTCAGAGTGATATTCATTAATATTCACATTGACGAATGGAAATCCTTCTAGCGTCAACATTAAGCAGCGCTATGGTAGGTAACTTGCGAGATTCTTATGAATCAAGCTTGTGTCAACTGGAAAACAACAATGGTAAGATTTTTAATGAATCAAACTTGTTCCAGGAATTTGAATTGACGACTTTAATCAAGCGGATATTTATCCAATTGATTCACTCTTTATGTCCGCAGTCTTGCTTTGAGACGGTCGAGTATAGAGAACGGATAGTACAGCCGCGAAACCCTGTCAAGGAGGTTCTTAATTGAATCTACCTAATCACAAGTACGATATTTAATATCGTCTAACAGTCTTCACCGACCGGAGGTAAAACGCTACCGATTTAGGACGAATGTCAAATCCATTCAGTCTGTGTCTAAGTTTTGTCTCGAGAAGGTGGCGTTACGGTGTACTCAGCAAAGTCAAAGATTCATAACCACATACTCATGCCCAGAGACATATTCAACCATCAAGAAAGCTAAAGACTTCTGCAACTCTGATGATAAAAATCTTCCTTATCAATTAATGTAGAGGAATGACCTTTCTTCAAAGGATATTGTTAGCAAGCTTTCAAGATTTTACAAAGTATGAGCATGTGGATAAAGACACAAGATCGCAAGATGGCAAAGACAAGTCAAGGATAATTTGAAGATCTCAAGTTTAAAGATAAAGTCGAAAGACAATGACAAAGGCTCAAAGATCACATCATGAAGAAACAAGACTACTATTACACGTTCAAGACTCATTTATGACGAGATTCTTATTCTCCATTGATCTTCAAAATATCGAAGAGGAATGACCTCACATTGGGGGAGATTGTTAGCCTCAAAATATTGAGTCAAACAAGAATGTTCGGTCATAGGTTTATATTGTAACATTTATTAGAATGTTGTAATAGTTAGTTAAAATATTCGTAACATTACAGGCTTGATGGCTAGCTTAAAAGGCCTCTTTTAAGGTACTAAGCATTTTATTCAAGCCCGACCCATTAAACAAATATAGTCCATTAAGGCTACATGTAAGCCCGACTATATATACCTCTCCTAGCATGTTAGGAGAGGTAGGTGATTTCATTTCTTAATCTAATATTCACATAGTTTCTCCATCTTCTCTCTACTTTCTCTCACTACTTTCTCTCTCTAGAAATCTTCTTTCCTTTTTCTTTAATTCAATTAATCAACCATGGTGAAGTGATAAAATATGGGAACAACAAAGTCAAAGATTGAGAACGTCTTGAAACTGAGCTTTCGAATAAAGTTGACCAAAAAGAGTTTTCGTTACTTCAACATAGATATGATTTTCTTCAAAAACATTGTCATTCACTTGAACTTGCTTTGCAAAACAAAGTTGCCAGTTTTTCAAATAATACACCTTTAGAAGTAAAATTATCTGAGTCATGTCGAATACTAAACGAAAAAAGTCTTGATATTGCGGATTTGAAAGCTCAGTTACAAGAAAAAGACATAGCAATAGCAGAGTTGTAGAAACTCGTTGCTAAGATGGGTGATAAAGTTGTGGAACCTAGCGTTAAGAAATTTGTTGTTAGACAACCCAATGCCTATAAAATGAAAAGATCCTCTATCTTGGGAAAACCATTCGCTTTCTCAAATTCCTCGTTTGAAAAACCTATGTTTGCCCCCAAGATGGATGGAAAGGAAAGGTTACCACAAAATCAACCCATATGAATACTCTAGCACCAAGTGTTAAGCACAATAATGTGATTAAACCAGGAATGTATAGAATGACCACTAAACCCACGCACAAAGTTAGTCAATCACCCCAGACTTCTAGAAACACTAATACTCGTGTGTCTTCTACTACAGGAGTAGTCTCCATTGCTAGTGTTAGCCGGCCTCAGCTTAAGAGCACTCATGTAAACGATAAGGTTTGGAAACACAAGAGTACAGGGAAGATGAAGGAACTAGAAGAACACCCTAGGAATTTGCATGTTTCTAAGAATAAAATGTCTGTAATCGCATGTAATGATGATTTTAATGATTCGACTGCTTTGAATGCTTTAAATGTTAAGTTTTTTGTGTGAAATATGGAAAATGTGCTAATGCTGATCATTGTATGTGTGCTATGAATAATGTGAAAGGCATAGATACTATAACTAAGAAGCAAGTTGCGATGCCTATTAGTGCTAGTAAACCCAAACGCAAAGTGAACCATTCAGGTGCAACCCCCACTAAGAAAAGTATTGCATCAGACTCTACCGCTAAGAACCCTAAAAGCAGAATTAGGGAATTATATGAGTCTGCTAGTAAGTCTTGGAAATGGTGGTTTGCTAATCAATGTCCTCCAGGATATAAATGGATGCCTAAGGTTAGGAAGGAAAACATGACACCGCGCTTTAGTGTGCCTTTAAGTGCTGAAACTAGGGAAACTACTGAATCGGAAATCACAACTAACATGGAATCCAATTTAGGAAATGCTCCATCGTGTTCTAATTCTTCTGCAGGTGATCAAAATAATTCTTTTCATACTGGACTCCGGATGCACGAAGCACATGACGGGGAATCTCAAGCTTCTAATTAACTTCGTAGAGAAGTTCCTGGGTACGGTCCGATTCGAAAATGATCAATTTGCACCGATCCTAGGATATGGAGATTTGGTTCAGGGGAATATAACGATAAAAATGGTATACTACGTCGAAGGGCTCAATCATAATCTTTTCTCGGTTGGTCAGTTCTATGATGCAGATTTGGAGGTTGCTTTCAGAAAGAAGACATGTTTTGTTCATGATTATGATGGGAATGACTTACTTACCGGTTCATGGGGTACTGACCTCTACACTATTTCACTTCAAGACACAACTTCTACAACTCCAATTTGCTTCATGGCTAAAGCTTCAACGACTCAGGCATGGTTACGGCATCAACGTCTATCTCATCTTAATTTTGATACCATCAACTTGCTTTCCAAGAAAGATATTGTGAGAGGCCTTCCAAGCTTGAAATTCATCAAAGATCATCTTTGTTCTTATTGTTAGCTTTGTAAAGCTAAACGGAGTAGTTTCAAGACAAAGACTACACCAAGCTCTAAAGGACGGTTAGATCTTGCTCATATCGATTTGTGTGGACCAATGCGTGTTCAAAGCATCAATGGGAAGAAATACGATATGGTAATTGTCGATGACTACTGAAGGTACACGTGGACTCACTTCTTGAGGTCCAAGGATGAAACACCTGAGGTTCTCATTAACTTCCTTAAGCTGATACAACGTGGTCTTCAAGCTCAAGTAAAAGTGTTACGTACTGACAAAGGCACAAAATTCTTGAATTCAACTCTAAAGAATTATTTTGAAGCTGAAGGGATTTAACATGAAACATCTATTGCTCGAACACCCGAACAAAACGGCGTTGTTGAAAGATGAAACAATACATTAGTTGAGGCTGCTCGAACATTATTATCTGCTTCAAAACTACCACTATTCTTTTGGGCCGAAGCCGTGTCAACTACATGCTACACACAAAACCGATCCTTAATTATCCCAAGACACGAAAAGACACCATATCACATAATTCATGGTCGAAAACCTTCACTCAAACACCTTCATGTTTTTGGATGTACGTGTTACATTATTCGAGATGGTGAAAATCTGGACAAGATGAAAGAGAAAGGTGATGCATGCATTCTAGTGGGATATGCAACTCAGTCTAAGGGATATAGAGTGTACAGCAAGAGAACAAAATTGATAGTCGAGATTATTCATATCAGATTTGATGAATTACAAGAAATGACACTTGAACAAAACAGTTTAAGTCCCGATCCACAACGACAAAAGACTTCTGTGCACAACCGCACGGAACTCAGAACTCAAGACCACAACAATGAACCGTCAAGTTCAAAGCTAGTTCATGAACATGTTCCAAGAGCAGATATGATAGTAGACACGACCATTGAAGAGTTGGAAATGTTATATGGACCAATTTTTGATGAATATTTCACGGGGAGAAACATGTTGTATCAAAGTCTTCTACTGTCACTCATGATAAGAATGATGATACTGATCATCATCAATAATAGGATACAACTTCATCTACTTCAACACGGGTTGCTGTAGATTTACCTCCTCATAATATCACTTTAACAATCGATCCTACAACATCAACAACTACTGTCATTGCTCGAGAGAACACAAATCAAGCAGACAATACATTATCTGACGATCACGATTTTCACAACCCATTCGGTACATCTGTACATGAAACTGGAGAGTCTTCTACTCGCCATGTTGATTCGTCAAATATGCATACGTTCTACCAACGACATCCTTCAACGCATCATTGGACCCGAGATCATCCTTTGGTTCAAGTAATTGGAAACCCTTCACATCCTGTTCGTACAAGACGATAGCTTGAAACCGATGGCGATGTTTGTATGTTCTCACTCGCCGTGAGTATAGCTGAACCGAAAAACATCAAAGAAGCCATGGCTGATCATGCTTGAATTGAATCGATGCAAGATGAACTTCTTCAATTTGAAACACTTAAAGTCTGGGAACTTTTTGATAGACCATACGATGTAATTTAATTAAATCTTTGATGGGTCTGGAAAAAAAAGATGGATGAAGAAAACACAATCATCAAGAACAAAGCTAGGCTAGTGGCTAAAGGGTATGGCCAGAAAGAGGGTATTGATTTTGAAGAATCATTTACACCAGTAGCTCGAATGGAAGCGGTCAGGATTTTCCTTGCTTATGCTGCACATAAAGGATTCATCGTTTATCAAATGGACATAAAGACGGCGTTTCTTAACGGTCCTTTGAAGGAAGAAGTTTATGTCACACAGTCGGAAGGATTCGTTAATCCTCATTATCCTGACAAGGTGTATCGTCTCCACAAAGCACGTTATGGACTCAAACAAGCTCCAAGGGCGTGGTACGACGAGCTCTCGAAATTTCTGGTATCCAAAGGTTTCTCAAAAGGTTCCATTGATCTAACTCTGTTCACTTATAAATATGGGGATGACATTTTGCTTGTGCAGCTTTATGTTGATGACATTATTTTCGGGTCTACAAACCCAAAACATTCAAAATGGTTTGAAAAAGTCATGCACAACAAATTTGAAATGTCAATGATGGGCGAACTAAAATTCTTTCTAGGAATTCAAGTTCACCAATCCCCAAGTGGTATCTTTATTAACCAAGCTAAGTATTGTCAAGAGATAATCAAAAAGCATGGTATGACCTCATGTGACCCCGTTGGGACGCCATTATCTACCACATTCCTAGATGATGATTTGGAAGGAGAAGCCATAGATCAAACGAAATATCATTCAATGATTGGCTCCATCATGTACTTAACAGCAAGCCGACCATATATATCACATGCTACATGTTATTGTGTATGGTATCAAGCACGACCCACTGAAAAGCACCTCAAGGAGGTTAAACGGATCTTTCGGTACCTCAAGAATACCATTCACTTAGGACTCTGGTATCTGAGGGAATCCGGTTTCATTCTAACGCCATATTCAGATTCTGATCATGCAGGGTGTCTTGATACACGAAAAAGTACTTATGGTGGTGAACAATTTCTAGGTCAAGATAAGCTTGTGGGATTGTCTTCCAAGAAGCAGGATTGTACGTCACTTTCATCAGCCTAAGCAGAGTATGTGTCTCTATCTGCGTGTTGTGCTTAAGTTATTTGGATGAGAACACAACTCACGGGTTATGACTTCCACTTTAATAAAGTACCCATGTACTATGACTCAAAGTCTGCCATAGCCATCTCTTGTAATCCGATACAGCATTCCCGCACGAAGCACATTGATGTCAGATATCACTTCATTAAGGAACAAGTTGAAAGGGGTATTATTGAACTATACTTTGTTGGAACTGATTACCAATTAGCTGACTTGTTTACAAAAGCTCTTTCGAAAGAGAGGTTTGTGTATCTAGTTAGGCAAATTGGTATGAGATGTTTGACTCCAGCAGAACTGGAGATTCTGGCAAAGAAGCTTGCTTGATTCATCTATAAAACATCTACTTGTAAATAACATTGAAAAATCAAAATATAAAAATATAAACATATAAAAGCAAAACACAAAATTAAAAATCTTTCAAAATCCTAAAATATTATTCTTGACATGTCTTTCAGTATCGATAATATGGACGTACCTAGAAATGTCGCTCAATAACGACACGGGTGTGTACATAAATCTCGAATGAAAGTTGTAAATATTTTTCAAAACATGTCATTTCTACTTTTAATAAATGAAAATGTCTATTTTGGACAATTTTTTCAACAACGGGTAGAGCAATATATCTTGGGTTGAGCTTGTCACAAAAACATTCAACGTTTTAAGCTCAACACAATAGCTTGTAATCACTTTCAGATTGAAACCCGGATCTATATTCACGGGGAGTGTACGAGTTAGTGCGCTTACCCTCAGCAAAAGAAGTTAAATCTTCTTACACTTGAGTGGATTTGTCAAGACATTCAAAGTCTATGAAATCAAGTTTATGCATTAGAAAAACCTTTCGCCAAAAAGAAATAGAGTTCCTTCAAAAAGCGTTGAACACAATTTTTTCAAGAATTTCTCAATGATTATTCAAAACCTTTCAAAAATTATGCGTTCAACAACTCCTATCCTCAAAAGTTTAATATGGATCATATCCTCGTAATGACAACTCAATTGGATCAATTTTTGAAGGGGAGCGTTCCAAATTAATGCTAAGTTTGACACATTTTTCTCCCGAAAGTTTTTCAAGACTATTTTTCACAATACAATTTAATCAAATTTGGTATCTCTAATATCAAACGATTTTATATATTAGAGATAGGGGAGAAAATGTGATTAAAATGTGATCTAAAGACTCAAGCACTTATGGTTACGATCTCATACCCACAACATCTTTAGTCCACGGCGTTATTGGTGTCAAAAGGGTGGTTAGGTTTAAGTCCTATGATCCAACCAGAACCCGAGGGATCTTCCCAGGGACAATCCAATAGATTATTAGAAGTACTTAGGAAAGATGGAGTAGAATGAGAACGTATCTGAATGCCGACTAAGTACTGAGGCTCACACTGGAACAATCACAACAAGGTGTTAGTAGTGATGTCTTGGTAAGCATTGAAGGGGTTGAAGAATGAAAAGGAAATGTACGGATAAAGGGTGTAAAGAAATTAGCCCTCCATACAACTTTGGCAGAAACTGGGTCAACACATCATGAAGACAACACATCATGGACCCAGTGATGTAATGAACAACCCCTCCCCAGCTGACTCAAGCTTCTCTCAAAAGAAGTTTGTTTTATTGTCACGGAGATCAACACGACTTCTCTTGACTTTCTCACTCCGAGATAGTTGATATTGAATAGGTGGCATCTGCTCTAACCTCCGACCACTAAAAGTGCACAAATCGAGTCTAGAGCTAAGAGATCAATCAAATCTCGTTAGGACACATAGAAGTCCTATGCTATATCCTTGCGATATTGCTAGAACACTCAGAGTGATAATACCTAGTATTCATAATGATGAGTGGAAAGCCTTCTAGTGTTAACATCAAACAACACTACGGTAGGTCATGTGTAAGATTCTTTATGAATTGAACATGTGTAAACTGAAAAGGAACAGTGGTTTGTTTCTTTACTAATTCAAACTCGTTTCAGGTTTCTACACAATATCTTTATGGTCTTGCCAGAACATTCAAAGTGATATTCATTAATATTCACAGTGACGAATGGAAATCCTTCTAGCGTCAACATCAAACAGCGCTATGGTAGGTAACTTGTGAGATTCTTTATGAATCAAGCTTGTGTCAACTGGAAAGCAACAATGGTAAGATTTTTAATGAATCAAACTTGTTCCAGGAATTTGAATTGACGACTTTAATCAAGCGGATATTTATCCAACTGATTCACTCTTTATGTTCGCAGTCTTGCTTTGAGACGATCGAGTAAAGAGAACGGCCAATACAGCCGCGAAACCCTGTCAAGGATGTTCTTAATTGAATCTACCTAATCACAGGTACAATATTTAATATCGTCTAACGGTCTTCACCGACCGGAGGTAAAACGCTACCGATTTAGGACGAATGTCAAAGCCATTCAGTCCGTGTCTATGTTCTGTCTCAAGAAGGTGGCGTTAAGGTATACTCAACAAAGTCGAAAATTTAAAACCACATACTCATGCCCAAAGACATACTCAACAATCAAGAAAGCTAAAGACTTCCGCAACTCTGTTGATCAAAATCTTCCTTATCAATTAATGTAGAGGAATGACCTCTCTTCAAAGGAGATTGTTAGCAAGCTTTCAAGATTGTGAAAAGTATGAGCATGTGGATAAAGACACAAGATCGCAAGATGTCAAAGACAAGTCAACAATGATTTAAAGATCTCAAGTTTAAAGACGAAGTCGAAAGACAACAACAAAGGCTCAAAGATCACAACATGAAGGAACAAGACTACTATTACACGTTCAAGACTCATTTATGACGAGATTCGTAATCTTCATTGAACTCCAAATATCAAAGAGGAATGACCTCACATTGGGGGAGATTGTTAGCCTCAAAATATTGAGTCAAACAAGAATGCTCGGTCATAGTTTATTATTGTAACATTTATTAGAACCCTGTAATAGGTAGTATAATAGTCGTGACATTACGGGCTTGATGGCTAGCTTAAATGGCCTCTTTCAAGGTACTAAGCATTTATTCAAATCCCGACCCAATCAAACATATAACCCATTATTCCACATGTAGGCAAGGCTATAAAAACCCTTCCTAGCATGTTAGGAAGGGTGTTCGTTGTTCATTTTCTTAATCTAATCTTCCCTAGGTTTCACACACTTCTCTCTCTTTTCTCTCTCTAATTTTTCTCTCTAGAATTAATCTACTTCATCTATCTTTCTTCTTTATTTCTTGTTTGATCATCACAAATTAGGGACAACATCTCGCAATAACAATTTTGATTTGTCTTTTTAATTTATGTAAGAAAAGACTACATTAGGGCTGAGCAACAGGTCCGGACCGGATCAGACCGACCAAGATCGGATCGATCCAAGGACCGACCAAGATCGGATCGATCCAAGGACCGAAATGGTCCAAAACCCCGGACTGAGACCGGACCGAAATGGTTCGGTTCAGGTCAGTCCAGTCCGGTTCAGTCTTCGGTCCGGTTCAGTCTTCGGTCTGGTCTGGTCCTATTAGGCATAATCGACGAGTTTTTGGTAAGACCGAATCGGATCGGACGGACCGACTGGACTGAAAACCAAAATGGTCTAAAACCTCGGACCGAGGACCAGACCGAAATTGTCCGGGTCAGTCTGGTCCGGTTTTCCGATCCGTTCTGACGGTCCAAATGTTCACGCTTAAAAGAGAGTGTTTGAAATTAGCAAAATCATGTCTAACAATAAATAAAATGAGCTAATGTAATCGGAGTATATAATAATAGCAATTTAAACAATAGTAATTTGAAATTGTTTTTAAGAGAGCTAGGTATGGTTGCATACCAAATGCTCCTCACTTGGGCTCCATGGGGTGCTACGTCATTTGACACTCCCATTTATAAAAAACTCATGTTATTATGGCATACCTCATTTGGGCCCCACAATTACACATTTTATTTTAAAAATACCCTTTTACAGAATAAAAAATCAAGTGGGCCCCATTTTTTTTGTTTTCTTCTTCCTTAGTTGGGTGGCAAAATTCTAAGTGAGGGGCGGTGTAGTGGCTAGCTTTGGTGAGATGCCACATGAAAATGGCGAGGGTGATTCGCCATGACACCCAGTCCTCTAATGCATGTGAGAGGAATTTTGGTATTAGCAAAACAAGGTCTGCTCAAAGCAGGCTCGGTAAAAGCATGTATAGTATAATTTTAAACAAATGTAATAAATATAGTAAATTTGATCAAACTTTTATATCTATTTGAAGTAGAGGCAATAATTTTGGGACAACCTAAAGTTGAAAGAGGAACACTTTTGTGTGGTATATTTTTGTAGTGTAAGCCGCTTTGCAGTGATAAAAAGTCGTCTATAGGTCGTTGGTGAAAGAAAGCTAGCGTGGTAAGAAAAAAAGGGGGCTTCCTCCCCACCATAGCGACCGGCCTAATGAATCAGGTAAGGGGTGTTTATGCTCACGCACAATGTTTTAAAAATCGAGTATCTAGCTGATCTGATTTAGTCACCAGGTTATTGGTTCAACCATCGGGTCAACCTAATTTTCTATATAAAAAAATATATATATTTGCAATGATTATAGAAAAGTATATACATAAATAATGAAATGTTTCATATATCGAGCATAAAAACGATTTATTAACAAAGCTAACATGTATAATACAATTATATCACATATATATACAATTAACATGCTTTTTGGGGAAAAACACGAAAACAATTAAAATCCAATCGGGTTTCGAGAACCCGGATGACCCGTGTCACTTCAAACCCTACAGATTTGGCCGGCTTCCATAAACACAAAACCTAACTTAATATAACATTTTTTTAACGAAACTGATTTAACTGAACAACCTAAGTGAACTAGATTTCAAAACATCGACATACACGTGAGAGACTAAGATTCTCTCGTAACCTGTAAGTGTCATACAGCTATAAGAGGGAAAGGTATATTGGCGAGGTAGCTTCGTCGAATCCGGCATGACCTCTCGTCGAGCCTTGAAGTGATTCACCACCACACCGATCCCCTTTGTCGAACCCCCTCGTCGCCTCTCTTGCCGATTCAACGACGCAAAAAAAACAAAAATTCTAACCGTTTGACAATGGTTGTTTTCTTTTTCTTTTGAAAAAAACACCACAGTTCGTTAATTATATCCACAATTAGTTATATATAATGATCCGTGGAACAATAAAGAACCGCAACATCGAACATAAAAAATTGAACTTCCAGAAATTTTCACAACTCCAAACTTTTTCAAATTCTCTGTGACTAGTATTAAGCCTAATGATCATCCACCATAATATATAAAGCTAGGAAACACATATAATTAACATAAACATGTAATTCAGAAACCCCAAAACAAAGGAAAATTATAGATTTAAGAAATCTAAACAAGTAATCCAAGTAAGAAATATGTCTAGAAAAACATAGTTAAGTTTAAAAAGATAACCCAATTGTCCAACAATTAGATCATAACCCATGATGTCAACTAAGAAGAATTATTGCTTCTTATTTCCTTTGTCCAAACTCTTGATCATCTTTTCGGTTGACTTAAACCCTCCTTTGTTCTCTTTGTAGTGCCTATAGACATCCTCACGGATTTAAAGGTTTTGGCGATAAAGGGTCTCAAGATTTATGTCTTGAGGAGTGTCGGTGGAGGTGGAAGAAGGTCGACGAAAGGTTTGGGGTAAAATATCAACGTAAGTATATATTGATGGTGTAGAGTCACTCAGGGATCCTACGTCGACATTAGCTTCATCTTCATCATCTTGACGAGATGAATATGATTCTTGGCCAAACTCGTAGGATGGTTCCTGATGAACACTTCTCCTCCTACCAAAATCACTCCTAGGCTTACATGGACGATCCTTTTGAATATGAATCATCACACGATCAACATAGCCATAAGAGGATAGCCTGAGGTGAGTAAAGTTTCGTTTAACCCTTTAATAAAGTCGAGTGAGGAGCATGGCATAGGGAAGATTGGTGTTGGATTTGGAAAGGAAAATTTTGATCCTTCTAGCAATGAAGTACGCAAGATTGTACTTGGTGGAAGTAGCAACACAATACATCATATGTGCTAGACATGCGGGTATATGGTCACGGTTACCACCAAGAAAAAAATGCGTCTCCCTAATGATTTTGGCCCATGGCAGCATGAAATCACGTATCTCGCTAGTCAATAATTCCCAAGGAGTAAGAGCGCGGGTAACTTCTTGAAACTTATGACGGATCGGACGCTCGCGAGGTTTTTGGATGATTTGGGTGATGTCAACGAGGTCGAGAATGTCGGTTACATAAGACCCTTTGACAAAGGCAAACTCCAAAGATTCGAGAATACAAGAGTCTATGAACCAACATTGCCCTTCATAGGGCACCTTGAGGATTTGATCAAATACGGTAAGAGAGTAAGTGATGGGTTGACCCCTAATGGAAAACATAACGAACATACCATCTTAAGTGCAATAAATTGGCATATTGACTAAAGAGCTTGAGAAGAAATTGGGGATAGATGGGCTCATTAATTTCTAACTAACAAGTGAAACCAATGAACTCAAACATAACTCGAGTGTATTCGTACCCATCAATATCTGTATAGACCAGGTGACCCTCATAAAAACAATGTTTTTAAGCAATCCGGATCCTTTTTGTCTATAGCTCCCAAGGTTCGAGATATATACAGAACCATAGATAGAACCATGACAAATAAAGAATCATGGACAGAGGACTCATTTTAACCAAGAAAAAAAATTTTCAAAGGGAGTAAAAATAGATTTTAGAAGGTAAATTCATCCGAACGACCGAGGAAGAGGTTAGGATGCTCTAGCGAGAATCACTAGTGGAGGCGAGACTGAGACAAAAAGAAAAGAAGACTCGTGATAGGTAAAGAGTGAGGAAGGATGAAAGAGGAATTGCCCAAGTCACAAGGTTGATGCCCAAGAGATGTATGAAGAATACGAAGTTGTCGAGATGTCGAGCTTGTGTCATATATACTGATATATTTCATGCCTTACCGGCGAATGAAGAAATGACTTTGGTAATGGCTCATACCAAGCTCTTTTTGTTTCTTAGAGTAAGATCATTTAAATAAATGTCTTAAACTCGAGCAAATAGTGACCAAAGATATAAATCCATTTCACTCCCTCACGATCAGATCCTAGAACATTGTTATTGGTGATAATGTTAATATCCTTGTGTAGAAACTAGAAGGGGGGTTGAATAGTTTCTCTTCGGTTTATGTCCTAATTAAAGTTCCTTTCAATTAGGTTTGTCTCAAAACTACCTTTTACTTGAAAGCTAGTTGCATAATGATTAGGTTCAATTCTAATGCATTAACAATGACAAATAATAGATGTGAATGATGTGATAATAAGAGTAAGTAAATATTAAGGAAAGAAACGACCTAATAGGAAGACACCAAGATTTATAGTGATTCGGCAACGAAGCACTATCTTCGTTCCTACTCCACTCTTCGAGTACACCTTACTCGAGATTTCCACTATATCCACAAGCGCCCTTCTTGGCGGAGAAAACCTTACAACGTCGCTTACATTATTTTCCGACACTAAGCTAAATGTCGAGACCTAATCTTAGCTATGACTAATCTACACAACGTCGCCCACTTCACCATTTTACGACAAGGCTAGATGTTGAGTCTTCACAACATTGCCTACTTCACCATTTTACGACACAAAGCTAGATGTCGAGTTCTAATCGAAAGATAGAACCAATCTTCACAACGTTGCCTACTTCACCATTTTACGACACAAGGCTAGATGTTGAGTTCTAATCGAAAGGTAGAATCAATCTTCACGACTCTTCACTTTGAAGCTAAGTGAAAACTTCACAAGACACAACTACACATTACTTTATAGTTTAGTGAGAACTCACAAGACACAACCTCATCACTTTATAGTTTAGTGAGAACTCACAACTCAGAACTATTACAACTTAATAAAACACATATCCAAGTATACACATGTAACTTGGATCTACACAACACAAATCCAAGTATACACGTATACAATGGATTTACACAAGACTGGATCCAAGTATTCACAAATACATTAGATCTACACAAGACTCAAATAAAACAATTGATGAACATGACTAGATCTTTAGGAGAGGATGATCTTCATCAAGGCTTCATCTTTAATCACATCACAAGTGTGTGGGTGATCTTCTCTTTGGACAAGGTAAAGAAGAAGATCAAGGGGATAATCATAAGTAAACATACTTAACACATTAAGTGATCATTTACAAACGATTAGGAATTAGAAAGGAGAAGGATAGCAGAAAGAGTGTCCAAAAAGGGTTATGGAAAATGCATATTTGATCCACTATTTATAGGAGACAAAAGCCAACGGCTCTCTGAGCGCGATTCCTTAATTGTCCTGCGATTCCTTATCACTAAGGAACCGCATAGGCATTTAAGGATCCGTGTTCATAGACTCCGCTCCCTTTTGTATTTTAGTGGGGGAGTAATATCTAAGGTAATTTTTTACCTTCAAAGGATATTCTTATGGCATTTGGAATATTCCATATTCAAATTTACATTTTCTATTTTAATAAAACTATTTCTTAAAAAGAAAGTTTATTAAAAATCCTTTGTCACATTTGACAAAATGTAAGTTTAGGATTAATCACTTTTATGATCACTAATCATGATTAAGATATGTTAGTACAATACTTAAATGATTATTACCTTGATGATAGTGTTTGTTAGATAATTTGTCTTATGGTTGTATTTAATGATAAATGTCTTTTTAATTTTTCATGATCAAAACAAAGAAAGATTAGTTAACACAAATAATGTTTTTAGGCATTACTTTGTATTAACACCTTGGAATATTTCAAGTCCAAATGTGTAGTATCTTATCTACATTGAATGAGCTAAGGTGACATGCTACACAAAGGTTAGTAGAGAGAAAAGAAACACCAATGTATATATAGTCACTACCTACTAAGTAACTTGAGAGGGAGAAATAAAAGAAATCTCAAATTAGAAGTAAGTATTTGCTAAGAATGTCCAAGGAGGGTGTTTTAACAAAATCAAAGTTCAATTGATGGAATAGAGGTAGAAAAGAAACATCCATACTAATTGAAGTGATAATATGTCAAAGGGTTAGAAACTTAGAATTGGTGGAATCACCCAAAAGCAATGGTAAGTTTTAACCATGATCTACTCTAAACAATGTGCGAAAACGAATTGATGGGAAAGGGAGTAACACACATAATATTCATATTACAAAAATATGAAAGAACAAACAAGGGAATTATTCATACACACAATATGAATATTTAACACAACAAATAAGGAAAATAAACAACATAAGCATAAACTACTCTAGTAGTGATAATCCTCCAAGATTGCTTAAGTTGACTCAAACAACTAGAATAAAAAGTGTGCTTTAATTGGAAAAATAAGATGACGAGGCATCATACGAAGATTTGTTCACGGGAACAAATATTTTGAGAGGAGGTCGAATGAGAAGAAATTCAAGAAAATTTAGTTTGTCATACACATGAGCAAGTTCAATTTGTTGAAATCGACAACAAGCATACGAGCTTCCATGATGCCAAACAAATTCGTTAGATGGAGGTGGACCATCAAGATGAAAAGGTGGTGGTAGAAAGGGAGATAATGGATAAGAAATGTTTTCACAATACCTAGTGAGATTTGAGAGAGAAGATAGGTCATTGAGAGGAGGTATGTTGCAAGGTTTAGGTGGTGGTGGAAGAACTTATCTTTCTCTGGTAATTGGACCGATTGAGAAAGTCTCATTACAATACGCAATGGGAGAGAAAGAAGTCTTGCAAGGTTTGGAAGAAGAGAAATCACGATGATCCTTGTTCTTCTTGACCCAAATAGGTCGAACCGAGATTTTTGGTTTCTTGGAAGGCTTAGAAGGAGAAGCTTTAGGTTTAGAAGATTGTGACAAAGAGATGTCAAGGTTAAGATTGGGAGAGTTAGACATTGTGAGGGATGAGAAGAAGAACTCTCAAAAGAAGAGAATTTAAAGAAAATAGACAAGACAAAGATTTGAAATGAAAACAAAAGTTTTCTAGGAATGTTTATCCAAAATTGGTAAACAAGGAATCTTGAAAAAGATTGTGGTCAAAGAAGAAAGACCAAAAACGAACAAAAAAATGGTTTGCTGTCCACGGTTCTTTAAAAGAGCCTACGGTTCCTTATATATAAGGAACCATGCGAACTTTAAGGATCCACATACAGTGGACATGAAAATGCAATTTTACAAGGTTTTAAGAAAAAATAAGACTCTTTTCAAAAAAATTGCAAATCTTGGATTATTACCTCTTTAGCACTAGATTATGATTTGGTTGCACAAAAGGAAACACACTCACAAAGAGTGTCTTGAAAAAGGGTGACAAAATACTTAGATAACATTTTGATTCAATTTTAGTCAAGTTTTAAGAGGTTGTGATAGATTAAGGTTCAGTTTTAAATAAAATTAAAGTTGTTAGTGTGAGCACATAGGTTAAAACACATAAATACTAAATCCATAACACATCTTCATGAAAACTCAAGAAGGAAAGGAAATACAAGAAATGAAACAACAACTAACTATTACAAAGTTAGCTAAACTAGTTCTTGATAGATAGTCTTCCTTGGCTTGATTTTCTTTTAAAAACATTTATTTTTAGAAAATAATCATTCATCTCCTAGGAGGTGGAGGCATGGAGGACAAGGTAAGAAAGAAGTCTTGCAACCTCCTATGAAGTCCAAACATCTCCATTCTTAGGTTTTGAATGATGTAGTTGTTATAGAGGCAACATGGACAATTAGCACCATGAGCTTCTAGAAAACCAAAGAAGTATGGATCAACCCTAAAGTAGGAAATGGGAACACCCAAAAGTTGAGTGTTTGATGGAGGAGAAGGAGGAGGCATGGTGTCCAAGGGTGAGATAGGTGACTTTGGTGCGGTGAAAGGTGAGGTAACCAATGGCTCAACAATGTCATTCACAATGGGAATGCTTTGGAGAGGTTGAGGGTTCACATCCAAGAGAGGACAAGGAGTGAATGGTGAGGACAACTCATTCATCCTAGATTGGAATGAAGAGGCGGTTGAACCATGAGAGTGTTAGTACCATGAGTTGAGCTTGTCTTGCATGGTGCAAGAGGTGGTGAGGGTGATGAAGAGATGAGAATTAGAGAAATCTCACTCTTAGGTGTATGAAAAGATGAAGAACCAAGTTTAGGAAACTTGATTTTGATCTTAAGGGTTCTTTTGGATGAGGATTGTTTGGAAGAATTTGATGATCTTGTGGACACCATGGTTGTGTGTCTAGGTTTAGAAGAAGGTTTGAAGGATGAAGAAGAAGATCAAACAAGGGAGTTTTAAGAAGGGAAGGAGGTAATCTAAACTAGTAATGGGTTAAAAATTACTTTGAGGAACAATGAAATTAGGTAGGCTAATTTGGGAAAAATCTGGTCTTTTAGCAAAATTTTTATCTATGTCTACAAATATTTAGAGAAAACAGTGTAAAGCAAAGATTCTGTCGAAATTGGAGCCTGTGATACCTTAAATAGAACCGCGGTTCTTTATCACTAAGGAACCACATGTATTTAAGGATCCGTGGATAGAAACTTCAGAAAAGTGATCCTCCAGCAAATTTCAAAAGCCCAAGTTTTTAACAAGTCTATATCAAGCCAAAGAGACTATAAACCAAAATCTAGAAAGCTAACTAACATAAAAGAAATGCACAAAGATATGTGAATCGAAACAACGATCACATAAACATCCAAGGATTAAAATATTAAGCAATCCAACACAAAGTATAAGTTAGACAATACCAATTTCTAAGAACAAGAAACATAAAAAATCTAAAGAAAGGAAATAGTTCAACAATTTAAAACATGTTCACAAACATGTTAGTCCTTGTACCATTACCATTGCTTCATTTCTTCTTCTTACCAAGGTTCTTGATCATCTTCCCAATGCTCTTGAATGCTCCCCTTTGCTCCGATCTAAAATCATGTAACTCACCACGTGTTTGAAGGTTTGAACGATAAACATGCTCAAGTGAGAGGTTTTCTGAAAGTTCACTAGTGGCATAGTGAGGAGGAGGAACAAGATGGTCTAACCTATCCATGAAAGTGTTCATAGATGGGGTGGAGTCACTCGAAGATCCGAAATGAGCACTCGTACCTTCGTCACCACCATCACTTGGTGACATACGAGTGTCCTCATCATCAGACTCTTGTGGTTCATTCCTTCTCGTACTACAATCACTTCTCTGGTTTCGTGTTTGTACCTCTCGAATAGGCATCATGACACGATTGACCGGACGAAAGCGAGAGAGATCGAGCTCGGGAAAGTCTTCACCAACCTTTGTGAAAAGACGAGCGAGGAGCATGGCATATGGGAGATTTGTGGTTGGTCGAGAGAGATCATAGGTAATCCGTCGAGCGATGTAAAATGCGATATTGTACTTGGTGTTGGTAAAGATGCAACATAACATATGTGCCATACACGCTGGGATATGATCCCGGTTTCCACTAAGACAAAATACATTTTCCCTAAGAATGTCGGCCCATCGGATCAAACAATCATTAAGGTCGCTTTCGAGTATCTCATGGCGATTTAAAGATCGCTTATAAGAGTAGATACTTCGAACAACGGTTGAACTACGCTCTTTGGTAATGACATCAAGGATGAGGTCAAGGTCTAGCTCTTCGTCGTCATTTGGAGCACTATCGGAAGACTCAGTTAGAGCATCAAGTCTCCAAGCATCAGTGAACCGACAATTACCAAAAAATGGCACACGAAGAGCCGCGCCAAAAGCCTTGAGAGAGTATTGGATGAGTTTACCATTTATGGTGAACCTAACAAATACTCCATTATTATTATAGAAAAGAGAATATCTGCTAAAGAACTCCAAGAGAAATTTGGGGTAAATATCTTCTTTGATATATAAAAAACAATCAAAGACAATTTGAGCAAACATTGTTTTGATGTACGTATAACCCCTAATGTTCTCTTCGACAATTCTACCCTCATGAAAGCAACGGTTTTGGAGTGAACGAAAGGTATTGGCAAGTTTGGTGAGGGACAAAAGTTGGCAAGGTTTGGCATATAAACTCTAGTATTTCGGTGGTCTTTATGGTATTCCAAAGGCATGATTAGTTACCTATAAACAACAACAAAAAAATATTTCCCAATCACTCATATGCTACATAATGACCAAAAACAAATCATGAGAAATGTGTTTGATCAAATGATTCAAACGAAGTATTAATCCTTAACATTTCCATGTTCACTATGAACCAAATTCATCATTGACTATAACATATGAACAATGTAAAATCAACCATGAATTTTGAATAAAGGTTTTTCAAAAACATTTTTGGGTAAGCATTAACAATGCAATTATCAATTTGTTCATGGGTTCCTATCAACTCCATCATTTAACCAAAAATATTTAGTCAAAATTCGGATTGTTCTACAATTGGGTTCTGTTGGGTCTACCAGATGTAGATCTTGCAGCCTGTCAGGACCGGTGAATGACTTCTGTAATCACAAGTCAAATCACAAAGAGACTCTATACACAATATGAATGTAAAATATAAATGTAATCAAGAAGAACAGAATAACTATAAAGACTTGATCCTTTCTAAGGATTTCTAATATTGATAATTACTAGAACTACGTTTTGTGAAGGTGTGTCTAACCCTTCTGCCTAAGGTTCCTTTTATACTACAAGGAAACCCTAATACATCATTAAAGAAAACGTGTAAAACTGATATGCATATCCTTTCCTAACATATCTCATGCATATCCTAACAGAATATTAAGTAAATAATAAAGTTTGACTTCGACCAGGACCAGGAGCAGGACTTGCTCCTACTACTACTAGGACCAGGAGGAACTACATACCTCCTAGTCTACCTATTACATATAACTATTACAATGGTCCTAACAATCCTCCCCTAAACTTGAATTTGACCTGTTGAGTTCAAGTTTCTTGGAAAATGTACAAAGAAAGCCCGAGGATTGTATCAGCAAAACAAATAGCAGCATCAACAAGATAAGAATCAGAGTAACCGCCGCAACATGAAACACTAGAAGCTTCTCCAAAGCTTGTAACAAATCAGCATCGTGTTGAATCTTTTCAGCAACATGAGCAGATTTGATGAGCCTTTACCAAGTAGCTGCTCGCTCTTGGGCTAGCTAGTCATTCTGGTGGAATAAGCATCACCCTGGGAGACTAGAACCCAGCCCAACTCTTAGAACGTGAATCAATGGTGAGTGGGAGTACCCTGATGATTTTAGGCAAACCATCACAGCCGTCAACGGATTTGATGCGTCTTTACCAGAAGCCGTACCCCTCTGGACTCGCCAACTCTTAGCAATGAAGCATCGGTGAGTTGAAAACCCTATAACTTTAAGCAAGCTATTACAGCTATCAACGGATTTGATAAGATCTTTACCAAGAGCCGTACCCCCTTGGATTAGCCACTTTTCAGTCCAAGACTATGGCAAGTGAAAACCATCTAGTTTTGGGTAAACTGGCAACCATCAACGGATTTGAGAATCGCACCAGGAGTCGTACCCTCAAGGTGAATCAACTTTTTCTTGTCGATTAGACATGGTAAGTTGAGAACCATTTGTTGTGTGGACCACGTCCAACACCAAGTGAAGCCAAATACCAGTACAAGCACAAATCAGTAACCAGAACCCACAATGTGAAGCAGCCAAGGGATATTATTCACAAGTATAAAATCCAAAATGTGTTAAAAGTATAAGCAGATATTATATAAAAAGTATGTTTTTTTATTTTTTTTTTTATTTTTTTTTTAACTATAAAGAATCAAGTTCACCAATCACTTTACATATTGGTGAAAAGAAGGAGAATAAGAACAAATGAACAAAAATACAAAACATAAACACTTACAACCCAAGCACATCACATACCAGAAGCAGCCTTCTTATCTGCTAACAACCGCGCCTGAATACCTTCCACCAATGCCGTGGCCATAGAGGACTCATTTCCAGATGGAGCAGTAGAGATTTGCAAGTGACTAGCCAGCATCGCCTCCATCAAAGAAATTGTCAAAGGATACTCCACATCTGTCAGCATAAAAACCATATGACCAGATTCTAATTCCAACATATGAACACCACAGCCAGCATATAGCTTCCAGCGCTGAATCACCCATTGCATTTGATCCTTCCATATGCCCGAAACAGGAGCATTAGGAGGAGCATCCAACATCAGCTTAAGATCAGCCCAGATACGCAGACCAGGCCATGAAGACACAGCCATTGGGTCAAAAGGCATACTAGAATCAAAAAGTCCATACAACGCCATAAGATCCATACGGTCAGCCCAAGACAACACACCCTGCAAACCCGTTGCCAAACGCACAGACCCATCACTCAAAGTAATCCGATGGGATACGCCACCAGGAAGTGTTGTAGAACGCTCAACCGTATAACCAGTAATGTTCCCATTGCCCAAAGGTAAGTCAGAATCGCTGTCAGAAGCTGCATCAATCAAATTCTCAGGATCACGCTTCTCATAAGGAACTGTCTTACCACGGCGAACACGACGAGCTTGTTTCTGGCGAAGGGAACGTCTAGGTGTAGGATCACTAGGTGTGGGTTCAACCTTTACCCTAACCTCAGCAGCAGCAGGGGGAGCAGTAGAAGTAGACTCATGAATGTGCCCACCCAATTGACCAATAGGAGCTGCATCAGAAGTAGGATATGGTTGAGTTCCAAGAACTGGTGGTGATGGAGATGGCAAATCAGGTGTAGTAGCAGTAGTTGTGGTGGTGGTAACAAAGGTGGTTGTTGGAACATGTGTGGTGGTGGTAGTAACAGGTGTGGTGGTAGAAGCATGAGTGGTGGTGGTAGCATCAAAGGTGGTGGTAGCAGGACCAGCAGTAGAACCCAAAGGAGCAACCAAAGGAGAAGTAGAAGTACCAACGGAAGTAGCAACAAAACCAGATGGACTAGCAGCAGAACCAGGAGTGGGAGCAGATGAAAGACCAGTAGAAACAGCAGGCGTAGAAGAAGTCACACCACGAGGATGGTAAATAAATCTTTCCGGAATTGGTTGACTCTGACGCATAACCATCTTTTCATAAAGTGCCTTGAGCTCATCAAAAGTCAAAGCCCGCACCCGGTCCCACTTCCAAGGAGCATTAAAATGAGCAGCAGACTGATATTTCACATAACGTTGCATTTGCTTGCGCTCCTCAGTCCGAGATAAAGGTCTGTTCTTTCTCTTTTCCCTAAGTTGTGCAGCAAGGGCCAACTGGTGCTTACGCATCAATACCATAGCCCTCGGAATACAATTGTGCTCATCAACATCGTCACCCAAAAGATCTGTAAACTGAGCATAATCCCGGGTGAGAACAGTCAAAACTTGCATCCATTCACTATCACTCCAATGCATGGCATTGTGCTGAATTTGTTCATGCCTCCGCTTTCGAAGCTCTTCTTCAGCAGCCCTATCAGCTTCATCAATCTCGGCTTGAACCCGACGAGCAGCCTCCTCACCCAGCCTTTCCTCTTCAAGTTGGCGACGGGTACGCTTGCGAGATGGGGATGGAGCATCAGTCATTGGGGCCTTGCCCTTCGAATCATGAGAGGGACCAGCATGAGAACCAGCAGCAGGATCAGAATTTCCACCCATAGGAGTGGGAATAGCACCAGGTGAAGGAACACTGGAGGATGTCGGAGGAACCGGCAGATCATCATAAACTTTATCAGCAAAGGCAGCCTTTGCCAATAATGTCAAACCATCCTCAACATTCTCTGTGCCCTCCTCATCAGAATCTGAATGGATCACATGCTTCTTGCGACGCCGTTGCTGAGTTTCCAACGCTTTGATGCGATCAGCCAAAGGAAGAACAAACTCCCTAGTAAGTTTCCGATGTTGGTTTAAATCAGCTTCCAAAGAAATCATCCGCTCATGGTACCTGCGCATAAGATCAAGCAAAGATATAAGTGTATTAGGCTCCTCCGCCTGCCCACCAAGAGAACTTGGATCAGGGAAAGCGGCATTGGAGCCCGAAGCAGCATATGGGTCAACCTGTGGAGTACTAGCACCAAACGATTTATCAGTCGAGTGTGGGGCATGACTAGGAGGTGGAGTCTCCACAAATGGAGACTTGTGTGGGACTGAAGAAGGACCAGCCTTGGAAGGGGATGGTTTTTCAACCACCACCTCCTCAACCAGCTCCTCCTCAACCACATGAGTGGCACCAGCAGTAGGAGCCTCCTCCTCCATGGGGTCATCATCAATCACAACAAACTCAGGAGCCTCCTCCTCCTCACCCATAGGACCCTGAGCCAATCCCAACATGGCCTCAGTCAGGGGCCTCCATTCCCCAGTAAACCCATTGACCATATTGTAATACACTTTTGCTGTAAGCTTAGACGGCACATGCTCAGTCCTATCACGAGGAATGCAAACTAGGATTTGCTGAAGAAACCTAGGGTACATAAGAAACTTCTTTCTCGAACCGGCATTAGACAGATTACTAACCATCCCCTCAAAAAGATAATGAGAAAAGTTAAAAACTCTACCCTGGGCTAAGCAAATAAGACCAGTAGCCAAAGGAGTAGGGAAAGCATCCCAACTCCTAGACTCGGGACTCATACAATGGATTAGAAAGTGGACCAGAAGCTTCCATTGGGGAGAAAACCTATTTTTCTAGAAGTTAAACTTCCCCCCATGTTCGTATCCTAAAGCAGCCATCCCCTCCAATACCTCCGAATTGGGGATGGATTCAACACCACCCTCATCCTGAAGATGAAGAGAAGAGCGAATAGAAGCCTCAGTCACCACATATGCACGTCCATCTATGAAAGCATGGAGTGCACGTGGGCGACCAACCTCATCCACAAGTCGAGCAGACGCCCAAAATTGTCGAATAACACTATCATATATGGTGGGACATACAGTAAATGCAAACCTTAGGTTGGATGCTTCAATGTAATCCAGGATGTCAGCAAAATGTTCACGATGTGGACCATCACCCAGATTAGCAACTCGGTTGTGAGCAGGTTGGTAAGCAAGAGCAACCATGGATCTTGATGAATTGATGAAAGAAGGATTGTGAAGAAGGTGGAGATAGTAGGAGCGGTTTTGTGTGTGTGTTTATTGTAATGAGTGAGTCAAGGGTGTATGTTGACCATAAATAAAGAAAGTGGTAACTGTTCATTGACCCCTATTAATGGGGGGTTGCCCTTTCAAATTAAACCATAATTGCATAGTAACCACTTGCCCTTTTTAACATAATTACCAACTCCCAATTTACCATACTTAATTAAAAATATAAACACCAGGATTGGGATTGTTGACCAAAAGTCAAAGCACACAATGGTCAGACCAGGAGCAAAACGTGAGTAACAAAGGACAATAGGAATGAACAGTATGCCAGACCAGTACCAGGAGCCAAACACCACTTGACATGGAAGGATTTTAAACCACCAGAAGCCAACCATGTATAACTAGAAGCTGACCAAGGAGGACCAGAAGCCAGTCATGTAAGGCCATATCCACCAGTAGAGAGCAAAATCCTCCATCAGAAGCACCACACATCATCAGAACCAATAAAATATGTTGTTAAAATCTATCAATACGTTAATCTGTCCTAATATGTACACAAAGCCTCCCCTTAGGCTTTGCCTCCCCTCAATCCTAGACTTCAAGGATTGACCATCCCAATATGAACCACCAAGTGGTTAAACCGAGGACCATCAAAAGCTTTAGTCAGCAAATCAGCAACATTGTCATCCGTGTTGAACTTTAAGAACCTGTATCAGCTTCTTCTCATTGGCATCCCGTATAAAATGATGCCGAATCTCAATATGCTTCGTCCGCTGATGAAAAACAGGATTCTTCACAATGCAAATAGTGCTTTGATTGTCAACAAAAATTTTGGTATTCATAAAATTGAAACCATAATCCAACATCTGATTTTGGATCCACAAAACTTTTCCACAACAACTAGCAGCTGCAACGTATTCCGCTTCTGTTGAGGAAGTAGCTACTATTGTCTGCTTCTTGCATTGCCACGAAATAAGTCGACGACCCAAAAACTGACAACCACCAGTAGTAGACTTCCTGTCATTATTAGCACCAGCATAGTCACTATCACTATAGGCTTCTAAAACAAAAGGTGATTCTCTAGGATACCATAGACCCAATTTAGGTTGAGCCTTGATATACTTGAAAATCTTCTTCACTACATTTAAGTTCGAAACCGTTGGGGATGCAGTCAAATACATGAGGGAGCCAATCATAGACCTATACATGTGAACATTTACCGGGGGGTCTGGCTCATTCTTAAGTTTGATTTTAGCAACTTCATAAGGAGTTGTTGCTGGTCTAAGAGGATCCATGTCAAACTTCTGAAGAATCTCATGGACATATTTATCTTGACTGATGAAAATCCCATCTAATTGTTGCTTGACCTGAAGACCAAGGAAGAACGACAGTTCTCCCATCGCACTCATCTGAAATTCGCCTTTCATCAAGTGTTCAAACTCATCACACCACTCTTTCCTAGTAGAACCAAAGATAATGTCGTCCACATAAACCTGAACAAGGATAATGTCCTTGGTATTCCTCCGAAGAAATAGTGTTTTGTCAATAGTACCTCTTCTATAGCCATTCTTTAACAAGAAAGTTGAAAGACGCTCATACCAAGCTCTAGGAGCCTGATATAACCCATAAAGAGCCTTCACCACCTTGTAAACTTTCTTGGGATGAAGTGGATCTACAAAGCCCTTAGGTTGAGTAACATACACCTCCTCGTCAATTTTGCCATAGAGAAATGCACTCTTGACATCCATCTGAAACACCGTAAAGCCCACATAAGAAGCAAAGGCCAAAAACAGACGAATGGCTTCTATCCTTGCAACCGGAGCAAAAACTTCAGTATAGTCAATGCCCTCAATTTGAGTGTGTCCTTGTGCGACAAGCCTAGCTTTATTCCTTACGACAATTCACCGTGCATCCTTCTTGTTCTTGAGAATCTCCATTTGGTATTGATAGTTGTCTTTCCATCTGGTAAGTCAACCAGAACCCAAACATTCTGAAACAAGAATTGCTGCATTTCCTCCTGCATAGCCTCCACCCAACTTTGATCCTCAAGAGCATGAGAAACAGACCTAGGTTCCACCTGTGAAAGAAAACAAGCAAACAAACAGTGTTGAAAGTCCGTATGATTATTACGCTGTTGATCCTCAATATAGCCCACAAGAGCATGATGATCAGACGAGGCCTTCTGCTGCATTCTGCGTGTCTTGACAGTAGAACCAGGATCTCCAATTATTTGAGTGGTAGGATGATCTTTATGTGATTGCAAGACTGGATTGGAAGTAACCTCCACTTCTGGTGCCAAGGTATTGAGATCACCAACAAAGTCAGCATCATATGAAGCATTTCGGAAAATCCCATCTACTGGTTGTTTATGAATATCATCCAGCTTGGTAGAAGACTTCTTTTGATGGTTCCCCAAATCAGAAGGACTAGAGAAACGAGTATTGGAAGCAGACTCACTAGCCGGAGTACCAGTAGGTGATAAGCTAACACTAGGAGCAGAAGCTGGAGTACCAGGAGCAACTTTGTCAGTAGGCTCAACCAAGGGAAACGCAAAACTACCTTGAGCAGCTGCTTTAGTAGCTTCTTGTTGTTGTTTGAGAAGAGTGTCAAGCGCTGCTTCGGAATCCTGTACATCCAATGGAGTTGCATCACTAGGAGGAGTAGGAGAAACTATGGTGGAATAGGATGGAACCACAAAAATGTCATCCTCATCATCTGAATCAGAAAAACTAAAAGGAACACCAGTACTAGAAGTTGCAAACACTTGTGGTCCTGCATCATGGTTAGTTTTGAAACGAAAATATCCTAACGAATCACTAAGATAATCAAGATCAAAATACGATTCTGGACCTTTGCCTTGGATGTTTGACTTCTCCTCAAAATACCTGAGATTAATAGTTTCAATGATCCGCTTGGCTTGAAGATTGTAGACACGATAAGCCCGAGAATGAGCTGAATATCCCACAATGTATCCTTCATCTGCCTTACCATCAAACTTCCCCAAATAGTCACTAGTATTCAGAATGGTGACTGGACACCCAAAAGGCTTCAAATGAGCAATATTTGGAACTTTGCCCGTGAGCAGCTCATAAGGAGTCTTCTTGTGAGGATTGGTAATAGAAACCCGATTCAAAACATAACTTGCAGTATTAACAGCTTCTGTCCAAAACATGGTTGGAAGCTTGGAATCGGCAAGCATAGTTCTTGCTGCTTCTATTAGTGTCCTGTTCTTTCTTTCTGCCACACCATTCTGTTGAGGAGTCCTTGCAGCACTATAATCTCTTTTGATGCCCTTAGCATTGCAAAGTGCGATGAGGTCTTTATTTTTAAACTCGGTTCCATTGTCGCAACGAATACCTTTAACTTTCTTAGACAACTGGTTCTCTATCAGGATAAGAAAATCTCTAAGAATTGAGTAGGTCTCACTCTTGGCAGCCATGAAGAACACCCACGTAAACCTGCTATATCCATCAGTTACCACCAGACAGAATTGCTTGTGGTCAATGCTTCTAATGGAAGTAGGACCAAATAGGTCCATGTGTAGTAGCTGCAATGGTTCAGTAATAAGACTAAGAGCAGTAATGGCCTTGAAGGATGCTTTGTGCTGTTTGCATTTGCTGCAGGCAATACAATTTATATCATTTCTAAACGTCTTGGGAGGTAAACCAGAGACCAGATTTAGATTTGCAAGTTTGTGAATGGTCTTGAAGTTCACATGCCCCATCCTTCGGTGCCATTTAGTGGCTTCATCTTCTGAGGCTTTAGCAACTAGACATGCTAGTTGACCAGTAGGGTTGACTTCATTCAACTTGATGCTATAGAGATTGTGTCTTCTAGGGATTCTAAGTAAAACTTGTGAGTCATCCGGAAGCTGAAAGTCTTTGGAAAGCACAAGTGCATCAGTATCGGTGAAGAGAACAAACTGCTTCTTGTCACAAATCTGAGAGATCGATATCAAGTTGAAGTGTTGAAGTGCTTCCACATAGTAGACCTGCTCAAAATTTAGATTAGGAGTCTTTATCGTTCCTTTGCCAGTGATTCTTCCTTCACCCCTACCAAAATAGACCTTGCCTCCATGAAATGGTACAAAGTTAGAGAGAAGACTTTTATTGCCAGTCATGCTCCTGGAGCAACCACTATCAACAATGCCTAGACTAGGATCCTGGTATGGAGTAACCTACAACAACAAGATAATAAACAAAATGCAAAAGTTAGTGTCTTAAGGGGACCCAAACCTTTTCAGGTTTGAGCCTGCCTTGTGGATCTTTAGAAGAGTGCCAAGAAGATTGATGAGATCCACTGTTGTTCCTTGGTTGCCTATGCATCATTTGGGTATTATTATTTGACCAAGAACAACCTGCTTAGGGCTTAACAGCAGTTCCCAAATTTCCCAAACCAAAATACGTGTGGTCCAAATTATGTGGATAGATTGGATTAAAATTTTGAAAATAATTACTGGTCGTTTGGAATCCAATATTTCTCCAATAATCAGAAGCTAAGGGAGAGGACACTCGAGAAGAAGTAAATGTTGGAGCACTAGGATTAAGTCTTCTAGAAGTATATGAAGCAGCTCCTGGTGGACCAGGAGCAGGAAAAGCATGATTAACAGAAGCATGTGTGTCATAATAATCACAATCTTTAATTAAATGAAAGGCACTGCCACAAACAAAACATGTTTTGAAAGACCTTTTATTAGAATGAGATTGTTTCATACTGCCTACTTTATTACACACATTTCTAGGAGTAACATTCTTCCTAGTACTCAATAAACTAGGACTAGACACACTTGACTTGACAGAAATTCTTTCTTCACACTTCCTAGCACCAGTAGCAGCATGTTCATTCAACTTGGAACTTGTAGGTCTTGACTCTTCACTTGAACCACTAGATGCAGAGTCACCGGCTTTGTCACTGAAAGTACATGAGACAAAGTCATTAGTATTAGTAGAACTTGTTGGGGACTCAAGCATCTGTGATCCATCCAAGTCATTATGCCATGAAGTGGGCATAAAAGTTCCAGTAAGAGGAGGAGGAACAGCATGCATTTCTGCTGCTGGTTTAAACCTATTATAACTAGGTTTGCCCTCATCCTCTTTGTCGGCATCAAAGACACTTGAAAAAGATAAATCAAAAACATCTTCTGAATCAATATATTTTTCAAATCCTAAGCCTCTTTTAGTTCTGCCAGACATGCTACTATCAATTAATTTTGAAAGATTTTTAGGTGCCTTTTGCCATTTTTCAAATCTTAGCATTGTAGCATCTAATTTAGCTTGCATCTCCTCTTTTTCTTTGATACTAGCATCTCTTTCTGTTTCTGTATATTTAAACATATTTGTCGTGTTTTCTAAATCAATGCTTAGCATCCTGATTTTATCCTCATACGCACGTTGTGTATCTTGTAACCACCTCTTTTGTTGTTCCAATATGTTTAATGAAGCCTTATAGGCTTGAACCTCTAAAAAATACTTATCATTTTGATCATTTACTTCATTAAATTGGGACAACAATTCTGAGTACTTATCATGACAACCAAGAGGACAATGTTGTACCTGAGGTGAAATGCCCATAAGAGCAAATTCGTCAGCTTCTTCTGCATCAGAGAGATTCCCAGCAATCATTGCAAACACGTCAGTCGAGGACTCAGCTGATTCCAGAGTAGAAGCCTGATGATCATTCCAGTTGACCATAGAGTCAACAGATACCAATGCCTTCTTGTCATCTTTTATCTCCTGAACCTTGAAGGCGGAGTACCTGCTCTTCTCCTGATCATTCTTGCTAGGGCACTCCCTTGCAAAGTGACCTTGTTGCTGGCAGTTATAGCATCAAACCTTGCTTCTGTCGAATCTTGCTGGCTCCCGAGGGTTGTAATTAAATTTCCTTCCTGCTTTCTTCTCAAACTTGTGAACCCTAAGAGTAAGCATGGCCATCTGCCATTTAAGTTCCATCTCATCCAGGTCAAGTTTATCGACCTGTTTGAAGTCATCAAAAGGAAGTTGTTGTTCAGCATTAACATCAGCCACAAAAGAATGAAGAACAACTTCTACCATACTACCAGACTTGGCAGTAGGATCAGGAGCAGAAGTATGCTGGAAAGTGTGCTGAGAGGACACAATATTGCTTGGGCTACTTGCATATGACATGGGACTGGATGCCATAGATTTCACAAAGGCCGAGTTAGCAGGAGTGGGAAAAGAGTCGCTTGAAAAGCCTCTCACATGAGGTTCAAAAGTTCTGAGCTTATGAAACAAATCATCAAAGTTGAGATAGTCAAGCCCACCTTTGGCTTTGAGAGAGATCACCACCTGATTCCATGAGTAGGGTAAGGCTTTAAGAAACCTTGCATTAATATCACCATCATCAGGCTTTGACCGAAGTTGATTCAACTGGCTCAATATCTTCTGGAACCTATCATACCCTTGATTTAGACCTTCAGTTTCTGAGATTTTGAATTCTGTGAATTCATCTCTCAGCATGGACCTTCGCATTTTCTTTGACTCCTCATTCCCACCGAACCTTGCTTTTATGCCATTCTAGATTTCTCTGGCATCATCCAAATGGTAGAAGTCACCCATGTGATCTTCAGGAAGAGATTGAAGCAAAATCGCTTTTGCTTTTACCTCCTTCTGAATAGCTATGATTTCCTCATGAGATTTAGGGTCAAGAAGGGTAATATTACCATTCTTGTCTCGTCCAGTAAGCTTCCTGCTGTTCCCATTCAGAATGATCTTCCAAAGATCTTGATCAGTGTTGGTGATCCATCATTCCATCTTCATTGCCCAGTTATCATATTCACCCTTTTTCAGAAGAGGGAATTTACCATTCGTGTTAGAGACCGTAGCCAGGATCTGCTGAGGTTACACAATTTTAGGAGTGCTGTCTTCTCCTGTTTGAGTAGAAGTTGAGGCAGACATAATAAAAAAATGTCAGTAAAAAGAAAACTTGATTCTTCTTGTATAGAGACCCTCCCAGGCTCTGATACCACTTATTGGGTCTACCAGATGTAGATCTTGCAGCCTGTCAGGACCGGTGAATGACTTCTGTAATCACAAGTCAAATCACAAAGAGACTCTATACACAATATGAATGGAAAATATAAATGTAATCAAGAAGAACAAAATAACTATAAAGACTTGATCCTTTCTAAGGATTTCTAATATTGATAATTACTAGAACTACGTTTTGTGAAGGTGTGTCTAACCCTTCTGCCTAAGGTTCATTTTATACTACAAGGAAACCCTAATACAGCATTAAAGAAAACGTGTAAAACTGATATGCATATCCTTTCCTAACATATCTCATGCATATCCTAACAGAATATTAAGTAAATAATAAAGTTTGACTTCGACCAGGACCAGGAGCAGGACTTGCTCCTACTACTACTAGGACCAGGAGGAACTACATACCTCCTAGTCTACCTATTACATATAACTATTACAATGGTCCTAACAGGTTCTAGTGAAATCTTAATGAACTCGAACCTAAGGAATCATAGTAATATAACTATGTGAACCCACATTCCTAGCAAGGTTATAATTCAATATTAATTTTAAAAATCCGCAATTATGAAAATAAGAACCCTATAACAAATTATTGAAATTGAATGAAATTACTTACAATTAATTGATGTTGGAAGAGGGATGAGTGAAACCCACAACTTGGAATCGATTAATCTGGAGTGATTTGGTGTTTTTAAAGGTTCAACAATGGTGGAAAGAAGAATCCCGTCGCCTCTATAGAGAAGAAAAGGGAGGGTTTGTTTGAAATAGTGTTATTTATTAAAAACTGATTAAATTAGTCACCTGGTGGGGCCGCGGTTCCTTATCAATATGGAACCGTGGGTTTGAACTGTGACAATTAAAGAACCGCCAGTAGTGGCATGTTTTTAACAAAGAAAAACAAAGAACTTTTCAAAACCAAGTTTTTCTAAAGTACTTAAAATATATCTTAAGCCATTTGGAAATCATTAGACCACTTCAATACTAGGTGATAATGCCTAAGTGAAGGATTACGAGTAGAATCAAGATCGAAAGAGATCGAAACGGAGAAACGACTACTCTTAGCAAAGAATCAAAAGAGAGAGGACCCAAGGGGAGTTAATCAAGACCAAGGTCAATGCTCAAGAAACAAGTGACAATCTTCAAGTAGTAGAAACGAAGAGCTTGTGTCATTTATAGTGGTTTAAGACGTGCCTTTCTGGAAAAAGTCTAAACGGCTTTGGTAATGAACCATACCAAGCACATTTGTACAAAATAGATTAAGATCATTTTCAAGAGTAGTCTTAATGCTATTTAAAACAATGAACAAAACATAGATTCACTTTCTCTCCCACATGATCGGACAATTATTATTGCTAGGGCTTATAATAACAAAATGTTGTCCTATATTATTTAGATGATTAGAGATAGAAAATAGATGAAAAGAGATGGATTCCTAGAGAGAGAAAGTAGTGAGAGAAAGTAGAGAGAAGGTGATTTAATGTGGTGAATATTAGATTAGGAATAATGAATTTACAAATGACCATCCACCCTCCTAACATGCTAGGAGGGTAGTATATATAGTCCACCCACATGCGGGCTTTAATGGGCTATATATTGGGCCGGGCTTGTCTTTTGGACTTTAATTAGTTTAAATCCAAGCCCGTAAACACGACTAATTAACTACCTATTACAACGTTCTGATAAATATTAGAATAGAAACCTATGACCGAACATTCTTGTTTGACTCAATATTTTGAGGCTAACAATCTCCCCCAATGTGAGGTCATTCCTCTTTGATATTTGGATTCCAATGGAGATTTATGAATTTCGTCATAAATGAGTCTTGAACGTGTAACAATAGTTTTGTTCCTTCATGCTGTGATCTTTGAGCCTTTGTCATTGTCTTTCGACTTAGTCTTTTATCTTGAGATCTTCAAATCATTCTTGACTTATCTTTGTCATCTTGCGATCTTGTGTCTTTATCCACATGCTCACACTATTAATTGTTGAATAAGTCTTTGGGCATGAATATGTGGTTTTTGAACCTTTGACTTTGCTTAGTACACTGTGAGGCCACCTTCTCGAAACAAAACATAGACACGGACTGAATGGCTTTGACATTCGTCCTAAATCGGTAGCGTTTTACCTCCTGTCGGTGAAGACCGTTATGCGATTTTAAATAGCGTACCTGTGATTAGGTAGATACACTTAAGAATCTCCTTGACAGGGTTTCGCGGCTGTACTAGCCATTCTCTTTACTCGACCGTCTCAAAGCAAGACTACGAACATAAAGAGTGAATTAATTGGATAAATATCCGCTTGATTAAAGTCGTCAATTCAAATTCCTGGAACAAGTTTGATTCATTAAGAATCTTACCATTGTTGCTTTCCAGTTGACACAAGTTTGATTCATAAGAATCTCACAAGTCACCTACCGTAGCGCTGTTTGATGTTGACGCTAGAAGGATTTCCATTCGTCACTGTGAATATTAATGAATATCACTCTGAATGTTCTGGCAAGACCATAAAGATATTGCGTAGAAACCTGAAACGAGTTTGAATCAATTCAGAAACAAACCACTGTTGCTTTTCAGTTTTTCATATGTTCAATTTATAAAGAATCTTGCATATGACCTACCGCAGTGCTGTTTGATGTTAACACTGGAAGGATTTCTACTCATCATTGTGAATACTAAGTAGTATCACTCTGAGTGTTCTAGCAATATCACAAGGATATAGCGTAGGACTCTCTTGATCTTCATCCGTGTGTCCTAACGAGATTTGATTGATCTCTTGGCTCTAGACTCGATTTGTGAACTTTTAGTGGTCGGAGGATGGAGCAGATGCCACCTATTCAATATCAACTATCTCGGAGTGAGAAAGTCAATAGAAGTCGTGTTGATCTCCGTGACAATAAAACAAACTTCTTTTGAGAGAAGCCTGAGTAGCTAGGAAGGGGTTGTGCTACACATCACTCGGTCCATGATGAGTTGTCTTCATGATGTGTTGACCTGGTTTCTACCTAAGTTGTATGGAGGGTTTCTTTGTTCACACCCTTTATCCTTACATTTCTTTTTCATTCTTCAACCCCTTCAATGCTTACCAAGACATCATTACTAGCACCTTGTTGTGATTGTTCCAGTGCTATCATCAGTACTTAGTCGGCATTCAGCTTCGTTCACATTCTACTCCATCTTTCCTAAGGACTTCTAATAATCTATTGGATTGTCCCTAGGAAGATCCCTCCGGTTCTGGTTGGATCATAGGACTTAAACCTAACCACCCTTTTGACACCAATAACGTCGTGAATTAAAGATGTTATGGGTATTTGATCGGAACCATGAGTGCTTGAGTCTTTAGATCACATTTTAATCACAATTTTTCCCCCTATCTCTAATATATAAAATCGTTTGATATTAGAGATACCAAATTTGATTAAAATATATTTTGAAAAATAGTCTTGAAAGTCTTCGGGAGAGAGATGTGTGAAACTTAGCATGATGTAACGCTCCCCCTCAAAAATTGATCCAATGGAATTGTCATTACGAGGATTTGATCCACATTAAACTTTTGAGGATAGGAGTTGTTGAACACACAATTTTTGAAAGATTTTGAATATCATTGAGAAATTCTTGAAAAAATTGTGTTCAACGCTTTTTGAAAAATCTATTCTTTTTGACGAAAAGGTTTTTCTAAAGCATAAACTTGAGTTCATAGACTTTGAATGTCTTGACGAATCCACTAAAGTGTAAGAAGATTTAACTTCTTTTGCTGAGGGTAAGAGCACGAAATCGTACACTCCCCCGTGAATATAGTTTCGGGTTGCAATCTGAAAGTGATTACAAGCCATTGTGTTGAGCTCAAAACATTGAATGTTTTGTGACAAGCTCAACCCAAGATAGATTGCTCTACCCGTTGTTGGAAATATTATCCAAAATAGACAATTTCCTTTTGAAAAGATAGAAATGACATGTTTTGAAAAATATTTACAACTTTCATTCGAGCTTTATGTACACATCCGTGTCGTTATTGACATTTCTAGGTACGTCCATATTATCGATACTGAAAGACATGTCGAGAAGAATATTTTTGGATTATCAAAGATTTTTTAATTTTGTATTTTGCTTTTTCATTAATATTTACAAGATAGATGTTCGATAGATGAATCAAGCATGCTTCTTTGCCAGAATCTCCAGTTTTGCTGGAGTCAAACATCTCATACCAATTTGCCTAACAAGATACGCAAACCTCTCTTTCGAAAGAGCTTTTGTAAACAAGTTAGCTAATTGGTAATCAGTTCCAACAAAGTATAATTCAACAATACCCTTTCCAACTTGTTCCTTTATGAAGTGATATCTGACATCAATGTGCTTCGTGCGGGAATGCGTATCGGATTGCAGGAGAAGGCTATGGCAGACTTTGAGTCACAGTACATAGGTACTTTATCAAAGTGGAATCCATAATCCGTAAGTTGTGTTCTCATCCAAAGAACTTGAGCACAACACGCAGATAGAGACACATACTCCGCTTCGGCTGATGAAAGTGACGTGCAATCCTGCTTCTTGGAAGACCATCCCACAAGCTTGTCTTGACCTAGAAATTGTGCACCACCAGAAGTACTTTTACGTGTATCAAGACACCCTGCATGATCAGAATCTGAATAGGCCGTTAGAAAGAAGCCGGTTTTCCTCGGATACCAGAGTCCCATGTGAATGGTATTCTTAAGGTACCGAAAGATCCGTTTAACCTCCTTGAGGTGCTTTTCAGTGGGTCGTGCTTGATATCGTGCACAATAGCATGTAGCATGATGTATATAAGGTGTGCTTGCTGTCAAGTACATTAGGGACCCGATCAAGGAACGATATCTCGTTTGATCTATGGGTAATCCCTCCAAGTCAGCATCTAGGGATGTGGTTGATAATGGTGTCCCAACGGGGTCACATGAGGTCATACCATGCTTTGTGATTATCTCTTGACAATACTTAGCTTGGTTAATGAAAATACCACTTGGGGATTGGTGAACTTGAATTCCTAGAAAGAATTTTAGTTCGCCCATCATAGACATTTCAAATCTGCTGTGCATTACTTTTTCAAACCATTTTGAAAGTTTTGGGTTTGTAGACCCAAAAATAATGTCATCAACATAAATCTGCACAAGCAAAATGTCATCCCCATACTTATAAGTGAACAAAGTTAAATCAATGGAACCTTTTGAGAAACCTTTGGAGATCAGAAATTTCAAGAGCTCGTCGTACCACGCCCTTGGAGCTTGCTTGAGTCCATAAAGTGCTTGTGGAGACGATACACCTTGTCAGGATAATGAGGATTGACGAATCCTTCCGGCTGCGTGACATAGACTTCTTCCTTCAAAGGACCATTAAGAAACACCGTCTTTTCGTCCATTTGATAGACAAGGAATCCCTTATGTGCAGCATAAGCAAGAAAAATCCTGACCGCTTCCATACGAGCTACTGGTGCAAATGATTCTTCAAAATCAATACCCTCTTTCTGTCCATACCCTTTAGCCACTAGCCTAGATTTATTCTTGATGATCGTGTTTTCTTAATCCATCTTGTTTTTCCAGATACATCGAAGATTTAATGGTGTTACATCGTATGGTCTGTCAACAAGTTCCCAGACTTTAAGTCTTTCAAATTGTTAAAGTTCATCCGTCATCGATTCAATCCAAGCATGATCAGCTAATGCTTCATTGATGTTTTTCGGTTCAGCTGAACTCACGGCGAGTACGAACATACAAACATCGGCATCGGTGTTAAGCTGTCGTCTTGTGCGAACGGGTTGTAAAGGGTTTCCAATGACATGAACCAAAGGATGATCTCGGGTCCAATGATGTGTTGAAGGATGTCGTTGATAGAATGTATGCATATTTGACGGATCAACATGGCGAGTAGAAGACTCTCCAGTTTCGTGTACCGGTGTACCGAATGGGTTGATAAATTCTTCTTCGTCGGATAATGCATTGTCTGCTTGATTTGTGTTCTCTGGAGCAATGACAGTAGTTGTGGATGTTGTAGGATCGATTTTTGAAGTGATATTCTGAGGAGGTAAATCTGCAGCAACCCGTGTTGAAGTAGATGAAGTTGTATCCGGTTGTTGACGATGATCGGTATCATCAGTCTTATCATGAGTGTCAGCGGAAGACTTCGATACAACTTGTTTCTCCCCTGTAAAATATTCATCATACATTGGTCCATATAACATTTCCAACTCTTCAATTATCGTGTCGACTGTCATATCAGCTCTAGGAACATTTTCTGGAACCAGCGTTGAACTTGACGGTTCATTACTGTGGTCTTGAGTTTCGAGTTCCGTGCGTTTGTGAACGGAAGTCGTTTGTCGTTGTGGATCGGGACTTAAACTGTTTTGTTCAAGTTCCATTTCTTGTAATTCATCAAATCAGATGTGAATAGTCTCGACAATCAATTTTGTTCTCTTTTTGTATACTTTATATCCCTTAGACTGAGTTGCATATCCCACAAGAATACATGCATCACCTTTTTCTTTCATCTTATCCAAATTTTCACCATCTCGAATAATGTAACAGGTACATCCAAAAACATGAAGGTGTTTCAGTGAAGGTTTTCGATCATGAATTATGTGATATGGTGTCTTTTTGTGTCTTGGGATAATTAAGGAGCGGTTTTGTGTGTAGCATGCGGTTGACACGGCTTCGGCCCAAAAGTATAGTGGAAGTTTTGAAGCGGATAATAATGTTCGAGCAGCTTCAACCAAAGTACGGTTTCGTCTTTCAACAACGCCGTTTTGTTCGGGTGTTCGAGCAATAGATGTTTCATGTTCAATCCCTTCGGCTTCAAAATACTTTCTCAGATTTGAATTCAAAAATTCTGTACCTCTGTCAGTACGAACCACTTTAACTTGAGCTTGAAGACCATGTTGTATCAATTTAAGAAAGCTGATGAGAACTTCGGGTGTTTCATCCTTGGACCTCAAGAAGTGAGTCCATGTGTACCTTGAGTAATCATCGACAATTACCAGAATATATTTCTTTCCATTGATACTCTGAACACCCATGGGACCACACAGATCCATGTGAAGAAGATCTAACCGCCCTTTAGAGCTTGGTGTGGTCTTTGTTTTGAAGCTACTTCGTTTAGCTTTACAAAGTTCACAAGAAGAACAAAGATGATCTTTGATGAATTTCAAGCTTGGAAGGCCTCTCACAATATATTTCTTGGAAAGCAAGTTAATGGTATCAAAGTTGAGATGAGAAAGACGTTGATGCCATAACCATGCCTGAGTCGATGAAGCTTTAGCCATGAAGCAAATTGAAGTTGATGAAGTTGTGTCTTGAAGTGAAATGGTATAAAGATCAGTACCCCGTGTACCAGTAAGTAAGTCATTCCCATCATAATCACGAACAAAACATGTCTTCTTTCTGAAAGCAACCTCTAAATCCGCATCACAGAATTGACCAACCGAGAAAAGATTGTGATTGAGCCCTTCGACGTAGTATACCCTTTTAATCGCGATATTCCCCTGAACCAAATCTCCATATCCTAGGATCGGTGCAAATTGATCATTTCTGAATCGGACCGTACCCAGGAACTTCTCCACGAAGTTAATTAGAAGCTTGAGATTCCCCGTCATGTGCTTCGTGCATCCGGAGTCCAGTATGAAGAGAATTATTTGTATCACCTGCAGAAGAGTTAGAACACGATGGAGCATTTGCTAAATTGGATACCACAGTAGTTGTGATAGTAGAATCATTAGTGTCCTTATCAACATTTAAAGGCAAACTAACACTCGTTTTCACATTTTCTGTCCTAGCTTTCGGCATCCATTTATATCCGGGAGGACATTGATTAGCAAACCACCATTTCCAAGACTTTCTAACAGACTCATATAATTCCTCAATTTTGCTTCTAGGATTCTTAGTGGTGGAGTCTGATGCATTACTTTTCTTAGTGGAGGTAGCACCAGAATGATTCACTTTGCGTTTGGGTTTACTAGCTCTAATAGGCATCACAACTTGCTTCTTAGTTCTAGTATCTACGCCTTTGACTTTATTCATAACACACATAGAATGATTAACATTAGCACACTTGCGACATTTGACACAAACAAATTTCACATTCATAGCATTCAAATTATTCACATCATTCATATCGTCATTACATGCGATTACAAACTTTTTATTCTTAAAAACATTCAAATTCCTAGGGTGTTCTTCTACTTCCTTCATCTTCCCTTGATTCTTGTGTTTCCAGACCTTATCATTCACTTGAGTGCTCTTAAGCTGAGGTCGGCTAACACTAGTAGTGGAGACTATTCTTGTAGGAGAAGACACACGAATATTAGTGTTTCTAGAAGTCTGATGTGATTGAGTAACTTTGTTTGTGGGCTTAGTGGTCATTCTATACATCCCTGGTTTAATCACATTATTGTGCTTAACGCTTAGTGCTATAGTATTCCTTATTGGTTGAGCTTGTGGTAACCTTTCCTTTCCATCCATCTTGGGGGCAAACACAGGTTTTGCAAACGAGGAATTAGATAAAGCAGATGGTTTTCCCAAGATAGAGGATCTATTTTCTTTAGAGGCATTGGGTTGTCTAACAACATTTTTCTTAATGCTAGGTTCCACAACTTTCCCACCCATTTTAGCAATGAGTTTCTGCAACTCTGCTATCGCTCTATCCCTGTCTTGTAACTGAGCTTTCAACCCTTTAATTTCCAAATTCTGTTCATTCATTTCTCGAAACGTTTGGGAAAGTTTTTCTTGCAATTTATTATCATGTGGAAAACTACCAACGTCTTTTTGCAAAGCAAGATCAAGAGAATGACAATGTTTTTGAAGGAAATCAGTTTTGTGTTGAAGTAACTCAAAAGCCTTTTTATCAACATTTTCTTTACGTTTCGAAAGCTCAATTTCAAGACGCTCACATTCTTTGATCTTATCAAGATATTTGCATGCAACATCAGAATATTCATCAATATCAGCACAAGATGTAAAATAAGCACACATAACATCGTTAGAAACACATTCTTGCAATAGTAAATCATATTCATCTGAAAAATCAGACTTCTCCATTTGAAGATCTTCAATGTGTTTCTCAAGAGATTCAACATATTTTAAATCATCATACATTTCAGTCTGAATGAACTCCTCAAGTTGAAGAACAATTTATTTAATCAACGTCGTGTTAGGAATTAAGAGTTCTTTCACAAGCAAGGTAATATCTTGAGGAATCGGACGTGTCCACTCAGCATTTTCACGTTTTGCCCAGTCTCTTTCAACAATAGATTTAACATTATCTATGTGGTGTTTAAGAATACCTAATGTTTTCCTACTCTTGCTTTTAGATTCATCTAGAGGGAGGTAGTTTATGTATTTGTAAACATTAGATTTCTTAAGGGCAAATGCTTTCTTCCATTGAATTCTCTTTTGTTTGCATTCTAGAAACACATCCTCACGAGTTTTCTGAGTTTGTTTGTTGAAAAGACCATAAAGACTATTCTCATAAGCATAATTATATGGTTTCATAAACTCCTTATTGACAAGTGGTTGACTATCATCATCCCAAAGGGCAGTCTCTTCACTATCAACACTAATAGGCATGCTATCAAGATCAGTCATTTCAGTCTCATCAAGATAAAGATGCGGGTTCGCAGCTTGAGCTTTAGCAAGGTACTCAGGACTTGCAAAGCTAGCTTTACCCTTAAACATCGATGGAGGTGCTAGCATTCTTATGGATTGAATAGAATCATGCGTTTTATAAACAACTGTCTTCAAAAATTCGACTTGTTCTTCTAGTTTCGTTACTTTTTCAGTTTCTTTATCATATCTACTTTTGAAGTCTTGTTTTAACGCATCTACCTCTTGTTTCTTATCCTCTAGAATTTTATCAGAATCAGTAGTGGTCATAGAGAGCTTTTGTTCAAGTTCATTAACTTTGGTATTGGCAAGGTACGTTTTTTGACGTTCATCTATTAAGAAAACATTATATTGACGCTTCTCTTTAGCTAATAACTCAAGAGTTGTATTATATTTGTTTTCAAAATCGTCCTTTTGACTTTTAAACGCACTTCCCTTGTACCCCTCAAGCTCTTTGGTTTTCTGAAGGAGCTCATCTCTATAGCTTTCAGTCATCTCAGTAGATTTGATAAGAGCAGCTTTGCATTCTTCAAAACTTTGAGTGAGCGTAGCATTTGCCTTCTTTAATTGCTTTTTATTTTCAGTGACATCTTTTTGTAAAGTAGCAATTAAATTAGCAAGCGCAATACGTTCCTCTTCATCATATTCATTTGCATGTTGATCATCCTCAGACTCATTATTGCACATGTCTGATGAATCGGGTGTGGTATTGCTATCAACCGTTTCCATCATACACGTGTCATTAATGGCATTGGGTAGATCACTATGCTCAGGAATATCACCAAACACATTATATTCATCAGTAGTGTGTACCTTATTGATTGGCTCAGTGTCAAAGATAGGGCCATTGTCATCTTCAGTGACTTTGAGAACTTCTTCAACCTTTGCCATGTACGAGTAATGTACATCGAGCTCTTGATCAGAATCTTCATCATCAGTATCATCAAGCATTGCTCCTTCCTCAGCTGAAAATTTAACCCCTGCTTCCATTTTCTTGCATAGCAGCATCTTTTCCTTGTGATAGCTGGAGTCTCTAACCCTTTTCGGCTTCCTGCATTCCTTTGCTATATGCCCATAACCTTGACAATTAAAACATTGAATCCCAGTCTGCTGAACCACTTGACTTCCAACAGTGTCCCTATTCCCAGTAGCAGCAGCAATCCTCTGAGTATCATACTTGGCAGTTTGTCGATCATACCTTGCAGAACCATCAACATGTGTTGGATTATGTCGATCATACCTAGAAGAACTTTCACCACGTCGACGTGTGTCATACCTTGGAGGACTCTCAACATATCGGTTCTTTGTGTTAGATGATGTACGAAGATTGTTGTTGGTGGGTTTGTAGATTTTCTTGTAAGTCTTCATTATGAAAGCAATTTGTTGTTTCATCTCTCGATTGTTTTGAGCTTGGTCTTCATCACTATCTTCTTCAGATGAAGACTCGGATGGTGGTGATGGTTCTCTTGGCACTTTACCTCGAGATCTTGTGGATGATGAAGACTTGATGATGTGGAAGATCGTGGTGAAGATGATGTAGTGGAATATGACTTAGGAGCACGAGAGTTATGACATTGAACATGTTGAGTTGTAGTCACTAAAGCAAGTGGATTAGCCGTCTTGGCAACACGTTTAGCTCGAATCTCATTTGCTTCATTCTGAAATTGCTTCAAGATGTCAAAGAGTCGATGATATGAGACCTCGTCTAACTTTTCTTGTTGTTTCACCAAAGTGACGAACCGTGTCCACTCGGATTGAAGTTGTTGAAGAAATTGAACATTGACTTGCATGGTGGAAAATTGCAAATTATTTCTTGTCATGTCATTCATCATCTTATAAAACCTGAAGTAGTAAGAGTCAATTGATTCTCCATCCCTTGAAGTAAACTTGCCAAAATTCCAAAACAAGTTTGTTTTGACATCTTGTTTGTTGAGTGATTCTCCTTGTTGCAAGCGTTCAATAGCAGTCCACATTTCATGTGCTGTAGGGCATGCATCAACCGTGGAATAAATGTCATCTCCAATCCCACTTAAAACATATAGATGGCTTCCTTCTCCGCATCATGCCAAGCATAATTTTCAGGTGTGAGATCGGCTCTTGTTTCATCACGTTCACTTGCAGGGATTGGATCAGTAGTATCTGTGGCTGCTCTTGGAGGAATTGAGATTTTCTTAAATACATATGGTCCATGAGTAATACATTTCCTCAAGGCATCACCATTGGGTCTTGTATCAAGATATCGTATGAAACGTGATTGCCATTGAGCATACCTACCAGACACAAGCATTGGTGGTCTCTCTTTATTCCCTGGCACCATGATATTGTTGTTTGTGACACGATACTCTTCAGTAGAATCCATACCTAGAGACTTGAAATCGATGAAGTGAAAATGGATCTTAAGTAGATGTGTGTTGATTGTTGTTGTCGATGAAAAATGTTAAAATCCTCTAAAAATTGTCTTCACGAGAAACCAAAAAATCGAAGGCGAAAAATCACACGTAAAAATTTTCACTTTTGGGTTTTTTCGGAATAACTAACATTTTCAGAAAAATTGGGAATTTTGGAATAATGAGGTTTTCAGAAAAAACGTTTTCTTCGGAATATTGATGTTTTCAGAAAAACGAGCTTTTTCGAAATAGTGATGTTTTCAGAAAAATGAACTTCTTCGGAATAGTGATGTTTTCAGAAAAATCTTCGGATAAATCTTCGGATTAAGCAATTCTTCGGAATAATCTTCTGAATATAGACTTCTTCGGATAAATCACTTCTTCGGAATAATGGGTTTTCAGAAAAACGTAGATCTTCGGAAAAGATGCTTTTTCAGAAAATTAGACTTTTTCGGAATAATCTTCGGAATAAATGCTTCTTCGGAATAAGTAGATTTTCAGAGAAACACTTCTTTGGAATAAGTAGATTTTCAGAGAAACACTTCTTCGGAATACTGAAATCTTCGGAATCTTTTTCGGAATAATGATGAATTTAGAAAAAATTTCGGAATAACCACTTTTTTAGAAAAAACACCAAATGTTGTCCCATATTATTTAGATGATTAGAGATAGAAAATAGATGAAAAGAGATGGATTCCTAGAGAGAGAAAGTAGAGAGAAGGTGATTTAACTTGGTGAATATTAGATTAGGAATAATGAGTTTACAAATGACCATCCACCCTCCTAACATGCTAGGAGGGTAGTATATATAGTCCACCCACATGCGGGCTTTAATGGGCTATATATTGGGCCGGGATTGTCTTTTGGACTTTAATTAGTTTAAATCCAAGCCCATAAACCACGACTAATTAACTACCTATTACAACGTTCTAATAAATATTACAATAGAAACCTATGACCGAACATTCTTGTTTGACTCAATATTTTGAGGCTAACACAACATCCTTAGAATATTTCAATTCCAAATGTGTAATATCCTAACTACAACTTATGGAGTAGTTTAGTATCTCAAGGGATTAATTAATCATCCTAGAGATGAGCTCAATTGCACATATTACACATGATATAGGGCCTACTAACCGTATGGGTGCAAACCATGGAAATCATGCTTGATACTTTAAGCCACTACTAACTCACTCTACATCTCCTAAGTGAGTCAAGTATCCAAGCAATGAAGGTTTGAGAGGATATAAGAATTGAATCACATACCAAAAACAAATTTCAAGGCAAGGATGCCAAGAACAAGCATATAGTCAAGTGATGATCAAAAGAATGATCAATAGGGCGTGTGGAATAACGAAAACGTACCTCAGCCACAAAGAGCATTCCAAGACTTCAAGGAGCTAATGCAAAGCCCAAACATGACTAAGGTGACTACTACGTCTTCAAGGACTAGTATCACTCTCATCCATTGATGACGTATAGTCCCCAAGCGGGTCATGGACCCGGACCACGGGTACTACCCGTATCCGTCCCATCACGAGTGGGTTGGATTAAGTCATTTAGAGCCTATGGGCTTCGAATGAATAGTGGCCTCATAGATGTGTGTGGCCCACCACCCGACACGACCGGTACAGGGTTAGACAGAATCACAATCTTATTAGGATTGGGTTTTACCCTAAAGTAGAGGATATACACTAACCAAAATTAAAAGATAACAATCAAACTAATTATGGCACTTATCCTTTGCTTGGGGCCGAAGCATCGGTGACAGCCCATTAGGGTTTCACCGCATATATAAGAAACCCCCAAGAGTTCCACAAAGGTATCACATTCTCTATACTCTCAACCTACAGTCGATTCTTAACCCTAAATCGATTACTTACTCTTACGCTGGAGTCTAATCGTGGGACACGTGCCCACGGTAAGCTTAAAGCGTGTTGTTTTAGTGTGCAGGATCTCAACAAGATATTCACTTGGTGCAAGACCCGGAGCCCAGCCTACCCGAATTAAGCCTAATTCGGATTAAGCAAGGATCATCCAACTTTTTTATCAACAAGTTGGAGCCATCTGTGGGACCCATACACTAAACTCAATCTCAATCTCTACCAATGACGAAGTGGAACTTTCAGGGAAACCTAAGGAACACGAATCCTGGGAATCAGAAGTCCGCGGGTGATGGGATAATCACCTCCGCCCAGCCTCAGGGTGGCCAAGCAGGAGTGCCAAATAATTGCAACACGTTTCAATCTCTCGGTGGGGCAGGCACGTCCGATAGTACCCCACCACCAACCATCACTTTGGATAATACCGACCCGGGAGCTGTGCTAAAGGCCCCTACACAGGAGTCGCAAAAGCCACCAGTTGTCGAGGCAGAACTGGAAGTTGGTTCACTCGATGACGAGGACCTCTAGCGCTTACTCACGCAAAATTTTGACAGAATCATGCCAGGCATCTCGGCAAGGTTAAATCTGGGTTAGAATCTCCAATCCAGACTTAACTTTGGAAGCTCCACGTACGATACTGCCACTCAAACTCGGAAGAGGGGAAGGAAGACGCGAGCTCATGAACAGCCTTCCTTCGAGGAAAACCCTCGACCATGGAATGTGTTCGAGCGCATAGGGGATCACATCATGCAAGAATTGTAAGAAGCCTAGGAAGATGGGGACAAATCTGATGGCTCCACTGGACGCCCGGTGTTGGAAAATCCCGTGGACAATCGCCGCACAAGTATGTGGCATAGGATAAACTCTGGTGGGAAGGAAGCTCCTCACAAAAGTGCTCATCATAGAGGTGGGGCACCACCCCCTCCTCATGACCCTTCGGGGTCTGATTCGGATGACCATCCCCCCAGACGTCGCCAACCTAGGTATTCCCCCCTCCACCATCGGACGATGAAGGACACTATGGTGATTGCTACTATCGTGATGAGGAGGAGGAAGATCTCTTCCTTCCGTGGTGCGACAACAGAGAGGACGCCTTCACCCTTCGCATACGAAACTATTCTGATGAAAAGAAGCGCCGTATGTCGGCGTGCGTTAAAACTTATGATGGATCTGGTGATCCGGACGATCACCTAAAAGTGTTTGATACACAGGCTAAAATTGAACGATGACTGATGCCTATATGGTGCCAGATGTTTAATTCAACCTTAATTGGCAATGCCCGCGATTGGTTTGAAAAGCTCCCTCACCGGAGCATCGACAGCTTCGGCGAGCTATGCAACGCGTTCAAAAACAATTACACTCAGCGGAAGAAGTAAAATAGGGATCCGGTCTCATTGGCAACCATCAAACAGAGGCCTGGAGAATCTATAGAAGACTTCATGAAGCGTTTCAATGACGAGTGCACGCGTACCAAAGCGTGTCTAGAAGTCCTCAAAATCTCTGACTATATGCACGCCATAACGGACAAGGAGTTAATCAGACGCCTCAACGATAAGCGACCGAAGAAGTTTGACGAACTCAAGGAAAGAGTCAGAAACTTTATGGAAGGAGAAACCGCTGTCGCCGTTTCCTACCCCATAAAAGGAAACCACGGCTACCGGTCAAACGATCATCCTAGAAGGCAATCAGGTGGCCAAAGTAACTCCAACAATGGGAGGAGTCTGGATTACAAAAACCAGACAAAAGGAGAACGATCGGATGACAAATTCACCCCTCTAAAGATGACTTATCGGGATATCTTGCTAACAGAAGGAGCAAATTTTCCAAGACCTCCTCCGATGACAACTCTAGTTGATCGCCGTCAAGGCACTCGCTTATGCGAGTTCCATAATGAAAAGGGTCACGACACGGAGGAGTGCTTCCAGCTCAAGAAGCATATAGAGTCGTTGATTAAATCAGGCAAACTCAAACACCTGGTCAAGGATTGGAAGGATGGGAAGGATAACAAAAAGTATGACAAAAAAGATTCCCAAAAGGACAAGCCTATGACCATATATATGATTGAATCATGGCAGCGCCGAACGAAGCAGAAAGTTAGTCAAAAAATTTCACGCGGCAAGGAAATCTCGTTCTTTCCTATCACGGTGAGCAACGTGGCTGATGCACCTCTCACGATTGAGGTATGCATTGGAACCCATAACGTTCGTCGTATGTATGTGGATGGAGGATCATCGGCGGAAGTACTCTACGACCACTGCTTCGTACAGCTATGACCAGAGATCAAAAGCCAACTGATGCCGGCCATGTCGCCGTTCATTGGCTTCAGTGGAGACACTATCTGGCCAATAGGACAACTACGTCTACTGGTAACCATTGGAGATAAAGAACATTCCACCACGACGTGGATGAACTTTATAGTGATACGTTCACACTCTCCATACAATGGTATTATTGGAAGACCGGGTATCCTAGCCGTACGGGCAGTCCCGTCCACGGCACATGGCATGCTTAAGTTTCCGGTTGAGGGGGGAATTGTCACTATTTACAATTCAGTCACACCGGCATCCGAGTGTCACGCCGTGACAACACCAATCCAGCCAGTTCCTATAAAGAAAGGATCACCACCCCCCAATTGGAAGGTGGTAATCCACCCTGAATATCCGGAACAAGAGGTAGCTATCGGGGGAACGCTCTCCAAAAAAGGGAAGAAGGCCATGTGCTCTCTCCTAAAAGCAAACCTTGATATATTCGCATAGGAGCCGAAGCATATGACGGGCGTACCGCGTTTGATAGCAGAACATAAGCTTCAAATCTGCCCTGGATATCCACCTGTTAAACAAAAGAAACGCGGTCAAGCACCGGAACGCAGCCAGGTAATACTGGACGAGGTACGAAAGATGGTAGACTCAGGAATTATACGCGAGGTATACTACCATGAGTGGCTATCTAATTCGGTCATGGCCAAGAAGCATGACGGAACCTGGCGCATGTGTGTGGACTTCACAGACTTGAACAAAGCTTGCCCACAAGATTGCTATCCATTACCAGAGATTGATTGGAAAGTGGAGTCCTTATGTGGGTACTCTTTTAAATGTTTCTTGGACGCATATAAAGGATACCATCAAATCTAGATGGCGGAGGAAGACAAGGAGAAAACGGCGTTCTATACCAGTCAGGGCGTATATTGTTACACTAAAATGCCGCTCGGACTCAAGAACGCGGGCGCCACATATCAACGACTTGTTCACAAAGCCTTCGACTCGCAGATAGGTCGTAACCTTGAAGTCTACGTGGACGACTCGGTTATCAAAAGCCATACGGAGGACGAACTCCTCCGTGATGTCTAAGAGACATTCGACACATTGAGAAAAATCAACATGAGACTGAATCCCAAAAAATGCACGTTTGGAGCAACCGAAGGAATGTTCCTTGGGTACATGATTAATCCAAACGGCATTAAGCCTTGTATGGAGAAGACGGACTCCGTGATACAACTTCCATCCCCTCGGACACTCAAAGAGGTGCAGTCACTTAATAGAAAGCTGGCCGGTCTCAATAGGTTCCTATCAAAGTCAGCAGAAAAATCACTTCCTTTATTCAAAACACTCAAGAAGTGCTTAAAGAAAGGAGACTTTCGCTGTACAAGAGACGCGGAGGAATCATTTGGGCAGCTCAAGCAACACCTCGCGGCTCTCCCCATGTTGGTTGCCACGCGACCTAAGGAGGAACTAATCATGTACTTATCCGCTACATATGGAGCAATAAGCGCAGTTCTCATGACTGATCGGGATTCAGTCTAGACTCTGGTCTACTTTATAAGTAGAGCACTGCAAGGACCAGAGCTGAATTAGTCACCAATGGAGAAATTGGTCTTATCATTGGTTTATGCCGCAAAAAGGCTACGCCGGTACTTCCAGGCGCACCCAATAGTAGTGGTCACGGACCAACCAATAAAACAGGTGATCTCTAAACCAGACGTGGCAGGAAGATTACAGAAGTGGAGCGTCCTGCTAGTGGAGTACAACATCTCCTATAGACCAAGGACAATCATCAAAGGCCAAATTTTGGCAGATTTCATAATTGAGAAGCCTGAGGAGGACGAGCCAATGGTACAAAAGGAAGAGATCCCATCGGAACCATGGATTTTATTCATGGATGGATCTTCTTGCACGGACGGATCGGGAGCTGGCCTCATACTCACAAATCCGGAAGGCATGGAATTCACTTACAACTTGCGTTTTGAGTTCACAACCACGAATAATGAGGCAGAATATGAAGCATTGATTGCGGGTTTAAAAATCACCGCTAGGATGGGAGTCCGCAACCTTGAAGCCTACGTGGACTCATGGCTTGTTGCGAACCACATCCTAGGGGGGTACAAAGCTAAAGAGGAAAACATGATCCAATATCTGGAGAAGGTCAAGTCACTCATCGCCAGGTTTGGCAAGTTCTCTATCAAGCAGGTGCCAAGAGGCAAGAACAAGAAGGAGGATGCTCTTAGCAAGATTGCGTCTAAAAGTTTTGCCCATCTATCCAAACAAGTGTTGGTTAAAATACTTAAGGAGAAGTCTATTACAGGAAGGGAGATAGAAACCATAGTTGATGAAGAGGGGCCTACATGGATGACCCCGATCATAAACTATTTGACTGATGAAACCCTTCCAGGGGACAAAACAGAGGCGCGGCGCGTCAAAAGGAAGTCACAACACTTCGAACTTCGAGATGGTGTCCTATACAAGCGATCCTTCCTACAGCCGTGGTTGCGATGTGTCGGGCCACGCCAAGCTAGTTATATGATTAGTGACATACATGAAGGGTCGTGTGGCATACACGCAGGCCCCAGGTCAGTCGTCACGCGAGCTCTATGTACAGGATACTATTGGCCAACTATGCATCGAGACGCACGAGATGTGATTCTTAAATGCAGCGATTGCCAAGTACACAGGCCAGTACCACGATATCCCCAACAAGAACTAACACCCATCACATCCCCGTGGCCATTCTACAAGTGGGGAATTGAAATAGCAGGTCCTTTTTCTGTTGCCGCAGGGGGCGTTAAGTTCTTGATCATAGTTATGGACTACTTCACTCGTTGAAGCTAAGGCGGTCGCAACGATCACGGGCAAACAGGTAAAAAAGTTTGTTTGGGAAAATATTGTATGCCGTTTTGGTTTGCCAGGAGAGATCATTTCGGATAACGGGAAACAGTTTGCGGACAATCCATTCAAATATTGGTGTGCGGCGTTGAACATCAAATGACGCTTCGCATCAGTTAAACACCCACAGACTAATGGTCTAGTGGAGCGGGCGAATAGAAGCCTAGGTGAAGGAATAATGGCGCGTTTAGAAGAAAGAAGCGCCAAATGCGTGGATGAACTGCCACATGTCCTATGGACACATAGGACAATGATCAAAACAGCCAATGGGGACACTCCATTCGCGCTGGCCTATGGAACCGAGGCTGTTATCCCAGCAGAAATTGGGATGCCAACAATCCGCACGGTAGAAGTTAACGTCGTCACAAACGATGAACAACTTCGGGTCAATCTAGACTTGTTAGAGGATAAAAGGGAGATAGCAGCCATCAATGAGGCTAAATCTAAGGCACGTATGAAAGCTTATTACGCCTCCAAAGTCAAGGGTGTTTCCTTTCGACCGGGGGATTTTGTCTATCGTGCTAACAAGGCAAGTCGCGCGGAGAACACGGGGAAACTTGGTCCAAAGTGGGAAGGGCCGTATGAGGTCATAGAAGCTTTGGGGCTAGGCGCATACAAGTTGCGTGATATGGATGGCCATGACTTAGATCGTACATTGAATATTTGCAACCTTAAAAGATGCTACCTCTGAAAGGCTACGGCCTCCGCATGAACACTTCACTGTAGTCAGCTCCAATAAAGACCCATGTATTTTTTTGTGTTTTCTAGGTTCTATTTGTTTTAGGATTTTAATTTTGTCAAAAAAATCGTAATCGTTCTAATAAAATGTTGTGGTGCCTAGCTAGCTCCACGGTTTGTTCTTGTGCAACTAGTTGTCTTATATGTCCGTAGAATTATTTGTTATTCTCTTGTGTGTTATTACTTGTTCATATGCATTCATTCAGCCGTACATGTACTATTCGCTCCCAGGCGGAGTAAAAGGATGAAGTGAACCTAATAATTTAACTTGTCGCATAAGAGGGATGCAACCCCTGTGACGTGGATCATGTATCCTTACTAGACACCTTATTTACAAGACGTTGTAATTAGTTCCCACATGCCGCACTTACATAGTGCCGGACATGATAAAGACACAGTGCACGTCTAGTAAATTATAGACTTCGTTTTATTCTTAACCAGCCGTGACACGTCATGCAAATAGATACATGATATCTATGAATAAATACAAATTTCAAATAAACAAACAAAAGTTGCCGTGATCACCATGGACATATATCTTCATAAATATTCTAAGTGTTAAACATTGAATTACAAATTGAAGCCATGGACAACCACGGACGAATATAACAAATGTTTACAAAATATAAGCTAAACAGAAGGCAGGAACTCCCCTAGTTCTCTCTTACCTTCGGCTATCAAAGCACGAAGAACTTCACCACGGGCCTCCTTTCCGCTATGCGCCCTGGCTAGGTTGGCCTCCAATGCCTCACCCAACGTTTTCTCACCCTTCACGGCCTTTGAGTTTGCATCATAAATTGGAAGAGTGAGCTGGCTGGGGTCTGGTGTAAGCTTCACCATGATATCCTCATTGGAAGCATCCTTCATAGCTTCAAAGTCAGACAAGAAGGGGTACTCCATCTCCCCCAGGACGACCATGGATGCGGTCATTTTTGCTTCAGCCCCGGAGTTATAGTAGGCATGCTGGGTGATGTCTTCATTTTTGCTCATTAATTTAGCAGCCTTGGTCAAACCTTCATGCCTGCCGCGGTCAATGCCGTCTGATACGACATCAGCAAAAGCCTGCACGAACTGTGGTGCCTCCAACACTCTCGTCACGGCCAACCGCGCTCCTTGGCCACCATCCACCTACGACCAGCAATGGCCGTAAGAAGTGGGGGCACAATACTTCAGCACAATCTATGGCCAACACGCTCAGTTCGTGCTCCACTTTGCCCAGGGCCTCGGCCGTTTGCCCCTCCATATCAACCCGCTCCTTGCTGAACTTTTCCTTCAACGTCTCTAGCTCCTCTGCGAGGGCGGATGCTTGGTCAGCTGCGGTCTTTGTCGCGGCTTCGGCTGCAGCTACCTATGAAAAAGATTAAGGTTAATATGGGATGAGAAAGGCAAGAGTGGTGTTACACACAAAGTTAATATAACTGTGTAAGGATACGTACCTTGCCATTTGACGCCTCGAGAAGAGCTTCCAGCTCAGCAATACACTTGTCACGGTATTGGTGTGGCTTGTATGTTCTTTTATTGTAGCTTTAGCCACGGCCAAATCCGCCTGTATGGAGGCAATTGTCTTCTCATGCTTCTCCACCAGCTCCTCCCTGCGATCCATCCTCCTATCGGCACGGCGTACATACACCAAGGACTCCTCAAACCGACACCGTAGGGCTGCACCAAGTGTTATCTGGTGCGTCGTTGCTACATTAAACTGTTCAAGGAGAATCCCATGGTTGAGTTCATCCAGGTCTTGCGCCAGTGTGGGAGGAGTCAAGTGGTCCATAAATTCCTTACACCCCGACTCTGCCTCTAGCCTTGTCAAGCTGGACAAATTCCAGGCTGGGCGAAGGTAGGAGTCTGGGCCTTCGGGTTGGGGCTCTTCTGCGTTAGTGGGGGGAGGAGATGGTGGAATCACGGAGATCATAAGGGAGGGTTCCCTTTCAACTTCCTTTTCCTGCGTCACGGTCGTAGGATCCACCCTGTTATTTAGCCAACACTTATAAGTTTTTGTAGTTTCATACACAACAAATATGATGGAATATAAAGAGGCACTTGCGTCGCATCTATTATCGGCTCAGTGATGGTGGGAGCCACGGCACTCACCGGCGTCGCCTGTCACACGTAGGTATCTACCTGCTCCTCTGTTCCAACAGGGGGGGGGGGGTTGTTTTGTGGTAGGGTGGTGCTGCTCCCTTCTTGAAATTGGGGGTGATCTTCCCTTAGCCTCTTGCGGGGCGCATTGAAGTCCCCCGCCTTCATCTCTACTTCTTTCACCACCCTCCTTGTGGATTTGCGTTTCTTGGGAGTGGGTTTTGGCTGCCTGGAAGTCCTGGTCTCCTGCGCCACTTCCTCTTCCTCTTCCTCGTCATCACCAAACATACGGTGATGGACGGGTCAGTTGGCTACTTCGTATTTTCACCTTGGATGGTGGTAGAGTTCTCCAACAGCAGCTCACCAACATCTTCATCGGTGAAGTCCAATGGCGACTTCTCTATCACCGGTCCCTGTTCATCGGACTGCGGCTCGGTTGTTTCTTCTAGAGGGATGGTCATGCCAGCAGTCGCAACAAGAAGAGGGGGCTCGCCCTCACGTAGTTGTCGGGATCCCTCCGCGACCTTGCTCGGATCTCCCTGGCGTAGTAGCCCAAATATCTTCATCTCTGCGGACATACGCATACATATATGTTAGTATGATTACAAGCATTATTGTCACATTTATATGAACATACATATATAAGGAAATATCTACCATGTCTAAGCTCAGTCAGAAAGCACGGATATCTATCCTCCCTACCAAAGTAGTTACGGCTGATCCCTACTAAGCATAAGAAATGCTCCGGTAGGTCCTTATGAAAGTCAGTACGATGGGTGTCTAACGTTTTTATATCCCGACTGCTATACTCTCTGGTTGGGGGAAGATAGTCGTGTCGCACTTTGGTTTTGAGAACAAAAGTCGTGGGAAACACTTTGGCATCTACAAAGAAGTAGTGGTCGTACCACTTCTTGAGGGAGTCTAGGGGTTTTCTATAACACATAGGGGCGGTCGCGGATCGTTTTTTAAACGACAACCACCCATTTACCATTTGAGGGACGTAAAAAACCCTAAATAAGCTCACGGTGGGGGCTACCTCACAAGTGTGGCATGTGATCTCAAATTGGTTAATCGTACATGCTCCTATACATTGTAGTTGGGATATATGAAAATCATAGTATATCAGGATATCTACAAGGAACTTAGATAGAGGAATGCGGTAGTTTTCCGAGTCAAATAGACGCGTATAAATGCCTATTTTCCCAGCGGGAGCGTCCGTGATAGCTTCACCATCACCCGGATAGGTGGGGTGTACGCTATCAGGAATATAGTAATCAGAAAGAAAATCCATGTATTTATCCGCGGGCATCACGTTGAGTACAGACGTGATGGTAGGATTGTCCTTCACCATGATTTATAAAAATGAGGAGAAGGGCGCGGTGATCTAACCTGGTACGGTGGATTTCCGTGGAAACTAAGGAGAAGGAATGGAGGAATAAGAGCAACTATAAAAATGGTGGAAGTTGTTCAAACTGTGTGTGTACATAGTTACACACACAAGCCTTTTATAGGGTTGCCTTGATTTACGAGGTGCCCTGGATGATTGCCACGTGTAATCCACTACGCCCATCCAACAGATGGGATACATGGTACAGTTGAAACGTCAGAGGGACCCACGGGTCACCTCATAACGGTTTTACGTGGCTCAAGAGTGGGCCTGTCTGGTGCACTTTTGCAGAGAAAACTTCCGAATCATGACTACCATTAATGAATTCATTAATGTTGTCTCGGTCGACCGTTTTTATAGTGCGGATATGTTTGCAACAGTGATATATAAGGGACATTTTTTAGTCTAGAGGTTACGCCTACGGCTGTAATAACTAGACTGGGGGGACATGATCACGTATAGTCCCCAACCAGGTCATGGACCCGACCCACGGGTACTACCCGCATTCGGCCCATCACGAGTGGGTTGGATTAAGTCATTTAGAGCCTATAGGCTTTGAATGAACAGTGGCCGCATAGATGTGTGCGGCCCACGGCCCGACACGACCGGTACAGGGTTAGACTAAATCACAATCTTATTAGGATTGGGGTTTACCCTAAAGTAGAGAATATACACTAACCATAATTAAAAGATAACAATCAAACTAATTATGGCACTTATCCTTTGCTTGGAGCCGAAGCATCGGTGACAGCCCATTAGGGTTTCACCGCCTATATAAGGAACCCCAAAGGGTTCTACAAAGGTATCACATTCTCTATACTCTCAACCTACAACCGATTCTTAACCCTAAATCGATTACTTACTCTCACGCTTAAGTCTAATCGTAGGACACGTGCCCACGGTAAGCTTAACGCGTGTTGTTTTAGTGTGCAGGATCTCAACAAGATATTCACTTGGTGCAAGAGCCGGAGCCCAGCCTACCCAAATTAAGCCTAATTCGGATTAAGCAAGGATCATCCAACTTTTGTATCAACATCCATCTTGGTATCATCATTCAATGATGTTGGAGATCAAAGAAGTTGAGTCTTCTACAAGTGTAAGTAACTCAATCCACAATCACTTAAGTGATTAATCTTCATGAGTACCTACACACAGCAAGATACAAACTAGTAGATACATTTCAAGGATAAATCTAAAATGTATAAATACTACTAATCTAGATGAGATGCAATATTACCAATTAAAAGGCCTATTTTAAATGAAAAATAGTTTTGACCAAAGAGAAACTTTAGTACAACGAAACCTTTTAATTTGAGGAGACAATGGATCGATCCAAGTTTTAAAGTACAATATACTTTAAAGACCTTGAGTGACCATCGCTCTGATACAAATTATAGAAACTAGAAGGGGGGTTGAATAGTTTCTCTTTGGTTTATGTCCTGATTAAAATTCCTTTTAATTAGGTTTGTCTCAAAACTACCTTTTAATTGAAAGCTAGTTGCATAATGATTAGGTTCAATTCTAATGCATTAAAAATGACAAATAGTAGATGTGAATGATGTGATAATAAGAGTAAGTAAAGAGTAAGGAAAGAAACGACCTAATAGGAAGACACCAAGATTTATAGTGGTTCGGCAACGAAGCTCTATCTTCATTCCTACTTCACTCCTCGAGTACACCTTACTCGACATTTCCACTATATCCACAAGCTCCCTTCTTGGTAGAGAAAACCTTACAACGTCGCTTACATTATTTTCCGACACTAAGCAAAATGTCGAGACCTAATCTTAGCTAGGACTAATCTACACAACGTCGCCCACTTCACCATTTTATGACACAAGGCTAGATGTCGAGTTCTAATCGAAAGATAGAACCAATCTTCGCAATGTTGCCTACTTCACCATTTTACGACACAAGGCTAGATGTCGAGTTCTAATCGAAAGATACAACCGATCTTTATAACGTTTCCTACTTCACCATTTTACGACACAAGGCTAGATGTCGAGTTCTAATCGAAAGGTAGAACCAATCTTCACGACTCTTCACTTTGAAGCTAAGTGAGAACTTCACAAGACACAACTACACATCACTTTATAGTTTAGTGAGAACTCACACGACCACAACCACATCACTTTATAGTTTAGTGAGAACTCACAACTCACAACTATTACAACTCAATAAAACACATATACAAGTATACACATGTAACTTGGATCTACACAACACAAATCCAAGTATACACATATACAATAGATTTCCACAAGACTAGATCCAAGTATTCACAAGTACATTGGATCTACACAAGACTCAAATAAAACAAATGATGAACATGACTATATCTTTAGGAGAGGATGATCTTCATCAAGGCTTCATCTTAAATCACATCACAAGTGTGTGACTTATCTTCTCTTTGGACAAGGTAAAGAAGGAGATCAAGGGGATAATCATAAGTAAACATACTTAACACATTAAGTAATCATTTACAAACGATTAGGAATTAGAAAGGAGAAGGATAGCAGAAAGAGTGTCCAAAAAGGGTTATGGAAAATGCATATTTGATCCACTATTTATAGGAGACAAAAGCCAACGGCTCTCTGAGTGCGGTTCCTTAATTGTCTTGTGGTTCCTTATCACTAAGGAACCGCATAGGCATTTAAGGATCCGTGTTCATAGACTCCGCTCCCTTTTGTATTTTAGTGGGGGAGTACTATCTGAGGTAATTTTTTACCTTCAAAGGATATTCTTATGGTATTTGGAATATTCCATATTCAAATTTACATTTTCTATTTTAATAAAACATTTTTTTAAAAAGAAAGTTTATTAAAAAATCTTTTGGCACATTTGACAAAATGTAAGTTTAGGATTAATCACTTTTATGATCACTAATAATGATTAAGATATGTTAGTGCAATACTTAAATGATTATTACCTTGATGATAGTGTTTGTTAGATAATTCATCTTATGATTGTATTTGATGATAAATGTCATTTTAATTTGTCGTGATCAAAACAAAGAAAGATTAGTTAACACTAATAATGTTTTTAGGCATTACTTTGCATTAACATTTTGGAATATTTCAAGTCCAAATATGTAGTATGTTATCTACATTGTATGATGTATATAAGTGTTTCAAAGGATTTAATAATCATCTTAGAAACGAGCTCACTTGCACACACTACACACGATGTCGAGCCCACTTGATGTGAATGATTTCAAACTATATAAATCATGTCTCTATACTTTATACTTAAACTAACTCACATTGCAACACCCATGTGAGTCAAGTATCAGAGACAATGAAAGTTTGAGAGGGTAAGAGAAAAAAAGCAAGCAAGACATATCAAACATAAAGGCAAGGATGACACTACTAAACCAAGCATATAGTCAAGCAAAGATCAATAGATTGATCATATGGTTTTTGGACGAAAGAAAGCGGACCTTGGCAGTAAAATACACCTATAGTCTTCTATGAACCAATGACCCATCATACGAGCGAATAATAACCAACTCATGAAAGTGAAGATCGAAGGAGATGAGCTCTGACTAGTGTAAGTGACTCATGAGCAATAATCCATAATCAAATAAATGATTAATCTTTATGAGTACCTACATCAAAATAAGATACAAACTAGTAGATACATTTTAAAAGAATATCGAAAATATACTAATACTAGTGAAAGAGACATAATAAAGAGAAATGGATATAACATCAATTTTAAGACTAACATTTGAAGAAAATAGTTTTAAGCAAAAGGCTTTATTAAAAACATCCCTTCTATGTAGTCGAAAATATAGATCGATCCAATCTTTAAAGTACAATATACTTTAAAGATCTTGAGTGGCATTGGCTCTTGATACAAATTGTAGAAACTAAGAGGGGGGGGGGGGGTTGAATAGTTTTACCATTTAAAACTTGTTTCATAATTATTAAGTCAATTTATAATATTTTTAAAAACATTTGATATATCAAGTGATCTTGATCATGATTGACTTAAGATAATAGTAAGTAAAGAGTAAGGAAAGCAACAACCTAAGGATGACACCAAGATTATTTTAGTGGTTTAGCTCGAAGCTCTCTCTTTGACCTACTCCACTCCTCGAGTACCCATATCCGAGAGTTTCACTATATCAACAAGCTCCTTTCTTGGTGGAGAAAACCGTACACGTCGCTTACAATAATTTCTAACACTAAGCTAAATGTCAAGCCCTAATCTTAGCTAAGACCAATCTACACACGTCGCCTAATTCCTTTTATCAAAACAAGGCTAGATGTCGACCCCTAATCTTAGTTATGACCAATCTACACATATCACACACACTTACATCACTTTATAGCTAAGTGAGAACTTAGACACACAACACTTCCAAGTATACACATAAGTTGGATCGACACGAGATACAAAAGATTTAAGTTGGTTATCATGACTAGATATTCAAAAGAAGGATCTTCATCAATGCTTCATCTTTAAACACTTCACAAGGATGTGAGTGATCTTCTCTTTAGACATATGAAGAGAGGGATTAATGAGATAATCATATGTAAACATACTTAACACATTAAATGGATCATTTACAAATGATTAAAAAAGAGATTTGAGGATATAAAAGAGAAGTCCAAAATGATTATGGGGAATGAAATTTTTTCCATTATTTATAAGGACAGAGAAGCCAACGACTATATACCCACGGTTCTTTATTATTCCTACGGTTCCATATATATAAGGAACCGTTGGGCACTATAGAGAACCGTGCGTAGAATCTGATCCTCTTTATTATCTTTTAGTTGGGAAAGTTGATTTGGCCAGGTTGAACCTGTTGAAGAGGGCTTATCCAAATTCAAACTTTTCTTATTTTTCATAAAAACATTTTCTTAAAGAGAAAGTATATTAGAAAATATTTTGTCGCATTTTAACAAATGTGAGGTTTAAGGTACATTACGTTTGATGATCACTAAACATGTTAGAAGTATGTTTGTACAAACCTTAAATGATTAAGACCTAAATGGAAGTATTTGTTAAGTAATTCGTTTGCGATTATCTTTAGCGATAAATGTTTTTACACTTTGTCGTGATCAAAATTCAGATAGATTAATTATCACAAATAATGTTTCAAGCATCGTTTGCATCAACAAAATTTATGGATGTCCCCATTATACATGAGCCCATATAACCATAATTATCAACCTCGTTAACTTTCAATTCAGTCGCCGCCTTATCAATGGATGTAGCGTCTAACTCACTGGAATCCTCTATATTTTTTTGTCACAATAAGCCCTTTCGTCTTATTTTCACTGTCATTATTTACGATAAGGTTTTCCATATCTTCTTGTGCAACTTCTAGTGCAAAATTTGGTGCCACTTCAGCCGTAACTTTGGGTGCAACTTCTGGTGTTGTTGAAGAAACAGTCACTTTCTTTTCAATAGTCTGTTTTTCCTCTACAATTGCCCCAAGACGAGTCTCCATTATACGAGCTAAGTAGAATGCTTCTCCTAATGCTGTAGGTTTCTAGTAACACCTCAACAATTCTAGTTGTATCTTCGATTTAAGTCCGAATATATAAAACAAGCAAGTAAACTTTCAGAGATACTTGTTACTCGAGTTATAAGATTTTTAATCTCACTCTGATATTCGACCACCATACCCATTTGCAAGAGCTTAGATTATGCAACTTTTGTGTCCTGATCGACGCCGCCGGATGCCATGAATTTACCCGAAAAAAATAAGAAATTTTTTTTCGCCTATGAACAGTAACCGGTGAATAGTCGTGAACAGTGCGAGGACCCGTCGAATGAACAGTAACTCGTCGATGAGCAGTTCTTTTCGATGAACAGTGTTCTCGATGAACAATCATTTTTTTTTTGGATTTGGATCCCTATATCGAAAACCCTTTGAACGAGATCTTTCAATAAAAGCACATCGGGTAGTATCCGGATAGGACACCACTTTTAATGGGTACTGGTTCCTTAGAAACGAGAGATGAGAAAACCATACATTTATTTATTTAACTTCATTGACTACTTTTGTTAATAGAACATTCGGTATATATAACCGAATAAAATAGCCTGTTAAACAAACGAAACATACATATAAACATAAAACTCTCTTAAACACACATATTTTAAGTAAGTAAAATATAACTTTTGGTCGTATCAGTAAGTTACTTTGTTTCTTATAAAAAAGTTACAAAAACACAGGTACTTCTATACGTATCTATCTTTCAAAACAAAATCAAACTCAAGACCTGTTTGTTTTCAGTTATTCTCATGAATCTTTAGCTATGTCCCATTTATTAACTAACAGCCCCATTTACTAAATTTAAGCTTTAAAGTAACAAATACAAAAACACTTCTCGAGTAAGACATTTCCTAATGACCCATTTTAATGGCACAACTTTGATATTAATGAATGTGTTAGTATTAGTTCACACTTCACACCCAAAAAATAAAATAAAAAAATGATTTGTATATTTAAATTTTTTAATACTAGCTTACTAAGTTTCAGGTCCATTGGGCTAAGCCTACTTATAGTCACCTTTGAAACTATAAGACGTAGTCATGTAGATAATACACTTTTTTTATGCTCTTAAATTGATGATGTATATATATTTTTTGAAAGGCCATTGATGATGCATATAATTAAAAATAGGCTAGTAGCACAAAACTTGGCATTATTTGAGAATATATTCATCTTGAAATAAAAAGGTAGTAACTTCTTAAAAGCTAGGCTAAGCAAAGCAAAGCACACACACTACACTTGTGATTACAAAAGATGTTTGAAGTTGCAAACAAACACAGAAAACATTACATCCTGAAAAATACAAATCATATTCATATGGAACTTGATATCTTCACTTGTATTCCAAGATCATGTTGTTTTCTGGTGCCAAACCAACACAAGCCCTCATTATGTTTTCCAACATTGCCCTTTGTTTTGCTAGTGCATTCACCACTGGTGTACCTGGTGGTACCTATTTTACAAAGTCACAAACAACTTACATCAGTTCTTTGGTCCCATGACATGTGATCACAACAATAATTCATCTAAATGTACTATAAAGATTATAAATTTTTGAAACTTACAAGAGGGGCCTTTGTAAGGTAACTTAAGATGGTAGCCACTGGATGGAATGAATGGAACTTGCCCTGCCATAGTAAATATCACATCACACGATTAGCAACGAAAATCGATAATACTAGGCTTTGTAAATAAACGTCTGATGACTTAATTAGATATGCTAGTTATAGTGATTGAACCTCTGATTCAGATTTTAGTTCAATGCGAGTACTGAGCTCAGCGAGTAGGACCAAGTCCAAGATAATTGGGGCAGCCAAAAGTGAGTCTTCACATGTGTTGTGTAGTACAATAGTGTTTGTACCACCCATGAATATCTCAGAGGTGTACTCATCCATTGCTCTCTTGCTATCAGCAACATATGGAACATACTACACAAGACAATATAACATCATTAATCCCATGTTAAACTCATAATGACAACCAAGACAATATAACTCATGAACCCCATGTTAAACTCATAATGACAACCAGTGTTCTCTTATATATATACTACATACCTTAATGACAACCACATGGTCGGGATGCTCGCCAGGCTCATATAAAATGGCGTTACTAGAAACCATATCGTCAACGACGTTGCTCTTGGAGATCTCCTTGGATCGGAACGTTTGTGGAGCTGAGAGATTCATTCCATCATTGTTTCCCAAGTGATTGTAGCTCACAATGGATGTTGGCTGTTACCAAAACCTCTTAATTAGTGTTGCTTGACTAAAATTTAGAAATTTTTGTTTTTAATACCAAAAAGCATATTATAAACTGATACATATTGAATGAGTAGCTTCGCTTACCTTGATACCAGCTCCAACAAGGAAATCGACAAGAACGGACTTCATCTTGGTTTGACCACTCTTAAAGTCATCTCCTCCAATCAAGGTGTTATGCTTGATCGCCAATTCAATAACCCCTTCAACCATATAACTAAATCAGCATACACGAAAATCTAACTTAACTCAATAACACCACAAAAGAAATTAGATCGTTACCTGGTACGAAAGTGTTTTGTGGGCTGCCATTGATAAAAGGCACATTTTCAAGAATACAAGCAATAGCATACAAGGTTGATGGTGAAATCTCGGCTTCATTTCTGTCTAATGATGCGAACATGTTTTCCATTGTGTCATTAAGCCCGACAACAACATTGCTGTATCTTTCGGTGTTTGCAGTCCACAAGACAACAAGCTTGTCTACCTTGTTTGCCTCTTTAAACTCCCTGTTCCATTATGAGTTAAATAAAAAATTAAAAATTGAGAATTTTGCCAATATAAAGGCTGCATGTTTTCCATGTATTAGATGTTAAAACACTTGATTATACAAAGGGTTACAAAATTATGAATTATATATGCTAATTAACTTCATATATTCTTTATCTGGAAATAAGATTTTCTTGGGTATGCAAAAGTGTTTCTAAAGTATTGAATAAGCGTATGGGATAATGTTTGTGCATACCTCATGTCCTTGATGATTTTTTGGATTTGTTCGTTCTTAGTCCCCTTGATCACATTGTCAGCACGTGAACCTTGGTTAGCAGCAATGAAGTCAGGGTCAAAGATACCAGGAAGTGGGACCATTGATTCCATGTAAGGCCTTAACTGCTTCTGGAGATCAATATCCAAAACTCTGGCCCTAGCCATGGCATCAGCCAAGTTCATGCTGCTTATGTCCCATCCACCAAACACGATATCATCCGGGTTCACCTATATCATCATTCATATATATTTTATCAATAAAACCAGTATATAGGATATATTCATATCTTTCTTGTTAGTTAATTGATTTGATCATATGTAAGGTTGTTATTAAATTAAGGTTTCACGTGTAAGAATCTTTTCATAATTTTCATTGAACGACAAATATTTGACTATATACAAATGCTATCAATCTATGACAGTATCAGCCAACACTTGAGTCATGTGTTACTTTAGAACAATATGCGATATTTAAATGATATGTTTATGTTATACAATTATTTTATAACGCGTTTTAGGATTAAAAAAAGGAGATATACCATTGGCAGAAGGCTCTTGAAGGGAGCATAGATCTCTTCACCATTGAAGGATCCAACTCTGATAGTTGAGGCTTGAGTCAAGGAACCAAAGTAATTGGCTTGTTGCACTTTATCTTTGGTTGCCCAAGATATTCCCCTGTTTCAATATTGATTATTTTAATTAATCACTGATTAACATATTAATCAACAAAAGACAAGAACATTTAAACTCACCAACCCACTTAAATTGATTACCTATAAGTTAAAATATGGACAGTGTTTGGACTCTAGCTTAACTTACTATCTTATTTCATTCCAACTGCTACTAGAAAGTTGATCAATGAAGTTTATAACTTTTGATCAGTATATAGAAAGGTGCAAAGGTTAATATTATTCATAAGTAAGTCTTTTGTTTAAAAAACAATCACACGGAAAGTTCATGATAATCATAAAGAGGTGTCACCAAAAATGTTACTTCGGGACCAAGAACAAAGTTAGTGGGCAAAAGGTGATCACAACATGACATAAAGTTGCTAAACAAACAACTTTGGTCCAAACAGAAGTCATTTTCAATAAGAAAGACAGTCTTCCATTTCTATCTAAAGTTTTTTTCAATACAATGGACTGATCATGTGATTCACAGAATATAATGAAAAAAATAATTAATAGTGTAACTTAATCTTTAAAGTGATGATACCATCTCTTTTCCAAAGGAAGAGGATATATACTTGTAGCTGTATGCGTTAATTTGCATATAGTACAGTATCTTCCGTTTTCAAAAATGAACAAATTTATATATATGTTGTGTTTCTAAATATATTTTTTTAGTTTTGATTCGACGTTGCAAGCTGACTAATCACAAGGCGACTACTTTTTAGATAGCCCGAAGTCGTGGCAGATGAACTTTCGAGGCTACCCACAAATATATGTAAACAAGTAGTGAGGTTTGAACCTTAATCTTTTGTTTGAAAGTTAAAGATCTTACTAGTAAGCCATTTGGTAATGGTTTGTTTTCAACTTTGTTTATTCGTGTTGCAGATTACTTACTACGAGGGTGTTTATTTTAGCTTATACAGAGGGCTTATAAGCTTATTAGTTTATATAAGCTTATAAACCGAAATCAAGTGTTTGGTTAAGCTTATATAAGTAAGGCTTATATGCTTATATGAGGGGGTTTGGGTAAGCCTCACATTTGTGGCTTTTACAAGGAACGGTGGACTTATATAAAAATAATATATAAAAAGACTTTTATACCTATATTTAATAATTACAACATTTAATATTTTTGTATCTTTTTGTCATTTTACTTTGTTAATTTTAATAAGTTAAACCAAACACTAAATATGAGCTTATAAGCTTATATTATATAAGCTATAAATGGCTTACATAATATAAGCTAAGCCCAACTCATAAACTTAACCAAACACCACCTGCATATCAACTTTGTTTAAAACAGAAATGACACTATAGCAGATTTAAAATCAAATACATCTAAAAAAAGCAAACTTTTGTCAAGAAATAAGATTAAAAAACTTGGTAGAACGTGACTAGTTAATGATGGCTTAATGCTACTGATTTAGTATTAACTTAATTAAGAAACAAATAAATTGATGTTACTACTTGTTTTAGTAAAAGTAAATTTTGTCATCTTGCTACTTAATATACATGCATGACTGTCACCTTTTCCCACATGTAACATCCACCTTCACCCACTTGTATTTATTTGGTGTCAAGAAATTTATTCCTCTTAATCCATAAGAAGTAAAAAGCATTTTTGCTTTTGGAAACAAGCATATCATATATTCATATCAACTCACTTTTGTTCTAGACCATAGGATCATCAACGAAAAACATGTTCTTGATACATGTACATCCTTGCATGCATAAGTAATCGTTCGAGTAATATAAACTAAAAGTGAGTAATCGCGAGAGTACTTACTCGCGATTTGCGATGACACCAGCAGTTAGGGTTGATCCATTGTTGCCTCCCCATCCAACAAGCATAACCCTATATATAGATAACAATTCATACATGCATAATAAGAAATGAAAAAATTAAATTAAAAAGAGTTTGGATAAAAACAAACCCTAATTTAGGAACATTGGTTTGAGTCTTGAACTCGTATTTAACGGTTTTGGGCCTAACAACCCATTGATAAGCACCGTTTTTCTCCTCATGAACGAGTTCAGTTGTATCGTAATCGTAAACTGAGTGAATTTCATCCTCAGAGTACTTAACGTTAGGGCTTTCTACCTTAAAGCTCTCGATAAACATATTCGTAAAAGGTAATTAATCTAAAACGCTTATGTAAAATGAAGAGAGATCAAGAGAAAGTTATTTGTGTGATGAGGTGAGTTTTGCAATGTGGAGTGAAGGGTGTATATATAGAAAACAAATGTCGTGGTAGGTACCTACACGTGTCAACTAGTCACTGGCTGAGGGTCCTACATGTGAGTGAACTACATATATAGTAGATGGAATCTTCAAAACAAAACACTTGCTCATCGGTACCTACTTCGTTTTTACAACAACTTGGATTAATATATGCAAACACATTTTAGGCTCGTTTTCCAAATAATTAACTATGTTTAAATATGCCGCTAAGTGTTAAGGTGACAATTATATTATGGACCATAGTATCAAAACATATACTTTAAAATGTTTTCAAAAATAAAAAGACAGATCTTGAGATTAATATAATACTACAACTTACCTAACATGTAAAAAGATACAGGTTAACCAAAGCTACTAATTAGTTTTTACTTTTTACTTCTTATACGGTTAAGTAACATCTCATCTACTTCATCTATTTTGCGATTTTTTTTACAATTTTGATCGTAAATATTTTTTTTCTGTATAATACTTGTTGAAACATATCTTAATAAAAATACATTTAAAATTTAATTCATTATTATATTTTGCATCAAGTTTTGTCTAGCATAAAAAATAATAGTTAATAACGTATAATCCAAAATGAGTCGGAAATGGACCAAACCCCATAGAAGAGCGTCTCATCTTGCGTCACCCTAGTCCATACCGCATAAATAAAGAGGTAGGATCATTCTACCTCGAGTTATTCACTCCACTTCTTTATACTGTATTTATATACTGTAACTAATTTGACCGTCGAAGGACAGATCCCGGGGCTTCGGCCCCGAGTCCCATACTAACTGGTTCTACTTTGTTTGTAGCACTCTTCAAGACTTAGCATGATGATGAACGGCACCACGAGAGTCATCAAGACTAACCCGACCAAACTATGCATCAACAATAGCTAAAGTCAAAGTTGCAAAATTAAGGCCGAAAAAATTAACACTAGATTATAATTATAGAACGGATGATGAGTTTCCCCTCCTAAGAGACAACGACACTTAAACATATTGTAACTATATTCTTTTTATGGTAACTTTAGCCTCACGCAATATATACACTAACGATTTTTTTTATTATACTTCTTTTTTTTTGTTCCCACTTGACGGGAAAAAATTTCGCACACGTATTTTGTAGAAACTAGAAGGGGTTGAATAGTTTCTTTTCGGTTAATGCTCTAATTATAATTCTTTCAATTAGGTTTGTGTCAAAACTACCTTTTACTTGAAAGCTAGTTGCATAGTGGTTAGGTTCAATTCTAAATGCATTAACAATGATAAGTGACAATTGAATGCAACCCAAGAATGTAAATATAAGTAAAGGGTAAGGAAAGAAGCAACCTAAAGAACGACACCAAGATTTATAGTGGTCGGGAAAGAAGCTCTATCCCCTCGTTCCTACTCCACTCCTCGAGTACACCTTACTCGAGATTTCCACTATATCCACAAGTTCCCTTCTTGGTGGAGAAAACCTTACAACGTCGCTTACATTATTTTCCGAGACTAAGCTAAATGTCGAGACCTAATCTTAGCTAGGACCAATCTACACACTCGCCTACTTCACCATTTTCCGACACAAGGCTAGATGTCTAGTTCTAATCAAAAGCTAGAACCAATCTTCGTCGCCTATCTTCTTTTCCGACACAAGGTTAGATGTCGAGTTCTAATTCAAAGCTAGAACCAATCTTCACAACTCTTCACTTTCAAGTTTAGTGAGAACTCACAAGACACATACACACACCACTTTATAGTTTAGTGAGAACTAACACACAAGACTTACAACTCAATAAACATATCCAAATATACACATGTAACTTGGATCCACACAAGACACATCCAAATATACACATATACAATGGATTTACACAAGACTAATCCAAGTATTCACTAATAGATTGGATCAACACAACACTAATCCAAGTATACACAAATACATTGGATCTACACAAGACTCAAATAAAAATGAGGCATTTAGAATATGCCATATTCAAATTTATATTTTCTATTTTAATAAAACATTTTTTTAAAAGAAAGTTTATTAAAATATTTTGTCACATTTGACAAAATGTTAGTTTTAATACTAATCACTTTTTATGATCACTAAACATGATTAAGATATGTTTGTGCAATATTTAAATGATTATTACCTTGATGATAGTGTTTGTTAAATAATTCATCTTACGTTTGTCTTTGACGATAAATGTCTTTTTACTTTGTCGTGATCAAAACTAAGAAAGATTAGTTAACACTAATAATGTTTTTAGGCATCACTTGCATTGACATATTTTTTTACGTGTTTGGAGCTAAAAACACATAGTTATCACCGTCTCTTTTATTCCAAAAGCCTAAAACAGACCAGGAAACATACACACACTATAGAAAAGCATAAAACAAATCTAAAAACACGCACACTGCCATTTTTGGCATGTATCAGTTCCAAAATGCACACCTATCAGCGGTTCTCTTATTCCAAAAACATCCCACAACTTCTATCAATGCCATTGGTCTCTTCATTGAAACAGATTATGGTGTGCGGCGTTGGTGATCAATTGTTGTTATTTGTGGGAGGTATTTTGATGATATGTAGTGAGATTTTCGTGATCAATTGGTGCCTTTGGTTGTTTTTTTGTTATTGCAGTGCTGATATTTTAAGGTTTGCAAACCTGATGTCATAATCGTTGAGAACTACAAATTGGTCATTCTGTTTTAGGTTGTGATGTGATGGTTATTTGGGTATGTCTTATTTTATGTTAAAAAAATTTCTATGGATATGATTTTGGGTATAAAGTCATTGTTGAAAGAATTAGAATTCATTTGATTATGCATATTTTGGGTACTAAGCACATACCCTCTATAAGATGAGTCGGGTTGTAATATATGTTTTCTTTCCTCTTTGGTGTGTACTTTTGTTCGATGTTACGACAGTGAAGCTGATTTTATTGATTGTTGCATTTTTGGGTAGTCTATGATGATTGTTTTGTCTTTTTGAGGCCATAGCACAAAACATGAAAAACTCTTGTATTTTGGTCTCCCGGCACGGGTATATGTTTACAGCCATGCCAATTTGGATGCCTTTATTTATCCGGATACATTAGTTCTATTTTTCTATTACATCTGCATGATATGTGGGAATGATGTCACTTATAATTATTGGCACGTGGTCTAAAGTTTTAAAGTTGCTTTATCTTGGTGAAGCGTTTTCTCTAACTCACCCATGGAGGTGTGTGTTTCTAGATCTTGCATTTGGTTAAGGAAAAAGAGATAAGGCACAACGTGTTCCTTTTTGTGTCAAGTTGCAGACGCCTGTTTGTTATAATTATAACTATATTTTGTTTATATATGGTAATCTTTTTCTCACAAAACATCTACAGTAGCGATTTTTTTAATTATATTTCCTTCTTTTTAGTCCTATCTGGGCAGGATACATTGTCTCAAACGTGTCTTTTACATGATACAAACTAATAACACATAGTTATCACCGTCTCTTTTATTCCAACGACGTTCTGATGATGAAATTGAATGTATCTGTTATGGAATTTTTTCGGGAAACATATGAGGATTGTATTGCTTTTTAGGCCGTGGCGGGGTAAGTGAAAACCTTTTTAGGTTATCATACTCAAATTGCTAAAAATGTCCCTTATGTATGGGGTTATAGGTATTTTGTCTAGGCGACCTTCTAAGGTTGCCGCCAATCCGCTATTCTACATTATGTGTGTTGTTGCTGATGAGACCGTAATTATACATGGTAAATCGCGCTTAAAACGGTTAAATATATCATAAAATACCGGAAAATATACTTGTATTCGTTTGTTGTATGTTTTAGGTATGGATATCGAGAAAAAGACAAAAGATCAAAAAGAAACAAGAAAAAACGAACACGAGAAACGAAGCCCCACAATCAACCGGACCCGAGTTTTGATTTTCCAAGAATGGTCCTTGAAGTTTGAACAAATGACAAGTTTGGTCCCTCATCTTTGAAGACTTGTCATAAAATACCCTTGAAGTTTGGTCAAAGTTACAAAAGAAACCCTTATAATGAGTTGCAAAAAGTAATTGTGCCAAATTTAGCAACTCTCTCAAAGTATTAACAAAGAGAAAAGTGGTTATCATCTGCCAAAAAGGAAATGAAGACTGATGTGACTCTAATTACACATCATATTTCCTCGTAAATCGTACTCAAAATGCTCAAAATGGTCAAATAATCATCAATATTGCCACATATATGTTTGTTTTGTCGTTTGTGCGTGTGCACGTACGGGTATCAAGAAAATCACAAGAAATGAAGCCAAAGAGCCAAAACGGACACGAGAAATGAAGAAATGCACAAGACCGAAGCCAGAATTATATCTATCAAAATCGAATGGAATCAACTCGACAAAGTTTGAAGATTTTCAAGAAGTCAAAGTCAAAACCCGAGCCGAATTATAAAAAAGATGACAAAGATCGAGTTTGACGGTGCCTTCTTATTTTAATGGGCCGACCCAACGTCACTTAAATGTGTCGGACCAACCCATTAATAATAAAATGGCCAAATTCAACAAACAAGCTGTGAATGAAAATAGCCCAAGTGAGGCCCGATAAGAGAAAGCCCATCAAGGCCCGATCCAATACCATATCTTAGCTTATAAGAAAGAGAAGATGAGATCTAGCGGGGAAAGGACGCAACTTAAAAGATACGCAAGGGACACATTCCATTTCTTTTTTATCTTTCTGGTATGTCCCATATTATTTTTCCTCGGGTAGTAGTAATATATTTTAGGTTAGACTTAGATTATTACAATGAAATCGCAGCTTTATCATCTTATTTTTATATCTTCCATTTCAGTTTTTTTAACACAATAGCAGTTTCATTTCATCTTTGTTATAAATAGAAGACTTGATTTGATTTTCGGTTAATAAAGCAGGTTTGATTTAATTTTCAGTTTATAAGAAGTTTTATATTTGGTAGATTGATGTTTGTCGATCGATTGTGGTTCGATGTTGTTGATTAGATGATCTATTTTCAGTAGTTGATGCTAGTTTCTGCTTAATATAATAAGATTTTGGAAGTTTGATTCGGGGGAAGTATTTGGATTCAGATTTTGATGATTATTGCAGTCGAGATTTATTATTAGTCGTTTGTATTTGGTAAATCGTATTTAGTTTCGTTATCAGTTTGTTTTCGAGTCAGTTTTAAGTTTCCGTTTCGTTTCGGTTAGTTTTCAGTTGTTGCTGTTCGTGAGCTCATGGCAAGTGGTTGTGTTCGAGATTAGTTTCAGCCTAGTGTCGATAATAGTTCAACATCGTAGCTTGCTTAAACGGACAGGCCTGGACGTTTGTTTCAGTCGCCGTTCGTGAATATTTGGCAAGTGTTCTAGTGTAGCTCGTATCTTCGATTTCAGCTCGGTTCGTTTAGTTTTTGTTAGTTCCATATTGTCACTATTCGTCATCAGCGGACAGGCCGGGACGTGAGGTCTACTTTCCTTTTCAATTTCTGTCATTCTTAGATTAAATCTGCTAGACGTTTTAGTATAGAATATATTTGCTTGTTACTGGTTTTAATTTTCTTTTTATAAGCTACTTGTTATATACTTGAGCTTTCTGAACTAATTTTGGCGTTATAGCAGTCCTTCAATCAGTTTTCGTCTGTTAATTAGTGTTTGGCAGAGTAGTATTTTAGAATGATTTAGCTAAGTTCAGTTTGAAGATTTGGTGAGTACACATTTAGACCTCTAGTTGCATTCACTGTTATCACTCACAGGCCTATCAATTTCTTAGTTTAGCTTTTCAGCTACCATTTCATATTAAAATTGTTCTCGATGATATTTGTCATACTGATGGTGAACTTTATTTGCCGGGTTTTGAAGTCTCTCTTTTGGACATGAGTAGATATTATATATTCAGTTATAGCAATTTGGTGTAGAATTAATATTAGGCCCACTTGTAGTAATAGTTTGCAAGATTCGATATGTAATATGTTTCCTTAGGTCATAGTTGCAGAAGTTAGGCGTTTAACACATATATCCCGTAATCTTGCATATCCTGTCTGCACTCACAGTCCTTAATTAGCTTCATTTGTTTCTTCCGTCAGAATAGGAAAACTGTTCGTCCTAATATATACATTCAGTTACGATTTTGTTGGGCTTAGTGCATATCTGTTTGGGCCAGTTAATGTATACTTTCAAATTTCCATTTCCTATTTTGATGCGTTGGTACTTTTAATTTGCATTTCCTACTTTCATATTTGGATTTACTAGTTTTTACTTGTCTGTTTGTTTGGTTAAGATATGATTTACGTTCTCTTTTTAGTTATACTAATACTGAGTATTCATTTCCCAATTATATTAGTATAATAGTTTAGCAATAGAGTAATAGAATTGTTGTTTCATTTTCTTGTTGTTTGAGATTTTACATTAAGTAGTATAGATACCAAATATCATTTTATTACCAAACACGAATAAAGTCGAAACGATAAAATCTGATTTCAATTCGAGTCGAGTCGAGGAAAAAAACGACTTAATAAAAAAACGGTTATTAAAATGGCGCCGCTGCCGTTCGTGCTCGTTACGATTGACGATTTTTCGTGAGACGATTTGGATTTTGGGACCCGTTCACTTTTGAACGTTATTTTTTATTGCAATAAAAAAAATCGATAAAAACAAAAAATATGTTTTATTTTATATTCTTTTCTTTATTACTATATATACCTTTAGAAAAATAAAAAAATATTTTTTCTCTTAGATTTTATTTTTCTTTAGCTATATATTATAATATTTTCTTAAAACAATAAAAAATAAATAAATAAATAAATAAAAATAATAATAATAATAATAATAAATAAATAAATATCTTTAATAGGATTGGTTTTACTATAGCTAAAGGAGTGGGAGCTCAGATAGTATCTCGGCTGCCCACTAATTTCTTGTAAATCCTATTATTTTAATGAAGTGACGGTTTATTAAAAAAAAAATAAAAAATAATAATAATAATAATAATAATAATAAAAAATAAATACCAAAAAAAGTAATACTTTTCTTAAAGTATTACACCAAAAAAATCTACGTATATATATATTTTCTATCTTGGTTTTTCCTTCGTTTTTACGTACATATTATATTTTCTGTTATAAAAAATAATATCATGACAAGTCAAGCCAATCCCGAGTATCGTGCTTTTAAAATGGCTATGGATAATCGATCGATTTATGAGTTGTTGCAAGTACCTACTGAGGGATGTCTCGACAATGCGATCGTGATACCGGATATCGAGGGTGATTCTTTTGAGCTTAATCCGGATTTGATTAAGTTGATATCCGGTCGTCCTTTTTACGGATTTGAGGATGACCATCCTTACACTCATATCCGTCATTTTCGTTCATACGCCAATACCGTCAAATACACCAATGTGACAAAAGACATTATCTATTTACACCTTTTTCCTTTTTCCCTTGATGGGCAAGCCCGGACTTGGCTTGAAAACGAACCACCACGATCTATTTTTACATGGGCTAATCTTGAGTTAAAATTCTTAAATAAATTTTACCCTTATGCTAAAACGAGAAAAATTCGGTTGGACATTACTAATTTTCAAGAGTCTAATAATGAAACGTTTACCGAGGCTTGGGAAAGATTTAAGAATTTAGTGCGTAGTTGTCCTCATCATGGATTTTCTGCCTTGCATTTGATTGATTCGTTTTATAATGGGTTTACCCAATACGATCAAGATTCTCTTAACACGGCTGCAAGCGGAAATCTTTACTCTCGGAGTATTAGTGAGGCTTTAATGATTATTGAGAACAAGTCTCAAGTATGGAGCAAGGCCGAAGTATCCGGTGATACGGTTATCATTAGGAGTGGTCCTCTTTTCTCATATACTCTGAGAGTTAGTGATGAGCCATGTGTTGATTCGGATGACCCTATTTTTGATGATTCTGCTAGTCCCCTTTCTCATGTGACTAGTGACTCTTCTCCTCTGGATTTTGAGGAAGAAGTAGTTATTGAGCGACTCACGGTTGAGTTGACTCCCGACCCACCACAAATTAATGAAGGGTGTTATGGGGATTTTCAAAATCAAGGCTTTTCAAATCAAGAAGATTTTCAAAATTATAACAATTTTTAAAGTAATAATCAAGGGGATTTTCAAATTCAACCTTCACAAATGGATGAAATAGTTGAAATATTTGAGGAACAAAAGAGGATGATTAATGATCTTCATGAACAAAACCAAAGTCTTAAATATCAACTTTTAGAAGCTTTGAGAGCTCAATTTGAGGCTAACACCACTATTAGTAGTGATGTTCCCACTGTAGATCCTTCCATCTCTCCGCCAATAAAGGAGAGACAAGGCCCAGAGATTATCATGAGTTATACTCCCCCTCCGGTGTTGACACCCACATATACATTTAGCTCTCCCCCTTCCTCATCTTGTGAGGAAATTCCCGAGATTGTACTTGAGCCTACATTTGACCCCATTTCTTTTATGACTCATTCACCTACTCCTCCAAATGATACTACTCCTCATAGTAGTTATCTGGATATGGATGTGTTATCTTATTATTCCGACTATACTTTTAATTCTTCATCGGGCTCAGATAAGGATGACTCTCCTATTTTACAAAAACCGACTTTTGAAAAACATGCTAATGATACTAATGATTTTTCGGATACTTCACTCCTTAGTGATGATGGTTTTCACATTCCCGAGATCGATGAGTTTCTTGATATTGATACACTCGTGGAGTACATATCCGGGTATTTTGATGTGGAGGGAGATATACTTTTTCTAGAGGATTTATTACACGATGACACTATACCTTCTATCCCTCCCGACCCACCCATTCATGATGCTAAAGAAAACAAAGACCCGAGGGTTCTGACTATTAGTGTTTTGACACCTACTTTTTCACCCCCAGTGTCTCTTGTTGATTTCACATTTGAGGGTGATTCTTTTATGGTTGACACCGAGTTGTCTTGCTATTTTCCCATAAAGGGAACGGTATTTGATCCGGGTATACACATTTTTGAGAAATGTCAATATCTTAATTATGAAATCAAAAGGAATTTTTTTGAAAAGTTGGGATCATTACCTTCTTACTATACCCTTAATTGTAAGAAACTTTTGCTTAAAGGAAACCCATCTTTCTTATACTTATTTGCTATTGCCACCTTGGGGTCTATTTTTTTAGAGATGGAAACCATGTATTTGACCCGGGTGGAATCTTATGGGGTTTTCCTTATTTGGGAGGTTATTTTACTTTATCATGGAGAGCTTTTCTTTTACGGGTAAATCTTTTTCTCTCCATGATCGTTTCCCTAAGGACAATTTAATTCGGGGATCGAGTCAAGCTCATGACTCGGTTACAAAAAACGAGGTGCCTCGTGGGGGAGATTCCCATACTTATCATTCTATCTTCATTCTAATTTCTAATGTGAAGGGCTTGTGCTTCTTCGTTTGTTTCTCGTGTTTCGTTTGTGATGTGATTTTAGGTTTCTCATATATCGAAGACTCTCGTGTTCGTTTTTCAATCATATCACTCGAGTTTCGATCCTTCATTTGAGACATCTGATATCCGATGATTATATCCTTTACTAACGCTTATTTTTATTGGCATAATTAATAAACGACTTTTAATTATTTGCGTCATACCCTTTTCATGCTAGAATCTTGCATTCGACTCTTTGTCTCTAGTAGGGGGTATTATACCCTTCTACTTGAAACATTGAGGAAAATGTTTGGTTTTAGTATGGGGGGAGGGGTATCTATCGATATGCTTTTCCTTTTGTTCGTTGTCTTCACGTACTCCGTTTTTCAAAAATGTGCTTAAAATTGCATAAATTTTAATTTGTTTTCATATTTTAATAAGTGTTTTTGACACGAATGTAAGCTTTCCGTTGGTGAAAATAAGAATATTTTTGACTCGACCGGTTATTACCTTAGCTCATTCCTTAACCATGTAGACCTTAATTGGTTTATTAGGCTAAGCATCCACGAGTCTCATTATTTGAGATTTTAAGTTTTGGAGAACAAGAGATGATAGAGTTGATAATAAGTTTAAAGGTTAATTCTTCCTTATATGAGTTTTTGTGGCTTTTTCTCCCCGCTTGTATATTTAATTGCTTAATAAATGAGGATTTTTGCGGTTTAGGTTCGATATTTTAGTTCTTAACCAACTCTTTTATTCCCTTGTAATTAAAGTGAGAACACATTGAGGGTGCCAGCGTCGTGGACTTCCGACTAAGGTGGCTCATAACCACTAAGTAGGAGGTATTCAGACCATGGGATTACAGAATTTGGCCTACTATATATATCATAAATAAAGAAGAATAAGATTAAAACATGATCTCAAGGAGCCTTCGGGCGTGGGACATGTAGCATGTGCCTTGTCAGTAGAGCCTTAGGGTGTATGGCATGGTAAGTGTTTAATAAAAATTGCTTCATCATTATTTCAAGGAGCCTTAGGGTGTGGAGTGATGATGAATGTCAATTCCCTTGTTTATGGTTCAAGGAGCCTTAGGGTGTGGATCATAGATAAGGAGCACTTTTACATCTTAAAGAGCCTTAGGGTATATGATGTAAATTTGCTAACTCCATTATAAAGTCAAAATGACTTTGGAGGAATAAATAATAAGTAGTACTATTGGCCAAATTTCGAATCCGAGAATTTATTCCCTAAATCGTGTTAAATTACCCTTGATGTGGGCTTTCTTTAGTGACAACGGTTTTTGAGGATGAGGTTAGGTTCTTAATGTCGGGTTTACACCGTTTTGCCTTCATTTTTGGATTAACAATTATTAAATAAGTCAAATGAGCCTATGGGTGAATGACAATCCTTAAAATCTAGAGATACAACTTAGGAATAATGGAGAAGGGGTTCTACACAAATTACTTATATAAGTAGTCTTAACACTAGAACTTATTGTTAACAATGATCTTGTTTTTGAGCTTGCATGGAAAGAGTGAAAAGTCGAGGAAAATGAACCTATTCAAATTTTGTGATCCTAAAAGTTATTTTCAAATAATGAAAGCGATACATTATGTCATTAAACATTAAATATTAATAAAATGAATAAATGCTTTTAATAAATGAAAAAACGGAGTTGCTTTATACCTTATTCTAGCATTGCGCGAGGACACGGTAATGGTTTAGTAGGGGGGTATGATGTGACTCTAATTACACATCATATTTCCTCGTAAATCGTACTCAAAATGCTCAAAATGGTCAAATAATCATCAATGTTGCCACATATATGCTTGTTTTGTCGTTTGTGCGTGTGCAGGTACGAGTATCAAAAAAATCACAAGAAATGAAGCCAAAGAGCCAAAACGGACAAGAGAAATGAAGAAATGCACAAGACCGAAGCCAGAATTATATCTATCAAAATCGAATGGAATCAACTCGACAAAGTTTGAAGATTTTCAAGAAGTCAAAGTCAAAACCCGAGCCAAATTATTAAAAAGATGACAAAGATCGAGTTTGACGGTGCCTTCTTATTTTAATGGGCCGACCCAACGCCACTTAAATGGGTCGGACCAACCTATTAATAATAAAATGGCCAAATTCAACAAACAAGCTGTGAATGAAAATAGCCTAAGTGAGGCCCGATAAGAGAAAGCCCATCAAGGCCCGATCCAATACCATATCTTAGCTTATAAGAAAGAGAAGATGAGATCTAGCGGGGAAAGGATGTTGATCCCAAACTTAGATCGATTAGCTTTGTGTATACGAGATTAGATCAAGTATAACACGTAGAGAAACCTTTGTAATATGCTTTGTGAATCTAAGTGTTATGCGGAATTTAACACTTAAACAAGAACACAAGATGTAAACAAAACTTTCACTTTGATTATGAATGTCGAACTTGCTTACAATGAAAGATGTTTACGAATGAAAACTTATATAAAACTTGATATTGAACATTAACCTAAAGGCCTTCTTTTATAGACTAAGAAGCCTTGTACAATAAGCTACGTATCAACTATTCTAGGTAAAGATAAACATAGAAAATACATTGTCGTTTCTATCCTTACTAGAAATATTCTAGAATATAATAAACGTGTAGCTTATATCTTCCATCAGTGCTTGTCTTCAATCTGTCAACGCTTGACTTTAACTTGTCAACGCTTGAGCTGTCAGCGCTTGCTTTGTTCCTGTCAACGCTTGTTTTGTTCTTGTCAGCGCTCAAGTGATCTGGCCTTAATTTATTCCCAACAATCCTCCCCTAAACTTGATATCCACTCTTATGATCAAGTTTTTGAATAAGCATTAAGAACTTGGAGGAGTCTGACAAACCTTCTCATAATGGTGATGAATAAATCTGATCAAATTCTTTGCCACGTCACTTGAATAATCTATCTCCAGCTGGGTGTCCTTCATCTTTTCCAAAACAGCCTTGGATATGAAATACTGAGCATCCACAAGTAGATACTCAGCAAACTTTGTAGAACTCAAATGGTATACACCAGCAGCTGAATATAACCTCCATTGAAGACCACTGAGGTCATCTTTAAGATCCTTCCATATTTCAGGATCTTCCTCATTTGTCCCACACATTCTTTTGAATGTGGTCCAAAGTTTTATTCCATTAGCTGAAGTTGGTGCTTCAGCCTCATACTTGGTCTCCAGCAACCTCCAAAGGTCCACCAAGTCTTCTCTATCACAACTTGCAAATAAAGATATGAGAGTGGTAAAAGTGTGTACCTCCTTGCCAAATCTGCCAATCTTCCAGAATCCACATTCATCCTCATCATAACTCACAATTGGATTCCTGGAATCTAATGGTAACACTTGCACCATATCTGAAGCTTCTAATGGGGAGAGCTTGAGGCTCTTTCTAATAACTGCTTCACTTGGATATAGTGGATTCATATCTTTTGGAAACTCAAGTTTAAATCCCTTTTTCACTGGCCTGGGAACTATCATAGCTTTCTTGATTTCCATCTCTTCTGCAAGTTGCTCCTTTCTTTCATCTGAAAGAAGTCTGAGAGTGTTTTCTTCCTGCACTCTCACCCAAATAGGATAAGCCCTATGTTCCAACTCATCAAATGTCAAAGCCTTCAACTTCTGATGTGTCCATCCAACTCCATGACATCTGAGCAACATAAAGTAGAGCTCTCTTCTATCCCTTTTCAATTCTGAGAGAATATTGCTTGCCTTGTGCTTCAAAATCACCTTACAATCCTTCTGAACTCTAAGAAGAAGCTCCAAACCCCATATTTGATCTGAAATGGTCAAGTCTGGATTATCCATGCAGCTTTCTTCCCAAGAATTGTACATCTGAACCACCTCTGGCATCTCAAAATCAACCTGCAATTTTAAATCTCTCAACTTTTCCCTAGCAAGCTCATCACCATACTCAAGCCTTTCTGGTTCTATAATCATCACACTTGAGTCTGAGCTAGCTCCATCACTTTCTTCTTCAGAAGTCACAACAAATGGTGACTTTTCCTTTTCTCCTTGTTCCATCATTTGTTCAGCCAATCTTCTATCAAATTCAACTTGGGCTGCATCCTTTGGAACAATTTCTTCTACCAATTTACCCTTACCCTTATCTGATGGTGCAATGGTTGGTAAGGTAGATGGTAATACCTGAGTAGATACTTCTTTGATGATAGATGATGACTGGAATACATCACCTTCATGTGCAGGTCTGTCAACGCCCAAATTTCCTCTATCAGCGCCCAAAATACTTCTATCAGCGTCCAAATTTGTCTTGTCAACGCTCAAATACTTTCCCTCAGCGCCTTGTGTAACCTCTCTCAACATAGCTGTAAATGATAAATTTAGATTGGTTGGAGAGATTAAGGACGTATCAAAACCTGTTTGTTCCTTCAAAGTTGTAAGGGCTTCAGCAACATCCATTGATTGACCATCTTGGTTGCCCTTATCACTCAGATTTCTTTGATGTTCCTCCCCTTTGGAAGACTCCTCCATACCCCTCCTAGCATGATCACTCTCCAAAACAACAATCCTCTCCCTCAATTGCTTGAGTTCAAGGCCTTGTGAGCTGACAATTTGTACTAAGTCTGCATTTTGCTTTTGCAAGCTAATGCAGACTGCCGTCAATTCCAAAAGAGTCATTGGTTCCAGTCTGCCCTCTTCTGAAATGGGGATTTGACCTCCCAAGTCAGGTTCATTGGGCAAGGATGAGGACTTAATGATGGTGGGACTGCCTTGGCCAGCATCTAAGCCAGAACCAATAGTCCCAGCCTCATCCAGGTCACCAGCCACACTTGTGGTGGTGGTTCTCTCTGCTTCATGGCTAGGACCACCAGAGGAGAACACTCCAGTAGTCCTTTGGCGTTTTATCAACCTATATTCAGGTGGTGTGGAAGATGGTGTGGAAGAATGGGTAGATGTGGGTTGGTTAAGGGGTGTTTGGGATTGTGAAGGTTATGTGTCAGTGTTGGAAATAGGCACATCAACGCCAACATTTGATGTGTCAGCGTCAAAGGGTTCTTGGTCAATTTGCATTTGTTCAGGTGAGGGTAAAGGTTCAGGAATGGGTTCAAGTTGTGGTGGAGGGTCAATTTGAGGTTGGGGGTCTGGTTGGGGTTGTGTTGCTGCAATAACAGCAAGCATGGCTGGGGTTAAAGGTAAGTCTCTAAGAGGTGGTGAATTCATCTTTGTAAAAATAGCTTTCCTTTGTTCAGGGATCTTATAAAAATCATTGTGATCCCTTGAACAATAACCTTGATCATCAAAAATCATTTGCAGAAAACGGGGATAAGCTAAAGTCATTTTTGTCCCCTTGTTTTTACACATCCCTTCAAAAATCATTTTAGAATAGTTATATTTTTGCCCTGTTGCAATGCACACAATAGCACTGGCAATGGATCTATTGATCTCATTGTGTGCAGTACATTTGGGACTCAAACATTGAAGGAGGACGTGAATGAGGTACTTCCAGGCTGGGGGAAATTCCTGCTTATGATACTTATTAAGAGTACCTTCATCAGGAAAAGGATATCCCAAAGCCCTAAGCCCTTGTTCTATTTCATTTATGGGAAGAATGGCTACACCATCAGCATCATCAAGATGCAAGGCCTGGCGTACCAAGGCCTCAGTAACCACCCAAGACCTCTCATGAACAATAGAAGTTAATGTGGTCACTCTATTAACTGTTGAGGAACTGACAGTGTTCCAAAACTGCTTAATGTGTGTGACTGGAATGAGTGGTGCATGAGAAAGAGCATACCTTAATGGGGATGCGTTCAAATACGCCACCATTTGTGTGTATTGAGGAAACAAATCATTATCAGCAACAAGATAAGCAATCATGTTGTGTTGAGACTTGAACCCCAAATCCAATTCTGCTGAGTTAAACTTTGGTGCCATTGATGAAAGCTGTTAATTTGAAGTGTAGAAGATGAAGTTGATAAGAGAAAAGTGTTAGACAAGAATTATAGATACCCTGTTTAAAATAGGAGCCAAATTTATAGGAGATAAAGAATGCATGTGATTGGCCCAAAAATAGGCAAAGATTTTCAAAAACTAATCATGAAAATATTGAAAAAGTTATAAGTTATCTCATGCATTTAATGAAAGTAACAACTCCTAAAATTACGGCTTGAAAATATGTCAAAAAGTAACAACTGGGTAGGTCCCATTGAGTGTCAACGGTCAAAAATAACCTATCAACGCCCAACGGCTATAATCTTAACGTTCGCCTAAACCCATGTCAGCGTCCAATTTGGTCTCAACAACGCTTGGAAAAATCTTGTCAGCGTCCAAAAATAAAATTGTTTTAAAAAGTGAAAAATGACCTTAACAAGTAATTTATCCTAGAGAAGATAACCAAAAGCTGATAATTATTATAGGGCGGCAAGCACTGTCCAGTTATGCACACTTGCATAAGCAAGATAGACATAACAGTCCTCTAGTGTCTCTTGCTAACCAAAATTCTTAACAACAAAGTCACCTTATAAAATCCTTGTTACTCCTAGGTAAATCCCATATCAAAATCATTCCCAAGTCTCCCAACAGACCACAACCAATTCTAGGCCAAAAATGTCTTGGCAGCATGCAAAGTTGATATACTATGCATGCTACAGTGCCTCATGGTTTAGTAAAACTAACCCATACTCACCTGTGGACACAATCTAGAATTGTGATAAGAGTATCATATGGATACCCAAAAATCCTAAGGGTTCCTAAAACCTCCCCTTAAACTATGATACAAAAAGTTTGCTAAAATCATGCATGAACATAAATTTTTTATGTCAAGATAGGAATGAAACATTCCAACCATCATCCATAAATAAAAACTTGTCCAAATGCTTCTCCTTTGATCCATAAGCAACTCTGTATCCAATGGTATACTGCTAACACCATCTGCACATTTAGATTGAAAACCACAAAACTAACATTGTTGCTGACAACGCCCCGATAACACACAACAGCGTTGAAGGAAGCTTTGTCAGCGTTAGACAATTATATTGCTGACAACGTTGCAAAAACACTTATCAGTGTTCAAACAACCTTTGTCAGTGTTAGAAAAATATAGTGGAAAATCTAAATCATCAATAAGACCAATAATAATAATGCATCATCCTGTACATACTTTTACAAGAAGAATCCAAAACACACATTAAGAGAGATTAACCATTCCAATACTTGTTACCAAGTATTGAAATCTTCCAGTATCAAAAGGTTTAGTTAATAAATCTGACACATTTTCCTCAGTGTCAACCCTATCTGGTTGTATTAAACCTTTCTCAAAGCAATCTCTTATAAAATGGTGTCTAATTTCTATGTGTTTAGTTTTAGAATGATGTACAAGATTCTTAATGATGCATAAAGTACTATTATTGTCAACAAATATCTTAGTATGCATGAAATTATACCCATAGTCCAACAGCTGGTTCTGAATCCACAACACTTGACCACAACATGCTACTGCAGCCACATACTCTGCTTCAGTTGTAGAGTTAGCCACCACTGTTTGTTTCTTGCATTGCCAAGATATTAATCTGCTCCCAAGAAACTGACATCCACCAGTTGTGGATTTCCTATCAAACTTATCACCTCCATAATCACTATCTGAATATGCAATCAGCTCCCATGGTGAATCCTTTGGGTACCACAAACCAAGACTTGGGAAACATCTTAGGTACCTAAAGATCCTCTTCACAGCATAAAGGTGACATTCTTTGGGAGTCACTTGATGGCGTGCACAAGCACACACAGCAAACATGATATCAGGTCTGGAAGTAGTAAGATACATCAAGGATCTAATCATGGATCTATAATGTCTGACATCAACATCTTTCCCATATCCAATCTTTCCCCAAGGGTGTTCTCTATCCATAGGAGTAGTAGCCCTCTTTTCATGTTGAGAAAAGCCAAACTTCTTCAAGATTTCAGCAACATATTTGTCCTGGGAGATGAAGATACCATCTTCTTTCTGCTGAACTTATAAACCAAGAAAGAAGTTCATCTCCCCCATAGCACTCATCTTGAATTTGTTTGTCATAAGCTTGGAGAAATCCTCACTCATCTTTGGATAAGTAGACCCAAAAATAATATCATCAACATAGACCTGCACAAGCAACACATCTTTGCCTTTCTTCTTTGTAAATAGTGTCTGATCTATGGTGCCCCTCTTGAATCCATTGTCCACTAAATAGGTAGACAGAGTACCATACCATGCTCTAGGGGCTTGATGAAGGCCATACATAGCCTTTTTGACTCTATACACTTTATCTGGATGCTCTGGATCCTCAAAACTAGGAGGTTGCATGACATAAACTTCCTCAACAATGGTGCCATACAAGAATGCACTCTTCACATCCATTTGATAGACTGTGAAGCCCATGCAAGATGCATAGGCTAGAAAAATCCTAATAGCTTCAATCCTTGCAACTGGTGCAAAGACCTCCTCATAGTCTATCCCCTCCTCTTGTGTATAACCTTGAGCCACTAACCTTGCCTTGTTTCTGACCACAATACCTCTTTCATCTCTTTTGTTCCTGAGAACCCATCTTGTTCCTATAGGTCTGACATATCTAGGACAATCAACCAGCTCCCAAACATCCTGAATTGCAAATTGGTGAAGCTCATCCTGCATTGCTTCCACCCAACTTGGTTCTTTGAGAGCATCAAATATCTTCTTGGGTTCTTCTTGTGACAGAAAACATGCAAACAAACATGCTTGCACAAGAGGGGTATCAACCTTCTTCTGTATATTGGCAATAAATCCACCAAGTACTTGATGAGATCTTCTTGTCTGAACTGGAGTCATAATATCACCAATGATCTGAGATGTGGGGTGATTCTTCATTGTGGAAGTGAGAACCCCTCCTTCAACAAGTCTGGTGTCCTCAACCTCACGCTCCATATTACTAATATCTTCTTCATCAGACTCTCTTTGATCAACAGGAATCTCTTCATGAACATTGGAAGGTCCTCCTTGTTCAAAAGTGGAAGAGAAAAGATGTGCAAAGGTGTTGTCAACGTCTGAACCTTGTTTGTCAGCGCTTGGGCTAACAACGCTTGAACTGTTGTTGTCAACGTCTGAGCCATCAACGTCTGAATTGGTCTTGTCAGCGCTAGATTTGCCTTTGTCAGCGCCTGAAGAACCATGCATGTTTGTATCTGGTGGTATTTGGAGACCACCATTATCTTGTCCAGCAGCAGCAGCAGCAAAATCATCTGTCCAAATGGGAATTGTGACATATTCAAATGTAGGAGATGCCTTTTCTGCTTGTGATCCAACCTTCTCATGAACCTGTGTACCTGAAACATTAACAACTTGTTCCTCCACAACATTTGAAGTTACCTTCACAATGTCTGGATTAGTGACAGGCATATAATTTAAAGTTCTAGATAAGGGTTCCAAATCAAACAACCAATTAGGACCACTTTCAGGATCACTAGGTTTATTCTCTAAGAACCTAACATGTACTCTCTCAACAATACATTTGTCCTCCTTAAGATAAACCCTATAACCCTTGCTCTGGACTGAATACCCCATGAAGTAACCTTCATCACCTTTTGCACTAAATTTCCCTAAGGCATCACTAGTGTCCAAAACTACTACATGACAACCAAAAGGTCTGAGAAAACCAATATTAGGTTTTCTTCCCCAAAGTAACTCATAAGGTGTTTTGTTCTGAATTTTGTTAACCAATGCTCTATTTTGCACATAGCATGCTGTATTAACAGCCTCAGCCCAAAAGGCTATAGGAAAGTGAGCATCAGCCAACATTGTTCTGGCTGCTTCAATTAGGGTTCTATTTTTCCTTTCAGCAACCCCATTTTGTTGTGGGGTTCTAGCAATACTGAATTGCCTAGTAATTCCCTTCCTGGCACAAAAATCATCTAGCTTCTTGTTCCTAAATTCTCCACCATTATCACTCCTAAGCATCTTAACCTCATTGCCAGACCTTTTCTCAATTTGAGTGATAAAATCAATAAGAACATCAGCTGTGTCACTCTTCATAGCTAGAAAGAATGTCCAAGTAAACCTAGAAAAGTCATCAGTGACAACAAAACAATATGACTTGCCATTCAAACTCTCTATATTTGTTAGACCAAAGAGGTCCATGTGAAGCATATGAAGAGGTCTGGAACTAGTATGCACCTGCTTGGACTTGAATGAGACCTTGTGCTGCTTGCCTTTAAGACATGCAACACAAGAGTGGTCATTATGGAAGGCCTTCTCAGGCAAACCATCAACTAAACCAAGCCTCACAAGTCTATTCATATTTTTAAAATTTATGTGCCCTAGTCTCCTGTGCCACAAATTACTTTCATCTACTGAGGCCTTAGCATAAAAACAAGACATATTTGTATTCACTTTATTCCCATTTAAATTCACATTATATATGTCCTTATGCCTAGGTGTTCTATACTCAATATACTTCTCATCAGGGATTTTAAAATCCTTGCTTAACACCAAACACTCAGTATCAGTGAAAAGAACCTTATTTTTGTTATCACACACTTGTGATACACTAAACAGATTATAATCCAGTTCTTTTACCAGGAAGACGTTCTCAAAACGCAGATTATTGGTGAGAAGGGTTCCTTTGCCTGTAATGGTGCCGTAGCCCCCTCCAAAGTATACCTTATCACCATCTTTAATAGGAGTGAAGTTCGTCAGATAGTCTTCCTTTCCTGTCATGTGCCTTGAGCATCCACTATCCCAATATCCATAGTCATTGATCTGTCTTTGAATGCCCTGCACATAAAGAAAACAAATTAGTTTTCTTTGGGAACCCAAGTCTCAGAAGACTTGGATTCATCTGGTTGTTCAATAAGAACAGACTTAGTTCTCACAACAACCCCATTCTCATCCTTTTTAGGATGAAAAACCCAGTTAACCCCAATAGGTTTTGTAATGACCTTTGAAATGTAATTAAATCTATTGCAAGTCATTGAAATTCTATTATTATTAGGGTTTTGGTCTTTCTTGGGTCTCCATGTTAAGCTTGAAGAAGCTTTAGACCCCTTACCTTGTGGCTGCAAATATTTGGGTCTGGTCACGTTTCTGTCAGCGTTGGATTTTGTCCTGTCAACGCTGAAATTACTCTTGTCAGCGTTGAACCTAGGGTTTGCTACAGGAACCCATTGCCTATTTGACCAGGTGTTTGTCTTTTGAAAAGGTCTTTGTCCATGAGTGTTAGACCTTCTAGAGAAGAATGGGGCAGGTCTAATCACTTGTGGACTTTGCTGCACACAAGGTTTGGGTCTGACAACGTTTAACTTCCTAACAACGTTGACTTTCTTCCTATCAGCGCTGAAATTGTTCCTATCAGCGCTGGCTTTGGAAGTGTTGACACACTTGTATGCCAAATGTGAAAAGCTACCACAAGTATAATGATGCATCGTGGATAGACACATATACGTTATAGGACAAATTTAGGCAATTACCTTTAGGAAAAAGTAATTAACCAAAAATAAGTCAAAGACGGATACGAATAATCACATGAGTGAACCAAGTTCGTTGTACACGAAGATCTTATGAATTTGAGACGTTTCGTTTTGATTTGGACAATTGATTTGAATGTGTCGTTGGATTTTAAAACTAAAATTAACTCTACGAATTTTAAGCTAATTAAAATTATCCTAAAGTGCATGAATCGTAAACCCCGCTGATTTAAAATAAACCTAACAATTAATTACTTAAAATAAAACTATTTAAAAATAAAACTAATTAAAACAATCTATAAAAATTGATACTATTTAATAAAAATTACTTTAAACAAATCTATTTAAAAACTATTTTTATTTAATTATTATATTATAAAAATCTAATTACTTAAAAATAAACTAATTAAACTATTTAAATTTAATAAAAACTTTTTTTTTTTAAACTATATTTATTATATTTTAAAACTAATAATTTGATCCTACTTAATAAAAACTTTTATTAATTAGAAGTAAATAATACTGCTTAAACTTAACAAAATTAAGAAAAACTTTTGTATTAAACTGACAGTACAAAATTTCTAACGTGTATTAAAAGTTCAGTTCATATATAAACCAAAAAGAGGGCTCGGTCCAGTTGGTTAACACGTTGACACTGTGAAGGACAGGTCTCGGGTTCGAGACCTGTTGTGGACGATTATGGATATATTTTTTTTTTAATAGTCAAAATAGACTTTAACAGTAATAAACTATATAACAGTTACATAATAACAGTGCTCAAATTGAATCAACTAACAGCAAGAACTGAATCATGCAGTAAAAATCCATCCTCAGCAAACTTTAATAAGAAAAAAATGATCCAATGTAACACACTAATAAACACAGTACTCCACATAATCAGCAAGTAGATAAATCTAAACAAAATCAGCAGGCAATGCCGAAACTTTTAAAAGTACTATCCCCTGCATCGAGGACTGCCCGCTGAGTTCAACTAACCGAACAAACTTGGACCGAAAATTGATATCTAACTCACACTGGGTACTCTAGAATCAAGAGCAAACCGAGACCATTGAAATGAACCACAGTAACATAAATTCCAGGAAACGGTTCTATGAAACTCACAACTTAGCACAGTTATAACACAAAGGAAATACAGACTTCTATATCAGACTATCAATATAAGCAGATTCATCATCATTTACATCCAGCAGGTGTTTAAAGTAAATAACGACAATTCAGTTAAAAGGCAGCAAAGCAAAGTTCAAAGAACGAGATAACTAACTACTAATGAGAATGATACGACCATAAAAATAACGCAACTATACAGTCAATCTTAATTAAATGGAGCATATTAAATAAAAATGGCAGCAACAAGACATGGTGAATTCAAAAGCAACAGAGGAAAAGCATAACCTTATCACATATATCACTTCGACAACTTCATATGCTAAGCAACAAACTAAACGACCATTAAAGCTAAATCAAAATGCGGCAACTAAAAACGAGCAATACCAACCTATCAAACTGACGACAGTATAGTTAACTAACAGTCACAGAAAAACGCAGCAATAACATCGAAGAAATAAACGAAAATAACGAACATAGTGACAGTGATTCAATGACAGAAACCCACAAATGCGACAACGAATTCAGTAGCACAGCAGACTATGAAATTATCCATGGCAGTATACGCTAAGACAACAAATAGCAACATATATAAATAACGAATGTAACAGCAGCATCTTAAAAGAACATATACACGCTTAGATCTACCTCAGTATTCATGCTATGGTAATAATCCGGTATAATAGCAGATTCAAAAGTTCAACATTAAACGCCCAACATCTAACAAGACTTTATCTAACATTATATTCGAAAACATAAAAACTTAAATCATTAAATCCAAATACCCATTAAATCATATTCAGCAGACATTTAACTAAATCCAAACAAATATAATCTAACATGTTTCAGCAGATTGGTTCGCATAAACATGAACAGATCCAAACATATCAGCAGATTCACAAATCAATAAGTAATCCATTTAGACATAAACAACATACAGCCAAATCAATATACTCAAATTTCAAGAAGATTAAACTAAAGTCTATAGAAAAGAGAAACGTGCTTAACCGTCTATTGAAGATACCGTTGGGACGAAGGTGAAGCGCTGAGCTACCTTAAACTCGACACCAAACCAACAATCACCATTCTCGAACCAATAAACACCATTAAACATTGACCAAACAGCAGTGAAAACGAACCAGTAATTTTATTTGAAGTTTAATCAGTTAGATTAAACTTTTTCCCCTATTCAAACTTATTAATCATAAAAGCTATATTTTAAGCAGATATGACTAATATAATCAATTTATAATATTGATAAGATTTATCTGACAAAAACTTTAACAGAAATTAAATGTAGAATCGCAAGATGAACTTTAAAATAATCACTTTCATTAATCTCAAATCAAATCATATTACACTATTTTTAAAACAGAAATTACAACATCTAAAATCTAAATCTAATATTATAAAGACTAAAAAGAAAGAAAAAGGGATGCCATTACTGATTTTTGGGGGGGTATTTATAGGCTAGGCGAGGGGTTTGGGTTGTTGAAGAAGAGTGGTTTGTGGCCATTGGATCATCTCTTCATCATCTCTCTCCTGTCAGTTAAGATCAAAGGGCTCATATGTGCTCACCTTCACTTGGATCGCCAACGTGGACGAATTTGTGCTTCTTTGCTGCTGAGGTGGAGGATGGTGATTGGTTCTCTTGGTAGATGGCAGGAAATGGACCAATGAGAGGCCTTTTGGTGACGAATCTAAGCTCCACGTGGAGCTTGGTGCTTGGAATCTCTTTGATTACACGCGCCCAGTATTCCTTATTGTTCTGATTAGACTCGAGTGGAAGCCACTCGCTTGGTTATTGAAGAAACACCCTTTTTTCTAGGGTTCTTGATATGGTGGAGTTCTTCCCCATTTATTTCTTCAGTCGACCCCTTTTTCTCTTCCTTTTATTTATTTGTTTTCTTTGACCATTTTGTGTTGACCAAGAATCTTATAAACTTGCACACCGTTCCTTTTGTTCAATGCCCTAAATGGGTTTATAAGCCCATTAATTTACGTCTCATAAATTTACTTTCAAATCAATGGGCTTTTGGTCTAATAGCTTAAACGTCACATGTAAAAGATGGTATAATGGGCTTGTAATGATCTAGTGGTTACAAAGTGAAATCATAAATCCATTATTGGGCTTTTTTGGCCCAATAACCAAAAGTGGGACCCACTTAACCAAATACTTGAGTCCGTAAATAGAATCGACTTGACTTTTGGCTTCCTCGATCTTTTTTATCAATCTCGTGTCGGTTTTTGTCGGTTTTTCGCGAACTTTGGTACCTACACACATGAAACGAAAACAAACATATACAAGGCATTTTTCATTGATTTTATGCAATTATTGTTCATTTTAAGTTACAATTGATATGAGTAAAATCACTCATATCAAATTCCCCCATGCTAAGCAATTGCCGTGTCCTCACGCAATGATAAAATAAAACTATAGCTACACCATTATTCAACTTTTTTTTATAAAATAACTTTAAAGATCATAAAAACTCAAATAGATTCATCGTCCTCGACTTTTCACTTTTCCATGCCAAGTGCAAAAACAAGATCATTGTTATTATAAGTTGGTAGACTAACACGAACTCATGTGGGCCAATTATTCACTTAGACTCCCTTCCTAAGTGTATCTCTTGTATTTTATTGTTGTCCTAAATGATCACGAAGATGCATTGTTGACTTATTTCGATAATTTATTAGGCCGAAAATAAAGTGAACGATTTAATCAATAGTTAGCTAAAGGACAAAATCTTTTAAAACTGCTTCTCGGGACTTCATAAAGTTCATATCTTGGCATAACTTGTTTCGCGATTTGAGACCTTTCTCGGATCGATATTTGGCAATGACTTAATACTTTTGAGAGACGTTCACGAAATAATGGTCTTCTCTTTATATAGGATTTTCTTCACTTGAAGTTTTGAGAGATTCATACTTGGACCACGACTTCTTCATTTTTCTCCAATCTTTATTTGGGATTTTGATTAACAACGATCCGCCTCCTTTTTGGACTTGGCTTCATTTATCCTCATACCTTATTTTTGGTCTTTTTGGATAGACTTCTCCATGACTTTTTGGGAGTATTTTGCTTTTCGTCGTGTGTCTCGATCCTTCATATTGATTTTTGATAAATGAATCTTCACATCACTTGAGATCTTTAGCAATAAAACATAGCCCTCATGTCTTGTTAGGACCTTTTTGGACTCGCCAATCTTCGCATCCCGCTTCAATAAGTTATGCCTTGGCTATGAACTCTAATCCATACCGAGCAACTTTTAAACGATCTTGGGCTAGAAGCTAAGTAACTTTTCAAATCGTTCAACATTATTTATTGCAATTAAATTTTATTAACAAGTGATGGGAGAATAGGCTCATAATTAACTCACATAAATTCCTGAAAGAATACCAAACTTATAATTGGCTCTATCATATCTTGTTCTCCATAAATGGATACTTAGCCTATTAAATCAAAGTTTTGGGTTTTCAAGTCATCTATAGGATCTTGCAACTTCTTATACTTTTGCAAGTTTTAGAATTTGCGTTTTAAAGTTCCCTTGATAAACGACTTTCTAGGATCAATTATAGGAGCTTGCGAAAAGTTCTTGTCCTTAACTCGTATGAATTAAGACCTTCGCGTTTTAAAGCTCCCTATATAATAGCCTAGCAAAACTTAATTCAAATACGTTAAGGAAAAGCTATGGTTAAAAACCGAGTCGAGTCAAAAACTATTCTTATTTAAAAGTCTAAATTCGTGTCAAAAACACTTATTTTCTTAAAAATAACACGAAAAATTTAAAATTTTATGAAAAAATGAGAAAAACAACACATTTGGACACGACAAAAGCAATTGCAAGCGATTATATCGATTGACTCCCCCATGCTAAAACCAAACATTGTCCTCAATGTTTCTTAGCTCAAGAGTAACACCCCCTTGCTAAAATACGAAGAGTCTAATGCAATATCCTAGCATGGAAAGAGCACGCAAATCTATAAGCCGTTTATTAATTATGCCTCAAGATAAAACGTTAGTCGATAAAAATCAAGGGATAAGAAAGTGTGCCCCTTTATGGCATTCAAAGAATGGAAGATCAAGTGAACCGGCAAAAACCGAACACGAGAGTCTTCAAATATTAGGGTCGTACCTAAGATCACAACACAACAAAACACGAGCACGAGCTTGAAAGATCAAGCCTTATTAGTGTTAGAAAATAGAAAGAAGATAGAATGTATGGGACTCCCCCACAAGGCACCTCGTTTTTGTTCACCGAGTCATGAGCTCGACTCGATCCCCGCATTCATTGGTCCTTAGGGAAAGTGGTGAAAACCGGCATATTGGAGTAAAAACCAACATAAAGCACGATGCCGGGGTCAAAGATCTCATCCTCGTTGTCGGATGACAAATGAAAGGATAAAACTCCAACACAAATCTCTAAAAAGAGATAGTAGTCACAAAGATAGGAATGGATGTAGCATGCTCCACGAGATAAACTCGCACCAAAATGATAGAAAAATCTTTCAATTATTGCATCGGTGAAAGGCCGAGATTTCCCTAAATAAACGATTCCGGGATCGAATACCTCGTCCTCGGTGGAGAAAGGAAAGGATAACACGGTGTCGTCCCCCCATGCTAATCCATGATCATATGAAGCACATGGTAATGGTGGGATAAAAATCTCATCCATAGTAGAATCAACATTCTTAGCTTTAACGACCATTTCACCCTTAGGAATGTGATCAATGGGGTCATGGTACTCAATATGAGACACATGAAAAACCCGCACATTAAGATCAAAGTGGGTGGAAGGAGGACTTGGGACGAAATCATCATCATGTAAATTCTCTAAAAAGAGAGCGTCCCCCTCCGGGTCGATATCATCAACACCCGGTGGTATCGAATCATGAAAAGTAAGAAAAGTATCAATCTCCTCCATAAGCGGATCACTATCCTCAACGGGAATAGGAGATGGAGAAGAAGACTTTCTAATAGGATTAGAATTCAAAGCCTCGATCCTAGAAATGAGAAGATAGACGTTGGATAATTTCTCACGAAGAACCACGTCTTCCACATCTAAATGAGTAAGTTCATCGGAGAACTTCTCAAGGATCGGAATAGTCAAATCAACCTCATTTCCCGGTGGAAATGGGTCTAAAGGAGCAAGTTCAAAAGTGAACCTCTCATAAAACGGATCACTATCATCCTCATTTCCCGATGGAAATGGGTGAAGAAGAGTAGGTTCATCGGCGAACCCCTCAAAATCCGAGTCGTGAATATCATCTTTATAAGAAAGTTCATCGGAGAACTCCTCATTAGAAAATTCACTAGAAGTAGAATCATCCTCAAAATCTTCATTTCCATCACAATTTTCATCATTATAATTAAAGAGAATATCAAAGTGAATGGAAGAAGTCGAGTCATCACAATGTGGCAAATCACACATCTCATTAGAAATACCGTCAAATTCTCTTGGGTTTTGGACAAGAATAGTGCTAATATGCCCGTCCCCCTTGCTTAGAGAATTTTCGGGTTCCACGATGGAAGAATCACGAATAGGAGTGGTGATGTCATGAGAAATTTCCTCATCATCTAGGATGGGAGAATCCTCGGGCTCCAAGATACGAATAGGACAAACGATAGCACTAGACGAAGGATGAAGAGCAATAAGATCTCTCAAAGAAATAGAACTATCCTCGTCATCATCAAAAAGAAGTAAACGCTCGAGTTCACGATTAGCAAGAGATTTTGCTTCCGCTTGAGCTCGTTCTATATCGAAAGAAGATTGTGGAGATTGGTCAAAACCGGAAGGAATCGAATTATAGCAATGATTAGGCTCATAAAAACTTTGATCTCTCGGTTGACAACAAAAACTCTCGTGAGGACCTCCACAATACTCACAACAAAGATATTGTTGTGATAAACTCGGTAAATCTTGTGGATAACAATTATCATTAAAGTTTTGATTGTAGCTCGGTTCTTGCTCGTAATTAAGCGAGAATCGATGCGAACAATCATTACCAAAATGAGAATCGTTTCCACAAAACTCACTCGAGGGTGTCTCATATGTAGGGTGTGAAGGTGGATTGAAATCGAGAGAATTATTCGAAAAGTTCGGATTTTCACATGAAGTAATCTCATTACAATAAGGACAAAATCCAATACGTATATCGTTTCGTAAGTCATTTCCACAACGCTCACACGTGCACCACCGACATGGTGAAAAACCATATAACGGTTCTCCACACCCAGCACAATCGACGAAGGAAGAATTAAAATTTAGAGGGTGAGGAGAAAAAGAATTAAACATGATAGAGGATTAAGAAGATTATTTTTGGTATTTTTCATAAAAACGATACATACTATATAATAAGAAAATAACAAACTTTCCGAGGACGGAAAGGATCTTCAAATCAACGATCAACAAATCTCCACAAAGACGAATCGTACACAAGATCCCCGGCAGCGGCGCCAAAATTTTTGATGCATCGTGGATAGACACATATACGTTATAGGACAAATTTAGGCAATTACCTTTAGGAAAAAGTAATTAACCAAAAATAAGTCAAAGACGGATACGAATAATCACATGAGTGAACCAAGTTCGTTGTACACGAAGATCTTATGAATTTGAGACGTTTCGTTTTGATTTGGACAATTGATTTGAATGTGTCGTTGGATTTTAAAACTAAAATTAACTCTACGAATTTTAAGCTAATTAAAATTATCCTAAAGTGCATGAATCGTAAACCCCGCTGATTTAAAATAAACCTAACAATTAATTACTTAAAATAAAACTATTTAAAAATAAAACTAATTAAAACAATCTATAAAAATTGATACTATTTAATAAAAATTACTTTAAACAAATCTATTTAAAAACTATTTTTATTTAATTATTATATTATAAAAATCTAATTACTTAAAAATAAACTAATTAAACTATTTAAATTTAATAAAAACTTTTTTTTTTAAACTATATTTATTATATTTTAAAACTAATAATTTGATCCTACTTAATAAAAACTTTTATTAATTAGAAGTAAATAATACTGCTTAAACTTAACAAAATTAAGAAAAACTTTTGTATTAAACTGACAGTACAAAATTTCTAACGTGTATTAAAAGTTCAGTTCATATATAAACCAAAAAGAGGGCTCGGTCCAGTTGGTTAACACGTTGGCACTGTGAAGGACAGGTCTCGGGTTCGAGACCTGTTGTGGACGATTATGGATATATATATTTTTTTTTAATAGTCAAAATAGACTTTAACAGTAATAAACTATATAACAGTTACATAATAACAGTGCTCAAATTGAATCAACTAACAGCAAGAACTGAATCATGCAGTAAAAATCCATCCTCAGCAAACTTTAATAAGAAAAAAATGATCCAATGTAACACACTAATAAACACAGTACTCCACATAATCAGCAAGTAGATAAATCTAAACAAAATCAGCAGGCAATGCCGAAACTTTTAAAAGTACTATCACCTGCATCGAGGACTGCCCGCTGAGTTCAACTAACCGAACAAACTTGGACCGAAAATTGATATCTAACTCACACTGGGTACTCTAGAATCAAGAGCAAACCGAGACCATTGAAATGAACCACAGTAACATAAATTCCAGGAAACGGTTCTATGAAACTCACAACTTAGCACAGTTATAACACAAAGGAAATACAGACTTCTATATCAGACTATCAATATAAGCAGATTCATCATCATTTACATCCAGCAGGTGTTTAAAGTAAATAACGACAATTCAGTTAAAAGGCAGCAAAGCAAAGTTCAAAGAACGAGATAACTAACTACTAATGAGAATGATACGACCATAAAAATAACGCAACTATACAGTCAATCTTAATTAAATGGAGCATATTAAATAAAAATGGCAGCAACAAGACATGGTGAATTCAAAAGCAACAGAGGAAAAGCATAACCTTATCACATATATCACTTCGACAACTTCATATGCTAAGCAACAAACTAAACGACCATTAAAGCTAAATCAAAATGCGGCAACTAAAAACGAGCAATACCAACCTATCAAACTGACGACAGTATAGTTAACTAACAGTCACAGAAAAACGCAGCAATAACATCGAAGAAATAAACGAAAATAACGAACATAGTGACAGTGATTCAATGACAGAAACCCACAAATGCGACAACGAATTCAGTAGCACAGCAGACTATGAAATTATCCATGGCAGTATACGCTAAGACAACAAATAGCAACATATATAAATAACGAATGTAACAGCAGCATCTTAAAAGAACATATACACGCTTAGATCTACCTCAGTATTCATGCTATGGTAATAATCCGGTATAATAGCAGATTCAAAAGTTCAACATTAAACGCCCAACATCTAACAAGACTTTATCTAACATTATATTCGAAAACATAAAAACTTAAATCATTAAATCCAAATACCCATTAAATCATATTCAGCAGACATTTAACTAAATCCAAACAAATATAATCTAACATGTTTCAGCAGATTGGTTCGCATAAACATGAACAGATCCAAACATATCAGCAGATTCACAAATCAATAAGTAATCCATTTAGACATAAACAACATACAGCCAAATCAATATACTCAAATTTCAAGAAGATTAAACTAAAGTCTATAGAAAAGAGAAACGTGCTTAACCGTCTATTGAAGATACCGTTGGGACGAAGGTGAAGCGCTGAGCTACCTTAAACTCGACACCAAACCAACAATCACCATTCTCGAACCAATAAACACCATTAAACATTGACCAAACAGCAGTGAAAACGAACCAGTAATTTTATTTGAAGTTTAATCAGTTAGATTAAACTTTTTCCCCTATTCAAACTTATTAATCATAAAAGCTATATTTTAAGCAGATATGACTAATATAATCAATTTATAATATTGATAAGATTTATCTGACAAAAACTTTAACAGAAATTAAATGTAGAATCGCAAGATGAACTTTAAAATAATCACTTTCATTAATCTCAAATCAAATCATATTACACTATTTTTAAAACAGAAATTACAACATCTAAAATCTAAATCTAATATTATAAAGACTAAAAAGAAAGAAAAAGGGATGCCATTACTGATTTTTGGGGGGGTATTTATAGGCTAGGCGAGGGGTTTGGGTTGTTGAAGAAGAGTGGTTTGTGGCCATTGGATCATCTCTTCATCATCTCTCTCCTGTCAGTTAAGATCAAAGGGCTCATATGTGCTCACCTTCACTTGGATCGCCAACGTGGACGAATTTGTGCTTCTTTGCTGCTGAGGTGGAGGATGGTGATTGGTTCTCTTGGTAGATGGCAGGAAATGGACCAATGAGAGGCCTTTTGGTGACGAATCTAAGCTCGACGTGGAGCTTGGTGCTTGGAATCTCTTTGATTACACGCGCCCAGTATTCCTTATTGTTCTGATTAGACTCGAGTGGAAGCCACTCGCTTGGTTATTGAAGAAACACCCTTTTTTCTAGGGTTCTTGATATGGTGGAGTTCTTCCCCATTTATTTCTTCAGTCGACCCCTTTTTCTCTTCCTTTTATTTATTTGTTTTCTTTGACCATTTTGTGTTGACCAAGAATCTTATAAACTTGCACACCGTTCCTTTTGTTCAATGCCCTAAATGGGTTTATAAGCCCATTAATTTACGTCTCATAAATTTACTTTCAAATCAATGGGCTTTTGGTCTAATAGCTTAAACGTCACATGTAAAAGATGGTATAATGGGCTTGTAATGATCTAGTGGTTACAAAGTGAAATCATAAATCCATTATTGGGCTTTTTTGGCCCAATAACCAAAAGTGGGACCCACTTAACCAAATACTTGAGTCCGTAAATAGAATCGACTTGACTTTTGGCTTCCTCGATCTTTTTTATCAATCTCGTGTCGGTTTTTGTCGGTTTTTCGCGAACTTTGGTACCTACACACATGAAACGAAAACAAACATATACAAGGCATTTTTCATTGATTTTATGCAATTATTGTTCGTTTTAAGTTACAATTGATATGAGTAAAATCACTCATATCATATAACAGGCTTTCTTAGATACACTCTTAGGTCTAGAAGAGAAGAAACATGTTCCATGGTTGTTAACTTGGCTCTTGGGTGACCTATTATTCCTATACATCTCAGCATATTTAATGGTAGGTCTTCTAACAGTGTTTGAGCCTAGGTCAACAGCTTTACCAGTGACTGGGTGAGTAACCTTAATGGGTGGTGATTCATTGGGACTTTCACATAGCAAACCTCCCTTAACAAATAAAGTAGGGTTAGCTTTCTTCCACTCATTTAGGTCAGTCAGTTTTTGTTGATACTCTTCCACTGGAGTGACAACTCTTGGTGGAGTAATGAATTCCTCTTCTTGGCATTCTGGTATACCAGTCCAAGATAAATCCTTTCTAAGGACACCATAGAAGTCACCAGCTGGTGGTGGAACCAGAGAGTAATCAGTCATCCCAATCCCAGTCATGTCCTTAGGATCCCTTTGTTTAGCTACACAGTCTCCTAGGGTTTGGGTGGCTCTATCAAATCTTTGAATCTTAAGGTCAACATTATCTTTATTCTTAATGGCCTCATCTAACTTAGCCTGTAGATCTCTATTGACCTTTGTCATGATATTTCTAATATCCATACTACCCTCTAGCTCATGTTTTAAGATATTTATCTTATCTTTTAAGTCAAATTCCATTTTCTTGTATTCAGAAACGGTTTTCTCAGTTTCAGTAAGAGCTAGTTGGTAATTGGACAATTTACACCTTTCAGTGCTCATATCATCTTTTAGTTTTAACACCTCTTTGTTAAGTCTATCAGTGTTTAACCTACAACCTTTGCTACAAAAAGCATCATCATATACCTCATTATCAGATGAAGAGAAGGAGTGTGCCATGAGAGCATATTCAACATGCTCTTCTTCTTCAATATCAGCAACTAAAGCTTTGTCCTCTTCAGCATTCTTAGCCAGATAGCTCCAATCCCATCCAGTACCATCAATTCCTTGAACTGCAACCATGGCTTTGGAATCTTGAGCTTTAACAATCTGACTTGAGGGTTTACCAGCATCAGATCTTCTAGGAGATCTGCATTCCCTCATGAAGTGTCCCATACGATGACAGTTGTAGCATTCAACTTTGGATTTATCAAATCCAGCAGTGTCTTTAGCATTGAAGGTCATCTTCTTCTTGAACCTTATATTCCACCTATTTGCTCTTATACTAGCAAGAGCCATGTTCCACTTGATGTCCATCTCTTCCAAGTGCTCATCACTTATCTGCTCAAGGTCCTCATATGTAATCACTGAACCATTGGGCAAAGAAGCAATGTAAGCACACACAGTATCCAAATCCAAACCAGCAGGTTTAACTCTTGGGGAGTCATTCATGAATGTGTCAGCGTCTGAAAAGGAGACGTTGACAGGACTTGTTCCAGCGCTGACAAATGATGATCCAGTAACTAGATGCATAAAAGAGTCCTTCTGATTGAATTGACCTTCACTATGAGAGAAGAAGGCCATGTTGCTGGTGCTAGGTTTGCTTCCATGTGCTGAAAGAGTTTCATCTTCCAATAGTCTTAGTTTTTTGTAGATGTCATCAAACGAGGAGCTCTTGTAAGTATTATTGGCAAGAATAGATCTTGCCTCAATCTTCCATGCCTCACCAAGACTTTTAAGAAAGGTAGCATTGGTGTCAACATCACCAACTTGTGTCCCCATGAAGGACAACTTGCTTGTGATGTCAAGCAATCTGCTTCTCACACTACTCAGTTTCTCATTGGGTTGAGCTTTGAAGACAGCATAATCATGCAGAAGTTGCTTTTTCTTTTCTTCCTTAGTATCTGCATTGCCACCATATGCAACTTCAAGTGCTTCCCAAAGATCCTTAGCAGATTCATAGCCTCTATATTTGTGCTGGTTTTCTTGTCCCAAAGAGACTTTTAGAATATTTAGGGCTTTCATGTCAACCCTTTTCTTTGCAATATCTTCAGCATCTACAGCTCTACCATCTCCAGGTTTTTCTTTCTTATCTTCATCAGGGCATCCTTCAACAGCTGATCTTTGAGTAATGGCATCAAGAATCTTTTGAGCCTTATTGAATGAGTTTCCATATTCAATAATCTCCTAGAGTGTATAGTCATAGATCCCCAGATATTGTTCAAAGTTGAATTTCCATAAGTCAAAGTTGGTTGCATCAAGCATAGGAATCCTGATGTTTGGTAAGGGTGAATTGGAGGTGGTTATTGCTTCAGACATGATGTTGTTAGGGTTTTGGTGTTTTTAGGGTTTCTGAGAAAATTAGGGTTTTGGTGTTCGTATATCGTTCTGGTGTTCTTTAAAGATCAAAAGTTCCTCAACAAGCTCTGATACCACTTGTTGATCCCAAACTTAGATCGATTAGCTTTGTGTATACGAGATTAGATCAAGTATAACACGTAGAGAAACCTTTGTTATATGCTTTGTAAATCTAAGTGTTATGCGGAATTTAACACTTAAACAAGAACACAAGATGTAAACAAAACTTTCACTTTGATTATGAATGTCGAACTTTCTTACAATGAAAGATGTTTACGAATGAAAACTTATATAAAACTTGATATTGAACATTAACCTAAAGGCCTTCTTTTATAGACTAAGAAGCCTTGTACAATAAGCTACGTATCAACTATTCTAGGTAAAGATAAACATAGAAAATACATTGTCGTTTCTATCCTTACTAGAAATATTCTAGAATATAATAAACGTGTAGCTTATATCTTCCATCAGTGCTTGTCTTCAATCTGTCAACGCTTGACTTTAACTTGTCAACGCTTGAGCTGTCAGCGCTTGCTTTGTTCCTGACAACGCTTGTTTTGTTCTTGTCAGCGCTCAAGTGATCTGGCCTTAATTTATTCCCAACAAAGGACGCGGCTTAAAAGATACGCAAGGGACACATTCCATTTCTTTTTTATCTTTCTGGTCTGTCCCATATTATTTTTCCTAGGGTAGTAGTAATATATTTTAGGTTAGACTTAGATTATTACAATGAAATCACAACTTTATCATCTTATTTTTATATCTTCCATTTTAGTTTTTTTGAACACAATAGCAGTTTCATTTCATCTTTGTTATAAATAGAAGACTTGATTTGATTTTCGGTTAATAAAGCAGGTTTGATTTAATTTTCAGTTTATAAGAAGTTTTATATTTGGTAGATTGATGTTTGTCGATCGATTGTGGTTCGATGTTGCTGATTAGATGATCTATTTTCAGTAGTTGATGCTAGTTTCTGCTTAATATAATAAGATTTTGGAAGTTTGATTCGGGGGAAGTATTTGGATTCAGATTTTGATGATTATTGCAGTCGAGATTTATTATTAGTCGTTTGTATTTGGTAAATCGTATTTAGTTTCGTTATCAGTTTGTTTTCGAGTCAGTTTTAATTTTCCGTTTCGTTTCGGTTAGTTTTCAGTTGTTGCTGTTCGTAAGCTCGTGGCAAGTGGTTGTGTTCGAGATTAGTTTCAGCCTAGTGTCGATAATAGTTCAACATCGTAGCTTGCTTAAACGGACAGGCCTGGACGTTTGTTTGAGTCGCCGTTCGTGAATATATGGCAAGTGTTTTAGTATAGCTCGTATCTTCGATTTCAGCTCGGTTCGTTCAGTTTTTGTTAGTTCGATATTGTCACTAGTCGTCATCAGCGGACAGGCCGGGACGTGAGGTCTACTTTCCTTTTCAATTTCTGTCATTCTTAGATTAAATCTGCTAGACGTTTTAGTATAGAATATATTTGCTTGTTACTGGTTTTAATTTTCTTTTTATAAGCTACTTGTTATATGCTTGAGCTTTCTGAACTAATTTTTCAATCAGTTTTTGTCTGTTAATTAGTGTTTGGCAGAGTAGTATTTTAGAATGTGTTAGCTAAGTTCAATTTGAAGATTTGGTGAGTACACATTTAGACCTCTAGTTGCATTCACTGTTATCACTCACAGGCCTATCAATTTTTTAGTTTAGCTTTTCAGCTACCATTTCATATTAAAATTGTTCTCGTTGATATTTGTCATACTGATGGTGAACTTTATTTGCCGGGTTTTGAAGTCTCTTTTTTGGACATGAGTAGATATTACATATTCAGTTATAGCAATTTGGTGTAGAATTAATATTAGGCCCACTTGTAGTAATAGTTTGCAAGATTCGATATGTAATCTGTTTCCTTAGGTCATAGTTGCAGAAGTTAGGCGTTTAACACATATATCCCGTAATCTTGCATATCCTGTCTGCACTCACAGTCCTTAATTAGCTTCATTTGTTTCTTCCGTCAGAATAGGCAAACTGTTTGTCCTAATATATACATTCACTTACGATTTTGTTGGGCTTAGTGCATATCTGTTTGGGCCAGTTAATGTATACTTTCAAATTTCCATTTCCTATTTTGATGCGTTGGTACTTTTAATTTGCATTTCCTACTTTCATATTTGGATTTACTAGTGTTTACTTGTCTGTTTGTTTGGTTAAGATATGGTTTACGTTCTCTTTTTAGTTATACTAATACTGAGTATTCATTTCCCAATTATATTAGTATAATAGTTTAGCAATAGAGTAATACAATTGTTGTTTCTTTTTCCTGCTGTTTGAGATTTTACATTAAGTAGTATAGATACCAAATATCATTTTATTACCAAAAACGAATAAAGTCGAAACGATAAAATCTGATTTCAATTCGAGTCGAGTCGAGGAAAAAAACGACTTAATAAAAAAACGGTTATTAAAGACATTTGCAAACTATAGGGGCCAGTTCTGCCATAGTCCTAAACCCATACCCAACCATCCCTCTAATCAAACTTTGCCACCTCACTAAAATCGACCCACCCATTATCCAAACCCGGTACCCAGCCCAAGCCCTTAAAAAAACCGACCCAAACCTTCCCCTACGTCAGCATTCCACTTAACCTTATTATATTTATTAATTTGTTTTTAAAACATATTAATATATTATAATTTGGGGCTGTAAACAACTCCCAAATCTCAATTTGGATCAACAGCTGTGTTCATCACCATATTAACCCTAATCTTGATTAAGGTCGAAATCAAAGGGGAAATGTGTGAGAATATCCGGAAACATGATTTAAGGTTTTCTAAACTTAATCCCAGCCTTAACCATCCTTCACCATCACCAAGGGGTCCCACCACGGGTTGTCGTGCCCAAAAAAACTCCAACTTTAGCTATGGAACAAAAATGGTAGAGTGATCCAAGGGTTCTTGTGAGTTCCTTCTCCCTACACAATTTTGGACGAATGGGATTGATACTTAACAACTAGCACATCACATGCCACTGCCAAGATCACATGAAGACCATCTTTGACCAATTTTGAATTCAAACTGCAAGGGTACTCCTGGAATTTCCTACAATTAGGGTTTTATTTGTTCTATCACCTTCTAGAATTGTAGCCAGCTTATATAAGGCATAGGGATTTCACTTTTTAGTTTTGTTCCAGATTTTTTTACAAGTTTTTGTAATTCCTTTTTAAGAAACAAAAGTTGGTTTATTTCTTGTGAAATTCTAATTTCTTTTTATTTTTAAAAGTTGGTGAATCTCTTGTAAAAGTCTGAGTTCCATTGCCACTTAATGTTCTTGATTTCTTGTTCTAAAAAATAATTCCTTTTTCTTAATTATGAAAAGTTGGTGTTTCGAAACCTAGAATCAGAAATCTCATTTTATTTTCATGCCAGTTTATTGTTTAAAATTTGATTAATTTTGGAGTGTTTCAAGTCTTGTTAAGAGAAGTAAATTTTCATTCAAAACTTTTTGAAAAAGTTCTTAAGAAAAGAAAGTAAAAAATCAAATTATTCATTGTTTGATGATTTGATTCTTGTTACTTTGTTTGTGATTGTGATATAACAAGTGGAAGCTTGTGCACACGCGTGCACATTAGCTCAAAATCATAAAGGGTATGGACTCTATGCCCTTAAGGTGAGTGTCATTTTCCTATCTTTACATTTTCTGTCAAGAAAACTTGATATGTGATGGATGTTGTTGCTTTTTGAATTCATGGTAGTGTGGTGTTAATTTCATGTCTCTTTTTTGTTATTGAAGTGTTTGTACTAAGTATATGGTTTGTGAAGGCAATTTGTGCCTTTTTCTTTGAAATTTTTTGACTAAACAAGCTCAAAGGGGTGTTTGGGAATGCTGGGTTTAGGGTTGGAAGACCACCTTATTATTTGGCTATACTCTGCACACCCGTTGTAGGTCTAGGGTAGTTTAATTTTTGCAAAACATATGGAGTCCTAGTGTGGAAGTGGAATTTGAGTGTTATGCAAAAATATGCCATGTTGTGGTATTGAACTGTGAGTGTGTAAGTGGTGTTGGTGTCTTGGTATTCTATGATATTAGATGCATTGTGGATTGATGAATGTCTGTTATGTTGAATGTTTTGTAGTATTGGTACGGAGTGTCTTAAGTTTGTATGCACACTTTGCTCAAAACATCACCTACAATAGCCATTAAACCATCTAGTAGGTTATAGAGTTTTGATTTTGTAATTTTAGGTTTGAAACTTTGGATGTAGTTAGGTCTAGGTAATGTTTAGGTTTTCTGATATTGGTTTTGTAATTAGTAGGCTTATTTTAAGCTTAACTACTCACAAAAGTTCACCAAAAAGTCACCATAAGGCTCTTTAATACCCAGTGTATGCTTATTTGACAAATTGTGCTTGCTTAGTATTGTTTTCAGTTTTTTAGCCCTTACTGTGTGCTTATACTTATTTTATGTGGCTTATTTTGACTTCCCATGTGCTTATTGTGTCCTTGTGAATTAAAGAAAAGCAAAAATCAAAGCTAAATGAGCCAATAGAGCCATGTGTGAGGAGATTTCATTTTAGTAACAGATTAGCGACACTTTTAAGTGTCATATATAGATATGGGAGGGAGGAGAAATCAGATTTGTGACAGAAAAAAGTGTCGAATAAAATTTTGGAAGGGAGGAGAACTAATAAAGAAAAAGAAAAAAAAAGTGTGGAAAAAGGTGGAAGGGGGAGCAAGGTTTCGAACCCCTGACCACCCGCTCCAAATCAGATGCAGCACAACACCAATTGACCATTTACTCCTAAAGCTTATTCTGTTTTCTATCCCTGTCCTCTTTCTTTTATTCAGTATTAAAACAGTAGTATAAAATATGGCAAAAAGAGGCTGCAAGAAGGAATTGAACCCCTCACCTCCGGGAGGCAAACAAACATAGCACTATATTCCCTCACCATCTGATCTAATGTTCCTTTTTGTTACTACTTCCTTCTATATTTATTTTATACACTTTTTAATTTCGTATTATTTTTTTAGCTATAAGCCCCGTAACAGCTTATTGGCCCGTTTTGGCTTATTCCAACGAGCACTATTCTTGTTTTGTGTTGCAATATTACTTTTTACACATCTTACACACGTTCTAACAATTTGGTAACTTGCCATTTAAGTTTTCTAAGCGTTTTCATTTTTCTTATTTTATCTAAAGTGCTTATTTGATCTTATAAGCTTATCCATTAAGCTTATTGAAGATTTCTTTCTTCCATAGTCTTTATAAATGTATTTTGTCCCTAAAGTGTCAAGTTTGAGGGCAAGTAGTCGAGTATTTCGTATACTCGACTATTTTGTCGTTTTCTTAAAATGTTTTTAGCTTATTTCGTGCTTAATTCAAAACCTTTTTCAAAAATTATTTTTCATGTATCTTAGGTATTTTTAAAAAGTAGGCTTTGCAAGTTTTTTTTTATTTGCTAGTTAAGTTTAACATGTTTTGAGTTTTTACGAGTTACGTAATATTTTATTTATTGTAGTTAAAGTCGTTTTAGTTAAAAATTCTTAGTTTAAAAAATTGCTTAGGTTTTCATTTTTAGCCCAATAGCGTTTTCAAATTTTCATTTTTCTTAAAATTTTATATCTTTCGTTATTTTCTCGATTCGCGTGAAAACGCGTTTCGTCGTAGTTGTAATTGTTAGCATCACCCGTCTTTCATTTTCTTTTCTTTTCTCTTTCCAAAAGCGTAAATAACTCAAAATAAATAACGTCTACATTTGTTGGCTAAACACCATACCTCCTCGAGAACAAACTTAAATGGTCAATTTTACGTTTTCCTAAACGTAGAATAAAATACTTACCGCGATTCACGCTTTTCCACAAAAAGTGTGAGTTTTACTCTTCACCAAAATGGCGCCGTTGCCGGGGAGGTGTGTTTAGCCATATTTATTTATCGTGTTTATTTGAGTGTTTACTTTTTTATCCAAAATATTTTTTTATAAGTTGGTGTATGGGAAGAATTGCCATTTGCCTATTGAATTGGAACACAAGGCATATCGGGCCCTAAAGCATTCAAACTTTGACTTAAAGACCGCGGAAGATCACCAAAAAATACAACTTAATGAATTAGATGAATCAAGAGACAATGCTTATGAAAATCCATTGATTTTTAAGGAAAACACTAAAAAGTTTCATGATTCAAAGATTAAAAACCGGGTTTTTAACATTGGTGATCAAGTGTTACTTTTTAACTCTCATTTGAAGATATTTTCCGGAGAGTTGAAATCCCGTTGGTCAGGTTCATTCACCGTCACACAAGTTTATCCTTATGGGACCATCGAGCTAGCTCAAAATGATGGACCTAACTTAAAGGTGAATGGACATAGGCTTAAGCACTACTTCGGTGGGGAAGTCCCTTCTTTGGACGACCTCGACCAAGTCACCTTCCCCAATGATAATTAGCATTGAGGGGATCGAGTCGAGCTCATGACTCGGTAATAAAAAACGAGGTGCTTCGTGGGGGAAATCCCATGCTTATCCATGTACATATTATCGCTTTCTAATATAGTTAATGTGAGGGGATTTGTGCGCTTCCAACTCGTTGTCTCGTGGTTTTTTGTGAATTTTTATCTAGATCATCATCATCGCCACGATTGAAGCCTCTCATGTTCGTTTACGTTAGACTCGATCGTTTGCTTGAAGAAGTTTTCACGAATCCATGACATATCCTTTATTGTTCTAACGATAATCTATTAGCATAATTCATAAATGGCGTTAGATTTATTGTTTATCATCCTTTCCATGCTGTAAGAACTCGTATTTTCCGGCATTATTATTTTATTCCTTTATACATGTTTCTTGAATTTTCCAATATGTTATATTTTCTTTTATTCTTCATACGTAAATCCTGAGATCTCGAGAATTTTAATTAAATTATATTTTAATTATTTTTCTGACTATTTAAAATATTTTATTTGGAATTATAAAATATTTTATTTTATTTTTCCATATTTATTTATATAAAAAATTTTGATTTAAAAGCACTCGCGCGCGTTTTACAAAAAGTTTACCCAAATCGACGGAACGAGAACCGATGGCTATATATTTCGACTTTTCGAAGTCAAAATACTATGTTTCTATAAGATATTTTGTTTTCGTATTATAACTTGCACTGATTCGGAGCGATTTGCATTTTTAGAATTATAACGGGCTAAGATAATTTTGGGCTTAAACTATTTTGGGCTTACACTAAAATAACTTAAGGATGCAAAATTGGGCCAAAAAGCCCAATCTTTCCCCTTTCTTTTCTTCGCGTCATTTATTAAAGCAAAACAAACTCCCTCTTTATTTTTTAGTTACAAAAATATAACCATCTATCCCTGCTCCCTCTTTGTTCGACATTCATCATTACCAAAATCATTCAATCTTCATCAAAACTCAATCACAACTCAATCAAACTACACCAAATCAATCCTTGATTAATTCTAATCACAAACCCACTCAAAAACACCTCATGCAATGATTTTTATAAAATCATGAATCACTAGAATTTGAGTTATTTGGTGTTAGATCATACAATTAGGTTTGTATTGTGATATTTAGGGTTTAGACATTGATAATTTTGTTAGAACCCGTGTTATGATTTTTTTTGTTTTTGGATAAGATTTGATTTGACCATATATGTTATAGATTAATAGTGCCTTGATGAATTTTGGTTAATGTGATGAGGATTTTTATTTTTATGAGTAGGATTGAAGTTGTTTTGATTAGTATTTATAGTGTCCAAATTCGGACAACAGGTATATCAGTCCAAAACTCCCATATTTTTAATTGTTACCTGCACTTTTATAGCTTAAATGGATTCTTTAGGCCTTTTACATATTAGTGGCGAGTTGGATGGGCGATCAACTCGTCCGGATGAGTGAGTTATGGCCGATTTACGGTTGTGAACCCAATCTGACCCAACAGACATGTATAGCTATTTGTTATAGGTCATGGACCATATATTTAACGTTTTAAGACCTGGTGAGTTAGTATAGATTATAATCTAATGAGCGCTGCTGACCTCGAGTCGATAGCTATCACCAAATGGTTTTATGGATAAAACGGTAAACCCGAGTTTGAAAACCTAAATTCTGATTTTGTAACCTTCAAAGAATGTAAGTTTCCCGCTAATTGGTAGTAGCTATTTACTCATGGTTGGTATGGGCCGAAAGTAGAGTCTTGAGGCTTTCCGATGATGGAAATCTCAGGCCCTTAAACCTTATAGGTTAACGGGTTAGTTTGTCCCAAGTTTGACTAGTGCAGTTTGACCATTAAGTGCTTGCGAGGTGGCTGTTAGTGTTTTGGACTTTTAAAAAGTTCCGTAAACTCTTAGATCGAATATGGTTGGACATTCTGGAAACCACATGAGAGACCCGTTCCAGTGGTGAAAACCCCATAATTGTTGGACTTATGGATTGGGAGCTCCGCCCTTTACAAAACAGCTATACCGGAAAATGTGACTTTACGCCTACGGTTAATTAAATTATTGGCGTTTTTAGGTACAAATCACTTGGGTTACTTGATTTGAGACCTTAGGCTATCATGTTATGCATTTTCTACAGGTTGTGTGTCATGAAGGTCATGACCGCACTTAGGCTCGTTTGGTTGTGCAAGTTATATACATATTACATTTTTACAAAAAAATTTGATACAATTATATTTTTATAAAACGCATACTTAAGGGTCGTGATTACTCTTGTAGGTCGCGGGTATCCCTCGGAGTACTTCCATAAGCCTTCTTCAGCCCGGTTCTCATATCCGTCACACTTGTACTAAGGTACTCTTGGCACCATTGTATTGCTTTGATTTCTATTTGATTAAATACCTTGATTATGAAATTGGGGTTTTTGTATTTAGACCATATGCTACTGATGTCAAGGTAGTATTATGATCATTATAGGTCTTGTGTACTTGTAGAGGCATTGCTTAGGGTGTGAAAGTGTTTAGGTGATGTTAGAAGTAAATTTTAGTGTCAAAAATGAGGTTAAGAATGATAGCAGATTGCTACAGCCATTCACGAAATTTTTCTGCAAATAAGACCTGCAACTTTCTTGATTTTTAGATAACATTGGTTGTGTAGTAAAATTGGTGAGTTGGGTGGTTTTTGGAAGTGTCCAGATGAGTAAAATATGGTCTTTTATCAAAACTAGTCAATACTGACATGTGCGCCAAATTTGTGTTTGTGGTCAAAGCATAAAAAGTCAAAGTGGGTATTTTTACGATTTATTACAGTAACATAGGTCAAATTTGAATAATTCCAATTGGTTTCAAGTTAAAATCTTTTACGGAATGTAAATGATGGTCAAAATAGTTTTATGCAAATTTTTGTCGAAAAAGTCAAATCTGAGTAGTCTGCACTAAAACTGCATTTCCCGTTGATTGATAATAGCTTTTGTAACACCCCATTTTGATAAATGGAATGTCACGCGCAATTATGGCGTGTCATCAAAGCATGCAAGGTAATATGTAGTAAAACATACATGACCATAGGGAAAACCGGAATCAAACATCGGTTCCCAAACATAAGCCCAAAACATAACAAAGTAAATGAACTGAATGAAAGACTAAACAAGCATAAATATATGAAGGAAACAGGAGAAGAAGTCTATGGCAGCTTCCATCCTATGCATGTCCTCCAAATGCTCGAGTCTTGGGTACCTGCCGTTTTGGGACATGGAAAGGAAAGCAACGGCTGAGCAAAACGCTCAGTGCACGGATATACAATATAGCATGAAATAGGATAAGCATGCAACATATAACAGCGGAAGACTAAGTTCTGAGTAAACTGGTTAAGTATTAAGAAAACTGGTTTTATAGTTCGAAAAGCCTTATGTTTATCTTATGAAAACTGTTTTAACATAAATATACCATAGCCCATATAGGTCATGAAAAGGTCACGTGCATGAATACTTGGAGGGGTGACCTCATCATGCTGATTAGAGGGGATGCCTCTAATCAATATACTGATTTGGGTAGGAGGGATCAACTCCTTGTGAAGGGTGCAAGGCACACACCACATTCACCATGATAAACTGAATAAAACATGTAACTAGGATGCACCCATACGCCCCACCTGATATAATAATAGGGCCAAAACTGAAAAGGGACGCCACGAGCAATCACTCCGCCGTGGGGAAGTCATAACATCGGTGCCTCCAATGCTATGGTTATGGTACCTCCATAACTAGGTGAAACTGGTCATGCTTGTATATGGCTATAGATTATGCTAATTAAACATAAGCAGTTCAAAACAATAAAACAAATGCTGGGGAAAACAGTTGGCTGCATACGGGGAAATCCTAATAAGGAAAGAATGTCCATACTGAAAGGACGGGAATCCGTACCTCAAGTCCAGTGAATGAACGGAAGAAAGACTCCTACTTCTGGATCACTAACGCTACATGAATACACACGTGTGTAAGTATCGATTCACTGATTACGTACTGGGTTTTTGTGTCTCATTATAGCTGATTTGGTATGTTTTAGGTCATGGTTCACTGTTTAAAGCCTTAAACTGTGTTTATCTTGTATTCTGATTTATCTGATTAAGTATTACTGGTGTTTCATGTATTAATATACTTACTGTGTAATAATAAGTAACTTTCTAAAAATAGCAGGTTTCCAAAAATAGAAAGTTTCCAAAAAATAGAAAGTTTCCAAAAATAGAAAGTTTCCAAAAATAGAAAGTTACCAAAAATAGAAAGTTTCCAAAAATAGAAAGTTTCCAAAAATAGAAAGTTTCCAAAAGTAGAAAGTTTCCAAAAATAGATAGTTTCCTAAAATAGAATTTACTGCTTCAAATAGATTAGTTTCTAAAAATAGAAAGTTTCCAAAAATAGATCAGCTGCCTTAATTAAATAAATTTCCATATATAGAAGGTTTCCATGATTAGATTAGCTGCCTGAAATAGATAGATTTCCATATATAGAAGGTTTCCATAATTAGATTAGTTGCCTTATTTAATTAAGTTTCTATAAATAGAAGTTTCCATATTTAGAATTAAGCTGGTTACATAAGCTAACATATAAGTCTAAGTGTTTATAAGCTTGTTTCTTAAGTCATATGATATAGTATATAGTTTAATTATTATTTCATGTATTTTAATTAAACTATAGGTTAAGCATTTTAATTAAAGTATAACATGTTTTAATTAAAATGAAATGAAAATACTTAGGTTAAAATGTGTATTATTATTATTAATAATATAACCTAAGTCATGTCTAAATTAATTAATTATAGGCATGTTTTAAATAATTAATTAATTATAACTTATAACATAAAATACTTAGGTTAAATTAATGTCATGATAAACTAATAATTAAAATAACCTAAGTCATGATTTAATTAATATTTCATGTTATTAATTAATTATATCCTAAGTTCATAATTCATAAAAATTAACATGTAGCATAAATCATGATTTAACCAACGAACCATGAATCGGGTATGAATTCGACACCGTACCCCGAGCCAAACCCGGGGCACGTGTGTCTCCTTGCTGCCGTGGGTCCCACATGAGTCAACCAAGACCAAAAATGGTCTTGGTGGTGGCGGCAATAGCAAACCAAACCCCCCCGGGTTTGTTTGCTAGGCGGCCAAAACAAACACCCCTTTTAAATCATTCTTTGATTTTAATTAATACCAAAACATGTTAGATCAATGATTAATTATCATGTTTAAATAAAAAAAATAATAACATGTTCATGAAAATAATCAAAGATTAAAAGAATTAAAAAGAATTAAAAAGAAGGGTTAGAAAGGTATACCACTATGTAGCTTGGAAAAAGGATGAACAAACACTGATTATAACAATAGTTTTTAAGATCAAAATCAACAAGAACACCCCTCTTAGGTGTGTTATAGGTGGCGGCTACAAAAGGGAAAAGGAAGGAGAGGAGAAAACTTTTTAGGGTTTTATGTTTAATTTCTTGAAAAGTGAAAATGAATGCATTTTTTTCCCTTAACCCCTTGTTTAGTAAAAATGATGGGCTAGGCCCATTTCTCCTCCTTAATTTCGTGGTTCATGGGGCCCACATGGGGTAACCCAAATGTTTTTCGTGTCCCGATGTTTCGTGTTCGTTCGTGGTTAAACGTGTTCGTGTTTAAAGTGTTTCTGTTTATTTTATCATGTAGTTTATCGTATTCTTAACGCTCGTAATTATATTATATGTATTTACGTAATTATTTTAGTTCGTGTTTTAAAATGGTGATCATGATTTAATTATGTTCACGTGAAATATCTATTAACTGTTTATCATGAGTTCGTACGTAATCGATACTTATCATGTCATACACGTATGTACTTACTTGATTAATAGCACATGAATGTGATCAATACTGAATAAGGTAAGTTTTAATCTAGGACGTACGATCTTAAGGGCACTATTCATGGTAAAAGCATGCGGGTTTTACAATTCTTCCCCCCTAAAAAGAATAATTCGTCCCCGAATTATAGATAAAGTAACTGGAAGCAAAACATACCCGAATCAAACTGGAAAGGTATGCAAAATAACGGAAATGAAGGTGACATGGTAGAAGGGAACGTGGAACGTGACATGTCTTGAAAAGACATGGAACGTGACGTGACTGAAAGGACATATCTAATTGATGAGAAAAACGGATAAAAGTCCGGATGAACTTGTCCGTTTCCAAGTGGCCTCCCTCTTGGAACGGTTCCTTCAGAAGATCCTGACACTAATGATAAATCTTGGTCCTCCTGACCTTGACTTGGAATACGAAGAAATTCTTGGTTATCAACGGAAGGTAGATCCCCTAAATTCGATCGAGAAAAATAAGAGTTAACGTGCAAGGGTAACTGAAACGTTACGATGCAAGACCATCTGACTTAACTGATAATTAGAAACGATGCGCGAGACATAAAGAAACGTAGTACGTGAACAATTTTGAACGTGATACGTGAAAAATTTTGAACGTGCTACGTGGAGATATGGCGAGTGTAGTATGAGAAAACATATCGTGATCCATGATACGTGTAACCTAATTTGATCAGGATATGAGGAACGTGGAATGAACATGACATGTGAGACATATCGTGATCATATAATATAATGGCGGTGACGTCAAACGCTACAAGGTGAGACGTGGAATATGACGTGAAACGTCTATCTGATGATGGAGAGTTATACTAAACTTGGGTCTGGTCTCACAAGTTCTTGCAACTTCCAGAACGAGAAAAGAAATGAACGTAGAATCGTAAGCCAAAATACGATCATGAACGTGAATAGTGTCATGAACGTGAGCGCGAATGCAAGTCGTGGAATTAGAATGAAGACGTGAAGTAAGTTAGGAGTACAATTACGAATCTTTGTCTGACCCGATAGCTGAGGGATTGCCAAGTGATCGGATGAGCCTTGGCTGGAACATGTTTGTTCAATCTGTTGGTTCTGAAATCCGTACGGATGTAAGGATTCTGCAGACTTGATCAAACTGTTGATAATAACCCAGATAGCATCCTGCTTCTTCTGAGTTTGCTGAAGTCTGGTAACCAAAATCCGTGTAGATCTTGTCCCATTTTAGTTCCCAATTTCAGATGATGAAACATCCCAGTTTGTTGGTGTCCTATCTTAGCCTGTTGGTATGTCAGGTACACAGATATGGACATAGCTGTATCCTGCTTCGTAGAAACTTGATACATAGAAGGTTGCGAAACTCTGAGTCTTTGAATCAGACTTCTCCTAGCGTAGGATTTCCTAGAACACCTAATGTAGTGTAGGGTTCTCTCCTTTACGCATAAGCTGAGTCATGGTAAGATTAACCATAGAAACCCATGTGATTCAGTGTGTCACTGTAATCAAACAGAATTGATATTGGAAAAATTTCCAGGGTAGAATTTCTCTTGTCATAGAATTTGCAATATAGTGTAGATATGGTCTTCCTGTTCTTCTCTAGGCTTAGAGGAAATCAGGTTATCCTCAATGAAAACGCTGATGAATTTGTTTAGGAGTTCATGGAACTCAATTTATTAAGTCCATAATGCGGTTGGAGCATTGATGAGACTAATTCAAAATCATACATTTAGCATGACCGAGTCGTGTACGAATAGCAGTCATGGACATATCCTGCTTTTCCACTCATCATTGTTGGCAGCATGATCGTGAGTTCGATCTTGGAAAAGTGATTAACACCATACGGTTGATTGGACATGTCGTCAATATGTGGAGGAGAATAACGGTCATGAATGGTGATTTGTTTAAGTCGATGGTAGTCGACACATAATCTCATGGTACCATCCTTCTCCTTGAAGGTTCTTCTGGAATGTATAGGAAGACTTTGGAATAATCAACTGGCTATGCGTAAAAGAGTTAAGTGGTTGTGTCTTACTGACAGCTAGAAAATTTTAGCGACCATGGCTAACAATGCACATGCTTGTAAGCATAGATAATTGCATAGATTTTCCTGATGGAAATCAAACTGAATGTATTCAGGAGCCTGAACATTACTGTACATAATTATGAATCATAGCATGGTGTGGTGTTCATAGTACATAATTAGGATAAAATTCATCTCGTGTCTGTCCGAGGAAATGCGTTAGCAGCTTGGGTCTTATCATTAAGCTGAAGGAAAACCTTCGTATGCGTGGGAATACGAAAGGCGTCCTTCATGGTCATGAATACATGAAATATGGTGAAAGAAATGAAAGTGACATCGGCAACGTGACAGTTCTCACTTATGCGCCGATAATGGTATTAAAATTCTTGTGGCCTGATTAATACATGGCACAACAAAATGGATATACCCTTGGAGGGTACCCTGAATTTCTTAGAAATGTTCCATAATTAGACGTGAGTCATGTGTCTTGACTCGTGTCCTGAGAAATGTAAGCGTGACATATGTCTTGACTGGTATCTTGACATGTGTCCTCAGAAAGTATACATGAGACATGTGTCTTGACTGATGTCTTGACATGTGTCTCGAGATGTGAAACAATTAGAACTACAAATATTAGGTTAAAATGCCAGAATTGGCGGATCGGTTGGGTTACTGATCATTTGTATGTCTGATCACGTCCGTGGCCGGAGCCTCGGTTGTGATTTCTAGGATAGTTGCTGTCATAGTAGTGGTTACTATCATCTTGTCTGTCGGTTCCATGACGGTCATTCTCATGACAGTGACTCATGTAACTATTTAGCTGAGTGGCCGGCTGGTACTGGTTTGCACTCATATGGCTGAAATGACAGCCGAACAACGTGTGACATGTAATTATGAATTTGGGACAATGATTGATGGGAATTGTCTGATGGTGAAGCATCTTCTCGTCCAATTGCTTTGCTCCGACGCCTTTGTCTTCGTCTTTTAGGATCTCCAGGTTGTGAACAGCATCAGCATCAGCATCTCGTAGCGTCTCCCAACATCAGCAGCATCAACCTTCAGTAACATCTCCAAGCTATGAACGGCATCGACAACCTTGTAGAATATCAGCAAGTGAACATACGCCTGAGATGATTTAGAATCGACTAGCGAATACTCGTGAAGTATTGCAAGTAGAATACACATGGATTAATACACATGAATTACGGTACGTGGAGTACACATGGAATGCACATGGAATGATCGGTATGGACTCGTTCATTTGTCATGATTTACGGAAAGTAAACCGGTTAAACGGTTAAGAAAACCATCATGATAACCTGACAGTATTAGCATAGACATCATTCTGGTTGCATAGAGAAACGCTAACGTGTGGTTACACAAAATTCAACGATGATTTGCCTGACAGCATGATCAATGGAAACCAACCATGACTATCATGAAAGCATGATTCAAGAAATCTAACAATGTCTTGCAGGACAACGTAAATAACAAAAGAGGCGTGAAACATAATCAACATGAAGACGTAATTATTACGAGGAAACACGAAACCATCTATTACGAAGAAGTGTATAACATAATCAGCATGAAACTGAAGTTAACCATGACAGTATGAAGGCATACTTGACATAAAGACATAATAACTTATGATGGGACATGAAAAAAAAAATTTATGCCAATTTAAATCATGAGAAAATTTTTATGCAAGAAAACAGTGCATGAATGCGTAATGTAGTTTATAAAACCTTTATATGTGCGAGGGAACGCCTATGGGTCGGTTCCAAAACAAAAGACATGGCGAGGGGACGCCTATGGGTCGGTCCCAAAGTTAAAAGTTTCGATAAAAGCACATGCGACTAAATAGGGCCAGTCCTGTACCAACCATTACTTAGTCAAAATTCCTGCAACAGATGACATATGATATAAATGCATGAATGCATGGAACATAATAATTAAAAGTCATTGTCAAAACTTAACAGAAAAAAATTTTATGTGAAAATTATGAACTACTGGGGTTCAGTTCACATAATCACAGTTCACTAGGAACATCATGCATAGACACTGACACATAACTAAGTATGGATGACGGTTGTTCATTCCATATTAGTAAGACGATACTGGTGAAAACATCATGGTGAGAACAACAAGGTGCTGAAAACGTCATGGCTAAAACAAAAGGTGCTGAAAACATAATGGTTAAAACAACAACGCGCTGAAACATCAATACGTGGAATAACAATCGTTGGCCTAGGAAGCTCCTGGTGACTACCCACTAGTCACAGGTCAAGTTTTAGAGCCTACAGGTCGAAGCCTTGGCTCTGATACCATAATTGTAACACCCCATTTTGATAAATGGAATGTCACGCGCAATTATGGCGTGTCATCAAAGCATGCAAGGTAATATGTAGTAAAACATACATGACCATAGGGAAAACCGGAATCAAACATCGGTTCCCAAACATAAGCCCAAAACATAACAAAGTAAATGAACTGAATGAAAGACTAAACAAGCATAAATATATGAAGGAAACAGGAGAAGAAGTCTATGGCAGCTTCCATCCTATGCATGTCCTCCAAATGCTCGAGTCTTGGGTACCTGCCGTTTTGGGACATGGAAAGGAAAGCAACGGCTGAGCAAAACGCTCAGTGCACGGATATACAATATAGCATGAAATAGGATAAGCATGCAACATATAACAGCGGAAGACTAAGTTCTGAGTAAACTGGTTAAGTATTAAGAAAACTGGTTTTATAGTTCGAAAAGCCTTATGTTTATCTTATGAAAACTGTTTTAACATAAATATACCATAGCCCATATAGGTCATGAAAAGGTCACGTGCATGAATACTTGGAGGGGTGACCTCATCATGCTGATTAGAGGGGATGCCTCTAATCAATATACTGATTTGGGTAGGAGGGATCAACTCCTTGTGAAGGGTGCAAGGCACACACCACATTCACCATGATAAACTGAATAAAACATGTAACTAGGATGCACCCATACGCCCCACCTGATATAATAATATGGCCAAAACTGAAAAGGGACGCCACGAGCAATCACTCCGCCGTGGGGAAGTCATAACATCGGTGCCTCCAATGCTATGGTTATGGTACCTCCATAACTAGGTGAAACTGGTCATGCTTGTATATGGCTATAGATTATGCTAATTAAACATAAGCAGTTCAAAACAATAAAACAAATGCTGGGGAAAACAGTTGGCTGCATACGGGGAAATCCTAATAAGGAAAGAATGTCCATACTGAAAGGACGGGAATCCGTACCTCAAGTCCAGTGAATGAACGGAAGAAAGACTCCTACTTCTGGATCACTAACGCTACATGAATACACACGTGTATAAGTATCGATTCACTGATTACGTACTGGGTTTTTGTGTCTCATTATAGCTGATTTGGTATGTTTTAGGTCATGGTTCACTGTTTAAAGCCTTAAACTGTGTTTATCTTGTATTCTGATTTATCTGATTAAGTATTACTGGTGTTTCATGTATTAATATACTTACTGTGTAATAATAAGTAACTTTCCAAAAATAGCAGGTTTCCAAAAATAGAAAGTTTCCAAAAAATAGAAAGTTTCCAAAAATAGAAAGTTTTCAAAAATAGAAAGTTACCAAAAATAGAAAGTTTCCAAAAATAGAAAGTTTCCAAAAATAGAAAGTTTCCAAAAATAGAAAGTTTCCAAAAATAGAAAGTTTCCTAAAATAGAATTTACTGCTTCAAATAGATTAGTTTCTAAAAATAGAAAGTTTCCAAAAATAGATCAGCTGCCTTAATTAAATAAATTTCCGTATATAGAAGGTTTCCATGATTAGATTAGCTGCCTGAAATAGATAGATTTCCATATATAGAAGGTTTCCATAATTAGATTAGTTGCCTTATTTAATTAAGTTTCTATAAATAGAAGTTTCCATATTTAGAATTAAGCTGGTTACATAAGCTAACATATAAGTCTAAGTGTTTATAAGCTTGTTTCTTAAGTCATATGATATAGTATATAGTTTAATTATTATTTCATGTATTTTAATTAAACTATAGGTTAAGCATTTTAATTAAAGTATAACATGTTTTAATTAAAATGAAATGAAAATACTTAGGTTAAAATGTGTATTATTATTATTAATAATATAAGCTAAGTCATGTCTAAATTAATTAATTATAGGCATGTTTTAAATAATTAATTAATTATAACTTATAACATAAAATACTTAGGTTAAATTAATGTCATGATAAACTAATAATTAAAATAACCTAAGTCATGATTTAATTAATATTTCATGTTATTAATTAATTATATCCTAAGTTCATAATTCATAAAAATTAACATGTAGCATAAATCATGATTTAACCAACGAACCATGAATCGGGTATGAATTCGACACCGTACCCCGAGCCAAACCCGGGGCACGTGTGTCTCCTTGCTGCCGTGGGTCCCACATGAGTCAACCAAGACCAAAAATGGTCTTGGTGGTGGCGGCAATAGCAAACCAAACCCCCCCGGGTTTGTTTGCTAGGCGGCCAAAACAAACACCCCTTTTAAATCATTCTTTGATTTTAATTAATACCAAAACATGTTAGATCAATGATTAATTATCATGTTTAAATAAAAAAAATAATAACATGTTCATGAAAATAATCAAAGATTAAAAGAATTAAAAAGAATTAAAAAGAAGGGTTAGAAAGGTATACCACTATGTAGCTTGGAAAAAGGATGAACAAACACTGATTATAACAATAGTTTTTAAGATCAAAATCAACAAGAACACCCCTCTTAGGTGTGTTATAGGTGGCGGCTACAAAAGGGAAAAGGAAGGAGAGGAGAAAACTTTTTAGGGTTTTATGTTTAATTTCTTGAAAAGTGAAAATGAATGCATTTTTTTCCCTTAACCCCTTGTTTAGTAAAAATGATGGGCTAGGCCCATTTCTCCTCCTTAATTTCGTGGTTCATGGGGCCCACATGGGGTAACCCAAATGTTTTTCGTGTCCCGATGTTTCGTGTTCGTTCGTGGTTAAACGTGTTCGTGTTTAAAGTGTTTCTGTTTATTTTATCATGTAGTTTATCGTATTCTTAACGCTCGTAATTATATTATATGTATTTACGTAATTATTTTAGTTCGTGTTTTAAAATGGTGATCATGATTTAATTATGTTCACGTGAAATATCTATTAACTGTTTATCATGAGTTCGTACGTAATCGATACTTATCATGTCATACACGTATGTACTTACTTGATTAATAGCACATGAATGTGATCAATACTGAATAAGGTAAGTTTTAATCTAGGACGTACGATCTTAAGGGCACTATTCATGGTAAAAGCATGCGGGTTTTACAGCTTTGATAGTGTTTCTTAATGATTTAAAAAGACAATAATTGTATATTTTCAGGGTCATAGAGTTTGAGTTTATAGCTATTATAGAACTATAGATATGATACAATCTTTACAGCATGTTTCTGAAAATTTAGTGCAGCCAATTTGTCAACGTTAATTTTCGACTCAAAGTGTACAAGTGTTTGCTAATTATGGGTTTGATGAGTATTGCCAATGTTTATAAATATGATCATACAGTGGGTAAGTAGTGTTTTTAAGTCAAAATTGATTCGAGTCAATAGGTTGCAACGCCTTGCGAGTTATAAGATGGTTTATGTACTAATAGTAACCAAAGCGTTTTCTAAACGTTATTTTTGTATCTTCTAAGTTTTCACGCCCTGTTATGGTAGGTCTCGGATGACTTAAAGTTTCTTGATTTCTTGTTGTTACTACTCAGCCCTCAAGTTCCATATTGATTCACCTCGTAGCTAAGGTGAGTTCATAGCCCCTTTTTACTTGCACAATGTTTCTAACGCGGGGTGAGATTTTACATGGTAGAACACAACCATTTATAAAAAACTGTACACTATCCAGAACTTGTATGCTATCTAGACTTGTATGTTTCCAACAGTTTTCATTGATATTATTGCTTTTAGTCAATAGCCTTAAGTTTCCTCTCTTGATCATGAACCGTGAATTTATTTGTGTTGCTAAGCGCGAATGTTGTAGGTGGATCCATCGGGATTAACAATCTCCGTCCCGATTACCTTGACGCATTTAGCATTTGATTTGTTATTTGAGTATTTAGTCTGAATACTCACTAGAGGAACTTACATGAGTTAAGCTTCGGTTCATGAACTAAATAGCAATAATAATGTTTCAGACTATGGTTAATGTACATAATCATTTCCCTTATTTGTTGTTTACAAATGAATGCTTGTGTTCCACACCTTTATAGCTAAACCTATGAATATCACTCAACTTTATGTTGACGATTTTACATGTTTAATCTCAGGTATTAATACTTAGCTTTGCTTGGATGGGAGCGCACAGGATATTTTCGCAGCTTGGAGATTTATGTGTTACTTTTAAACTTTGGTTTTGGTAAAAACTGTCAGAAGTTATTCTGTATTTTTGGTAACTATATGTTACAAAACCACGTTTAAATAATAGATTTTCTGCATTATAAAACTCTGGGACCCTTTGCTTAAAAACTCTGATTTTTATGATGTAATTTATAAGTTCTTATTACGTCAACTTTATGTCAACAATATTTCATTGTCTCTTGTACCATGACGTGACACCCCCTTGCTGCCTAGTTATTTCATACCTGATTTTGGGGGTCTCACAGATTGGTATCAGAGCGATGGTTATAGTGAACTGAGTCGTTTTTCAAAACTTAGTCTATTACCGAAAAGTTCAAATATTTCATGTTTATAAGTGTCAAACACAGAATCTGCCATTGCTGTTCGATATCTGCGTGGGTAACTCTCTAATCCTTATTATTTATTTTTAATTATTGTTATAGTATTTCACCTCTTGATTACATTTTGAAATATTACATTACCCTCATGAAGATAATTACTATCTCCTTTCAAAGCCTTTGTGCTCAATGAATTATCATTGGATATTACTGTGACTACATCTGCCCTTACTGTATTTCTTGAATTCTTGTTCATGTAAACTTGATCTTGTTACAATAATTTTATATTGTTATGACGTTACATACTTGTATTCGGAGCGCGTATGCTGCCGACTTTTCATACTCACTTTTCTGAGTACTGTTGTTATTCCGTCTATGCGTGATACGACTGACCTCACATACTCGTTCGTTTTGAACCGTCAGTTTTTCTCGACTCACTGTTACATGTCGTGTGTATTCTCGTGATACCATTGTTTGGGATTAAGAAGTGATGCTTTCAATGAAACTTCCTATTTTCATTTTACTCCCCTGTGTGTTACTTTCATTGTTAAAATCCTTTAAGATATCAACTTAGATATCTAAATTGCCTTCTAACCATATGTGATTGGATGTCTTGAGAAATAGACTATCGACCCTTGTGTAGCTCAATGTGTCTCTGGAAAAGACTAAAGGACATCGTGTGAGTCACACATCTCGAAGCATTCCTTGAATCCGTGTTGAATAATATCGTGGGTTTTCGTAACCTTGACTGCCTTTTACATCATCGTTTTACTCAACTCTCGAATATCGATTAGATATTACTTCATTGACCATTCTACATTTCGACTTCAAATTTCAACGTCCATTTGTACCTTGAAAACACCATCGTTATCTTGTAATTCATCCTCTATTATGTGACGATTGTTTGGAATAAGATTCTACCTCTATAAACTTGTATCTTTCCCTTTCATTAAACCTTCCCACTATGGGAGTGCAACTTGTTAATGTTCTATTTCTTTCTCGATATGTCTTGTGATTTTGGAAAATCACGCAACCAAGAGACATTCCTGCATTGCATCTTGAAATCGAAGACACGGATGTCATGCGCCGTTTTTTATTTCTTAGATTATTGTTGGTATTCTTGAACCATTTTTATACTATGTTTTCATTTACGTGCTTAATTATACAATTTATTTTCTTTTGTTTATATGGAATCCACAAGTCATGTGTGTGTACATAAATTTCGGGTCATTATGAAGTTTGACTAAATTTCAAGGTGTGTCAAAAAATATAATTTCTGTAGGAAAGTTACATGTAATTTAACGATGTCGAGAAAATATTTTTATAAACCTTAACATAAAAATATATTTTTTTACTTGTTAAGACGTTCGTTTAGGATAAAATTTCGACCCGAAGATCTTAAAAACGAGCAAGTTACGCTCATTTGAAATTTGTAAAATTTAAGAACTTATTTTCTGCGTATATGGAAATTATTGCTGATGCAGGTGGTAGAATCTTCATTTCTGGTTCGTTTCGGCCTTCGGCCGAAACACCAAAGTTGTCTGAATGTCCTTTTACGTCTACCGCGAGGGAATTAGTGTCAAAACTGAATATTTATGGATCTTTTATATAATAAAGTCTGCATTTTCTAAAAATATCATTTTGTTGACAGATCTGATGCGAAGGCGTTTTCGCCTATTTCTGGTCCGTTTCGAGTCACGAGTAAAACTAAAAAGTTGTCTAACATGCCGAATTCTGCGTAGGTAACCTAGCCCAAAAACTAGTATAATTGGGTAAAATCTTAAAATAAAAACCTGCGGTTTATGATAATATAGTCAAACCTGCGCAGAACGTGCATGGCACTTTTGTCATTTTACGTTCGATTTCAGATCTTGAGTTGTTCGAAACATTGTTTACACTAAATTGCTCCGAGTCTTGAAAATGTCATTTTACGGGTTAATTGATCGGGTCAGACCTAAAAGTCAAAGTTGACTAAAAGGTCAAAGCTGATAGAATTTTGAAATATGGTTTTTAGGCGTTTTTAGTTCGTTTGAGCTTGTATAACTTTAACAAAAGATATTTTACAACTATCAAACATTAGTTACGTTTGAAGACGTTTAAAAATAGTAATTTTGGGTACGAGTTATACATACATATATTGTGAACTTTTGAAATCGAGTGTTTGGATAAACAGGTGGCGAGCTATAGTTTTGTCGAAAAAGTTGTGCATTTCTTTTTATGTTAATTAGTTTACGATGTGAATGCATATGGAATTCCTTATCCTTTCTTTTTATATGACTTATTTATCATTCTTTATTATCTTTCTTTTCTCAAATCGTACCACTGATTTGTGTCGACATTTGAAGTTCTTATTTTCACATCTTTCGTTATCATTTTGACACGTGTCTCATGACAATTCCGGCTAAACCTTTTGAAACCTTATTACTTTGTAATCATTTCATCGATGTTCTAATTAATTACTTTTTACTACTTCCGTGTAACCTACTCGCTATTATATATGACATCAAAATGTTACCATATAAACTCAAACTAGTATTGTTTGCGAATCATATTACAAAATGTTCCACTTAGGCCTTATTAAATACTTGAATGTGTAAGACTTATGCACACGACTTAACCAAATGCGAATACCATCATGGATTAAACCAAAAAGAAAGATTAGATTAGATGAAGAATAAAGAGAAACAAAAAGGTTGTGAATTCCTAGTGAGAGAAAGACATAAGTTTTTCTCTCTACAATCTATGAAATGGAAAACACACACCCAGAAATGAGGTGTTTAGTTTGTTTTATACTACAAATATAAGGTATAGAAGGCCTTCCTCATTTGTGTGTTCGGGACTAATTCCTGTTACATACATAACATTATACTAGAACTCTCAACACCATTAAGTAGCATTTTCCACGAGCTTCACAACGGTATATTATATGACCATCACTTTAAATACGGCTAACAATCTCCCCCTAAGGGGTGGTCATGTAATATGTGACTTCACTTCTTTGATGTTGCAGACTTTGAAGCTCGTTGTCTTGAGAGTTCTTTCATAGTTACTTTCATGACTTGTGATCTTGGATCTTTGATCTTTGCCTTGACTTGATCTTAAAACTTTGCCAACTTGTGTTCTTGTGTCTTTCCCCACATACTCATATTTTGTGTTGTCTTGAAAGTTAGTTAACAATCTCCCTTAATTTTCAGAGTAGCGGAAGTATTTGTCTTTAGATGTTCTTGAGCTTTCTTCATCTACATGAGCATGTGGTCTTGAATTACGACTCTTTTGAGGTTACGCCACCGTTTGCATTCCTCTGGTTTCCCATTATACAGTACGAATATTGTACCTGTGATTAGGTAAGTTCAAAGAACTTCCTTGACAGGGTTTCGGCTGTGGTAGCCGTTCTTGATACTTGAATATATCGAAAGATAATTCAAAGTGAGGAGTGAATCATGCAGTTCCATTCTGCTGATTAAGTCATCAATTCAATTTCCTGGAACAAGTTTGAATCAATTAAGAATCAAACCATTGTTGCTTTCCAGTTGACACAAGTTTGATTCATATAGAATCGCACAAGTTACCTACCGCAGTGCTATTTGATGATGACACTGGAAGGATTTCCATTCGCCACTGTAAATACTGAAAAGTATTACTCTGAATGTTCTGGCAAGATCATAAAGATATTGCATAGATACCTGGAATGAGTATGAATCAAAATAGAATCAAACCACTGTTGCTTTCCAGTTAGCATATGTTTAATTAAAGTGAATCTTACATATGACCTACCGCAGTGCTGTTTGATGTCGACACTGGAAGGATTTCCATTCATCACTGTGACTACTAGAGAGTATCACTCTGAATGTTCTAGCAATACCACAAGGATAAAGCGTAGGACTTTGTAAATTATCGCTTGTGTTCTAGTGATGAACAACAATTGATATATGGAATAAGTGTCCTAATGAGATTTTTTGATGAATCTCGTTGGCTCTAGACTCTATAAGTGCACGTTTATTTGGTGATCGGAGGCTGGAGCAGACTGCCACCTATTCAATATCTACTATCTCGGAGTGAGAAAGTTGATAGAAATGAGTTGAGCTCCGTGACAATAAAACAAACTTCTTTTGAGAGAAGCTTGAGTAGGTTGGGAAGGTTTGTGCATTATATCACTGGGTCCATGATGCTTTGTCTTCAATACCAGAAATCATCAACTTGATTCTGATAGTAGATGTATTGACCCGGTTTCTGCCTAAGTTGTATGGAGGGCTATTTTCTTTTCACCCTTTATCCTGACATTTCTTTTTCATTCTTCAACCCCTTCAATGCTTACCAAGACGTCATAACTAGAACCTTGTTGTGATTGTTCCAGTGCTAACTTAAGTCATTAGTCGGCATTATTCTCGTACACTCAACTGCTCCATCTTTCCTAAGGACTTCTAAGTTCTAATGGATTATCCCTGGGAAGATCCCTCCGGTTTTGGTTGGATCATAGGACGAGTACCTAACCGCCTTTTGACACCAATACCATCGTGAATTAATGTGTTGAAGGGTATAGATATCGTAACCAGAAAAACCAATTGAAAATGCAATCAAGGTGTTTATGAAATCAATGTTTACACCTTGAAAGTTTTCTATATCACCAAAATGCTCCCCTACATATGTTCATCATAAAATGAAAGGTTTTTGCACATATTAGGAAGAGAAATCACTTATATCAAAGATCTTATCTAAGATGACACATTTTGAACACATTTTAATCACTATTCTTCCCCTCAAAAGTTGCATGTGATTGAAATTTTTGTGAAACTAGTGATGAAACATGGAGAGAATAATGTTGCATGAAAGTTTGTACTCCCTCTCGAAAAGAAATTCTAATTAAACTAGGGGAGTATACGAGCACACAGTTTTGAAATACCTTGAAAAATTATGCTCAAACCCGAGAAAACTGTATTTCCCGTTGTTGAGGTAAAATGTACATAAATGAACATTTTCCTTGAGTTCATGAGCTTAAAACTTTGAATGTTTACTATAAGCCCATGACCGAGAAAAATTAATTTCCCGTTGTTGAAGATAAGTCATAGACTTTCCTTTCTTTGGGACCGGGTTATAGTCTGACATGTGACTATAAGCCATTATGAGAAGAAAGTAGAAAAGACATGTTTTGAAAACATTTGAGCTCTCATCGAACTTTATGTACGTACCCGTGTCGTTATTGAGCGAGATTTCAAAGTACGTCCATATTATCGATGCTGAGAGACATGTCGGAGAAGAATATTTTTGGTATTTTTGAAAGATTTTCTCATTTTTTATTTTGTTTTTATAGGTTTTATATTTTTGTATTTTGATTTTCTGATAGATATATACAAGATTACTGCGAATGTGCAAGACGTTCAAGTTTATCTGGAGTGAAACTACGCATACCAAGTCGACGAACCAAGAATTCAAATCTGTCTTGAGATAGAACTTTGGTGAAGATGTCGGCTAGTTGGTAGTCCGTCTTGACAAAATACAGTTCGATCGTTCCTCTTTCTATATGCTCCTTTATGAAATGGAATCGGACAGCAATGTGCTTGGTCTTGGAGTGTTGGACCGGGTTGCATGATATGGCTATGGCTGATTGTGAATCACAATAAATAGGAACTTTATTAAAGTGAAAGCCATAATCCGTGAGTTGTGTTCTCATCCAAAGGACTTGAGCACTACACACGGATAGAGACACATATTCTGCTTCCGCGGTGGACAACGCGTGCAATCTTGTTTTCTTGAGGACCAGCTGACTAGCTTTTCGCCTAAGAATTGTGCTCCACCGGAAGTGCTCTTGAATATATCATGACACCCTGCATGGTCGGCATCTGAAAAACCAGTTAGATTATAACCAGAATCCTTCGTATACCAGAGACCCATGTGAATAGTTCCCCGGAGATAACAAAAGATACTTTTAACCTCCTTGAGGTGCTTCTCGGTTGGCTTAGCCTGGTACCGAGCACATAAACAAGTAGCATGCACAATGTCTGGTCTGCTTGATGTTAAGTACATTAGGGACCCGATCATACTTTGGTATTTTGTAGCATCTACAAATGTCCCTTTCTTATCCAAATCAAGCTTGTGTTTAGTGTCCATTGGTGTACCAATAGGATCACAGTTTTCCATGCCAAATTTCGTTAGAATCTCAAGCACATACTTGGACTGATTTATGAAAATACCACTAGGGGATTGGTGAACTTGAAGACCAAGAAAGAACGTCATTTCCCCTATCATGGACATTTTGAATCTGCTTTTCATAAGGTCGGCAAATAATATGGAATATTTTGGGTTTGTAGAGCCAAATATTATATCATCTACATAGACCTGAGCCACCAAGATGTCGTTGCCGTAGTGCTTGATAAACAACATTGGATCAATGGTTCCTTTGCTGAAGTGATTCTGGAGAAGAAATGATGATAATTCGTCGTAGCATGTCCTCGGTGCTTGTTTCAAACCATAAATTTCCTTTTTCAATTAATAGACATGGCTTGGATGTTCGGTGTTGATGAAACCTTCAGGTTGAAATACGTAGACGTCTTCTTTTAACGGCCCATGCAAGAAAGCCGTCTTTACGTCCATTTGATACACAGTGAACGATTTGTAAGCAGCGTATGCCAAGAAAATCCTAATAGCTTCCATTCGAGCAACCAGGGCAAAGGATTCTGCAAAATCAATTCCCTCATTCTGTTTATATCCTCTCACAACTAACCTAGTCTTGTTCCTGATGACCGTTTGCTCTTCATCCATCTTGTTTTTGAATAACCATTTCAGGGTAAGGGGATCGATATTGTCCGGGCGTGGTACTAATTCCCATACATCAAGCCGGATGAATTGATTGACCTCTTCTTGCATAGACTCAATCCATGATGCGTCAGTCATTGCTTCTTTAACACTTGCTGGTTCCATTGTGCTGACTGATAGTGCATAGATACACATATCACCGTCGGTACGCAGCTGATTTCGTGTTGAGACTGGTCGTGAGAGATTGCCAATCACTTGAACCAAAGGACGATTCTTATTCCATTTGTGTTCATGAGGAAGTGTATGAGAAACTTGATGCGAGATCGACGGATCCACATATGGTGTTGAAGACTGAGTAGTACTTGTGGAAGCCGCAAATGGATTAACAAACTCATGTTCGTTGAGCATCGCATTGTTTGCATTTTCAGCAACTATTTCATTCTGAAAATGAACATGATTAGGAATTTGCTGAGAATGTTGTTGAGTTGCGTCAGCAGTCGGAGAAGTGGTTGGAATATTTGGAGGAAATATGGTTGAGGTTGACGTAGATGGTGCAAAAGTAGATGTCGTTGGTGTAGATGCATTCGGGGGTTCTTGAACTACCGTAGCAGGTGCAGCCGGGGCATTATGAGGAACACCAAATGACGAAGGACCCTCCATATATTCATCATAGATTGGCCCAAATAAAACTTCCAAGTCACGTTCTGAGTGTTGTAACGATGAGATTGCAAACAGTGCAAATTGAAGCGCGAGTCCTGAACTTACGTGTCCAGAAGTCTGACCTTGAGGCTCGGGATGTGAACTTCTATGTTGAGAGGCCATACCCGAGATTTCATCAAAGGTAACATTCATAGTCTCCATTTCCTTTCTTGTCCTTTGATTATAAATCCTGTAAGCACACGCAGTTGAAGAATACCCAATGAAAAAGCCAATATCACCTTTAGGTTCAAGTTTACCGATATCTTCACGATCATTCTTCGGATAACATAATGCACCAAAGACATGTAAAAATGAAATATCCGGTTTTCTTCCATTAATGATCTCATATGGTGTTTTGTTGAAACGGGTGTGAATAATGTAGCGGTTTTGAGTATAACATGCAGTTGCTATAGCGTCGGCCCAAAGGAATAACGGTGCACTGGAGGAGAGAAGCATCGTCCGAGCAGCTTCAACTAACGTACGATTCCTCCGTTCCACAACTCTATTTTTCTCTGGAGTTCTTACAGCCGAAGTTTGATGAGAAATCCAAACTTCGTAAAAATAAGCTTTCAGTTTCTGATTGGTGAATTATGTGTCGTTATCCGTTCTTACAATGATAACATGGGCTTGAAGTAGCACTGGTGTTTTCTTCAAGAAATTAATAATTACATCAAGGGCTTCATCCTTTGATGCAACAAAATGAACCCATGTGTAACGAGAATAATCATCCACAATTACTAGGACATACCACTTTCCATTAATGCTTTTGATTCTCATTGGGCCACACAAATCCATATGAAGGAGATGTAACCTATTCGTCGAATTTGGAACAGGTTTGGGTTTGTGAGGCTTCTTCTTACTTTTTCCTTGCTCACAGGAAGGACAAAAATGGTCTTTTGTATATTTGAACTTTGGAAGACCGGTAACGAGATCATCTTTCGCGAGTTGGGTGATGGCATCGAAATTGAGATGATATAACCTTTGATGCCATAACCATGACTTTGTTGATGTGGCTCGGGCCATGAGACAAATTGGAGAAGCAGCAAACATTTGAAAAAGATCAATGGTGTAAAGGTTGGTGGTACGATTTCCTTTCAACAAACCAATTCCTTCATGATCTCTTACAAAACATGTATGACTTCTGAAAGCAACCTCCAAGTATGAATTATAAAATTGCCCAACCGAGAACAAACTGTGTCCCAAGCCGTCAACAAAAGAGACTCTGGTGATGATTATATTTCCCCAATGAAGATCACCATAGCCTAGAATTGCCTCAACATGATCATTTCCAAATCGAACAGTTCCCATGAAACGCCATATAAAGTTCTTGAGAAGGCTTCGATTCCCAGTCATATGTTTGGAACAACCTGAGTCTACGTACCAGAGACAAATTTCAACAGCCCGCTAATGATAAGAGAAGAAAATATTTTGGCAACCGATGAAATAGGTTCCTGTAGGTGATAGGTGTGAAAACACCCATCCTTTTACCACTTATTTCTTGCTAAAACAAGACCCAAACGCGTATTTAATGTCATTTGTTTGGAATTATGCGTGGTTTGTGTGTTTGTTGTGTTTTCAGAGCCAACCGGATAAATATTGAAGAAAACATGGGATTGCACGGGTTTTATCGAAGAAAAAGACTCAAGACGAAGTCTATTGTCCAAGAGATGCAAAAGATTTGAATTCAATGGGCCTATTTGAAGATTTATCGAAGAAAAGGACCAAAGATGGAAGATTTACATATGTCGAAGAACTCAAGTTTATTAAACAAAGAAATTAAAAGACGAGTTGAATTTATTCGTCGACAAATCCCGAATCGAAATCGAAAACGTCAACTTTACTGAAAAGACGAGAAGACAAAAAGAAGGAAGAAATCCCACTCACCGACCAAGCCCAAGGCCTATAAATAGGATTCACCTCACAACTTTGGAAGCTAGTCTTTATTTTTATTTTTCTTTCTTTCCTGTTTTCGTAGGAAGAACACCAACTCCCTTAAGGAGTTTGGTGATTTTTACTTTTCTTGAATCCTTAGATCTTGTAAGTTTTAATACCTTAATCTTTCAATATCATCCGTCATTTCATCTTTTTCATCTTCATCTTTTTGATTTAAAGTCTCAAGTTCTTATTTGGTAGATTTTGATCTTCAAAAGTAAGTGGGTTTTATGTTTTTAGTGTTTTGATTTGATGTTTATGATTAGTAGATGAATAATAGTTACTTTGGTTTAATATTTTGGTAAAAACTTGGTGAATTTTGTTTTTAAATCGTTCTTTACTTGTTTACTGTTCTTCGTGTTTTTCTCCATCCCCAGATTCCGGATCAACAGAAAATATTCCGAATCAAGCATTTTGGTTTATTATTCCGAATCAGTTTCTTTTCAAATATTCCGGATCAGTGTCTTCATTCGGAATAATTAATATTCCGGGTGAAGCAATTGTTCCGAACCAGCATATATTCCGGATCAAGCTTTTTGTCTTTATGTTCCGAATCAATATTTTATTCCGAACGAAAGATTTTTATTAGTCATTCCGAATCAAGTGTTCATCCGGAATAATAAATATTCCGGATGAGTGTTTATATTCCGAATCAAAGTTTTAGTAAAATATTCCGAATCAGTTTTTCTTTCTATGTTCTGAATGAAGCATTTTTCATTAAATTATTCCGGATGAGCATAATGTTCCGAATGAGTTGATTTTCCAAATTATTCTGAATCAAGCTTGGTTTTTAATTATTCCGAGTGAGCACTTTATTCCGGATAAAAGGTTATTCCGGATGAACGTCGTTTTTCGAATGAAGCCATTATTCCGCATGAACAAACATTCCGCATGAAGGTTATATATTCCGCATCAAGCTCTTATTCCGGATCAACGATTATTCCGAACGAAGGCTGTGTTAATTATTCCGAGTGAAGAGTTATATTCCGAATCAGTGACTTTTCTGAGTTAAGGTTTTAACTGTTTAATTTTAATTCAAGTTTAATTTTTTTAATTGCTTTTAGTTTATCTTTATCTTTATTTACTTCCCGCATTTACCTTTTTAGTAGCATAGAAAACCAAACCCCTCTTTTAGTAACCAAGAACAACTATTCCACTTTGAACCGTGATCAATTCGAGAAGATACCGAGAACTTAAATTGAACCCCATTGAAAACAAATGTATCAAATGGCGCCGCTGCCGGCTCTTCTCGTAAGGACTAACAGTTTTTTGTGAGAAATTGGATTTTGGGATCCGTTCACCGTGAACGTTACTTTTTCATAAAAAATTTCAAAAACCCTAAAAAATATAAAATTTTCAAAAATACAAAAAAAAATTAAAAAACATAAAAAACCCAAAAATATTTCTGCTTTGTTTTTGCTTTGTTAGTTCTTTTGCAGGTGTATGCGCACTCGATCAACGTCTTATCAAGAGCCCGAGCCTCTCGGAGACTTAGACATGGCCGGTGTACACAACAACAATAAAAATCCACCTCAAAACAACATGAATAATAACAGCAATGAACCTCTACCGGACAATCGCCCTATGATTGAACTTTTGCAAGCACATGTAGAGGGCAACAACGATCCAATTGTCATACCCGCGATTGCAGCCAACAACTTTGAGCTCAAATCCGGCTTTATTCAGATGGTCTCTGCTCAACCATTCTTGGGGCGTACCATTGATGATCCTCATGACCACATCAAAAGGTTCCTTCAACTCACGAATACGGTCAAATTCAATGGTGTTCCACAAGAGGTAATCCGTTTACAACTTTTTCCTTTCTCCTTAGAGGGACAAGCCCGGCATTGGCTTGCAAAGGAACCGCCACAAAGTATTCTGACGTGGACGGACTTGGAGACCAAATTCATAAACTACATTTTCCCACCCTCTCGTACTACCGCTTTGCGGAATGAAATTATTAATTTTGAACAAAAGTACGATGAGAGTTTTAGTGAATCTTGGGACTGTTTTAAAGACCTTTTAAGAAAGTGCCCACAACATGGTTTTACCAAAGTGCACCAAATTAATACTTTTTACAATGGTTTAAGCATGAATGATCAAGATTCACTAAACCGTGCCTCGGGGGTAATATTTTGGTTAAGAGTTCTAATGCCGCTTGGGATATTATTGAGAATAAGTCTAGAGTGCAAACCAAGAGTGTCCGGACCAATGCCGCTAGTGCAAGCACTAGTGACAACGACAAGAGACTTGACAAAATTACGTCGCTTCTTGAATCGCTTGCTACCCACACCGCTAACAACACCAAAAGCATCAACGCTCAAAACGCTCAAGTCAATGCTGTAAGCCAACCATGTGAAATATGCGGGGGTCCTCACTCTTACACTACTTGTACCTCCACCCAAGACTATCCTTCTGAGAATGTTAACGCAGCATACGGTACTTATCCTCCGGCCGGTTATCAAGCTCGTCCTCAAGGAGACCGCAACTTGCTCAGCTAACGTTCCAACAACTTTCTCTCCCCGCCCGGTTTTCCTCCCCCCAATCAAAACCAACAACAAAACCTTAACCAAACTAATCAAAACCAACCTCGAGCACCATACCAACCACCTCAAAGACAACCATATCCACCTCTAAATCCTACTCAAGTTTACGAACCCGCTCCTTACCAACCACCTGCTTATCAAGCACCTCCTCCTACCCAACCCACCGTTTTCAACCACGAGGTCGAAACGTACATGCGGACGAATGATGTGTTTGTGAAGAATCTGCAGACCCAGATTATTAATTTGAAGGGCGACATGGTTAAACAAGGGAATGATCTTAGAGCCGATATGCGAAATTCTTTGAGTAGTCAAACGAATGACCTAAGGGACATGATGGCTGGTTTCTTCCAAGGTAATCAAACCTCTTCTTCGGGTACTCTTCCGAGTAACACCGTTGCTAATCCAAGAGGGGAGATGAAAGCAATCACCACTCGCAGTGGAAAAGGTACCAAGGAACCCGAGCTTCCTATACCTCCACCGGTGATTGTGACAAAGGACAACGAGTCACCTACTCATATTCCTCAACCTTCTACTTCCCCAATTCCTCCACCTCTTGCTTCTACCCCTCCACCACCCAAGGATGTGAGTGCTCCTACTATTCCAAAGCCTTCCTCTTCTTCCGATATACCTTATCCCTCAAGGTTGAGGAAAGAGAAGCTCAAAAGCAAGGATGATATTCAAGTTTTGAACTTTCTCAAAATGTTTAAACAATGGAATTTCAACATCTCCTTCGCTGAGGCTCTCGCTCACATGCCTAAATACGCAAAGATGTTTAAAGATCTTCTTAGTGACAAGGAAAAGCTTCTTGATATTGCTAATACCCAACTTAATGAGAATTGCTCCGCAGTGCTCTTAAGGAAATTGCCAACCAAACTTGGTGATCCGGGTCGCTTCTTAATCCCTTGCAACTTACCGGGAGTAGAAAATTGCATGGCCCTAGCCGATCTAGGTGCTAGGATCAACTTAATGCCTCTAAGCATTTGGAAGCAATTATCTCTCCCTGAGCTAGTCCCCACCAAAATGACTTTGGAATTAGCTAACCGTACGGTTGCTTATCCAGTGGGGATAGCCGAAGACGTTTTTGTAGGAGTCGACAAATTCACTTTTCCCGCCGATTTCGTCGCCGTCGACTACGAGATGGATCCTCGTGTTCCATTAATCGTTGGACGTCCATTCTTGAGGATCGGTCGCACTCTCATCGATGTAGAAGCGGGTGAGCTTATCATGAGAGTTAATGACGATCAAATTGTCTTCAACATGGGTAAGTGTTGGGAATCTAAACTTGTTAGATTCCCTGATCGTAGATTTAAACATAATTAGGCTGTTAGATAGTCCCTTGCCTGTGCCTAGGAGGCAGGCAAGTTTCGCAAGACTCACAGAGATCCAAGTCTCTGTGAGCAACCTCAGAGGAGTCTATGTCAGAGACATTGTCAAGGAAGTCAAAGATTACTTGAATACATACTCATTGGTTGTGATGGATAACAGCCAAGATGTATCAGGGACTCTGAGGGGTTGAGGGTTAACAGGGGTGGCAATACCCTGTTAACACTCAGCACACTTTGGACATGCCATTTGTATGTTCGAGACTATGAAGAAAAAGGAAACTGTTTTGACAACTGTTTCCTTAAAGCATAATGGAAGACTACTAAGAATAGAAGAACATCATGTGACTGATATGGGAACTTGTGAAAGCTTGTGTAGTCACCATCAAGTACTATTTAGGTCAATCTCGTAACACTATAAATAGGATGTGTATCCATGCATTAATGTTTAACACTTTGAGATATTCATAACATTATTGCATAGAACTTAGTGAATCAAACAGCTACGACTGTATTCATAAGTTAGGGTTTATAGTTGTTCAAAGTGTGCAGAACACATTGTCATCAAACGGTGTTATCCATAACACTTGTAATTCTTTATTATACAATAATAAGATTACGTTTGAAAAGTAATACCTTGTGTTGATTAAGCTAAGATTAGGGTTTCTAGCATTGATTAGGGACTTTCAATTGGTATCAGAGTGGTGTTTGATATTAAAACCTTCAAGAAACATCATTCTCGGTTTTATAATCAAGATCCACCATGCCAGAAACTTCTAACCCACCACAATCACCTTCCACAAACCCATCTTCACCAAGACTCAACCCTCCTGCCAATGACGATGATCTACCCCAACTTCTTGACTCAAGAGGTGGATCACATGTCACAAGTGTACCAGTCTTTGATGAAGAAGATTTTGCCAGTTGGAAGAGTCAATTTCTTGTGTATCTCGATGGACTTGAACCTTTTCTTCTAGAAATTTTAGAAAATGGTCCTTATATTCCCATGGCGCTTACATCCACTGAAGAAAACCCTCTTCCCAAACCTCTCAAACAATGGACTCCAGCTGATAGAAAATTGGCAAACCAAGATAAACGTCTCAAAAGCATCATCATATCATGTCTTCCCAAACACATCATGAAGTCTGTCATTCAGTGTCCCACAGCCAAACAAATGTGGACAGACCTCATACTTGGCCATGAAGGACCCTCTGAAACAAGAGAGACAAAGATTCAGGCACTCAGACTTCAGTTCAATGCCTTCAAGTCACTTGAAGGTGAAAAGGTTCAGCAAACCTATACAAGGCTGAAGATTCTTCTCAATGACCTAGCAATTAATGATGTCACTATTGGTCAAGCTGAGATCAATGCCACATTTGTCAACAGCCTTCCAATAAAGTGGCTGAGTATGTGATACTAACGCTTTTTCTATGGTTCAGATTTAGTTCTCGGTATCTCCTCGAATTGATCTCGGCTCTAAGTGGAATGATTTGTTCTTGGTTAATAAAAAGGTGTTGGTTTGTTTATCTACTTTAAACTAATGACAAATAAGTAAGTGTCGAAAAGTAAAATTAAAACTTTGAAAGATTAAACTAAATAGACGAGTTTAATAATAAATGCTTGAAAACTTAACGACAAATTTAGAAAAATGCTTGAACACTAAATAAAACTAACTCTTTGAGACTTTGTAAAAACAATAATTTAAACAATCGGAATAACCAAAGATCCCCAATCGGAATAATTGAAAAATGCACTAATCGGAATATATTCCGATCACTTTGATCGGAATGTTGAGGAGTCAGCTAATCGGAATAATGGACTAAGAGGAGCAATCGGAATGTTCCAAAACTACACTAATCGGAATACTTGAAAATCATGCCAATCGGAATAATGAAAATAGCTCAAATCGGAATATAGGGCAAATGATCCAATCGGAATAATCTAAAACAAGCTTAATCGGAATATGTTGAAATGTGTAAATCGGAATCTTGAAAACCCTTTTCCGATCAGTACGATCGGAATAAGGGTGCTGCTGGTCGGAATGCACAAATCGGAAAGGGGTTTATAACCCTTTCCGATTACCCACTTTGATCCGAAAAATAAGCAAAGGAAATAAGCTTATGGAATAAGCTAACTCCAAAACTAGCACGAATCTAATATGAAACAAATCAAATAAGCTCAAATAACAACTTATCTAAACTTATATTAAGCAAACTTTTAAATCAAATAATAAAAAGATGAACTTTATATGAAAACTTTAAAAAGTAAATAAGCTAAACTAACAAATAAGCCAATAAGCACAAGGATCTTAAAGCTTATTCGTGTAGAACTTAAGGAAACATAAAAAGATTAACTTTTTAAGCACAAAATCCTTGATGAACAACACGGATCATACGAGATTTGTACCAAAATCAATCAAAATCAAAGAAAGGAAGAATGAGATTAAAGATTAAAAGCTTGAAACTAAACTTGATTAATGAAAAATAATATAAAGGTTTGATCTTGAAAGAGAAAAAGATGAAAACTAGTGAGAGAAAGTTTAGAACTTTCTCTCTCTAAAACTAGAGAGAATGAAAAACTAAAAACTAACTAAAACTAACTAAGTGAAATTTTTGTGAAGTAAGGTCCTATATATAGGCGTGTGGTATGGGCTTTGTGAATGGGCTTGGTTTTGGGCTTCTTTTCTTCTTTCTTCTTTAGTCTTCACGCTTCTTTAAATAAACGTTTCCGACTTTGGATTTTAAGAAGTGTCGGTGAATAATTCTAACTCGTCTTATAATCTTTTGTTTAAGACTCGAGTTCTTCGACATATATGAATCTTCCATCTTTGGCTCTATTCTTCGATAAATCTTCAAATAGGCACAATGACTTCAAATCTTTTGCATCTCTTGGACAATAGACTTCGTCTTGAGTCTTTTTCCTCGATAAAACCCGTGCAATCCCATGTTTTCTTCAATATTCATCCGGTTGACTCTGAAAACACAATAAACACAAAAACCACGCATAATTCCAAACAAATGATATTAAATACGTGTTTTGGTCTCGTTTTAGCCAGAATTAAGTGGTAAAAGGATGGGTGTTTTCACACCTATCAAATCCCTTACACTTAACCATTGCCATGCCCTCATACAATGCTTAGCGATAAAGCAAATTTACACTTTTCTCATAATCAATCAACCTTTGCCTTATTAATATACCACTAAACAAAAATTATAGTACTAAGAGAAATCAAAACTTTAAAGTAAACAAAAGGATGGAAATAACTTGCAAAGAGATCAAGGACTTACATTAGGGCTTTGGTGCTGCGACGATTCATCACCCTCAAGTTTCACGTTCCCCAAACTAAGCTTAAAAACGAGATCATTGTTATTATAAGTTAGCAAATCAAACACTTACTCACATGGCTTAATTATATCCTTAAACACCCTTATTCCTAGGGGTATCTCTTATATTTTATTTTTGTCTTAGAGTGATCATGAAGATGCATTTTTGGACTTATTTCGATAGTTTATTAGGCTGAAAGCAAAGTAGGACGATTTGATCAATAGTTAGCTAAAGGACAAAATCTATTAAAACTACTTCTCGGGATATCAAAAAGTTCATATCCTGGCATAACTCGGTTCACGATTTGAGACCTTTATCGGGCCGATATTTGGCATGTACTTCATACTTCATATCTTCGAGAGACGTTCTTGAGATAATGGTCTTCTCATCGTGAATAGAGTTTCTTCACTTGGAGACTTTTGAGTGGTACTCCAACTTTGTTGACCACGACTTCATGATTATTTCTTCAATCTCTAATTGGGATTTGAGATACAACGATCCGCCTCCTTTTCGGACTTGGATCTATTTATCCTCATACCTTGTTAGGGTCTTTTCAGATAGATTTCTCCATGATCTTTATGTGAGTTGATTGCTTTTCGTCGTGAGTCTTGATCCTTCATATTGATTTTGGGAATAATGCTTTTCACATCACTTTGGATCTTCAGCAATTAAATTGAATCCTCATGCCTTGTTAGGGCCTTTTCGGACTCGCCAATCTTCGCGCCCCGCTTCATAAGTTATGCCTTGGCTATGAACTCTTATCATTACCGAGCAACTTTTAAACGATCTTGGGCTAGAAGCTAAGTAACTTTTCAAATCGTACGACCTTACTTATTGCAGATAATTTATTAGTAAGTGATGGGAGAATAGGCAAATAATTACACCAAGTGAGCTTGTGCAAGAATACCGACTTATAATTGACTCTATCATTTCTCGTTCTCCACAATTTAAAATCTCAAGTAATGAGACTCGTGGATGCTTAGCCTAATAAACCAATTAAGGTCTACATGGTTAAGGATACTAGCTAGAATAAACTTGGATAAGTCTATTCGGGTTGAGTCAAAATAATCGCAACGGGCCTAATATGTCAAAGACTTCAAAACTAACACCACTTTATTAATATTTTTGATTTTATTGCGGGATATATACATATGAAAGTAACGATAAAAATTAAAAAAATTACGACTAAATGGCCAAAGTTAATTAAAAATTTGAAAAATGTTGAAAAAGATGATTTTCCGGTTAAATGAAGGCATTTTCATGGAAAAGTCCACTTAAAACTTCGATAGAAGTCCCCCTACACTTAAGATAAACATTGTCCTCAATGTTTAAGCATGTGGGAAAAGTCTCCCCTACGCTTATGACATTGTGCACGTTGTTTAAATCAAGCTAAGGAAGAGACGACTAAAGTGATCAATTTCAAATGTGAGTATGAAGAAAATTGAATCACGATAGTTGAGAGATAGAACCGGATTTCGGATAACACGGGAGCACGGTTCTTCAGAGATTCCAAGAGTGCACTTATCACTGTAATCACATCACCACACAAATACAAACACCTATATAGGCCCCCTACACTTAGGAGGTTAAAACAGAAAAAGATAGATACTCGGGTTGCCTCCCGAGGAGCGCTTATTTTTTATAACCGAGTCACGAGCCTGACTCGACCCAAAAATAGTTCATCGGGAACGTGGTGAGGGATGGAATCATCTCCTGAGAGATGTCCTCACCAAAGTACAACTTCACTAGTTGGCCATTCACCTTAAAATTAGGTCCATTAGGTTGAGCGAGCTCGAGAGTACCATATGGAAAAATTTGGGCAATGGTGAATGGGCCGGACCAACAAGATTTCAGCTTGCCCGAAAAGATTTTCAACCGAGAGTTAAAGAGTAAAACTTTGTCTCCAACTTGGAACTCTCGGTTCTTAATCTTAGAGTCGTGAATGAGCTTAGTCTTCTCCTTATAGATCAAAGAATTTTCATAAGCCTCGTTACGGAGTTCATTCAGCTCATTGAGTTAGATCTTGCGTAGGTCACCGGCTTTGTTGATATCAAAATTAGCCCACTTCAAGGCCCAGTAAGCCTTGTGCTCCAACTCAATGGGGAGGTGGCATGCTTTCCCGTACACGAGACGATATGGTGTACAACCAATCGGAGTCTTGTATGCGGTACGAAAAGCCCACAAAGCATCATCAAGTTTATCAGCCCATGAGGCACGATGCTCTCCCACGGTTCTTTCAAGAATTTGCTTTAGTCCTCGGTTAGAGATTTCAGTCTGGCCATTAGTTTGTGGGTGGTAGGCGGTGGAAAGACGATGATTTACACCGTACTTAGCCATGACTCTAGCAAATTGGTCATTGCAAAAATGAGTCCCGCGATCACTAATAATGGCACGAGGCACACCGAATCTAGCAAATAGCGATTTCAAAAAGTTACAAACCACCCTTGCGTCATTAGTGGCTAAAGCTTTGGCTTCAACCCATTTGGAGACGTAGTCAACGGCTACAAGGATGTATTTGTTTCCTTTAGAGGAAGGGAATGGCCCCATAAAGTCGATACCCCAAACATCAAATATTTCACATTCTTGTATGAAACTTTGAGGCATCTCATCTTTATGTGTGATCTTGCCTTCTTTTTGGCAAGCATCACATCGTTTAACCATCTCGTGAGCATCACGATAGATGGTGGGCCAATAAAATCCCGAGTCAAACACTTTTTTGGCGGTGTAGTTGGGACCAAAGTGACCACCGGTGGGTCCTTTGTGGCAAGCGTCAAGGATTTCTAAAGCTGCCGGTCCATCAACACATCGGCGAATAATCAATTCGGCACATTGTTTGAAAAGATACGGGTCATCCCAAAAGTAAGTCTTAATGTCTTTGAAGAACTTTTTCTTTTGCTGGGATGTTAACCCGTCAACGAGAATTCCACCCGCCAAGTAGTTTGCAATGTCCACAAACCACGGGGTTTCATCAGAAGTCGAGTTGATAGACATTAAGGTCTCCAGGGGAAAAGAATCATTGATTTCTTTGGTCGGATGATCCCCCTGGTAAGGATCCTCAAGTCTACTGAGATGATCCGCGGCTAGGTTTTCAGCTCCTTTTTTATCGCGAATTTCGATTTTAAATTCTTGGAGTAGCAAAACCCAGCGAAGAAGTCGTGGTTTAGAATCTTGTTTAGTCAACAAGTACTTCAACGCGGAATGATCGGTGTAAACGATTGTGGTGGAAAGGACAAGATAGGGGCGGAACTTTTCAAAAGCATAGACAACAGCTAAAAGCTCTTTTTCGGTTGTCGTATAATGCAATTGGGCCCCCGTCATTGTCTTGCTAGCGTAATGGATCGGTTGGAAGTGTTTGTTCACTCTTTGTCCCAGAACCGCTCCAATAGCATAGTCACTAGCATCGCACATCAATTCGAAAGGCAGCTCCCAATTAGGGGTAACCAAGACTGGTGCCTTAGTTAGCTTATCCTTAAGCGAGTTGAAGGCTTCAAGACACTCTTTGGAAAAGATAAAAGGAGTATCTTTTTCCAAGAGGTGGGTCATCGGGCGAGCGATTTGAGAAAAATCTTTGATGAATCGACGGTAGAAGCCCGCATGACCCAGGAAACTTCTCACACCCTTCACGGTTGAAGGTGGAGGCAACTTAGTGATAACATCAACTTTAGCACGGTCTACTTCGAGACCGGCTTTGGAGATTTTGTGTCCTAGCACGATGCCCTCTTTTACCATGAAATGGCATTTTTCCCAATTAAGAACAAGGCGAGTGTCTTCACACCGCTTCAGCATACGTTCTAAATTGGCAAGGAAAGCAGAGAAAGAATCGCCATAAACCGAGAAATCATCCATGAATACTTCCATAGTGTCTTCCACCATGTCATGGAAGATAGCCATCATACACCTTTGGAATGTCCCAGGAGCATTACATAAACCAAAAGGCATGCGTTTGTAAGCAAATGTCCCACAGGGACAAGTGAATGTGGTATTTTCTTGGTCTTTGGGATCGATGGGAATTTGAAAGTACCCGGAGAAACCGTCTAAGAAGCAGTAATAGTCATTACCAGCTAGACGCTCGAGCATTTGATCCATGAAGGGAAGAGGAAAGTGGTCTTTTCTCGTGGCATCATTGAGCTTGCGATAATCAATACAAACTCTCCACCCAGTAACGAGACAAGTGGGAATCAACTCGTTGTGTTCGTTGGAAACAACGGTTATTCCGCCCTTCTTGGGCACACAATGGACGGGACTTACCCACGGCGAATCCGAAATAGGGTAAATTAAGCCAGCATCTAGAAGTTTGATAACCTCGTGTTTGATGACGTCATGAATTTTAGGATTAACCCTTCTTTGGCTCTGGATTGCGGGTTTAAAGTCATCTTCCATGAGAATCTTGTGAGTACAAAAGTTCGGATCAATTCCGCGGATGTCGGAAATTTTCCAAGCGATTGCCTTCTTATGATCTTTAAGCACGGTGATGAGGCGAGATTTCTCTTCTTCTTTCAAGTCCTTCGCGATGATGACAGGCGACTTCTTGTTTTCTTCAAGGAACACGTACTCGAGATGGGGCAGCAACTCCTTAAGTTCTAAATCCGGAGGATTTTCGATGGGAGGCGTTTTCAAAGTCGGAGCATCGATAGCAATAACCGTGGGAGATGGTGGAGAAAGATTGTCTTCGTTGAGAAGGTTTTCAAAGAAATGCATGTCTTCATCCCAATTGGTGGGAGAATCGTCATTTGCTAAGTTCACATCTCCCATGGTGGCTTCAAGATCTTTCCAAAAGAAATCACTTTCTCCAAATAGAGACAGTGATGAATCAATAGAGGAAACGGTCTCAACATTGGGAAGAGAGGTAGGAATATTTATACAAGCATCAATAAAGTGTTCTTCACAAGCCTCATCAAGAACGTCAATACAATTAACACTCTCGTTAGAATAAGGCTGTTTAGACAACTTTCCCATGTTGAAGACGATTTTATCATCACCCACTCTCATGATAAGCTCACCGGCTTCAACATCGATGAGAGTGCGACCGGTCCTCAGGAATGGACGACCAACAATCAGTGGCACACGAGGGTCCATATCGTAGTCGACGACGATGAAATCGGCAGGAAAAGTGAATTTGTCGACTCCTACAAAGACGTCTTCGTCTATCCCCACTGGATAAGCAACCGTACGGTTAGCTAATTCCAGAGTCATTTTGGTGGGGACAAGCTCAGGGAGAGATAATTGCTTCCAAACGCTTAGAGGCATTAGATTAATACTGGCACCTAGATTGGCAAGGGCCATGCAATTCTCTACTCCCGGGAAGTTACAAGGGATTAAGAAACGACCCGGATCACCAAGCTTGGTTGGCAATTTCCTTAAGAGCACTGCAGAGCAATTCTCATTAAGTTGGGTGTTAGCAATATCAAGAAGTTTCTCCTTGTCGCTAAGAAGATCTTTGAACATTTTTGCATACTTGGGCATGTGAGCGAGAGCCTCAGCGAAGGAGATGTTAAAATTCGATTGTTTAAACATTTTGAGAAAGTTCGAAACCTGAATATCATCCTTGCTTTTGAGCTTCTCTTTCCTCAACCTAGATGGGTAAGGTATATTGGAAGAAGAGGAAGGCTTTGAAAGAATAGGATCACTCACATCCTTGGGTGGAGGATGTGTAGAAGTAAGAGGCGTAGAAACTGGGGAAGTAGAAGGATGAGGAATAGGAGCAGGTGACTCGTTTTCCTTAGTCACAATCACCGGTGGAGGTATAGGAAGCTCGGGTTCCTTGGTACCTTTGCCACTGCGAGTGGTGATTGCTTTCATCTCCCCTCTTGGATTCGCAACGGTGTTACTCGGAAGAGTACCCGAAGAAGAGGGTTGATTACCTTGGAAGAAACTAGCCATCATATTCTTTAAGTCATTCGTTTGACTATCCAAAGTGTTTCTCATGTCAGCTCTCAGACCGTTCCCTTGTTTCACCAGGTCTGCTTTCAAGTTGAGCACTTCTCGCTGAAGATTTCCCACAATCACATCGTTAGTCCTCATGTAGGTTTCCACTTCTTGGTGTAAAGCGGTGGGTTGGTTGGGAGGAGCATTGTATGCAGGTGGTTGATAAGCAGGTTGCTGGTAAACTTGGTTGTTTCTTTGAGGTGGATTTTGTTGTTTGTGAGGTGGTATGTATGGTCCACGAGATTGTTGTTGTTGTTGAGGAGGGCGGTTGAGGTTTTGTTGTTGGTTTGGGTTGTTAGGAGTAAAACCGGGTGGTGAGAGATAGTTGTTGGAGCGGTAGCTAAGCAAGTTACGTTCGCCTTGAGGTCGAGCTTGATAAGCAGTTTGAGGATAGGTACCGTATGCTGCATTCACATTCTCAGAAGGGTAGTCTTGGGTGGCGGTACAAGTGGTGTAAGAGTGAGGACCCCCGCATATTTCACATGGTTGGCTAACAGCATTGACTTGAGCGTTTTTAGCATTGATGCTGTTGGTGTTGTTAGCGGTGTGGGTAACAAGCGATTCAAGAAGCGTAGTAATTTTGTCAAGTCGCTTTTCGCTGTCACTAGTACTATCACTAGCGACATTGGTCCAAACACTCTTGGTTTGCACACGAGACTTACTTTCAATAATATCCCAAGCGGCATTAGAAGTCTTAGCCAAAATATTACCCCCCCCCCCCCCCCCCCCCCCCCCGAGGCACTGTTTAGTGAATCTTGGTCATTCATGCTTAAACCATTATAAAAAGTGTTAATTTGGTGCAATTTGGTAAAACCATGTTGTGGGCATTTTCTTAAAAGATCTTTGAAACGGTCCCAAGTTTCACTAAAAGACTCGTCGTACTTTTGTTCAAAATTAATGATTTCATTCCGCAAAGCGGTAGTACGAGAGGGTGGGAAAAAGTAGTTGATAAACTTGGTCTCCAAATCCGTCCACGTAAGAATACTTTGTGGCGGTTCCTTAGCAAGCCAATGCTGGGCTTGTCCCTCGAAAGAAAAGGGAAAAAGTTGTAAACCGATTACCTCTTGTGGAACACCATTGAATTTGACCGTATTCGTGAGTTGTAGAAATCTCTTGATGTGGTCATGTGGATCATCAATGGTACACCCCAAGAATGGTTGAGCAGAGACCATTTGGATAAAACCGGATTTGAGCTCAAAGTTGTTGGCTGCAAAACTCGGGTATGACAATTGGATCATTGTTGCCATCTACATGTGCTTGCAGAAGTTCAATCATCGGGCGATTGTATGGTAGAGGCTCATTGTTGTTGTTATTATTGTTGTTGAGTGGTGGGTTATTGTTGTTGTTTTGTACACCGGCCATGTCTAAGTCTTCGAGAGGCTCGAGCTCTTGATAAGACGTGGATCGTGTACGCATGCACCTGCAAAAGAACTAACAAGGCAAAAACAAAGTAAAAATATTTTTGGTTTTTATGTTTTTTAATTTTTAGGATTTTTGAAAATTTTATATATATTTTTTTTGTGTTTCTGAAATTTTTTATGAAAAAGTAACGTTCACGGGGAACGGATCCCAAAATCCAAGTTCTCACAAAAAACTGTTGATCTTAACGAGAAGAGCCGGCAGCGGCGCCATTTGATACTAACGATTTTGCTATGGTTCAGATTTAGTTCTCGGTATCTCCTCGAATTGATCTCGGCTCTAAGTGGAATGATTTGTTCTTGGTTAATAAAAAGGTGTTGGTTTGTTTATCTACTTTAAACTAATGACAAATAAGTAAGTGTCGAAAAGTAAAATTAAAACTTTGAAAGATTAAACTAAATAGACGAGTTTAATAATAAATGCTTGAAAACTTAACGACAAATTTAGCAAAGGAAATAAGCAAAGGAAATAAGCTTATGGAATAAGCTAACTCCAAAACTAGCACGAATCTAATATGAAACAAATCAAATAAGCTCAAATAACAACTTATCTAAACTTATATTAAGCAAACTTTTAAATCAAATAATAAAAAGATGAACTTTTTATGAAAACTTTAAAAAGTAAATAAGCAAAACTAACAAATAAGCCAATAAGCACAAGGATCTTAAAGCTTATTCGTGTAGAACTTAAGGAAACATAAAAAGATTAACTTTTTAAGCACAAAATCCTTGATGAACAACACGGATCATACGAGATTTGTACCAAAATCAATCAAAATCAAAGAAAGGAAGAATGAGATTAAAGATTAAAAGCTTGAAACTAAACTTGATTAATGAAAAATAATATAAAGGTTTGATCTTGAAAGAGAAAAAGATGAAAACTAGTGAGAGAAAGTTTAGAACTTTCTCTCTCTAAAACTAGAGAGAATGAAAAACTAAAAACTAACTAAAACTAACTAAGTGAAATTTTTGTGAAGTAAGGTCCTATATATAGGCGTGTGGTATGGGCTTTGTGAATGGGCTTGGTTTTGGGCTTCTTTTCTTCTTTCTTCTTTAGTCTTCACGCTTCTTTAAATAAACGTTTCCGACTTTGGATTTTAAGAAGTGTCGGTGAATAATTCCAACTCGTCTTATAATCTTTTGTTTTATAGACTCGAGTTCTTCGACATATATGAATCTTCCATCTTTGGCTCTATTCTTCGATAAATCTTCAAATAGGCACAATGACTTCAAATCTTTTGCATCTCTTGGACAATAGACTTCGTCTTGAGTCTTTTTCCTCGATAAAACCCGTGCAATCCCATGTTTTCTTCAATATTCATCCGGTTGACTCTGAAAACACAATAAACACAAAAACCACGCATAATTCCAAACAAATGATATTAAATACGTGTTTTGGTCTCGTTTTAGCCAGAATTAAGTGGTAAAAGGATGGGTGTTTTCACACCTATCAGTATTAATCAGACTCGGAGAGCTAACAACTCAATAAAGACTGACACCCTTGCTCAGCTTTATGGAAAGTATAATTATGAAGAAGGGCTGATTGATACTATTTACAAGTCAGAGACTGAAAGATTTGTAGTCCAAGGAGCATCTTCTAAAGCCTTGATCTCTGCAACACATCCTCATTACTAAGTCCAAGGGAAAGAAGACTGACACCTCCTCTGTTCCAGATACTCATGTGGAATCAGATACATCTGCTGACCAACAACAGGAGTCTAGTGTCTCAAAGTCAGCTGAGACGACAGGAAACCAGCCTAATCCAGCTGATATCTCACAGGTAATCAGTGTACATTTTTAGAGGTTCACAAGCAGCCACTCTCAATTGTCTGTAGGAGAGAGTGGTGAAGTTAGGGTAATCCTCGACCCACAGAAGTCTGTCCATGCACTTAGAACTCTTTAAGACTTCTGTACACCCTGTCTTTGCACCAGGGAATGATTCATTTGTGTTTATAAAGCACCCCGATGACCCTACACCCTCTAGACAGTATTCAGGCTAACAACAACCTGAATACACTTATGTTTCAACCTTGATCAGCTGTACTTCACACAGCCTCTTGGTTCCCTCCTTAAAAGAATCCCAAAGGATTTATCCTTTTCAGGGGGAGCTGAATCATCACCCTCAACTTTCCTAGGGGCAGCGTAACAGGCGACCTTTAACCATATGTTTCACTCTTAAAAGAGTCCCAAAGGTTTCTTAACCTTTTTTTGGGGGGGGGGGGGCTGAATGATCACCCTCAGCTTTCCTAGGGACAACGAATGGCGATCCATAAACAACATATGTTTCACAATCAAAAGAGTCCCAAAGGTTTTAACCTTTTGGGGGGGCTGAATAATCACACTCAGCTTTCCTAGGGGCAGCGAATGGCGATCATTAACCATATATTTTTCACACTTAAAAGAATCCCAAGGATTTATCCTTTGGAGTGGCTGAGTAATCACCCTCAGCCTCTCTGGGACAGCGAAATGGCGACCATTCCCCTTATTTTTTCCCTGTTACTAATTATAACAATTTGCAGGCTGAAATTGTACAACCAGTCACTGAATCCCAGGTACAACAAGAGAAGGAGGCTGATACAATTACTCAAGATCAACCCAATGATGATGAGCCTCTGCTAAATACTGATGAAGAAATGCTATCATTGGAGGATGATGTATCTGATCTTGAGTCAATGCCTGAAGATGAAATCCCTGAAGGGATGTTTGAGGAGGAGGATGAAGAAGATGAGGAGGATCAGCAATCTGTCTCTCCTCCCAAAGAAATAGCTGTGTCCACACCAGCTGGAAATAATACTCCTCCTCCCAAGGACGCTGTTGTTACTCCAAACTCTGCTACCTCAACAACAACAGTCTTCCAACGCTCAGCCTATGATCCAACAGCTGAATTTCTGATGTTTGATCATCCTGCCCAACCCAACTTTGATCTTTTACCAAGGGGGGATGATTTTTCTCAACAAAGCCTCAACATACATAATCTTTAGCCTGTTCATCATCAATCAGACATTGAGCGCTTATCAAGGAAGCTGGATGTGATCAAGTCTGAAATGCACAACTTCACTGTCACATTTCCAGGGATCATACAAAAGGTTGTGGCTGAGGCGGTTACTGAACCTATCAAGGATGGTGCCAGGAAAGGTGTAGCCCAAGGACTCAGTCACCTTTCCACAAGAATGAAGGATGTCATTGACTCAGAGGTCCCTGCCTTGTTCCATGAACATGAGCTAACTATGCACAAGTAATTTGATGTTGTTCGCAACAGGCAATACCGTCATACAAACTTCATTGTCAGTCGAGTTCAGGCCAACACTAATGCAAATGGTAACCTTCTGCTGAAGATTGCCAGGGATTCAAGGAAAAGGCAACGTGCTATGGCTGCCTCTGTTGAACAGATTGCAAGGCATTTTCAGACACGTTCATCCAAACGTCTGCGTAGCCAGGATGAACGTGAGGGGGAGAAAGAAACAACACTCAACCTTGCATCTGCCAAACAAGGCTCATCACAGCTGACAACACCATTACACCTGTTCCTCTCCAAGTCATCACACCTATCAACATACCTGATGATGAGGATAACACTTAGGGGGAGCAACAGAATCAAGATGGAGCTGACTCATCAAAGTCCTTGTCTTTGGTTAACACCAGCAAGACTGGGGATGATGATGAACCAGCTGCCAAGAAGCTAAAGTTCACTGTTAGCTCCCTTCCCAAAGCAATTCAAACTCAGGCTCAGACAGCATTCATCAGAAGAGCTGATGTTTTGAAAAACATAAGTGTGGAGTCCTCTGTCTCGAAGAAAGTAAAGGAGATAGTTTTGGTTGACACAAACACCAAACTCAAGAAGATAGCTGCGATGCTAGAGACAGGAGGATCCACCACAGACCTTTCCCAATTCTCAACCTTTACACCTTCCAATGAGATTCATTCAACCCCTGAAGAAATAGAGAAACAGGCTGAGGAATTCAAGAGATTAAATGAACTCAAGACAGCCAAAGAATTAAATGAAGCTACTCTAAGGAAGATGATTCCACCTGAAAGAGAAAAGCAAAAACAAAGGTTGAGGGAAATGGAAGCAAAACGCGCTAAGGCACTAAGGAAAGTCAAAGCTGACTATGATGCCTGCGTTAACAACAGATATGCACCTGGCAAGATAACCAAGTTCCACCATTCATAAATCCACAAACACCCCACAGATGATCTTATGGAGGGATAACCAACAAGGAAATATGAATGTGTTTGACAACTTCAGGCTAAAGACTCTTGGGTTATCTGAATGGTTCGAACTTGAAGCCTTAGCTGCCAAAAGAACTGGACAGTCCAATTTTCTTCTACTTAAGACTATTAAGGCCAAGTTTACCTGGATCAAAGAAACAGCTGCCAAACTCATGATTGATCCCCCACCACAGCTTTTTGAACAAGAACCCCCAAAGACTGGAATCAAAAGAAGAAGAATTTCTCAACTTGTTAAAGAAACTTTTGTTACAGATGATGTTCAAGTGGATGGCATGCACATGGATTTGATCCTACCCAATGGTATAGTTGGCCCTGTTGATGGTCAAACATACACAGAGCCTGAAAGAGGAATGTCATTCATGAACAGGGCTTGCCAGTATGCATTTCAAAGAGAAGATGAGTTGTGCTTAGCTTCAACAATTCAGCTACTTTGTCACAAGAAGTCACTCAAGATCAACACAGAGTATTCCAAGAAGTATGCAAAGACTTTGCAGGAAGAATTAGATAATAGATTGGACTTGGCTGAAGCTGAAGAAAGGATTAAAAATGATGACTATTGAAGATGTTCACAGCCCTATTTTACCTTTACCTTTTATTTTACTTGTGTAATGTACTTGTAATTTTCTTTAAGTATTAATAAAATCATGAGGTATGTTTGTTTAGATCTGTTATGAGTAAGAAGAAGCTGTTAACTCACTTACCTTAACTTAGTTAGATCTAGCATTATTTATGTTTAAATAGGGGGAGATTGTTGGGAATCTAAACTTGTTAGATTCCCTGATCATAGATTTAAACATAATTAGGCTGTTAGATAGTCCCTTGCCTGTGCCTAGGAGGCGGGCAAGTTTCACAAGACTCACAGAGATCCAAGTCTCTGTGAGCAACCTCAGAGGAGTCCATGTCAGAGACATTGTCAAGGAAGTCAAAGATTACTTGAAGACATACTCATTGGCTGTGATGGATAACAGCCAAGATGTATCAGGGACTCTGAGGGGTTGAGGATTAACAGGGGTGGCAATACCCTGTTAACACTCAACACACTTTGGACATGCCATTTGTGTGTTCGAGACTATGAAGAAAAAGGAAACTGTTTTGACAACTGTTTCCTTAAAGCATAATGGAAGACTACCAAGAATAGAAGAACATCATGTGACTGATGTGGGAACTTGTGAAAGCTTGTGTATTCACCATTAAGTACTATTTAGGTCAATCTCGTAACACTATAAATAGGATGTGTATCCATGCATTAATGTTTAACACTTTGAGATATTCATAACATTATTGCATAGAACTTAGTGAATCAAACAGCTATGACTGTATTCATAAGTTAGGGTTTATAGTTGTTCAAAGTGTGCACAACACATTGTCATCAAACGGTGTTATCCATAACACTTGTAATTCTTTATTATACAATAATAAGATTACGTTTGAAAAGTAATACCTTGTGTTGATTAAGCTAAGATTAGGGTTTCTAGCATTGATTAGGGACTTTCAATTGGTATCAGAGCGGTGTTTGATATTAAAACCTTCAAGAAAATCCTCCGGATTTAGAGCTTAAGGAGTTACCGTCCCATCTCGAGTATGTGTTCCTTGAAGACAAGAAGAAGTCGCCCGTCATCGTCGCTAAGGACTTGAACGAAGAAGAAAAATCTCGCCTTATCGCCGTGCTTAAAGATCATAAGAAGGCAATTGCTTGGAAAATTTCCGATATCCGTGGAATTGATCCAAACTTTTGTACTCACAAAATTCTCATGGAAGATGACTTTAAACCCGCAATCCAAAGCCAAAGAAGGGTTAATCCTCGAATTCATGACGTCATCAAACAAGAGGTTATCAAACTTCTAGATGCCGGAATGATTTACCCTATTTCGGATTCGCCATGGGTAAGTCCCGTCCATTGTGTGCCCAAGAAGGGCGGAATAACTGTTGTTCCCAATGAACACAACGAGTTGATTCCTACTCGTCTCGTTACTGGGTGGAGAGTTTGTATCGACTATCGCAAGCTCAATGATGCCACGAGAAAAGATCACTTTCCTCTTCCTTTCATGGATCAAATGCTCGAGCGTCTAGCGGGTAATGACTATTACTGCTTCTTAGACGGGTTCTCCGGGTATTTTCAAATTCCCATCGATCCCAAAGACCAAGAGAAAACCACATTCACTTGTCCCTACGGAACATTTGCTTACAAACGCATGCCTTTCGATTTATGCAATGCTCCTGGGACATTCCAAAGGTGTATGATGGCTATCTTCCATGACATGGTTGAAGAAACTATGGAAGTCTTCATGGATGATTTCTCGGTTTATGGCGATTCTTTCTCTGCTTGCCTTGCCAATTTAGAACGTATGCTTAAGCGGTGTGAAGACACTCGCCTTGTTCTAAATTGGGAAAAGTGTCATTTCATGGTAAAAGAGGGCATCGTGCTAGGACACAAAATCTCCAAAGCCGGTCTTGAAGTGGACCGTGTTAAAGTCGATGTTAGTGCTAAATTGCCTCCACCTTCAACCGTGAAGGGTGTGAGAAGTTTCCTTGGTCATGCGGGCTTCTACCGTCGATTCATCAAAGATTTTTCTAAAATCGCTCGCCCGATGACCCACCTCTTGGAAAAAGATACTCCTTTTATCTTTTCCAAAGAGTGTATTGAAGCCTTCAACCTTCTTAAGGATAAGCTAACTAAGGCACCGGTCTTGGTTACCCCTAATTGGGAGCTACCTTTTGAGTTGATGTACGATGCTAGCGACTTTTCTATTGGAGCAGTTTTGGGCCAAAGACTGAACAAACACTTCCAACCGATCCATTACGCTAGCAAGAAAATGACAGGGGCTCAATTGCATTACACGACAACCGAAAAAGAGCTTTTAGCTGTTGTCTATGCTTTTGAAAAATTTCGCCCCTATCTTGTCCTTTCTACCACCATCGTGTATACCGATCATTACGCGTTGAAGTACTTGTTAACTAAACAAGATTCTAAACCAAGACTTCTTCGTTGGGTTTTGGTACTTCAAGAATTTATAATCGAAATTCGTGAAAAGAAGGGAGCTGAAAACCTAGCCGCGGATCATCTTAGTAGACTTGAGGATCCTTATCAAGGGAATCATTCGAACAAAGAGATCAATGACTCTTTCCCCTTTGAGACCTTAATGTCTATCAACTCGAATTCTTATGAAACCCCGTGGTTTGCGGACATTGCAAACTACTTGGCGGGTGGAATTCTCATCGACGGGATAACATCCCAACAAAAGAAAAAGTTCTTCAAAGACATTAAGACTTACTTTTGGGATGACCTGTATCTCTTCAAATAATGCGCTGATTTGATTATTCGCTGATGTGTTGATGGACCGGCAGCTTTAGACATTCTCGAAGCTTGCTACAAAGGACCCACCGATGGTCACTTTGGTCCCAACTTCACCGCTAAGAAAGTGTTTGACTCGGGATTTTATTGGCCCTCCATTTATCGTGACGCTCACGAAATGGTGAAAAATTGTGATGCTTGCCAACGACAAGGCAAGATCACACATAAAGATGAGATGCCTCAAAATTTCATACAAGAATGTGAAATCTTTGATGTATGGGGTATCGACTTTATGGGGCCATTCCCTTCATCTAAAGGAAACAAATACATCCTTGTAGCCGTTGACTACGTTTCTAAATGGGTTGAAGCCAAAGCTTTATCCACTAACGACACAATGGTGGTTTGTAACTTTTTGAAGTCGCTATTCGCTAGATTCGGTGTGCCTAGTGCCATTATTAGTGATCGCGGGACTCATTTTTGCAATGATCAATTCGCAAGAGTCATGGCTAAGTATGGTGTCAATCATCGTCTTTCCACCGCATACCACCCACAAACTAATGGACAGGCTGAAATATCTAACTGAGGGTTAAAGCGAATTCTTGAACGAACCGTAGGAGAGCATCGTGCCTCATGGGCCGATAAACTTGATGATGCTCTGTGGGATTTTCGTACCGCATAAAAGACTCCGATTGGTTGTACACCATATCGTCTCGTGTACGGGAAAGCATGCCACCTCCCCATTGAGTTGGAGCACAAGGCTTACTGGGCCTTGAAGTGGGCTAATTTTGACATTAACAAAGCCGGTGACCTACGCAAAATCCAACTCAATGAGCTTAATGAACTCCGAAATGAGGCTTATGAAAATTCATTGATCTATAAGGAAAAGACTAAGCTCATTCATGACTCTAAGATTAAAAACCAAGAGTTCCAAGTTGGACACAAAGTTTTACTCTTCAACTCTCGGTTGAAAATCTTTTCGGGCAAGCTAAAATCTCGTTGGTCCGGCCCATTCACCATTGCCCAAATTTTTCTATATGGTACTCTCGAGCTCGCTCAACCTAATGGACCTATATTTAAGGTGAATGGCCAACGAGTGAAGTTGTATTTTGGTGAGGACATCTCTCATGAGATGATTCCATCCCTCACCACGTTTCCCATGAACTAGTTTTGGGTCGAGTCATGCTCGTGACTCGGTTATCAAAAACAAGCGCTCCTCGGGAGGCAACCCGAGTATCTATCCTTTTCCGTTTTTCCTCCTAAGTGTAGGGGGACCTATATAGGTTGTTTGTGTTTGTGTGGTGATGTGATTACAGGGATGAATGCACTTTTGGAACCTTTGAAGAACCGTGCTCCCTGTTATCCACAATCCGGTTCTATCTCTCAACTATCGTGATTCAATTTTCTTTATACTCACATTTGAAATTGATCACTTTAGTCGTCTCTTCCTTAGCTTGATTTAACCAACGTGCACAATGTCATAAGTGTAGGGGAGACTTTTCCCACATGCTTAAACATTGAGGACAATGTTTATGTTAAGTGTAGGGGGACTTCTATCGAAGTTTTAAGTGGACTTTTCCATTAAAATGCCTTCATTTAACCGGAAAATCATCTTTTTCAGCATTTTTCAAATTTTTTATTAACTTTGGCCATTTAGTCGTAATTTTTAAATTTTTATCGTTGCTTTCATATGTATATATCCCACAATAAATTCAAAAATTTTAATAAAGTGGTGTAACAAGCTTAGAAGTCTTTGACATATTAGGCCCGTTGCGATTATTTTGACTCAACCCGAATAGACTTGTCCAAGTTTATTGTAGAAAGTATCCTTAATCATGTAGACCTTAATTGGTTTATTAGGCTAAGCATCCACGAGTCTCATTACTTGAGATTTTAAGTTGTGGAGAACGAGAAATGATAGAGTCAATTATAAGTCGGTATTCTTGCACAAGCACACTTGGTGTGATTATTTGCCCATTCTCCCATCACTTGCTAAAAATTTATCTGCAATAAGTAAGGTCGTACGATTATATTGAATAACTTAGCTTCTAGCCCAAGATCGTTTAAAAGTTGCTCGGTAATGATAAGAGTTCATAGCCTAGGCATAACTTATGAAGCGGGGCGCGAAGATTGGCGAGTCCGAAAAGGCCCTAACAAGGCATGAGGATTCCATTTTATTGCTAAAGATCCAAGGTGATGTGAAAAGCATTATTCCCAAAATCAATATGAAGGATCAAGACTCACGACGAAAAGCAATCAACTCCCATAAAGATCATGGAGAAGTCTATCCGAAAAGACCCTAACAAGGTATGAGGATAAATAGATCCAAGTCCGAAAAGGAGGCGGATCGTTGTATCTCAAAATCCCAAGTAACGATTGAAGAAATAATGATGAAGTTGTGGTCAACAGAGTTGGAGTACCCCTTAAAAGTCTCCAAGTGAAGAAACTCTATTAACGTAGAGAAGACCATTATCTCAAGAACGTCTCTCAAGATATGAAGTATGAAGTACATGCCAAATATCGGCCCGAGAAAGGTCTCAAATCGTGAAGCAAGTTATGCCAAGATATGAACTTTTTGATATCCCGAGAAGCAGTTTTAAGAGATTTTGTCCTTTAGCTAACTATTAATCAAATCGTCCTACTTTGCTTTCAGCCTAAATAAACTATCGCAATAAGTCCAAAAATGCATCTTCATGATCATTCTAAGACAACAATAAAATATAAGAGATACACCTAGGAATAAGGGAGTTTAAGCATATAATTAAGCCATGTGTATAAGTGTTTGTTTTGCTAACTTATAATAATAATGATCTCGTTTATAAGCTTAGTTTGGGGAACGTGAAACTTGAGCGTGATAAATCTTCGTAGCACCGAAGCCCTAATGTAAGTCTTAGATCTCTTTGCAAGTTATTTCCATGTAGCTATTTTCAAGTGAAAATGGTTTTCTATCCTTTTGTTTCCTTTAAAGTTTTAATTTCTCTTAGTACTCTAATTTTTGTTTTAGTAGTATGTTAATAAGGCCAAGGTTGATTGATTATGAGAAAAGTGTAAACTTGCTTTATCACTAAGCATTACATGAGGGCATGTCAATGGTTAATTGTAGGGGATTTGATAGGAGTGAAAACACCCATCCTTTTACCACTTATTTCTTGCTAAAAAAAGACCCAAACGCGTATTTAATGTCATTTGTTTGGAATTATGCGTGGTTTGTGTGTTTGTTGTGTTTTCAGAGCCAACCGGATAAATATTGAAGAAAACATGGGATTGCACGGGTTTTATCGAAGAAAAAGACTCAAGACGAAGTCTATTGTCCAAGAGATGCAAAAGATTTGAAGTCAATGGGCCTATTTGAAGATTTATCGAAGAAAAAGACCAAAGATGGAAGATTTACATATGTCGAAGAACTCAAGTTTATTAAACAAAGAAATTAAAAGACGAGTTGAATTTATTCGTCGACAAATCCCGAATCGAAATCGAAAACGTCAACTTTACTGAAAAGACGAGAAGACAAAAAGAAGGAAGAAAGCCCACTCACCGACCAAGCCCAAGGCCAATAAATAGGATTCACCTCACAACTTTGGAAGCTAGTCTTTATTTTCGTTTTTCTTTCTTTCCTGTTTTCGTAGGAAGAACACCAACTCCCTTAAGGAGTTTGGTGATTTTTACTTTTCTTGAATCCTTAGATCTTGTAAGTTTTAATGCCTTAATCTTTCAATATCATCCGTCATTTCATCTTTTTCATCTTCATCTTTTTGATTTAAAGTCTCAAGTTCTTATTTGGTAGATTTTGATCTTCAAAAGTAAGTGGGTTTTATGTTTTTAGTGTTTTGGTTTGATGTTTATGATTAGTAGATGAATAATAGTCACTTTGGTTTAATCTTTTGGTAAAAAATTGGTGAATTTTGTTTTTAAATCGTTCTTTACTTGTTTACTGTTCTTCGTGTTTTTCTCCATCCCCAGATTCCGGATCAACAGAAGATATTCCGAATCAAGCATTTTGGTTTATTATTCCGAATCAGTTTGTTTTCAAATATTCCGGATCAGTGTCTTCATTCGGAATAATTAATATTCCGGGTGAAGCAATTGTTCCGAACCAGCATATATTCCGGATCAAGCTTTTTTCTTTATGTTCCGAATCAATATTTTATTCCGAACGAAAGATTTTTATTAGTCATTCCGAATCAAGTGTTCATCCGGAATAATAAATATTCCGGATGAGTGTTTATATTCCGAATCAAAGTTTTAGTAAAATATTCCGAATCAGTTTTTCTTTCTATGTTCCGAATGAAGTCTTTTTCATTAAATTATTCCGGATGAGCATAATGTTCCGAATGAGTTGATTTTCCAAATTGTTCTGAATCAAGCTTGGTTTTTAATTATTCCGAGTGAGCACTTTATTCCGGATGAACGTCGTTTTTCGAATGAAGCCATTATTCCGCATGAACAAACATTCCGCATGAAGGTTATATATTCCGCATCAAGCTCTTATTCCGGATCAACGATTATTCCGAACGAAGGCTGTGTTAATTATTTCGAGTGAAGAGTTATATTCCGAATCAGGGACTTTTCTGAGTTAAGGTTTTAACTGTTTAGTTTTAATTCAAGTTTAATTTTTAATTGCTTTTAGTTTATCTTTATCTTTATTTACTTCCCGCATTTACCTTTTTAGTAGCATAGAAAACCAAACCCCTCTTTTAGTAACCAAGAACAACTATTCCACTTTGAACCGTGATCAATTCGAGAAGATACTGAGAACTTAAATTGAACCCCATTGAAAACACATGTATCAGTAGGGTTAGATGATAATTAAGCTGTATCACATACCTACATTTCACTGTCAGTATGAGATCTACTAGTGTCGATAATTTTGGCACTACAGTCAAAATTTCTACCAGTAGGCAACCATTTAGAGGTGAATCTAGGGCTACTAGGCTTAGCAAGACTTTCTGTGGACCCTACGTGTGTACTTTTTGGAACATACACTTTAGCTTTAGGAGAACGTTGTTGTTCACTGACTGACAGCTTGTCAATTCGAGTGTAACCACCATAATTCAAACCATTCATAGTCAAACCACAAGCATCATGACTAAAATTAAAGAAACATTTATTACATTTAGCACAAATAACTTCAGATTGTTCATTCCGAATAGCAAGCTTAAAGTCATTACATTCAGATGAATTAAGTTTCTGATTATGATTAAAAAATGGTAAATTCCTAGTGTGTTCTTCCACTTCCACATTATTGATGTAATTTCACAAATTGTTCAACAATTAATTTATATTAATTTTACGATGTAATTTCATAAATTGTTCAACAATTGGTCTTATAAAGAATCTTTGTGACATTTAAATTGTTAATTTAAATAATTAGCCAATTACTATGAAAAATTTCATAAATCATTTTAAATCATGTTTTACAAATGACATTATATACATATTTTAAAATCATATGACATGTAATACTGGTTTAACGAAGTCGAGCATCGCATTGCTAGTCCTAAATTATGCATGGCCTGATCACCTATGCGTAATTTAGAAGGAGCCATGCAAGGCCGAATAGTAGTCACCTTAAATATTTGACCAAGAACCAACTTTTTACGTATGTTCTTTAAAAAGTTAGATAAAATAAAGTTTGGAAAACTTTTACATCTTATACGAGTAGCACCAGTTCGCGACTTACACATATGAACCTTATCTTTTCTTGAGCAAAGTACATGCCTCAAGCACATATTTCCTTACTCAACGATCTTTGTTTTACTTGTTACCTCATTTTCCTTTGTGATATAATTCTTGTTACCACTCGTTTAATTTCTTACCATTGATACCAGACTTGAAAGTTTCAATATTGTTAGGCTTCTACATCGACCAACCTTCTCTATCTTTTTTGGTAGACCTTCAAAACGTCTATGGACACGGATAATGATTTATGACTGAACGTGAGCGATAATTTCGTGTATTTATCATGATGTGTGTTAGACTCTATCGTCTTGAAGTTCATTCGTGTGAACCATATGATGACTTCGCTCTCTCATTGCTAATGTTGCTCATTTTACTGGAATTACTCTCAAGTGACTTCTTAAGAATTTTCTTTGATTAAAAAATTTATTGTGTGGCTTTTTCTCTTTCGATCGTGTATCGACCATCGAGAACTTAATAAGCTGTTGTTGGTGACCCCAACCACGCTCATGAATTTATCTTGCTAAATCCTTTGGTTTCTTATTTTCTTATCATGGACGTATATACTCTATCATGTTCGTTAAGAATTGGTACAAATTACGTTTATCCTCTCGCGCTATTGCTCGCATACTTATGGTTGATTATTATTCATTTCATACTCGTTTATTATCTTGTCACCTTTTGAAAACCAAAACATGTCACATGTTTGTCACTTGATGCATTAAACACCTTCTTGGATTTCTAAAAATTATTATAAATTTTTAAGAACATTTTACACACTTTATCAAGTGTTTAAATTACCAAAATGCCTGTTCCAAGTTAAATTTTGAATCTATACATCCTTTTTGGTAGACTATGAACTAATATTTAAAAGGATGTCAAGCTTCATCTTTTAAAGTATTTGATTGTATCATGCTTTACTTTCAATCTAATGAAACTATCGATTTAAGTTATAATTTCTATCAATGATTCTAAATAATTTGTAAATTTGTTTTTTTTCTCTAATGATAACGATGAACGTGAGTTTTAAAAATAATTTCATACAGTCATCTAAAAGCTTTTAAGCTGATCGAAATAATTATTTGAATTGGGTTACTTTTACTTTGAAATCCTTATAAAAAAAATACATAAGCTGAGTTTGAAAGTAATATCAAATCCTAGACGGATAATTGTGACAACTTGTATTTTAAATGTTCATATGTAATTCATTTTTCCCTTTTGTTTCTCTTGTAATTAGATTGTTACATTTTAAGATTGTCATATTTAACAGTTTGCGCGATTTGTGATTCTTTGTCGATTATCAATTTTAACTCGTTCTAGCGCACCTTCTCCGTTTAAGCAAATCTCGTGCTCACTCCATCTTTTTATATTTCTTCATACCGAAAGGTTATTATTTTGATCTGAGTTTGATATAAATTCGAAAAGGAGTTAAGAAACTAAAGCGTAGTTGAATTCCGATTGTTAAGGTTCGCCGTGGTGCAGAAACTACCTGAGAAGCAATGAACAGTTCTAAACAATGTAACTCCACTTGTTCGCATTTTATTTCGTCTCCAGTTGGACCCGTTGAACTCTGAGGGACCAGAGTTCCTTTAGGGGGTCGACAGTAAGTACTCGTATTTTCCGGCATTATTTTATTCCTTTATACATGTTTCTTGAATTTTCTAATATGTTATATTTTATTTTAATCTTCATACGTAAATCCTGAAATCTCGAGAATTTTAATTAAATTATATTTTAATTATTTTTCTGACTATTGAAAATATTTTATTTAGAATTATAAAATATTTTATTTTATTTTCCATATTTATTTATATCAAAATTTTTGATATAAAAGCACTCGCGCACGTTTTACAAAAGTTTACCCGAATCGACGGAACGAGTACCGATGGCTATATATTTCGACTTTGCGAAGTCAAAATACTATGTTTCTATAAAATATTTTGTTTTTGTATTATAACTTGCACCGAGTCGGAGCGATTAGCATTTTTAGAATTATGACAACCTAAGATAATTTTGGGCTTAGACTATTTTGGGCTTACACTAAAATAACTCAAGGATGCAAAATTAGGCCAAAAAGCCCAATCTTTCCCCTTGCTTTTCTTCGCGTCATTTATTTAAGCAAAACAAACACCTTCTTTATTTTTTTAGTTACAAAAACATAACCATCTCTCCCTGCTCCCTCTTTGTTCCACATTCACCATCACCATAATCATTCAATTTTCATCAAAACTCAATTACAACTCAATCAAACTACACCAAATCAATCCTTGATTAATTCTAATCATAAACCCACTCAAAAACACCTTATGCAATGATTTTTATAAATTCATGAATCACTAGAATTGGAGTTATTTAGGGTTTAGACATTGATAATTTTGTTAGAACCCTTGTTATTAATTTTTTTTATTTTTGGCTAAGATTTGATTTGACCATGTATGTTATAGATTAATAGTGCCTTGATGAGTTTTGGTTAATGTGATGAGGATTTTGATTTTTATGAGTAGGATTGAAGTTGTTTTGATTAGTATTTATAGTGCCCAAATTCGGACAGCAGGTATATTAGTCCAAAACTCCCATATTTTTCATTGTTACCTGCACTTTTTATAGCTTAAATGGATTATTTAGGCCTTTTACAAATTAGTGGCGAGTTGGATGGGCGATCAACTCGTCCGGATGAGTGAGTTATGGCCGATTTACGGTTGTGAACCCAATCTGATCCAACAGACTTGTATAGCTATTTGCTACAGGTCATGGACCATATATTTAACTTTATAAGACCTGGTGAGTTATTATACATCACAATCTAACGAGCGCCTCTGACCTCGCGTCGATAGCTACACCAAATTGTTTTTATGGCTAAAACGGTAAACTCGAGTTTGAAAACCTAAATTCGATTTTGTAACCTTCAAAGAATGTAACTTTCCAGCTAATTGGTAGTAGCTATTTACTCGTGGTTGGTATGGGCCGAAAGTAGAGTCGTGAGGCTTTCTGATGGTGGAAATCTCAGGCCTAAACCTTATAGGTTAACGGGTTATTTTGTCCCAAGTTTAACTAGTGTAGTTTGACCATTAAGTACTTGCGAGGTGGCTGTTAGTGTTTTGGACTTTTAAAAAGTTCCATAAAATCTTAGATTGAATGGTTGGACATTTTGGAAACCACATGAGAGACTCGTTCTAGTGGTGAAAACCCCATAGTTTTTGGACTAATGGATTGGGAGCTTCGCCCTTTACAAAACAGCTATACCAGAAAATGTGACTTTACGCCTACGGTTAAGTAAATTGTTGGTGTTTTTAGGTACAAATCACTTGGGTTACTTGATTTAAGACCTTAGGCTATCATGTTATGCATTTTCTACAGGTTTTGTGTCATGAAGTTCATGACCACACTTAGGCTCGGTTGGTTGTGCAAGTTATATACATATTACATTTTTACAGAAAAAATTGATACAATTGTTTTATATTTTTATAAAACGCATACCTAAGGGTCGTGATCACTCTTGTAGGTCACGGGTATCTCTTGGAGTGCTTTCATAAGCCTTCTTCAGCCCGGTTCTTATATACGTCACACTTGTACTAAGGTACTCTTGGCACCATTCTATTACTTTGATTTCTATTTGATTAAATACCTTGATTATGAAATTGGGGTTTTTGCATTTAGACCATATACTACTGATTTCAAGGTAGTATTATGATCATGATAGGTCTTGTGTATTTGTAGAGGCATTTATTAGGGTGTGCAAGTGTTTAGGTGATGTTAGAAGTAAATTTTAGTGTAAAAAATAAGGTTAAGAATGATAGCATATTGCTATTGCCATTCACGAAATTTTTCTGCAAATAAGACCTTCAACTTTCTTGATTTTTGGATAGCCTTGGTTGTTTAGTACAATTGATGAGTTAGGTGGCTTTTAGAAGTGTCCGGATGAGTAAAATATGATCTTTTTATCAAAACTAGTCAATATCGACATGTGCACCAAATTTGTGTTTGGGGTCAAAGTATAAAAAATCAAAGTGGGTATTTTTATGATTTATTACAGTAACATAGGTCAAATGTGAGCATTTCCAATTGGTTTCAAGTTAAAATCTTTTACGGAACAAAAGGGTTTTATGCAATTTTTTGTCGAAAAAGTCAAATCTAAGTAATCTGCACTAAAACTGCATTTCCCGTTGATTGGTAATAGCTTTGATAGTTTTTCTTAATGATTTAAAAAGGTAATAATTGTATCTTTCCATGGTCATATGTTTGAGTTTATAGATATTATATAACCTTAGATTCGATACAATCTTTACAGCATGTTTCTGAAAAATTTAGTGCAGCCAATTTGTCAACGTTAATTTTTGCACAAAGTGTAAAAGTGTTTGCTACTTATGGATTTGATGAGCATTGCCAATGTTTATAAACATGATCATAGAGTGGGTAAGTAGTGTTTTTAGGTCAAAATTGATTCGAGTCAATAGGTTTCAATGCCTTGCGAGTTATAAGATGGTATATGTACTAATAGTAACCAAAGCGTTTTCTAAACGTTATTTTTGTATCTTCTAAGTTTTCGTGCCCCGTTATCGTAGGTATTGGATGACTTAAAGTTTCTTAATTTCTTGTTGTTACTACTCAGCCCTCAAGTTCTATATTGATTCACCTCGTAGCTAAGGTGAGTTCATAGCACCTTTTTACTTGCACATTGTTTCTAAACCCGTGGTGAGATTTTACATGGTAGAACACAACCATTTAAAAAAAACTGTATGCTATCCAGAACTTGTATGCTATCTAGACTTGTATGCTTTCCAACAGTTTTCATTGATATTATTTCTTTTAGTCAATAGCCTTAAATTTCCTCTCTTGATCATGAACCGTTAATTTATTTGTGTTGCTAAGCGTGAATGCTGTGGGTGAATCCATTGGGATTGACAATCCCCGTCCCGATTACCTTGACACATTTAACATTTGATTTGTTACTTGAGTATTTAGTCTGAATACTCACTAGAGGAACTTACATGAGTTAAGCTTCGGTTCATGAACTAAACAGCAATAATAATGTTTCGGACTATGGTTAATGTACATAACCATTTCCCCTATTTCTTGTTTACAAATGAATGCTTGTGTTCCACACCTTTACTGCTAAACCTATGAATATCAATCAACTTTATGTTGACGATTTTACATGTTTAATCTCAGATATTAATACTTAGCTTTGCTTGGATGGGAGCCCGTAGGATATTATCGCAACTTGGAGATTTCTGTGTTGCTTTTAAACTTTGGTTTCGGTAAAAATTGTCAGAAGTTATTCTGTATTTTTGGTAACTATATGTTACAAAACTACGTTTAAATAATAGATTTTCCGCATTATAAAACTCTGGGACCCTTTGTTTAAAAACTCTGATTTTTATGATGTAATGTATAACTTTTTATTACGTCAACTTTATGTCAACAGTATTTCATTGTTTCTTGTACCATGACGTGACACCCCCTTGCTGCCTAGTTGTTCCATACCTGATTTTGGGGGTCTCACACATGCTAGATCCTAAGCATTCGATTCTTCGTCTCTAGTATGGGGCTTCTCCACCCTTAGACTCGAAACATTGAGGACAATGTTTAATTTTAGTATGGAGGTGAATAGATAATTACCTTGATAAGCCCTCATGCTTTCCAACTTTTATCGTTTTGTGTATGTTTTGTTGCAAATAAGGCTAAAAATGGCCAAATTTTAAAAAATTTCTTAGTTTTCATAAGTGTTTTTAAGACACGAATGTATATTTTCCATTGGTTAGAATAAGAGTTAGTTTTTGACTTGATTGGGCATTTGGATCTCTTTACATTCCTTAACTCGCTTGAATCATATTTTGCTAGGCTTTTATATAGGGAACTTTAAAACGCGAAAGTCTTAACTCAAAAGGGATTAAGAACAAGAACTTATCGCAAGTTCCTATAATTGATCCTAGAAAGTCACTTATTAAGGGAACTTTAAAATATATTCTCTAAAATTTCTCAAGTCTAAGAACTTGCAAGCTCCTATAGGTGACTTGAAAATCCAAAACTTCGATTTAATATAGTCTTAATGAAGCTAATCCAAATTTAGCCTAATTCTGACTTGCATGGCTAAGTATTCACGAGTCTCTTTAATTAGAGGTCTTTATATAGTGAAGAACGAGAAGTGATAGAGTTAGACAAGTGATCATGCTAAAGGTAGAACATGGAAGTGTTCTTTATAAAACTTATGTGTTTTAATTGTGCCTTTTTCTCCCATAAGATCAATGCATTAGGATAAATAAATTGCAATAAATAAAGGACATACGGTTTATACGGTATCTAGCTTCTAGAACAAGATCGTTTGAAAGTTAATTATGATTACATAAAGTACATTTTGAAAACATAACTTATCAAAACGGGATGCAAAGATTGGCGAATCCAAAAAGGCCCTTACAAGGCATGAGGATTACCTTTTGTTACTAAATCCAAAAAAAGATGTGAAGTTCACGAATCCAAATCCAAAATGAAGGATGAAGATACACGATGAAAAGCAAAATACTCCAAAAGGTTGCAGAAAAGTCTATGAATCCAAAAAGGCCCGTACAAGGCATGAGGAAGAATTTTTGAATCCAAGTCTGAAAAGGAGGCTAATCGTTGCATAATCTAAGTCCCAAAATGAGGAGAAAGACAAGTGAATGAAGTCTTGGTCAAAGATGAAGCATCTCAAATCAAGATGAAGATGCATATACCAAAAATGAAGAAAATACTATGAAAAAGATCGTCTCTCAAGATGATGTGCGGAACACATGCCAAATATCAGTCCGGGAAAGGTCCCACGTCGTGATCAAAGCTATGTCGAGAAATGGACTTTTTATAATTATAAGAAACGTTTTAAAAGATCGTGTCCTCTAGCTACTTATTGAATAAACCGTGTCAACTTTATTTTTGGCTTAATAAATATTTAAATGAGTCAATATGAATCCTTGTGATCCTTGACAAAAATAGTTAAAAAATTCTAGATACATTTTTCATTTCTTAATAATTAGGATTACGGGGAGAAAAAGTATTACACAATTTGAATGCATGAGTAGTGTTAGCATTGTGACTTGTACCAACAATGATCTCGTTTTTACACTTAGCATGAAATGTATGACAATTAAGGATAACAAACTTTACTCTATAAAACATTAACTTGCTTTTATTCTTTGACCTTAAAAGTCACATTCTTGTGATGAAAATCATACATAATGTCTTTAAACACCGTAGTAGTAGTTTAGTAAGTTTACATTTCAATAAAAGTTTAATAAAAGTGAATTTTGGAGATGCTTAGATACTTTATTCTAGCATTTCGTGAGGGCACGACAATGGTTTAGTATGGGGAGTGATGAGACTGCAATTATACATGGACTCGTCGTTCTTTTTGGGCTTTAAATGTACAAAAATGTCGTAAAACACCATGAAATATAATTGTGTTTGTTGTTTGTGTATTTTAGGTATGGATATCGTGAAAAAAACAAAAGATCACAAGAAACAAGCAAAAACGAACACGAGAAACGAAGCCGCACAATGAACCGGGCTCAAGTTACGAAATTCCAAAAAAAAGTCCTTGAAGATTTGAAGACGTACAAGAAAGGTCCTTCAACTTTGAAGAAATGACACTTTATACCCTTGTAAATCTCATAATTATAATTTTGGTCCCTAAAGTATGTCATATGTACAAGAAAGACCCTTACAGTTCAAGAAAATTACACATCTAGTCCTCATTCTATGATTAAAAACACAAAAGGACCATTTGTGTAATTAAGACAAAGTTGTATAAGCCCTAAATCCCTTTTTGAATACTATTCGTGGCCAATGTGTGAAAAAACAAAACCTCATTTACAAAGGGATTCGTTTTTAGGCTCAATAAACTTTGTATACAAGCTTTGCCAAAGACGAGGGACTAAAGATGAGCAATTGAAACATTCAACAAAATTTGCCAAACACATAACCCTCCACTAAAAACGGATCAAACATGGCACTATTCACCTTTCTTCACCCCCAGATTTTACTTTTACATTTCAAAGGGTTAAATCAAATTAACTCAACCAAAATACAATTAACCATCACACGCTTCATTTCACACACTCAACTCACCCACCCCATCACCCATGGACCTCACCCAAGCCTCCCTTGCACCAATGAACACTCTACTTAGCCCCCAAGTAATCTCACATGGACAAATCCATGTCCCACCTCATACTTGCTTCCTACGTTCAAGAGATACGATGAAGATCATTTGGGACAACTCACAACATCAAAATCCATCTATAAGACTCAAGGGAATTTTTGAGAATTTGTAGCTAGGGTTTATGTATTTTCAGCTTTCTAGAATAGTCTTAGACCTCTATATATAGAGACCTAAACCCGTGAGAGTCCCTTGTTCCATCTTTTAGCTTTGTCATTTGTAATTTCTTTGTTTTGAATTGAAATTTGGTATTTTGTGTTCATACAATTGTAATCCCTTTTCATTCAAACAAGTTGGTATAATAGAAGCTGAAATTTGTGTTCCATTGTCTTGTGATTGTGTTTTCTAAGTTTGGTTTGCATAAGTTTTGATTTGATTAAGGTTTCAAGTTTTGAAAAGTTTTCAAAAGGCTTATTGTTTTGCTTATATTTTGTGTACTAACCCCATTCCAAAAGCTATAACCTCTCATAAGCTTGTTCACAGCAAGCTTGTGGAAGGTTTTTAACCTTTGGATTAGATTGTGTGTTGCTTGTGTTGAAGATCCAAGCCCTTAGTCCAGCTGTTGAACCATCAACAATGGTCTTGTACTCATTCATTGACCAAGACACCCTAGGCATGTGCTAGTTATTGCACAAGCTCTAGGGAGCTTAGCTGACTCTCCCTTGGAAGTTAAGGGAGAGAGGTTCACTCTCTTAAACCCTCTCTTTAAATTCTGTCAAAAATTGCATGCTAAGTGATTTGCCATGTGATTTTGCGTTCTAGTGTTTGTGGTGTAAGATCTCGTATTTTCCTGGTAATTATTTTACTCTTATTCATTATTTTAATCATTGTTGGTACTTATTCGAAATTATAAAATTATTTTATTTTATAATTCCATATTTATTTAAATCAAATATTTTGATTTAAAATCACCCGCGTGTATTTTCAAAAAGTTTACTTGAATTAACGGAACGAGAACCAAGGGCTAAATATTTCGACCTAAAGATGTTAATCTTTACATTGTATTAAGTCTAGACCGATAACGGGCACAGTAATAAATTCTTGTATTTCATATTTTACTGTTAATTGTTTCAATATTCGATGTTTTCGATGTTTTCTTTTAATGTCGTGTTAAGTCGAGTCGGGAGTCTATATTATCTTATTTTGGGTGCGTTTTAACTTTTGAGAAAGCATTTTTACGAAACCCGAACCCCGTAAATATTTGTAAAGTTGACTAATAGTCATTTTCCCCTTTTTAACAAAGTATTTATTTTGTGGTCCTAAAGTTTCAAAAGTGGCAAGATTTAGCCCTCCACTTAAACCGACATATAAAAAACATTTTTTTCTTCCACTACCACTCACACATAACATTTTATAAAAAAAACACACCAACACCACCTCCTTCACCCCTTTGCCGTGAGAACCCCAACCAAAAACCTCCCTCAATCACCATCATCCATCTTAATTGATCAAAATCTAAATAAAGACCACCTTTTAGATTTTCAAGGTGCATCTTTTGATACAAAAATTTTGTACATGCAACAAGTTTTCAAGTTTTGATGATTTCATGGTTGAAAAGTTGTTTGATCGTTGTTTTTAGGATGATCATGGCTAGATTATGTTATTTTGATGTTTAAAAGTCTAAAGTTTTGATTTTGATCTTTTGATTTTGTTGCATGCAAGGGTTTAGGATGTTATAGGATGATATTAGGATGATTTTATGAGTATAAAAATGGTTAGATCATGTTGAAAAAGTCATTTGATATGATTTTCATAGTACTAATTTTAGGCAGAAAGTATAAGTTGGTTTTGGGTATCTTAAACTTGTTTTATTATTAAACTAATAAGATAGGGCTGTAGATATTTTTCTTAGCTTCGATTTGATATAAATTAGAGCTTCTAACTCCAAACGAGTTGGAAATAGCGATAGTTTGATTATTCGTGTACCGGGAGACGAGTATCGGCACAATCTAAAATTGTTGTCGATATTTGGATTGAATCTCGGGGACTATAATTTGAGTTTTAAAAATTGTCAAAGGCTGTTTTTGGACTATAAACTTAGGGTTGTGAGTCTGTTATCAAACTCAAGTGTCGGTTTTGTAAACGGTGTTGTTTATAAAGGTCAAAATGGTTTTACGAGTCAAAGACGTAATTCTGTCCGGTTTTTATAACTCGAAGATGTGTCGGGCAGGGAGTCTTAGAAGTGTAAATTTTTGACAAGCTTTTTATATGTCTTTCTATAGATGTTAAGTGAGCTTCTCAGTTAGTACCATTAATATTTGACGTGTCTAAGTGAGGTAAATCAGCCCGTACATTTGGTATGTGCCGACAGTTTTTATCGAGAGCATTGTCTAATAAAAGTATACTTTTAGATGGAGTCTAGAAGTACCCCTTGCTTGGTTTTTCTCATGTGTCATAATTTGATTATGTATTCATTTAATTCAAGTGTTTTTTGTAAACATTTATTTCGTGTCTTCTAAACTTTCGCGTCCCGTTATCGTAGGTCTCGGATGACTTAAGGTTGCTTGATATTCTGTTGTTTCTACTTAGCCCTCCAGTTTCGTGTTGATTCCACCATATAGCTAAAGTGAGTTCATAGCCCCTCTAGCTACTTGTTCATTGTTTCAAAACACAGGGTGAGATTAACATGTTGGAACACAATCTTTTAAACTGTGTGATATCTAGAACTGTATGCTGCCAGATGAATTCATTGATATTATTGCGTTTAGTCTCTAGCCTTAAGTTTCCTTCCTGATCATGAACCGTTAATTGTCCTGGTGCATTACGTGAAGCGCGAATGTTTTGGGTGGATCCATCGGGATTGACTATCCCCGTCCCATTTACCTTGACGCACTTACATTTGTTTATACTTGAGTATTAGGCTGGATACTCACTAGAGGAACTTACACAGAGTTAAGCTTCGGTTCATGAACTAAGTAGCAATAATATACCATGACTATGAAGAATGTACATAGTCATCCCCCCCCCCCCCATTACTTGTTTTACAAATTATATTGTGTTCCATTACTTAGTTTTCTAAACCTATGAATATCACTCAACTTTTTGTTGACGGGTTTTACATGTTTTAATCTCAAGTAATACTGCTTAATGTGCTTAGACGAGGTACCGCAGGATGTTGGAAGCTTGGAAGAATCTGTGTTGTGATATGTTTATGCTTTGTTATAAATGACGTTGTTAAAGCTTCCGCTGATCTTTTGTCATCTTAAAACTTTAAGTTATGTTGTTATGATACTTTGTTATGTTTCAAAACTTGTGGGACCAATGTTATAAAACTCTGATAAATTATGATGTAATATGTATGTCTTTTATTACGTCATCTTTCATGTCATTTATAACTCATTGTTACTTGTACCTGGACGTGTGATCCCCTCGTTTCCTAGTTGCTCCATGTCAGATTCTGGGGGTCTCACAGATTGGTATCAGAGTGATGGTTATAGAGAAATGAGTCATTTTCAAAACTTGGTCTATAACTAAATTTCAAGATATTTCATGCTTTACAAGTGTCAAACACAAAATCTGCCAATGTTGTTCAATATATGCGCGGGTAACTCTCTAATCTTTATTGTTTACCTTAATTATTTTTATAATATTTCATACCTTGATTTCATTTGAAATATTACATTGGTTTCATTGTGATACGTATTACCTCCTTTCAAACCCCTCTTGCTTAATATTATATATATATATATATATATATATATATATATATATATATATATATATATATATATATATATATATATATATTCCACTCCTTAGTGTTGCATTCCTTGTTGACAATCAGTTATGCATATCTAAAATCTCTTCTTATTCTATTTTCTCCATTTCATGAATCTTGAAATAGCATACTTATAGAAGTTCACACTAAATTTTATATTGTGTTGTTGACAGAAACATGCCGCCTACCAGAATTCGTAGAGCTGATGGACCCAGGAGATCCCGTCGGGCTACAACGGGGAGAGTTATTGCAAAAAGGGTAAAGAAAGTTGTTGCTGAATACGAAAAGAGCCGAGAGACTCAAACTAAAGCTGAAGGTCCTTCAAGCACAAAAGGATGTTCACACAAGACCTTCATGTCTGGAAAACCCCACTCCTTCAAAGGGACCAAAGGTGTCGTTGGTTTGAAAAGATGGAGCAAGTATTTGGAACTTGCAAATGTGCTGAAGAGGATAAGGTAATTTATGCTGCTAGTACTTTGGAAGGTATTGCACTTACCTGGTGGAATGGAGATATTAAAACCTTAGGTCTAGATAATGCAAACCAAATCCCTTGGAGCGAGTTCAAAACAATGATGACTACCGAGTGCTACCCTGAGACTAAGATAGCTCGGATGGAACACGAGCTATGGAACATGCAAATGAAGAATGACGATATTGAAGCTTACACTAATAGGTTTCATGAGTTAGCCTTAATGAGTCCTGGACTGGTTCCAAATGAGAAGAAGAAAATAAAAAGGTATGTCAAGGGCTTTCCTGAAAGGATTAAAGGACACATTACTTCATCAAAACCTTCCTCTCTACATGAAGCAGTGAACATGGCTCGTGAATTGGCCGAGAAGTCCGTGGAAGGTAAAGCTGCTAAGTTAAATGCTGATAACAAAAGGAAATGGGAGGATAATAAAAGGAACAATCAGGGCAATAACCGTAAGAACAACCGAGGCAACAATAGAAACTCCAACAGGAACAATAACAGACAAGCCAACAAGAGACAAGAGACAGCAACCATGTATGTAGCTGCTCCTGTTGTTCCTGCTACTCTTGTTGTTCTTGTTGTTCCCGCTACTCCTGTTGCTCCTGTTACTCTTGCTGATCCTATTGCTCCTGCTACTCCTGCTGGCAGATGAGGTTATACTGGGAATCTGCCTAGGTGTGATCAATGCAATTAGCATCATCCTGTCGGTGTGTGTCTTGCTAGGTGTACTTGTAGTAGGTTCGACCAGAATAGGTTTCCAAAGTCTAAGGATCCACAGAACGATGGAGCTCGAGGCAGAGTGTATCATGTGGGAAATAACGCTCAGCAGAATCCTCAGGTGGTCGCGGGTATGTATATTCTTAACGATCACTATGTTAGTGTTTTATTCGATTCTGGTGCGGAGAAAAGTTTCGTGTCTTCTGCTTTTACTCCTTTCATTGATATTACTCCTTCTGCTTTAGACACTAGCTATGAAGTAGAATTAGCAGACGGTAAGATTATTAGTACCAATATACAGTCTTGCGTGGTTGTACCCTTGACTTACTTAGTCATTTGTTTTTAATCGATCTTTTACCGACACGTCTCGGCAGTTTTGATGTTATTGTTGGTATGGATTGGTTAGCGTCTCATCGTGCTGTCATTGTTTGTTCTGAGCGAATCTTGCGTATTCCTCTTTTTCGGGTAAAATCTTAGAACTTTGCGGTGAGAATTCGGATGACAATCCGAATTCTCTTCTTTCTATCAATGTTGATCAGAAAAAGCTTGATGATATTCGTATCGTTTGTGAATTTCCTGGAGTTTTCCGAGATGAATTGTCGGGATTACCTCCTGTGCGTGAAGTTGAATTCCGTATCGATCTTATTCCGGGTGCACTGCATGTTGCCAAGTCGCCTTATTGTCTAGCCCCGTCTGAGATGAATGAATTATCAAATCAGCTCAAGGAATTACAAGAGAAAGTTTTCATCAGACCCAGTCATTCGCCGTGGGGAGCACATGTGCTCTTTGTTAAGAAAAAGGATGGTGCAATGAGAATGTGTATTGATTACAGGGAATTGAATAAGCTGACAATCAAGAATCGTTACCCTCTCCCTCGTATAGATGACTTATTTGACAAATTGCAATGTGCTTGTTGTTTCTCCAAGATAGATCTTCGTTCAAGTTATCATCAGTTAAGAGTGCATGAAAGTGACATCTCCAAAACCGCATTTAGAACCCGTTATGGTCACTTTGAATTTGCCGTTATGCCATTTGGTCTTACCAATGCTCCTGCCGTTTTTATGGATCTAATGAACCGTGTCTACAAACCCTACCTTGATAAGTTTGTTATAGTTTTTATTGACGACATCCTCATTTACTTGAAATCAGAAAAAGATCATGAAAACCATCTTAGAACCATCTTAAGTCTTCTGGAGAAAGAAAAGTCATATGCCAAATTCTCTAAGTGTGAATTTTGGTTGAAAGAGGTTCAGTTTTTAGGATACGTGGTAAATCAGGATGGTATACACGTGGATCCTAGTAAAGTTGAAGCAGTTAAAAATGGAAATCTCCTAAGTCGTCTACTGAGGTCCGTTCATTTCTCGTGTTAACCGGATATTATCGCATATTCATCGAAAAATTCTCCAAGATTGCTAAGCCTTTAACCGTGCTTACACAAAAGAATAAGGAATACATTTGGAATGAAGAGCAAGAGCAAGCCTTTTGCTTATTAAAGGAGAAATTGTGTAATGCTCCAGTGTTAACACTTCCTGACGGACCGAATGATTTTGTAGTTTATTGTGATGCATCCCATCAAGGTTTCGGTTGTGTCTTAATGCAGCGAGGAAACGTGATTGCTTATGCCTCCAGACAACTTAAAATCCATGAACAGAACTATACTACTCACGATTTGGAGTTAGGTGCAGTAGTATTTGCCTTGAAAATATGGATACATTATCTTTATGGGACGAAAAGTTTGATATACACTGATCATAAGAGTCTCCAGTATATCTTTAACCAAAAGGACTTGAACATGCGACAAAGACGTTGCTTAGAACTCCTTAGTGACTACGGGTGTGAAATTAAGTATCATCCAGGAAAAGGCTAATGTTGTAGTTGATGCCCTAAGTCGAAAGGAAAGACTTAAACCTAGGAGAGTACGTGCTATGAGCATAACCATTCAATCTGGCCTCAAGGCTAAGATTTTAGAAGCACAAAAAGAAGCTGCAAAGGACTTTAAGGCTCCAGCAGAATTGCTGCGAGGATTAGATGCTCAATTTGAAAGGAAAGAAGATGGAACAATTTACTTTGTTGGACGATTATGGATTCTATTGGTTTGAGGATTAAGAAAGGTAATAATGGACGAAGCTCACGCTTCAAGATATTCGATTCACCCTGGTGCAGATAAGATGTACTACGATTTAAGGGATATTTACTGGTGGCCAGGTATGAAAAAGGACATAGCAGAATACGTTAACAAGTGTCTGACTTGTTTAAAGATTAAAGCAGTACATCAGAAACCCTCAGGTCTTTTACAACAACCAGAAGTCCTAGAATGGAAATAGGAAAAGATTACAATAGACTTAGTCACAAAGCTGCCTAGAAGCAGTGGTGGTTTTGATGAAATTTGGGTAATTGTTGATAGACTAACCAAATCTGCTCACTTCCTTCCTATTCGTGAGGAATATAAAACTGATAGATTGGCTCGAATCTACATCAATGAGATTGTTGCAAAGCACGGAGTGACAATATCGATTATTTCTTATAGGGATGGTCGTTTTGCATCACATTTCTGGAAAGCACTTAAAAAGGCATTGGGTACGCAAGTATTAATGAGTACAACATATCACCCAGAAACGGATGGACAAAGTGAACGCACTATTCAGACTCTGGAAGACATGCTGCGAGCATGTGCTATGGATTTTGGTGGTAGTTGGGACACTCATGTACCTTTGGTTGAATTCTACTATAATAACAGTTATCATAAAAGTGTCAAGTGTTCACCATTCGAGGCTTTATACGGACGTAAGTGCAGATCGCCAGTGATATGGAATGAAGTAGGTGAAAGTCAACTGATAGGGCCTGAATTAGTCCTAGAAACTACAGACAAGATTGTACAGATTAGGGAAAGACTGAAAACTGCAAGAAGTCGTCAAAAGAGTTACGCAGACAAAAGACGCAGACCTCTTCAGAGTCTGAATAGTGCTGTTACGGGTATCTCCATGGAAAGGTATTGTGAGGTTCGGTAAAAGAGGAAAACTTGCGCCACGTTTTATAATACCATTCGAGATCATTGAGCGTATTGGTTCGGTAGCCTAACGATTGAAGTTACCCCAGGAGATAAGTTGTGTTCATGATGTATTCCATGTTTCCAATCTTAAGAAAGGTTTAGCCGAATCAGATGCTCAGATACCGTTAGAAGAAATAAGGGTGGACGAAAAGATGTACTTCATCGAAGAACCGATAGAGATCGTGGATTGCCAAATCAAGAAGCTTAAACGTAGTTGGATTCCTATCGTTAAAGTTCGTTGGGATTCACGTCGGGGTGCTGAGTTCACTTGGGAAAGTGAAGAGCAGTTCAAGACTAAGTATCCCCATCTGTTCTCGTCTTCTTCTTTCATCTCTAGTTAAACTCTGAGGGACCAGAGTTCCTTTAGGGGGAAGACTGTGAGATCTCATATTTTCTTGGTAATTATTTTACTCTTATTCATTATTTTAATCATTGTTGGTACTTATTCGAAATTATAAAATTATTTTATTTTATAATTCCCTATTTCTTTAAATCAAATATTTTGATTTAAAATCACCCGCGTGTATTTTCAAAAAGTTTACTTGAATCAACGGAACGAGAACCGAGGGCTAAATATTTCGACCTAAAGATGTTAATCTTTACATTGTATTAAGTCTAGACCGATAACGGGCACAGTAATAAATTCTTGTATTTCATACTTTACTGTCAATTGTTTCAATGTTAGATATTTTCGATTTTTTTAATGTCGTGTTAAGTCGAGTCGGGAGTCTATATTATCTTATTTTCGGTGCGTTTTAACTTTTGAGAAAGAATTTTTACGAAACCCGAACCTCGTAAATATTTGTAAAATTGACTAATAGTCATTTCTCACTTTTTAACAAAGTATTTATTTTGTGGTCCTAAAGTTTCAAAAGTGGCAAGATTTAGCCCTATACTTAAACCAACATATAAAAAGCATTTTTTTCTTCCACTACCACTCACACATGACATTTTATAAAAAAAAACAGACTAACACCACCTCCCTCACCCCTTTGCCGTGAGTGGACTATATATACTACCCTCCTAGCATGTTAGGAGGGTTGGTGATTCAATTTTTCTCTTAATCTAATATTCTACAAGTTAATCCTCTCTACTTTCTCTCACTACTTTCTCTATCTAGGAATTCATCTCTTTTCATCTATTTTCTATCTCTAATCATCTAAATATATGGGACAACAATTGGTATCAAGATCCACGGGGTAGATTCGTGATTGGTTTTGGTTTTCCTATTGTGTTCGTGAGTTTTTCTTCATAAAGAGCTCGAATCATCAAAAAAATTTGCGTTTTTGTGGTGTTAGTGAGTAGACAAATCATCTACATAGGCGTGGTAGTGATTTGGTTTACTTAGATTGGTTAAAAACACGAAATTTGGTGGTGTTTGGCTTGATTTTTGGTGTGAAATCATGTATTTGATAAGTGTTCATCCTTGTTCCTATTTTGTAGGAAAACTGGTACAAATTCGCAATTTTGAACTTAATTGCGAAATTGAATTCCTGTATAAAGTTGCGGAATTGTACCTTGAAAAGTTGCGAAATCTTACTTTGAACCGAATTGCGAAATCTTGTATTTGTTAAGTAATTGTGGAATTACATCCTATTGCGAAATCCTACTCAAGTTGCGAAATCTTATTGCGGAATCTTGTTTTAGTTCATATTGCGGAATTTGACTTAATTGCGGAATCATATCAGAAAGTTGCGAAATTAGGGCTTTTCAGGATATTGCGGAATCACACTTCACTGGTCATTGCGAAATTATGCATTAATTCCTGAATTATGAGTTAATTGCGGAATTTGGTCATCATTGCGAATTTTTTGCTCAGGAATTGCGAATGTATTCACTTCATTGCGAATTTATTCATCTATTGCGGAATCTTTCACCTAATTGCGAAATCTTCACTTATTTTTTCGAAAATTTGTATTTTTTGAAAATTTTTAACAAACTCGAGTGATTTTCGCCTTAGAATTTTTGGTTAATTGTGAAGATAATTTTAGGGGATTTCAACATCTTTTCTCGATTACACCAATCACAACACATCTACTTAAGATCCACATTCGATTCATCATTTCAGAGAACTTTGAGATGGATTCTACCGCTGAATATCGTGTGACGAACAACAACATAATGGTGGCAGGTAACAAGGAAAGACCACCAATGCTTGTGTCGGGTCGATATGATCAATGGCAATCCCGTTTTATACGTTACCTTGACACAAAACCTAACGGTGATGCTTTAAGGCAATGTATTTTGGAAGGACCCTATAAACTCTCAAGGATTCAAGTTCCTGCAGTACCAGCCACAGACACAAGTGACGCACAACCCGCATATGAACGTGATGAAAAGAGGACCGACCTCACCCCAGAGAACCGTGCGTGGTTTGATGCAGAGAAGGAAGCAATCTACTTAATTCTCAGTGGCATTGGAGATGAAATTTACTCTACGATTGACGCATGCCCTACTGCTCAAGAAATGTGGACGGCTATTGAAAGATTGCAACAAGGAGAATCACTTAACAAACAAGATGTGAAAACTAAGATGTTTTGGAACTTTGGCAAGTTTACATCAAAGGATGGGGAATCAATTGATTCTTATTACTCCCGATTCTACAAGATGATGAATGATATGACCCGAAACAACTTGCAAGTTTCCACCATGCAAGTCAATGTCCAATTTCTACAGCAACTTCAACCAGAGTGGACACGGTTTGTCACCTTGGTGAAACAACAACAAAAGTTAGACGAAGTTTCATATCACAAGCTCTTTGACATCTTGAAAAAATTTCAAAATGAGGCAAATGAACTTCGAGCTGAACGAGTTGCAAAGATTTCCAATCCACTTGCTTTGGTGTCTACCACTCAACATTACCCAGAATATCACTCCCGTACTTCAAAGACCTACTCTACTCAATCATCATCACCACGATCATCTATTGTCTCCAAGTCACATGTTCCAACACGATCCCGAGGCAAAGAAGTTGCAAGAGCACCATCACCCACACCTGAGCAATCATCCGAAGAAGACAGTGATGAAGAAATAGCTCAAAAGGATAGGGTATTCAAGCAACAAATGGCTTTCGTTATGAAGCAATATAAGAAACTCTACAAACCCACCAACAACAACCTTCGAACATCTTCAAACTCGAGGAACACCCATGCATAGAGTCCTCCAAGGTATGACACACGAAGACGTGCTGAGAGTCCTCCAAAGTATGATCGAAAACCTAAGGATAATCAAAGGGTGGCTACTGTTGTTGGAAATAGGGAAACTGTTGGTACTCAAGTTGTGCAACAAAGTGGGATTCAGTGTTTTAACTGCAGAGGTTTTGGGCATTTGGCTAGGGAATGCAGGCAGCCAAAGAGGGTTAAAGATTATGGTTATCATAAGGAAAAGATGTTGCTGTGCAAGAAAATGGAAGCTGGAATCAAGTTATCAGCTGAGGAAGGAGAAATGCTTGACGACACAGATGATGAACTCTCCGACCAAGAACTCGAGGCACATTATTCATACATGGCAAAGATTCATGAGGTTCTTAACGTCACTGAAGATGACAATGGTCCTATCTTTGATAGTGAGCCAATTGATAAGGTACAAGATGATGCTGAATATAATGTGTTTTGTAATACACATGAGCATAATGCTCTTCCAACGACAGTTACTGACACGTGTATGATGGAAACGGTTGATAGCAATACCACACCCGATTCATCAGACATGTGCAATAATGAGTTTGAGGATGATCAACATGCAAATGAGTATGATGACGAGGAGCGTGTCGCGCTTGCTAATTTAATTGCTAGTTTACAAAAAGATGTCAATGATAATAGAAAGAATCAAAAGCAATTAAAGAAGGCAAACGCAGCACTCACTCAAAACTTTGAAGAATGTAAAGCCGCTCTTATAAAATCTAGTGAGACTATTGATAGTTATAGGGCTGAGCTTCTTCAGAAGACCAACGAGCTTGAGGGGTACAAAAGTCGTGTCATCAACGTTAAAAAGGACGATTTTGAAAATAAATACAATGAAGCTCTTGCTTTGTTAACTAAAGAAAAACGTCAATTTAATGTTTTATTAAGTGATGAACGTCAAAAAATGTACCTTGCCACAACAAAAGTTAATGAACTTGAATAGAGGCTTTCTATGAACACCATCGATTCTGCTAAAATTCTTGACGAGAAGAAATAAGAGGTTGAAACATTAAAACAAGATTTCAAAAATAGACAAAGCAAATATACTGAAAAAGTAAAGGATCTCGAAGAACAAGTCGATTTTTTGAAAAAAGTTGTTTATAATACACATGACTCTATTCAAACCGTAAGAATGATATCACCTCGGTCGTTTTTCAAGGGTCAACCTAGCTTTGCCACCCCCAAGTACCTCGAACAAGCTCAAGCTGCGAACCCTCACTTATATCTTGATGAGTCCGAATGGACTGATAATGACTGCCCAGTAGCTAACATCGATAGTGAAGAGACGTCCCTTTGGGATGAGGAGAGTAGATCACCGGTCAATAAAGATTTTGTGAAACCATATAACTATGCTTATGAAAACAGTCTTTATGGTCTTTTCACTCCACAAAAACAGAAGTCTCGTGAGGAATTATTTTTAGAATGCAAACAAAAAAGAATTCAATGGAAAAAAGCTTTTGCCACTAAGAGGAAAACTAATGTTTTTAAATATATTAACTATTTGCCTCTAGATGCTTCTAAAAGCAAAAGTAGAAAAATACTTGGTTTTCTTAAACACCACGTTAATAATGTTCAATCAATTGTTGAAAGCGATTGGGAGAAACGTCAAAAGGATAAGTGGAAAACCGAGATTCCTCACGACATAACTGTGCTTGTGAAAGAACTTTTAATACCAAATACGAAGATAATAAAAGAACATGTTCTTGAGTTTGAAAATTTAATTCAGTCTGAAATGTTTGATGATTTGAAATATGTTGAGTCTCTTGAAAAAGAAATTGATGACCTTCAAAATGACAAATTGGAATTTTCAAACGAATATGATCTACTCTTAGAAGAATGTCTCTCCAAAGATATTTTGTGTGTTACTCTTCAATCATGTGCTGATATCGATGAATATTCTGATGTTGCATGCAAGTACCTTGATAAAATCAAAGAGTGTGAGCGTCTAGAACTTGAGCTTTCGAAACATAAAGAAAATGTTGATAAAAAGGCTTTTGAGTTACTTCAACACAAAAGTGATTTCCATCAAAAACATTGTCATTCTCTTAAACTTGCTTTGCAAAAAGACGTTGGTAGTTTTCCACATAATAATAAACTGCAAGAAAAACTTTCCCAAACGTTTCGAGAAATAAACGAACAGAATTTGGAAATTAAAGGGTTGAAAGCTCAGTTACAAGATAGGGACAGAGCGATAGCAGAGTTGCAGAAACTCGTTGCTAAGATGGGTGGGATGATTGTGGAACCTAGTGTTAAGAAACCTGTTGTAAGACAACCCAATGCTCAAAAAGTGACTAGACCCTCTGTCTTGGGAAAACCATCTGTTTTCTCTAATTCTGCATTTGCAAAACCTGCGTTTGCCCCCAAGACGGATGGGAAGGATAGGTTACCACAAAACACTTCCAAAACACATATTCGATCACAAAGCATTAAGAACACAAATGTGGTTAAACCAGGGATGTATAGATTGGCCACTAAACCCACACAAAACAAAGAAAGTCAATCACCTCAGACTTCTAGAAATACTAATAGACGTGTGTCTTTTACTACAGGAGTAGTCCCCACTGCTAGTGTTAGCCGGCCCCAGCTTAAGAGCACACGCATGAATGAAAAGGTCTGGCAAAACAAAAGTCAAGGGAAGATGAAGGAAGTAGAAGACCACCCTAGGATTTTCAATGTTTCTAAGAATAAAACGTATGTAATCGCGTGTAATGACGATTTGAATAATTCGACTTTGAATGCTATGAAAGTTTAGTTTGTTTGTGTGAAATGTGAAAAGTGTGCTAATGCTAATCATGCTATGTGTGTTTCGAATGATGCCAAAGGCGTAGAAACTAGAACTAAGAAGCAAACTGTGATGCCTATTAGTGCTAGAAAACCCAAACGCAAAGTGAACCATTTTGGTGCAACCCCCCCCCCCCCCTCCCCCTAAGAAAAGTATTGCATCAGATTCCACCACTAAGAACCCTAGAAGCAGAATTAGGGAATTATATGAATCTGCTAGCAAGCCTTGGAAATGGTGGTTTGCTAATCAATGTCCTCCAGGATATAAATGGATGCCTAAGGTTAGGACAGAAAATGTGACTACGAGCGTTAGTGTGCCTCTAAGTGATGAAACTAGGGAAACTAATGAATCGGAAATCACAACTAACATGGAATCCAATTTAGCAACTGCTCCATCGTGTTCTACTTCTTCTGCAGGTGATCGAAATAATTCTCTTCATACTGGACTCCGGATGCACGAAGCACATGACGGGGAATCTCAAGCTTCTAATTAACTTCGTGGAGAAGTTCCTGGGTACGGTCCAATTCGGAAATGATCAATTTGCACCGATCCTAGGATATTGAGACTTGGTTCAGGGGAATATCACTATCAAAAGGGTTTACTACGTCGAAGGGCTCAATCACAATCTTTTCTCGGTTGGTTAATTCTGTGATGCGGATTTGGAAGTTGCTTTTAGAAAGAAGACATGTTTTGTTCGTGATTATGATGGGAATGACTTACTTACCGGTACACGGGGTACTGATCTCTACACTATTTCACTACAAGACTCCACATCTTCAACTCCAATCTGTTTCATGGCTAAAGCTTCAATGACTCAAGCTTGGTTATGGCATCAACGTTTATCTCATCTTAACTTTGATACCATCAACTTGCTTTCCAAGAAAGATATTGTGCGAGGCCTTCCTAACTTGAAATTCATCAAAGATCATCTTTGTTCTTCTTGTGAGCTTTGTAAAGCTAAACGGAGTAGTTTCAAGACAAAGACTACTCCAAGCTCTAAAGGACGGTTAGATCTTCTTCATATAGATTTGTGTGGTCCCATGCGTGTTCAAAGTATCAATGGGAAGAAATACGTTATGGTACTTGTCGATGACTACTCAAGGTACACATGGACTCACTTCTTGAGATCCAAGGATGAAACACCCAATGTTCTCATCAGCTTCCTTAAAGTGATACAACGTGGTCTTCAAGCTCAAGTTAAAGTGGTTCGTACTGACAAAGGTACAGAATTTTTGAATTCAAAACTAAGAAATTATTTTGAAGCCGAAGGAATTGAACATGAAACATCTATTACTCGAACACCCGAACAAAACGGCGTTGTTGAAAGACGAAACCGTACTTTAGTTGAGGCTGCTCGAACATTATTATCCGCTTCAAAACTTCCACTATACTTTTGGGCTGAAGCCGTGTCAACCGCATGCTACACACAAAACCACTCCTTAGTTATCCCAAGACACGAAAAGACACCATATCACATAATTAATGATCGCAAACCTTCACTCAAACACCTTCACGTTTTTGGATGTACGTGTTACATTATTCGAGATGGTGAAAATCTGGACAAGATGAAAGAGAAAGGTGATGCATGCATTTTAGTGGGATATGCAACTCAGTCTAAGGGATACAGAGTGTACAACAAGAGAACAAAATTGATAGTTGAGACTATTCATATCAGATTTGATGAATTGCAAGAAATGGCACTTGAACAAAGCAGTTTAAGTCCCGATCCACAACGACAAATGACTTCCGTTCACAACCGCACGAAACTCGAAACTCAAGACCACAGCAATGAACCGTCAAGTTCAAAGCTGGTTCCTGAACATGTTCCTAGAGCAGATATGACAGTGGACACGACACTTGAAGAGTTGGAAATGTTATATGGACCAATGTATGATGAATATTTCACGAGGGAGAAACAAGTTGCATCGAAGTCTTCCGCTGTCACTCATGATAAGAATGATGATACCGTTCATCGTCAACAAAAGGATACAACTTCATCTACTTCAACACGGGATGTTGCAGATTTACCTCCTCAGAATATCACATTAATAATCGATCCTACAACATCCACAACTATTTTCATTGCTCCAGAGAACACACATCAAGCAGACGATGCATTATCTGACGAAGACGAATTTATCAACCCATTCGGTACATCGGTACACGAAACTGGAGAGTCTTCTACTCGCCATGTTGATCCGTCAAATATGCATACGTTCTATCAACGACATCCTTCAACACATCATTGGACCCGAGATCATCCTTTGGTTCACGTAATTGGAAACCCTTCACAGCCTGTTCGTACAAGACGACAACTAGCAACAGATGGCGATGTTTGTATGTTCGCACTCGCCGTGAGTACAACTGAACCCAAAAACATCAAAGAAGCCATGGCTGATCATGCTTGGATTGAATCGATGACGGATGAACTTCAACAATTTGAAAGACTTAAAGTCTGGGAACTTGTTGACAGACCATACGATGTGACTCCATTAAATCTTCGTTGGATCTGGAAAAACAAGCTGGATGAAGAGAATATGATCATCAAGAACAAAGCTAGGCTAGTGGCTAAGGGGTATGGCCAGAAAGAGGGAATTGATTTTGATGAATCATTTGCACCAGTTTCTTGCATGTAAGCGGTCAGGATTTTCCTTGCTTATGCTGCACATAAGGGATTCACTGTCTATCAAATGGACGTAAAGACGGCGTTTCTTAACGGTCCTTTGAAGGAAGAAGTCTATGTCACGCAGCCGGAAGGATTTGTCAATCCTCATTATCCTGACAAGGTGTATCGTCTCCACAAGGCACTATATGGACTCAAGCAAGCTCCAAGGGCGTGGTACGACGAGCTCTCGAAATTTCTGGTATCCAAAGGTTTCTCAAAAGGTTCCATTGATCTAACTTTGTTCACTTATAAATATGGGGATGACATTTTGCTTGTGCAAATTTATGTTGATGACATTATTTTCGGGTCTACAAACCCAAAACTTTCAAAATGGTTTGAAAAAGTAATGCACAGCAAATTTGAAATGTCAATGATGGGCGAACTAAAATTCTTTCTAGGAATTCAAGTTCACCAATCCCCAAGTGGTATCTTTATAAACCAAGCTAAGTATTGTCAAGAGATAATCAAAAAGCATGGTATGACTTCATGTGACCCCGTTGGGACACCATTATCAACCACATCGCTAGATGCTGACTTGGAGGGATTACCCATAGATCAAACAAGATATCATTCCATGATCGGGTCCCTCATGTACTTGACAGCAAGCAGACCAGATATTCATCATGCTACATGCTATTGTGCACGATATCAAGCACGACCCACTGAAAAGCACCTCAAGGAGGTTAAACGGATCTTTCGGTACCTTAAGAATACCATTCACATGGGACTCTGGTATCCGAGGGAAACCGGTTTCTTTCTAACGGCCTATTCAGATTCTGATCATGCAGGGTGTCTTGATACACGTAAAAGTACTTCTGGTGGTGCACAATTTTTAGGACAAGATAAGCTTGTGGGATGGTCTTCCAAGAAGCAGGATTGCACATCACTTTCATCAGCCGAAGCGGAGTATGTGTCTCTATCTGCGTGTTGTGCTTAATTCTTTGGATGAGAACACAACTCATGGATTATGGCTTCCACTTTGATAAAGTACCTATGTACTGTGACTCAAAGTCTGCCATAGCCATCTCCTGTAACCCGGTACAGCATTCCCGCACGAAGCACATCGATGTCAGATACCACTTCATAAAGGAACAAGTTGAAAGAGGTATCGTTGAATTATACTTTGTTGGAACAAATTACCAATTAGCCGACTTGTTTACGAAAGCTCTGTCGAAAGATAGGTTTGAGTACCTCGTTAGGCAAATTGGTATGAGATGTTTGACTCCAGCAGACCTGGAGATTCTGGCAAAGGTGCCTGCTTGATTTATCTATCAAACATCAACTTGTAAATATCTTTGAAAAAGCAAAATACAAAAATATAAAACACATAAAAGCAAAACACAAAATTAAAAATCTTTCAAAATCCAAAAATATTCTTCTCGACATGTCTTTCAGTATCGATAATATGGACGTGCCTAGAAATGTCGCTCAATAACGACACGGGTGTGTACATAAAGCTCGAATGAATGTTGTAAATATTTTTCAAAACAAGTCATTTCTTCTTTTAATAAAGGAAATTGTCTATTTTGGACAATATTTCCAAACAACGGGTAGAGCAATCTATCACGGGTTGAGCTTGTCACAAAACATTCAACGTTTTGAGCTCAACACAATGGCTTGTAATCAATTTCAGATTGCAACCCGGAACTATATTCACGGGGGAGTGTACGATTTAGTACCCTTACCCTCACCAAAAGAAGAGAAATCTTCTTACACTTGAGTGGATTCGTCAAGACATTCAAAGTCTATTAATCACTTGGCGAAAAACGACCTTGTTCGTGGTCTTCCTAAACTATCATTTCACAAGGATCATTTGTGTTCCGCGTGTACAATGGGGAAAAGCACTAAGAAGTCTTACAAACCCAAGACTGAAGACACCAACCAAGAGAAACTTTATTTGTTGCATATGGATCTTTGTGGGCCAATGCGTGTTGAAAGTCTTAGTGGCAAAAAGTACATCCTCGTCACTGTCGATGATTACTCTCGGTTTACATGGGTGAAATTTCTTAAAGCAAAAAATGAGGCACCTAAATTCATCATCGGATTTCTCAAGATGATTCAAGTGCGTCTCAACACTACTGTCCGACGCATTCGTACAAATAATGGAACCGAATTTGTGAATCAAATCTTGCGTGATTATTATGAAGAAGTTGGCATATCTCATGAAACATCAGTTGCACGCACTCCACAACAAAACGGTGTCGTTGAAAGGCGAAATCGCACACTTATGGAAGCTGCTCGAACGATGTTAATTTACGCAAAGGCTCTATTGTTTTTATGGGCAGAAGCAGTATCTACAGCAGTGTACACCCAAAACCGGTCACTAATTCGTAAACGCCATGGTAAAACACCTTATGAGCTTCTCCATGGAAAAGTACCACATTTATCATATCTTCATGTATTTGGTTCTCTTTGCTATCCAAATAATGATGGTGACAATTTGGGAAAACTTCAACCAAAGGCTGATATTAGTATTTTCATTGGTTACGCACCCGCAAAGAAGGCATACCGAATCTACAACCGTAACTCTCGTAAGATCCTCGAAACTATGAATGTTGATTTTGATGAGCTGACAGCAATGGCTTCTGAGCATAGCAGCTCTGAACCCGCACTTCATGAAATGGGACCCAGTAACATTAGTTCTGGTCTTGTCCCAAACAACCCTACTTCATCATCATTTACACCACATACTAGGAAGGAATGGGATACGTTGTTTCAACCGTTCTTTGATGAATTCTTTACTCCTCCAAGTATTGTTGCTCCATTACCTGAGGTAATAGCTCTAGTAACCGAAGTTGTCGCTCCAGCAACCGTTGCACATTCAGATACATCTGCACCTAATGGTCAAGATATACCTTCAACGAGTAATTCTCAACCAATACATGTAACAACTACCCACGTCATGCCTATTAATGATGAAGAGGATGATGATGATCACGATTTGGAATTCGCTCAAATGCGTGAACTTCCATTCTTTAGTGTACCTATTCCCGACCCTAATCAAGCCGGGTCGTCCACCTCTGAGGAAGCTCCTACTATAGTTTACTCCAATCCACGGATTCGTGAACATGACAGCAAGTGGACAAAGGATCATCCTATAGATTCTATTATTGGTGACCCTAATCGTCTAGTATCCACACGAAGTCAGCTACAAGAAAGTGCAATGTTTTGTCACTTTGATGCTTTTCTCACTGAAGTTGAACCTAAGACATGGCAACAAGCTTTTACTCAATCCTGTTGGATAGAAGCTATGCAAGAAGAACTCAATGAATTTATACGTCTTGAAGTATGGGAACTTGTCCCATGCCCGGATCAAGTGCAATTACTCACTTTGAAATGGGTTTATAAGGTGAAACTCGACGAGTTAGGCGGAATACTGAAGAACAAAGCTAGACTAGTAGCTCGTGGATACAAGCAATTATTGGGCATCGACTTTATGGAATCCTTTGCACCTGTTGCCCGTTTGGAAGCTATTCGACTATTCCTCGCTTATGCAGCCCATATGAATATGATTGTAAAACCCGTATTTAAATTGGGAAATATAAATACGCGGGTTATTTACTTAAACCATCTACGTAGAATTTATCGACGGAAACAAACGCGAGAAAATTATACAAGCATTATTATATACAAGTAGTATTATTATATACAAGTTTAAAAAAAATAATAATAAAAATTAAGAAAGAAAGAGTAAGGGCCGGTTTTGTTAAAAAAAAGGGATTATGGGCTTTAGCCCATTTTGGCTTCACAAAAGAAAAACAGACGGGACTTAAACCCCATTCACATCAGTCGTACAAAAAAAAGAGGGTTAATTAGGGTTCCTTGTGTTGGCCGCCGGTAATAGGAGAAAAAAAAAGTCCGGTCGTGTTGATCTAGAAATCCCGATACATACCTTCCGGTTATCAAGCTATCACGGTAATTATTTCTTTCGTATATCAATTTATATAATCACGAATTTGATGTGATAAATCAAAGAGAGAATGTTGTTTTTATAAATCAAAACCAAAAATAAGAACTATGCGTTTAGGGGTGTCGGGTTTAGATTTGATGATCAAACCGAGACCACAGTGGGTCTCGGTGTGGGCTGTGTCGAGCGACCGAGGGTCAAGAGACCCAAGGAAATGGGGTGTTCGTTTAGCTTAGGATGGTCGGGACTGTTTGGTTTAAATGAAACCGAGACCTAGAGTCTCGATGACTCCATCTTTGCCCAGCCGTGACCCACACAGGGGCGGCTAGGGCCAGATCCGAATAAAGGGTGTGTTTGGGGGCTGCTAAAACATAAGGGTGCGTTTGGCTTATATAAACAGTGGGAACATCATAGCATAACAGTGGGAACCATGTGTAAAACCAGTGGGAAAAGAATGGGACAGAAAAACATTATAGTACATAACATTAGCGATAGTTTTAGCGACAGTTTTTCTGTCGCAAAACTGTTAGATATATGCAGTTTTTAAAGGGACAGTTTTAGCGACAGTTTTAGTGACACATAATTTCTGTCACTAATCCTTGGGGACAGATTTTGTGTTATATGTTAAACTGTTTAGTGCGACCGAGATGGGATATCTCGGTAAGCTCGGGACGTTATTATAAACCATAAAATAAATATTTTTATATCATACCTTTTTAAATTAAATTGTTTTATAAATATTTTATAAGTGTATTAAATTAAATTAATTCTTTAATATTTAAAAGGGGGTATATTTTAGGAAATGAATTAAACTAATTGAGAACTTTCTAAATTAAGAAACTTCTAATTTAGCGGAATACTTATTATAGAAATACTTTATCGTCAGAAATACGTTTGTACGTAACTAATAGTAGAACGATAATACATTAAGATGAATTATTATAAGATCAGATTTAGCCGTTAATATACGTATGGAATTTCAGAAATAAATAAATAAGAAACCAATAAGATCAGTAAAATTTAATAACGGATATCAGTTAACTTATTCGCGTCCTTTATTCATGTAGCACGCGTGAAGCCCGAGTAGTATTCGTTCAGTCTTTCATTCAGTCAGTTACTGGACTAGAGGTACGGATTTTCCGTCCTTTCAGTAAGGACTTCCTTTCTATGCATGATTTGGATTTCCCCATCTTCAGCCAAATGTTTTCCCCAGTATATGTTTAAACTTATCAGTAATCATGTTAAGAATTAAATAAATTGCCTGAGCATTATATACAAGCATGTTTAGTTTATGTACTAGTTACGGAGGTACCGTAACCACGGCACTAGAGGCACCGGTGTCGTGACTCACATGCAGGAGAGTGATATCCTGCATCGTCCCACTCAGCTCAGCTTGGCCATTTTATCAGTATTAATTAGTGGGGCGTATGGATGCATCCTAGGCCACAGTTTACAGTTTAGCAGGTGAATGTGGTGTGTGCTCTACATCCTTCACATTGGAGCTGATCCCTCCACCCAGCACAGTTATTTAGAGGTCACCCCTCTACAGCATGACGAGGACACCCCTCTATGTATTCATGCAACAGTTGTTACAGTTCATGACCTATATAAGCTCTTGGCAATTAAAATACAATAAATACATGTTTTCAGAATTAATAAGTCATATCTCAGTTTCAGTATATATGAACAGGTTTATCAGATTTTTATGCAGAGTTTTACCACATGTCATATCAGTCTTATAGCTTCATTGTGGGCTTCTATTCCATTACTTTCAGTTCTTCCTATTCATGCTATATCCGTCCACTGAGCGTTATGCTCAGCTGTAGTTTCCTTTCATGTTTTCAAACGGCAGGTACACAGGGACGATCTTAGGACTTCTAAGAGAGTACGTGCATTTAGATGGGAGCTATCCAGACTCCTTTATTTTTATGCACACATTACGTTACTTTACTTTGGTTGTTTGGACACTGTTTCGTCCTTTTTCTTTCAGTACTTAATTTTTATATTTTGGGCTTATGTTGTACTACCGATGTTTGATTCCGGTACTTCCTTTTGGTCAGTTAATGTTTAATACATTGCCTTGCATGCTTTGATGACACGCCATAAATACACGTAATGGTCCATTTATCCAAGTGGGGTGTTACAATTATGGTATCAGAGCGCAAGGTTCGACCTGTAGGCTCTAAAACTTGACCTGTGACTAGTGGGTAGTCACCAAGAACTTCTTGTATTTTGGCGTCGTTATTTTCCATGTTACTCATGAATTTTATCAGTCGGATTTTCCAAATTTTGATTAAGTAAACGGTTGGTACAGGACTGGCCATACTTAATCGCATGTGCTTTTCAGCGAACATTTCATTTTGGTGAACTGACCATAGGCGTTCACCCTCGCCGTTTAAATTTTGTATGGATGAACTGACCATAGGCGTTCATCCTTACTCATGTCAGATTTATGTTTCAGTAATTGTCATTTTGTGAACTGACCCTAGGCGTGCACCAGTATTCATGTCATATTTTATTGGCTATACCTTCATGAATTACATATTCAGATTTATTATCCCATGTTTTGGCAGTTTTATCAACTTATCCTATTTTATTTCAGATGTCGCCCAGATGCGAAACCGAGAATGACCCTAACGCAGCTGCCATTGCTGCTGCTGTTCAGGCTGCTATACAGGCCATGTTACCCCAAATTCGTGATGAGATCCGAGCTGAATATCAAAATGGACCTCAGCAGAATAACAACCCTCCTGCTCCACCACCTACCACTTTACCCGCTTGGCTGGATCTGTTTAACAAGCAGAAACCCCGACTGTTTGAGCAGACTGTAGCTCCAACCGATGCAGAAGACTGGATCTACCATATAGATAAAATTTTTGGAGCTATGGGTTGTGGTGATGTTTTCAAGGTTAGGCTTGCAGTTTACAAGCTGGAGGGTCCTGCTCTGCATTGGTGGAGGTCTCAGAAGCTGTCCAATGGGGGAGATGCTTTGGAGCTTACATTGACCGGGGCACGTTTCAAGACGATGTTCTATGACCAGTTTTTCCCGTATGCGGAGCAAGCTAAAATGAAGAGGGACTTCCACGTTATTCGTCAGAATCATGGCGAGAACAGTATAGAGTTCATGCACCGATACCTCAGGATGGCTGGATTCTTAGGGGAGGCTGCGGGTACCGTAGAGGAGCAAGCGAAGCAATTTCGCTGGGCTCTTCACTCTAGGACTGCAGATAGACTGATGAGTGCCACATTCACTAATGTGTCACAAGTAGCTAATGCAGCTCGGGATGTCGAGATGCTTTTCGAGAGGGATGAGCTCGAGAATGTAGAGCGTCCGGAGAAGAGGTACATCTCACCCAACAGACCTAAACAATTTAGCCCCATTATTGCTTGTCAACTTATATGTTATGACTTATCCAATTATAATCTTACAGACACAGAGGAGGAGACCGATCCCAATCGACTACTCCGCATCAGAACTACAGGAACCACGGTCAGTCATATGACCGTAATCGGTCAGATAAGAGGAGCGGCGGTGATAATTACCGCGGCAGCTCCAACTCATCGGGCAGCTACAGGTGATTCTTTAAGCCCCAGAAATACTAAACTATCGTGTAAAACAGATCTTAAATTTTTGTAAATTCTAACAGAGATGCTGGACAGGGGCGTGACCAAAACAACAGGGGTCAGCAGGTTGCCCGACCGGCAAATTCTGGTAATTTTAATTTCAGTCAGATAGCCTTATTTCAGGTTAAGATATCAGAATCGTGACACGTGTTTTTCATCGTAAATCAAGTTCTCAGCAAACCAGAGCTGCTTCTACCGTGTATACTTATCCCACTTGCATCACATGTGGAAAGAAACACACGTGACCGTGCCGTCGTGGTACAAGTGGTTGTTTCCAGTGTGGCCAGCCGGCCATCTGAAGAGAGATTGCAAGAGCGGGAATACTGCTGGTACCTCAGGCCAGATTCCTCATATTTTACCTCCACCACCACCGATACCACCAACTACTGGTCGTGTCTACACTACTACCCGTGAACAAGCAAATAAGACCACAGGTACCAATACTGGCATTTTGTTTATACACGGACAGTCTGCATGCGTGCTTTTCGATACAAGCGCCATGCACTCGGTTATTTCTACTTCATATGCTGTTAAAATAAACATGACCCCTACGTCACTAGACAGTGTACTTAGTATATCTACCCCCATGCGAGACTTTGTACTCATTACCCAGGTGTATAAGGATCTCCCTCTTTAGTTTGATGATAAAATCCGTCCAGTCAGTGCCCTTCCTTTAGATATGTGTGAATTCGATGTTATTCTGGGTATGGATTGGTTGTCGGTTCATCATGCCACCATAGACTGTCATGCCCACCGGGTTATCTTTGGTGATGTCAAGACACCAGAGTATATTCACCAGGGTTTCCTACCAGGAAAACATGTTCAGATCATTTCAGCTTTATAGGCTCGTACCTTATTATACCATGGTTGTGAGGGTTTCCTAGCTACAGTCCATGACACGACTTCTGAGGCACCTTCAATTCAGGATCAGCCAGTGGTGTAAAATTTTCCAGATGTCTTCCCAGAGGAACTTCCAGGTTTACCTCCCATGCGAGAGGTAGAATTTGGTATCGATCTCATTCCAGGTGCAGAACCAGTATCTAAAGCTCCTTACCGTATGGCTCCTGTAGAGCTTAAGGAACTGAAAGATCAACTTCAGGAACTTCTAGAAAGGGGTTTCATTCGTCCTAGCATGTCACCTTGGGGCGCTCCAGTTTTGTTTGTCAAGAAGAAGGATGGTAGATTGCGTTTGTGTATTGACTACCGTGAGTTGAATAAGCTCACTATTCGTAACCGTTATCCACTTCCTCGTATTGACGATTTATTCGATCAGCTTCAGGGTGCCAAGCACTTCTCAAAAATCGATCTACGATCAGGTTACCATCAGCTGCGTGTAAAAGAGCAGGATATAAACAAAACTGCTTTTCGCACAAGGTACGGTCATTACGAGTATGTTGTTATGCCATTCGGTCTCACGAATGCGCCTGCAATATTTATGGACTTGATGAACAGAGTCTTCCACGAATTCTTAGACAAGTTTGTGATTGTATTCATCGATGATATCCTTATTTTCTCCAAATCTAAAGAGGAACATGAGGATCATCTCCGTACAGTGTTGCAGATTCTCAGACGAGAAAAGTTATATGCTAAATTTTCTAAGTGCGAGTTTTGGCTGAATACAGTGGCGTTTCTAGGCCATATTGTTTCCGCAGAAGGAATCACTATGGATCCTGCAAAGGTGAAGGCTATCACCAAATGTCCAAGACCGACATCTGTCACAGAGATACGTAGTTTTCTTCGGTTGGCGGGTTATTACCGCAGGTTTGTGGAAAACTTCTCACGTTTGGCATTACCATTGACCCAACTCATGCGAAAAGGTGAGAAGTTTATATGGACCGAGGAGAGAGAAAAGAGTTTTGAGGAACTCAAGCATCGATTGATCTCAGCACCGATACTTACTCTTCCATCCGGTACAGGTGGTTATCAGATTTACAGTGACGCATCAGGAAAGGGTTTAGGCTGTGTACTTATGCAGCATGGGAAAGTCATTGCTTATGCTTCGCGTCAACTGAAGCCGTATGAGAAAAATTACCCTACTCATGATCTAGAGCTCGCAGTAGTCGTTTTCGCCCTTAAAATCTGGAGGCATTATTTATACGGTGAGTCGTGTGATATCTTCACCGATCACAAAAGTCTCAAGTATATATTTACACAGCGAGAGCTGAACATGAGACAGAGGCGATGGTTAGAACTGCTAAAAGACTATGACACTAATATCCAGTATCACCCAGGCAAAGCAAATTTAGTAGCAGATGCCCTTAGCAGAAAGTCAGGTATGATAAATGGCATCAAAGTTCAGGAAGAGATTATTCGGGAATTAGAGCGGTATGATATTGAGCTCTTAGTGCGCGGACAGAGGGGATACTGGGCTAGTTTGAGGGTAGAACCAGACTTACTCTCTAGGATTAAAGCCGCCCAAGAGGATGATGGTGAAATCTGGGCGATTATCCAGAACATTGACCGACAGACCGAATTTCGCATCGATGACGATGGTATCGTATGGCAGGGTACCAAACTCTGCGTTCCAGAAGACCCTGCTCTCAGAGAAGCCTTAATGACTGAGGCTCACAGCTCTCCGTTCTCTATCCATCCGGGTTCCACAAAAATGTACCACGATCTTAAGCAGCATTTCTGGTGGAGCGGCATGAAGCAGGATGTCGCAACATTTGTGTCTAAATGCTTAACCTGTCAGCAGGTTAAGATAGAGAACCAGTGTTCCAGTGGTCTTCTCCAGCCATTAGATATTCCAATGTGGAAATGGTACAAGATCTCTATGGATTTTGTCACCGGACTACCACAGACTCAGCGGAGACATGATGCAATCTGGGTAGTTGTCGATCGTTTGACCAAGTCAGCACATTTCATTCCTATTCGCAAAGATTTCGCAGTCAGTAAATTAGCGAAACTATTCACCGAGGAGATCGTACGATTACACGGTACACCTTCTGAAATTATATCAGATAGGGATCCCCGTTTCACTTCTCACTTCTGGGAAGGTTTGCATAAAGCTTGGGGAACTAGGCTCAAGCTCAGCACAGCTTTCCATCCACAGACGGACGGTCAGTCAGAGCGTACTATCCAGACCTTAGAGGACATGCTACGCGCCTATGCATTAGAATGGACAGGACACTGGGATGACTATATTTGCTTGGTTGAGTTTGCCTACAACAACAGTTGACATGCTAGTATCAAGCGTGCTCCATTCGAGATGTTATACGGCAGGAAATGTCGTGCTCCTATTTGTTGGGATCAGGTTGGAGAACGTTTGATTGAAGGACCTGAACTGATAGAACTGACCAATGAAAAGGTCGTCATCGCTAGGGCAAAACTGCAAGAAGCGCGTACTCGCCAGAAGAGTTACGCCGACAAGCATCGCAGAGATCTATCTTTTCAGACTGGGGATCGTGTGTTCCTCAAAGTATCACCCGCACGCGGTGTCAGAGTTTTAGCCTCAAAGGCAAACTTAGCCCTCGTTACATCGTACCGTTCGAAATCCTTGAATGTAATGGTGAAGTGTCATATCGATTGGCGTTACCGCCTCAGCTTTCACACGTTCACAACGTGTTTCATGTATCATTACTCAGGGGGTACAACTATCATGAGCTTCACAAAGTAAATTATCCACTCGATCAGATTCGGGAGGATTTGTCTTATATTGAGGAACCCGAAGCAGTTTTAGATCGCCAGGATCGAGTTATGAGAAGGAAGACCATTCCTTTCGTCAAAATACTGTGGAGGGACCATACCGAGTGGGAGGCCACTTGGGAAACAGAGGAGTCTATACGGACTTCTTATCCTCACTTTCAGTTTTGATTCGGGTATGTCCTTTAAGCTTCTATGTTTTTTTCCAGCTTATTAGCAATTTCGGCTTTTACGCCAGTCAGCTTAAGTACCTTATAAATCGGGGATGAATTCTTCTTTTAGAGGGGAAGAATTGTAAAACCCAGTACGGCCGTATCCTTAATTCGGGGAAGAATTATTCTTTTAGAGGGGAAGAATTGTAAAACCCGTATTTAAATTGGGAAATATAAATACGCGGGTTATTTACTTAAACCATTTACGTAGAATTTATCGACGGAAACAAACGCGAGAAAATTATACAAGCATTATTATATACAAGTAGTATTATTATATACAAGTTTAAAAAAAAAAAAATTAAGAAGGAAAGAGTAAGGGCCGGTTTTGTTAAAAAAAAGGGATTATGGGCTTTAGCCCATTTTGGCTTCACAAAAGAAAAACAGACGGGAGTTAAACCCCATTCACATCAGTCGTACAAAAAAAAAGAGGGGGAATTAGGGTTCCTTGTGTTGTCCGCCGGTAATAGGAGAAAAAAAAAGAAAAAAAGAAGTCCGGTCGTGTTGATCTAGAAATCCCGATACATACCTTCCGGTTATCAAGCTATCACGGTAATTATTTCTTTCGTATATCAATTTATATAATCACGAATTTGATGTGATAAATCAAAGAGAGAATGTTGTTTTTATAAATCAAAACCAAAAATAAGAACTATGCGTTTAGGGGTGTCGGGTTTAGATTTGATGATCAAACCGAGACCACAGTGGGTCTCGGTGTGGGCTGTGTCGGGCGACCGACAAGAGACCCAAGGAAATGGGGTGTTCGTTTAGCTTAGGATGGTCGGGACTGTTTGGTTTAAATGAAACCGAGACCTAGAGTCTCGATGACTCCATCTTTGCCCAGCCGTGACCCGCACAGGGGCGGCTAGGGCCAGATCCGAATAAAGGGTGTGTTTGGGGGCTGCTAAAACATAAGGGTGCGTTTGGCTTATATAAACAGTGGGAACATCATAGCATAACAGTGGGAACCATGTGTAAAACCAGTGGGAAAAGAATGGGACAGAAAAACATTATAGTACATAACATTAGCGACAGTTTTAGCGACAGTTTTTCTGTCGCAAAACTGTTAGATATATGCAGTTTTTAAAGGGACAGTTTTAGTGACACAGAATTTCTGTCACTAATCCTTGGGGACAGATTTTGTGTTATATGTTAAACTGTTTAGTGCGACCGAGATGGGATATCTCGGTAAGCTTGGGACGTTATTATAAACCATAAAATAAATATTTTTATATCATACCTTTTTAAATTAAATTGTTTTATAAATATTTTATAAGTGTATTAAATTAAATTAATTCTTTAATATTTAAAAGGTGGTATATTTTAGGAAATGAATTAAACTAATTGAGAACTTTCTAAATTAAGAAACTTCTAATTTAGCGGAATACTTATTATAGAAATACTTTATCGTCAGAAATACGTTTGTACGTAACTAATAGTAGAACGATAATACATTAAGATGAATTATTATAAGATCAGATTTAGCCGTTAATATACGTATGGAATTTCAGAAATAAATAAATAAGAAACCAATAAGATCAGTAAAATTTAATAACGGATATCAGTTAACTTATTCGCGTCCTTTATTCATGTAGCACGCGTGAAGCCCGAGTAGTATTCGTTCAGTCTTTCATTCAGTCAGTTACTGGACTAGAGGTACGGATTTTCCGTCCTTTCAGTAAGGACTTCCTTTCTATGCATGATTTGGATTTCCCCATCTTCAGCCAAATGTTTTCCCCAGTATATGTTTAAACTTATCAGTAATCATGTTAAGAATTAAATAAATTGCCTGAGCATTATATACAAGCATGTTTAGTTTATGTACAAGTTACGGAGGTACCGTAACCACGGCACTAGAGGCACCGGTGTCGTGACTCACATGCAGGAGAGTGATATCCTGCATCGTCCCACTCAGCTCAGCTTGGCCATTTTATCAGTATTAATTAGTGGGGCGTATGGATGCATCCTAGGCTACAGTTTACAGTTTAGCAGGTGAATGTGGTGTGTGCTCTACATCCTTCACATTGGAGCTGATCCCTCCACCCAGCACAGTTATTTAGAGGTCACCCCTCTACAGCATGACGAGGACACCCCTCTATGTATTCATGCAACAGTTGTTACAGTTCATGACCTATATAAGCTCTTGGCAATTAAAATACAATAAATACATGTTTTCAGAATTAATAAGTCATATCTCAGTTTCAGTATATATGAACAGGTTTATCAGATTTTTATGCAGAGTTTTACCACATGTCATATCAGTCTTATAGCTTCATTGTGGGCTTCTATTCCATTACTTTCAGTACTTCCTATTCATGCTATATCCGTCCACTGAACGTTATGCTCAGCCGTAGTTTCCTTTCATGTTTTCAAACGGCAGGTACACAGGGACGATCTTAGGACTTCTAAGAGAGTACGTGCATTTGGATGGGAGCTATCCATACTCCTTTATTTTTATGCACACATTACGTTACTTTACTTTGGTTGTTTGGACACTGTTTCGTCCTTTTTCTTTCAGTACTTAATCTTTATATTTTGGGCTTATGTTGGACTACCGATGTTTGATTCCGGTACTTCCGTTTGGTCAGTTAATGTTTAATACATTGCCTTGCATGCTTTGATGACACGCCATAAATACACGTAACGGTCCATTTATCCAAGTGGGGTGTTACAATGATCGTCTATCAGATGGATGTGAAGACGGCATTTCTTAATGGTGAACTCAAGGAAGAGGTCTATGTTCAACCGCCAGATGGTTTTGTGAATCCTAATTATCCTAATCATGTGTATAAGCTTAAGAAGGCTCTCTATGGGTTGAAGCAAGCTCCTCGCGCATGGTACGATCTATTGTCACAATTCCTCATTACACAAGGCTTCGCAAAAGGCAAGGTGGATCCCACGCTGTTCATTCAGAAACGAGGTAAAGATATGATTATGGTACAAATATATGTTGATGATATTATATTTGCAGCCACGACCCAAATCTTATCCGACGAGTTTGGGACACTCATGTCTTCCAAGTTTAAGATGTCAATGATGGGAAAGGTATCATTCTTCTTAGGTCTTCAGATATCTCAGAGTCCCAGAGGCATCTTTATCAATCAATCCAAGTATGCCCTTGAATCGCTTAAGAAGTATAAGATGGAATCTTGCGACCCCGTGGATACTCCAATGGTGGAACGAACTAAGCTTGATGCAGATCCTCATGGAGTTGCCGTTGATCCGACACTTTATCGTGGAATGATTGGTACCCTTCTGTATATCATAGCCAGTCGACCTGATCTTCAGTTTGCTATATGTATGTGTGCCAGGTATCAAACTAGGCCTACTGAGTTACACTTAGCTACTGTTAAAAGGATCTTTCGATATCTTAAAGGAACCATTAATCGGGGACTTTGGTATTCGAAGGACTCTTCTATTGCACTAATGGCATATGCAGATGCGGATCACGCGGGTTGTCAAGATACAAGGTGTAGCACGAGTGGAACTTTGCAACTACTAGGAGATCGACTAATCAGTTGGGCATCGAAAAGGCAGAAAAGCGCTGCAATTTCAAGTACGGAAGCAGAATACATAGCTATGTCCGGTGGCTGTGCTCAAATTCTTTGGATGAGATCGCAATTAACCGACTATGGTCTAGGTATCAATAAGATTCCGATGTACTGTGACAACAAGAGTGCAATTGCCTTGTGCTGCAACAACGTTCAGTTCTCCTGGTCGAAGCATATTGACATTCGCTACCACTTCATCAAGGAGCAAGTGGAAAATGGAGTAATCGAGCTTTACTTTGTCCGATCTGAGTATCAATTGGCGGATATTTTCACGAAGGCTTTAGATCGCGCTCGAATTGAATTTTTGGCCGACAAGCTAGGAATGAGAACCTTCTCGCCTGAGACTCTAAAGGAACTAGCAGATGAAGCGAAAGAATAGTCTTGGTAAAACTATTCTCCGTAACCTTGGTGATCATCTGTATATATTGTTTATATTTTTATCCACAAAAAGCAAAATACAAAATATAAAACCATATAAAAACCATAAAAATTGAAAAATCTAGAAAAATCTAAAAATATTTTTACTTTATTTTTCAAAGGCGTGTCTTTTGGTACGATAATATTTACGGCCTTAGAAATGTTGATTAATATCGACACGGCGCCATAAATAGAGTTCGTACAAAAGTTGTAAATACTTCATAAAACATGCCTAAATGGCTTGTAGTTATTTCAGACTGCAACCCGGTTTTCACATTAAAGTCAAGTATATCTTATGAAAGCTTTGGCTCACAACGGGAATTAATTTTCTCGGGCAAGGTTTACTTTAAAACCTTGTAGGGGATCAAGTTTACTTTATACCTTGGTCTCACACAAATCTATGTACGCCTCAGTGCATTTATTTGTTAAAACAAGAGAAGTCTTGTTTTTATGAAGCTATCATCTCTACAACCATAGCAATTTACAATTGGTATCTACTTACTCGACGATGCAACTACTCAACCGACGACTACAGCTCTTTCAATAGAACACGGGTCAACAATTGAGGGGGGGCAATTGTCAAGGATTCAGAATCTTCGATGCCGAACGTGCCAAGTTCACAAGTTGGTGTCAAGACAACAATACCAATCGTACATGTGGTGTCAAGAGATGACTTCAGACGTGACGAGGCGACCAACATATGATGACAAGAACCATTTGATCTTATCATATGATGTTCTCATCTATCAGGTCCAACCTTGTCAATTCTTTTTTAAATGGTGAATATGTGATCATGTTACAAATCGATATCATATCTCATACATTGGATATCATGAAGATGAAATGGACTTGCATTTTTCTTCCCAAAACCTTTGTTAAAACTTCATTAAATCAATTGATATTAAAAACACCGATTGGGTTAATATTTTTAATATGGGGGAGAAAATGTGATTTAATATGGGATATTATCACAAATGGTTTGACTTAATGTGCTGGCTCATCCCGACATATGCGAAATGTTTTCGAATATCGTGGCATATGTTAAGGGGGAGCAAAACGGATTTGCATATCAAAATGGATTTTCATGGTGACATATACTTACCCAAAACCCGTTTATTTCACGACGATGAAGATTGTGTTGACATAAGGATGGTAGGATAGGTTAAGTCCTATGATTCTTCCAGAACCAGAGGAATCTTCCCAAGGACATTTCATAGCTAGAAATAGTAGTCCTTAGGAAAGATGGAGAAAGATTGTGAACGTAGCTGAATATCGACCAAGTACTTAAGTTAGCACTGGAACAATCACAACAAGGTGCTAGTTATGACGTATTGGTAAGCATTGAAGGGGTTGAAGAATGAAAAAGAATTGTAAAGATAAAGGGTGTAAAGAAAGAAGCCCTCCTTACAACTTTAGGCAGAATCCGGGTCAACACATATGCTATTGAGATCATTTTAATGATTCTCGATATTGAAGACAGACATCATGGACCCAGTGATGCAATGCACAACCCATCCCAGCTAACTCAGATATCTCTCAAAAGGTATTTATTTTAATCACACGGAGACAATACTTTATCTATTGATTTATTTACTCCGAATAAATTGGTATTGAAATGGTGGCACTCCTCTCCAGCCTCCGATCACTAAAATCCAAAGTGCACGATCGAGTCTAGAGCCATTTGAGATCATCAAATATCTCATTAGGACACACTTTCATAATTCCTTGCTTCTTCACACACTGTGAAAAGTAAGAAAGATTTTAAGAGTCCTACGCAAAATCTTCATGATCTTGCCTGAACATCCGAGTAATACGAAAGTATTTACAATGAAGATGGAAATCCTTCTTGAGCGAATATCAAAAAGCTCATGGTAGGTGACTTGTGCGATTCTTTATGAATCAAACTTGTGATAACTGGAAAGCAACAGCTGTTTAATTCTTAACTGAATTTAAACACGTTCCAGGCCTCTACGCAATATCTTAGTGCTCTTGCCAGAACACTCAGAGTGATACCTTAGTGTTCACAGTGATGAGTGGAAATCCTTCTAGTGTTAACCTCAAACAACACTTGGTAGGTAACTTGCAAAATTCTATACGAATCAAGCTCGTGTCAACTGGAAAGCAACGATGGTGCGGTTCTTAATTGAATTTCACTTGTTCCAGGAACATGAATTGATGGCTTCAAATCATGCATTATCCAAATGATTCACTCTTTATGTTCGCAGTCAGCTTTGGACGGTCGAATAAAGAGAACGGGTTTACCCGCGAAATCCTGTCAGGAAGTTACTTAATTGAAACTATCCGTCACGGGTACGATATCTAATATCGCCCAACGGTCTTCACCGACCGGAGGTAAAATGCTACCGATTTAGAATGAAATGTTTAAAGCCATTTCGTTCGTGTCTACTTATGTTGCGGCAGACGGTGGCGTTGCGGAATCCAAGAAGAAGTCGTCCCCGCATGCTTATACTTTATGCACTTAATATCTCATTTAATTCAAGAAAGCCTAAAAGTTAAGTCTTCCGCTGTATCAAACTCTGAAGCTTTCAAGAATTACGAAGGTATAAGTATGTGGGACATAGCGTCACGAAGAGGCGAAGATCACAAGTGATGGATGCACGAGATCAAAGCAAGAGATTAATGCTCAAGATTGATATCAAAGATCACATCAGCATGTTCACCAGAAAAGAAAAAGAAAAAGAAAGACCAAGACTACGAGCTCAAGACAAGCATAGTATGCTATGTTTATTTAATTATTGTAACTTGGGTAATGCCCTTGTTTGGAGTGACCTCTCTTAGGGGGGGATTGTTGGAAATACGTTTTACGTATTAAGAAGGATCGGTCACTCCATTAATAGTCCATGTAATAGCTCGTAGTTTAGTTAACTTTCTTTATTTATTAAACAAGAACAAGCCTAGCCTACAACATGTGTAGGCCGGCCCAAATGTAAGCCCAAGCCCATGACAAGGGCTTGGGTATATAAACCCTCTCCTTAGATGGAGAGGGTGGTGTGGTTAATCATTTTTCACATAGTTTACTCTTGTTTCTCTCTCTAGAATTATGTTTAATCCACCATCTCTCTATCTCTTTATCTCTCTAAAACATAAGCAAGATTTACACTTCTACAAATGGTATCAAGAGCCATGGGATGAGTGTATTGTTTTTGTGTTTGTGTTTATAGAATTTCGTGTGTTTTGATCTCCTAATCCCACGTCCAAAAATCTTTTTGGTGTTTTTTGTGGTTTGATCTTCACCAATATCATCTATATACACGTATTAGTGATTTGGGTTACTTGGATCGCTCAAAAACGCAAAATTTTTGAGTGTTTGGATTCATTTTTGGCATCAAAATTCGTATTTCTTATAGTACAATTCGTATTCCTTGTTCTTCGCAATTTTTGGAATATCTGGTACAATTTCGCAATTGTTTGTTTTATTGCGGAATCTTGCACAATCTGCCTATTGCGGAATTGATCTTTTCAGAATATTGCGAATTCTTGGCTTAATTGCGGAATCTTCAAAAGTTGCGGATTCTTGCACTTGGTATAATTTCGCAATTATCACTCTTCTGATTGCGAAATCTTCAATTTTGAATAATTGCAGAATTGTCATTCGTATTGCAGAATTGAGTGAAATTGGTATTGCGGATTTGTGTGCAACAAGAATTGCGGAATTGTGTAGCTTCAGTAATTGCGAAATTGAATCCAAACTTGATTGCGGAATTGTGTGACTTATTGCGGAATTATCAACTCAGACTTGCGGATTTGTTCTATCTTGAGTATTGCGAAATCATTGCAAAAGTTGCGGAATTGTGCTAATTGCGAAATCTTGTTTATTGAGGAATCTTCACATTGCGAAATCTTTGGAACTTTTCACGATTTTTTCAAGATTTTCGAAAAACGTGATTTTGAAAATTTCGTATCTTGTGTAATTTTGCAGTGGAATTTTTGGTTTCTCAAGAAGAAAATTTTAGGGGATTTTAACATAGTTTCTCGACTTCAACACACGACAACAAGCACATTTACTTTCTCTCATTGTTCGATCATTTTTTGTAAATCTTAACTTATCGAAATGGAGTACACATCTCTTACGGATAAGTCCATCCTATCGGGTACGGATAATCGTCCACCAATGTTGGAGAAGTCTATGTACGAGGATTGGACTTCCCGAATGGAACTTTATATGTTGAACAAGGAGAACGGACATCTTATTTGGGCATCGGTGCTCAATGGACCATTAGATTATGGTACAGTGACGGAAGGTACAACCACTCGTCCTCGCACAACGGGTGAATTGACTGGAGATATGAAGATTCAAGATAAATGTGATAAGTATGCTACAAACATCATTCTCCAAGCCCTTCCTCCAGATGTCTACAAACTCGTCAGCAAACATAAAGTTGCCAAAGAGTTATGGGATAGAATTCGGGTTCTAATGCAAGGCACCTCGTTAACTAAACAAGAACGAGAGTGTAAGCTTTATGATGCGTTTGATAAGTTTGCCTATGTGCCAGGGGAGACTCTCAACGACTACTATCTGAGATTTACCCTGTTGTTGAATGAGCTAAATATCTATGGCATGGCAATTCCTACCTTTCAATTGAACACCAATTATTTGAACACTCTTCCTCCAGAATGGAAAATATACGTGACGGATGTTAAATTGGCTAAGGACTTGCATAACACCAATGTGGATCAACTTCAAGCTTTTCTTCAACAACACGAATGCCATGTGATCGAGGCTCGGTTGTCTACACCTCAAGTTCATGATCCACTTGCCATGTATGCTTCTCAACAAAACATGGCTTATACTTATCAGCAACCATCATACTTGCAGCAGCCACCACACAACTATCAGCAACCACAGCAACCATCTTTTCAACCACTAATGATGCCACAGCAAGCATATCAACAAAGTGTTCATCAACAATCTTTTCCACAGCAACCACCATATCAGACATCACCATCACAAGCCAACACTTCTCCAATGGGCTATACTCCTCAGCAAGGATATTTTCCTATAGAAGCACAACCAGCACAAGCTTTCTACTCTAATGAACTTCCACCAATCCAAGCACCGGTCTTTACTCCAAATGATACGCCAGCTGATGTTCTAAACCATCTCACAGCCTACTTGTCAAAACTTGTTGCAACTAGAGGATTTCCACCAACAAAACAATCAGCTCCGTACCTCATCAAATCCTTGACAACAAGCCACTGTTTAAGATGGTCAAGTGACGGTGCAACCTATTCAGGGAAAGCAAAATTCATATGGACCTCCTACAAGGACTGGGAACAATCAAGCTGTGAATTCTCAAGCTAATGGAAATGGAAGCCCCATTGTTCCTAAGAAGGTTGTGACTTGCTACAATTTCCGAGGACAAGGTCATATGGCTAGGGAATGCACTCAGCCAAACAGGAGAAGGGATGATGCATGGTTTCGTGAGAAGATGTATTTGGTTGATGCTCAGTCTAAGGGGAAGATTTTGGATTCAGAGGAGTTAGCATTTCTAGCAGACCCAGGGGCAGCAGATACTGAAGGCATTGTAGTCGTTTCTACTTCTAATGCAGCTTATCAAGCAGATGACCTTGATGCATATGATTCTGATTGTGATGACATTCACTCTGCCCAAGCTGCTCTCGTTGCTAATCTCTCTCACTACGGTTCTGATGTCATCAGTGAGGTACCAACCACATCTAATAATATTGATGATAACCAACATCAAGTTGGGCATGAAAATGACAACCTCGAACAGCATTCGGGAACTAGTAATTCAAATGATGTGGTACCCAAACCTATACATTTGAGTGAACCTCAACCAAATGCTACGACGGGTATGGAATCTTATGCTCAACATGATTTGGTCATGGTGCCTAAACATATTATTCATCAAATGCATATGGCACTCAGACAATATGTAGATACGAATTCCACCCTAACTGCTGAGCTTGCGTTGCATAAAGAAAAGGTCAAAACTTTTGAAATGGTCCCTCAAGAAGAGAAAATAACATGTTCTGAATTTGACCAATTTCGTTTTGAAAAGATTGAACACTTGAAAGAAATAGAATCATTAAAAGCTAATCTTTCCAATGAATTAAAAGAAAAAGAGTCGGTTGTCAATGATTTTCAGAAACTTAAAATGGATTTCGAAACTCTCGAGTCTAAAAAGGTTGAATCGGAAATTAATGCTACCAAACTTCTCAAATTTAAAGAACAACAGCTTTTAAAACAATACGCTTCCACAGAAAAGGTTCATCTTTTAACTAAATCATTTAAAGAACTTGAACTTAAGCGTCTTCAAGATTTACCACCTAATCCCGGTTATGCAAAACAAGCTCAGGAATATATTCCCGGTCTTTATGATATGACCATAATTGGCAAATCGAAAGAAGCACCTTATGTTCGTAGTACTGAGAAGACACAATCACTTGCGAATGAAACTCATTCTAAAATTCTTTCAAAATTCCATACAATTGATTATGATCAACACAACAAAGATCAATTTTCGAAAAAAACACGCATTCGCTTACAAAAGGAATTAGCAGAATTAACAGTTCTTGTGCCCAAAGTTTGTCAAATGAAAACCTTCCTAGTACGTCTCCTACACTTGTCAAAAAGGATTTAACGAAGTTAATTCCACCGGTAAGTAAGGCGTCCGTTAACTTAAATGCGGTTCACCAACACTTAGCCGATTTTGACAAGGTCATTTTGGAACGTACGACGGCCACGGCCATAACGGAAGGTGAATGGAACTTTGAGCACACTAGAGCTGCGTTTCGAGATGAAATTGTTCCGTTTGTAGACAATGTTAAAGCTTGTCTTCGTAATATTGATCAAGATTTGTTTTTGGAAATAGAAGAAGTTAGACGTGTTTTCAATGAAATGGAAGATGCTTATGAAAACAGTTTACTTGAAATAGAACGGGTTTCACGCCAAAATGATTTGCTTCTAAAGCAAGTGATGTCTCATGATATAGTTTCTGTCTGTGTGAATAAAAGTGTTGATAATGATTCTATTGTGCATAATGTTGAATCTGTGGATAATGTGGTAGATGGTAATTGTCACGAATCTGACGTTGAATTTTTAAAGCTTCGAGATTCATATTCTTCGCTTTCAAAACGTTTTGATGAGATTCAAACACATTGTATTTCGCTTGAATGCAAGCAACAATTTATTCAAGAAATCTTTGAAACGTCATTCGAAGGTGTTAATATCGATGATGCAAACTTTGAAAAGAATTTTCGATTGAATTTACAATCAAAACAGCGTCAGCCAAGTGACAAAGTTGCTACATCTTTGCCGATAGAAATAGAGAAATCTAAGGAGCTTAACTGTGTGAACGTACTTGAGGCCGCTGCGAATTTTAAACTTGATCTAGATAATCGAGTTTCCAAGATTTTGTCCAAAGTTGATAACTTAAAACAGAAAAATACACGACTTTTCGATTCAGTAAAGCCCGCATGTGTTGATACCACTGCACAGAATCAATCATTGATTGAACAATTGAATCGAAAGTCGGTGGAAATATCTGATTTGAGGGAACAAATTTGTGATAAGAATCTGATCTTGGCTGAGTTAAAGGAAACACTTCGTACCCTAAAAGGTAAGAATGTTGTGGATAACGCAGCCACTGTCTCAGCATCGTCCTCTAGTGCAATCAAAAGAACCCTTATTGCCGTCACACCACTTAACAAGGGCCCTAGGACTAAACCACCTCAAACTTTTGTCACTAAAGATAAGGCGGAATCAAAACCAGCTTCTAATATTCCCGTGTTGCCTTCTACAGGAGTAAGCACCACTACTAAGGCTCAAAGATCTAAGCTTAAACGAAACAAGAAGAATGATAGGATCTTGACCCCATCTAGTAGTCAAGTGAAAAAGAAAGTAGAAGCCCATCCTAGGAATGTTATTTCTGTTTTGAATAAAAAGAATCATGTAGCTAAACCTAAAGGCTCTGTGGTTGTGCAGCGTTCTAAGCCTACTGTGAATTCTAATTTGAAATGTTGGAATTGCAATGAATGTATGTTTTCTAGTCGTTATGATTCTTGCCTTATTGACCATGTGAATGAGATGCATGCCCGGAAAAATGGATTAGAATGGAAACCGACTGGGAAAGTGTTAACCCAAGTTGGTTGGATGTGGCGCCCCACTGGTAGAACTTTCACTATAGTAGGAAATACGTGCCCTTTAACTAGGATCACTCCCACTGAAGTGAAGAAAGCGTGCCCTTTAACTAGGAGTATCAAGGCTACCAAAACACAAGTGTTCCCTTTAACTAGGAACACCGACACTACTATAGGAACCAAGTGCCCTTTAAATAGGTCTACTCCCACTGTAGTGCCCGCGAATAATCCAAAACCTAAGAAAGTTAGAACAGTAAAACCTGTTAGTGCTAAAACTCGCAATAGAAAACGCATGAAATCTAAGGGTCTAAAAAATGTTAGCAATTCTGATAATTCTATATCTGTATCTGCTAACACTCCGGAACCAATAGTTTCCAATGCATTGTCTACTGTTGTTATTGAAAACAGGTGGTCCAAATTGTTCTCTAGTATTTGGACTCTGGTTGCTCCAAGCATATGACCGGAGATCGCTCTCAGCTCAGAAATTTCGTCAGCAAGTTTCTTGGTACGGTTAGATTTGGTAATGATCATATTGCAAAGATAATGGGTTATGGTGAATATCATATTGGGAATGTTATAATTTCGAGAGTGTATTACGTGGAAGGTCTCGGTCACAACTTATTTTCTGTGGGACAATTTTGTGATGCAAACCTAGAAGTTGCTTTTCGAGAGCATACCTGCTTCATTCGTAATTTGGAAGGGGTTGATTTATTGAAAGGTACTCGAGGGAATAATTTATATACTTTGTCTCTACAAGACATGATGGTCGCTTCTCCCGTATGTCTTCTCTCCAAAGCATCGAAGACTAAGTCATGGTTATGGCGTCGACGGTTATCTCATCTTAACTTTGACGCTATTAATCACTTGGCGAAAAACGACCTTGTTTGTGGTCTTCCTAAACTATCATTTCACAAGGATCATTTGTGTTCCGCGTGTACAATGGGGAAAAGCACTAAGAAGTCTTACAAACCCAAGACTGAAGACACCAACCAAGAGAAACATTATCTGTTGCATATGGATCTTTGTGGGCCAATGCGTGTTGAAAGTCTTAGTGGCAAAAAGTACATCCTCGTCACTGTCGATGATTACTCTCGGTTTACATGGGTGAAATTTCTTAAAGCAAAAAATGAGGCACCTAAATTCATCATCGGATTTCTCAAGATGCTTCAAGTGCGTCTCAACACTACTGTCAGACGCATTCGTACAGATAATGGAACCGAATTTGTGAATCAAATCTTGCGTGATTATTATGAAGAAGTTGGCATATCTCATGAAACATCAGTTGCACGCACTCCACAACAAAACGGTGTCGTTGAAAGGCGAAATCGCACACTTATGGAAGTTGCTCGAACGATGTTAATTTACGCAAAGGCTCCATTGTTTTTATGGGCAGAAGCAGTATCTACAGCAGTGTACACCCAAAACCGGTCACTAATTCGTAAACGCCATGGTAAAACACCTTATGAGCTTCTCCATGGAAAAGTACCAGATTTATCATATCTTCGTGTATTTGGTTCTCTTTGCTATCCAAATAATGATGGTGACAATTTGGGAAAACTTCAACCAAAGGCTGATATTGGTATTTTCATTGGTTACGCACCCGCAAAGAAGGCATACCGAATCTACAACCGTAACTCTCGCAAGATCCTCGAAACTATGAATGTTGATTTTGATGAGCTGACAGCAATGGCTTCTGAGCATAGCAGCTCTGAACCTGCACTTCATGAAATGGGACCCAGTAACATTAGTTTTGGTCTTGTCCCAAACAACCTTACTTCATCATCATTTACACCACCTACTAGGAAGGAATGGGATACGTTGTTTCAACCGTTCTTTGATGAATTCTTTACTCCTCCAAGTATTGTTGCTCCATTACCTGAGGTAATAGCTCCAGTAACCGAAGTTGTCGCTCCAGCAACCGTTGCACATTCAGATACATCTGCACCTAATGGGCAAGATATACCTTCAACGAGTAATTCTCAACCAACACATGTAACAACTACCCACGTCATGCCTATTGATGATGAAGAGGATGATGATGATCACGATTTGGAATTCGCTCAAATGCGTGAACTTCCATTCTTTGGTGTACCTATTCCCGACCCTAATCAAGTCGGGTCGTCCACCTCTGAGGAAGCTCCTACTACAGTTTACTCTAATCCACGGATTCGTGAACATGACAGCAAGTGGACAAAGGATCATCCTATATATTCTATTATTGGTGACCCTAATCGTCCAGTATCCACACAAAGTCAGCTACAAGAAAGTGCAATGTTTTGTCACTTTGATGCTTTTCTCACTAAAGTTGAACCTAAGACATGGCAACAAGCTTTTACTCAATCCTGTTGGATAGAAGCTATGCAAGAAGAACTCAATGAATTTATACGTCTTGAAGTATGGGAACTTGTCCCATGCCCGGATCAAGTGCAATTACTCCCTTTGAAATGGGTTTATAAGGTGAAACTCTACGAGTTAGGCGGAATACTGAAGAACAAAGCTAGACTAGTAGCTCGTGGATACAAGCAATTATTGGGCATCGACTTTATGGAATCCTTTGCACATGTTGCCCGTTTGGAAGCTATTGGACTATTCCCCTCTTATGCAGCCCATATGAATATGATCGTCTATCAGATGGATGTGAAGACGACATTTCTTAATGGTGAACTCGAGGAAGAGGTCTATGTTCAACAACCAGATGGTTTTGTGAATTCTAATTATCCTAATCATGTGTATAAGCTTAAGAAGGCTCTCTATGGGTTGAAGCAAGCTCCTCGCGCATGGTACGATCTATTGTCACAATTCCTCATTACACAAGGCTTCGCAAAAGGCAAGGTGGATCCCACGCTGTTCATTCAGAAACGAGGTAAAGATATGATTATGGTACAAATATATGTTGATGATATTATATTTGCAGCCACGACCCAAATCTTATCCGACGAGTTTGGGACACTCATGTCTTCCAAGTTTAAGATGTCAATGATGGGCAAGGTATCATTCTTCTTAGGTCTTCAGATATCTCAGAGTCCCAGAGGCATCTTTATCAATCAATCCAAGTTCGCCCTTAAATCGCTTAAGAAGTATAAGATGGAATCTTGCGACCCCGTGGATAATCCAATGGTGGAACGAACTAAGCTTGATGCAGATCCACATGGAGTTGCCGTTGATCCGACACTTTATCGTGGAATGATCGGTACTCTTCTATATATAACAGCCAGTCGACCTGATCTTCAGTTTGCTATATGTATGTGTGCTAGGTATCAAACTAGGCCTACTGAGTTACACTTAGCTACTGTTAAAAGGATCTTTCGATATCTTAAAGGAACCATTAATCGGGGACTTTGGTATTCGAAGGACTTTTCTATTGCACTAATGGCATATGCAGATGCGGATCACGCGGGTTGTCAAGATACAAGACGTAGCACGAGTGGAACATTGCAACTACTAGGAGATAGACTAATCAGTTGGGCATCGAAAGGGCAGAAAAGCGCTGCAATTTCAAGTACGGAAGCAGAATACATAGCTATGTCCGGTTGCTATGCTCAAATTCTTTGGATGAGATTGCAATTAACCGACTATGGTCTAGGTTTCAATAAGATTCCGATGTACTGTGACAACAAGAGTGCAATTGCCTTATGCTGCAACAACGTTCAATTCTCCCGGTCGAAGCATATTGACATTCGCTACCACTTCATCAAGGAGCAAGTGGAAAATGGAGTAATCGAGCTTTACTTTGTCCGATCTGAGTATCAATTGGCGGATATTTTCACGAAGGCTTTAGATCGCGCTCGAATTGAATTTTTGGCCGACAAGCTAGGAATGAGAACCTTCTCGCCTGAGACTCTAAAGGAACTAGCAGATGAAGCGAAAGAATAGTCTTGGTAAAACTATTCTCCGTATCCTTGGTGATCATCTGTATATATTGTTTAAATTTTTATCCACAAAAGCAAAATACAAAAATATAAAACCATATAAAAACCATAAAATTGAAAAATCTAGAAAAATCCATAAATATTTTTACTTTATTTTTCAAAGGCGTGTCTTTTGGTACGATAATATTTACGGCCTTAGAAATGTTGATTAATATCGACACGGCGCCATAAATAGAGTTCGTACAAAAGTTGTAAATACTTCATAAAACATGCCTAAATGGCTTGTAGTTATTTCAGACTGCAACCCGGTTTTCACATTAAAGTCAAGTATTTCTTATGAAAGCTTTGGCTCACAACGTGAATTAATTTTCTCGGGCAAGGTTTACTTTAAAACCTTGTAAGGGATCAAGTTTACTTTATACCTTGGTCTCACACAAATCTATGTACGCCTCAGTGCATTTATTTGTTAAAACAAGAGAAGTCTTGTTTTTATGAAGCTATCATCTCTACAACCATAGCAATTTACAATTGGTATCTACTTACTCGACGATGCAACTACTCAACCGACGACTACAGCTCTTTCAATAGAACACGGGTCAACAATTGAGGGGGAGCAATTGTCAAGGATTCAGAATCTTCGATGCCGAACGTGCCAAGTTCACAAGTTGGTGTCAAGACAACAATACCAATCGTACATGTGGTGTCAAGAGATGACTTCAGACGTGACGAGGCGACCAACATATGCTGACAAGAACCATTTGATCTTATCATATGATGTTCTCATCTATCAGGTCCAACCTTGTCAATTCTTTTTTAAATGGTGAATATGTGATCATGTTACAAATCGATATCATATCTCATACATTTGATATCATGAAGATGAAATGGACTTGCATTTTTCTTCCCAAAACCTTTGTTAAAACTTCATTAAATCAATTGATATTAAAAACATCGATTGGGTTAATATTTTTAATATGGGGGAGAAAATGTGATTTAATATGGGATATTATCACAAATGGTTTGACTTACTGTGCTGGCTCATCCCGACATATGCGAAATGTTTTCGAATATCATGGCATATGTTAAGGGGGAGCAAAACGGATTTGCATATCAAAATGGATTTTCATGGTGACATATACTTACCCAAAACCCATTTATTTCACGACGATGAAGATTGTGGTGACATAAGGATGGTAGGATAGGTTAAGTCCTATGATTCTTCCAGGTTCGGAGGAATCTTCCCAAGGACATTCCATAGCTAGAAATAGTAGCCCTTAGGAAAGATGGAGAAAGATTGTGAACGTAGCTGAATGCCGACCAAGTACTTAAGTTAGCACTGGAACAATCACAACAAGGTGCTAGTTATGACGTATTGGTCAGCATTGAAAGGGTTGAAGAATGAAAAAGAATTGTAAAGATAAAGGGTGTAAAGAAAGAAGCCCTCCTTACAACTTTAGGCAGAATCCGGGTCAACACATATGCTATTGAGATCATTTTAATGATTCTCGATATTGAAGACAGACATCATGGACCCAGTGTTGCAATGCACAACCCATCCCAGCTAACTCAGATATCTCTCAAAAGGTATTTGTTTTAATCACACGGAGACAACACGTTATCTATTGATTTATTCACTCCGAATAAATTGGTATTGAAATGGTGGCACTCCTCTCCAGCCTCAGATCACTAATGTTAGAAATACGTTTTTACGTATATTAGAAGTATCGGTCACTCCACAATATTATTTATGTTGTAATAGCTCGTAGTTAACAAATACTTATTTAGTTAAGTAAGAACTGGCCCATGGGCTTGTCATGGGCCGGCCCAAGTCCATTAGTGGCTTAGAAGTATAAATACCCCTTTCCTCCTTGGAAAGGGGTTGGTCGCTGTTCACTTTTAGTTTCCACTTAATAAAATATCACATAGTTCTCTCTCACTTTCTCTCTCTAGTTTCTCTCTCTAGAAAACATCAACCCACTTCATAGATTCATAGGTTATCAAGATTCTAAATTTGGTATCAAGAGCTATGGGGTGATTTAAGGTAATGATTTGTGTGGTTTTTTAGTTTTTGATTGTATTAGTGTTCTTTAAGAAGATCCATCTTGATTCTTGGTGTTTTTGGTGTTTTGTGATTGAGATTAGTAGATAAGTATTAGTTTTTACTTATTATTGTAGAAATCACAAAACTTTTTGGGTTATTTGGTAAAAAATCTGGGTTTAATCACCATTTTTTGATCGACTGTTCACTCGAAACAAGTTTCTGTTTACCCAGACAAAGTTCCGAACCAAAAACATCCGAACCAAAAAGTTCCGGATCAACCAAAGTTCCAGACCAAAAAGTTCCGAACCAAAAGTTCCGGATCAAGGAAAGTTCCGGATCAAGGAAGTTCCGAACCAAAAGTTCCGGATCAAGGAAAGTTCCGGATCAAGGAAGTTCCGAACCAAAAGTTCCGGATCAAAGAAAGTTCCGGATCAAGGAAAAAGTTCCGGATCAAGGGAAAGTTCCGGATCAAGGGAAAAGTTCCGGATCAAGGGAAAGTTCCGGATCAAGACTACCGAACCAAAAGTTCCGAATCAAGATATTCCAAGCCAAATCTTCCGAATCAATACTTCCGAATCAACAAAAAGTTCTGAATCAAGGGATATTTTACTTGTTTTTTCGACGATTTTTTAGAGGATTTAATCTTGGTTTCTTACAACAAAAACTCAACACAATTCACAAGCTTTACTTCACTGCTCGATCAACCGATAATCTTTGTCTCTTTGAAGTTAACAAAATGAATCCGAATTCAGTAATGCCTCAGATAACATCCCTTACGGATATTTCCGTCATTACGGGAACGGATAATCGCCCTCCAATGCTCATCAAAGAAGTTTTTGAAGCATGGCAAGGCCGGATGATGTCTTACCTTAAGGGAAAATCGGTTTATGGGAGGCTTATGGTTAAGTCAATTTTAAATGGTCCACTTGACTATGGTACCATCGTGGTTAACAATGTGACTCGACCAAGGGAGTTTGAAGAACTTACACCAGCTCAACAACTTGTTGCCGATGCAGACGAAAAGGCTCTTCAAACCATTCTCCAAGCTCTTCCACATGACATCTATCGAATGGTAAGTCAGTATACGGTGGCAAAGGATTTATGGGAACGTCTAAAGGTGTTGCTACAAGGTACGTCTCTTACAAAACAGGAAAGGGAATGTCAGTTGTATGATCTGTTTGATAGATTCACGTACAACCCAGTGGAAACGCTTCACGATTATTACTTCAGATTCACCACTCTCATGAATGATCTGAATGTATATAATCTCGTGATTGCTCCATTCCAGGTTAACACCAAATTCTTGAATACTTTACCTCAAGCTGAATGGGGTGAGTATATTACCGATGTTAAGTTAACCAGGGATTTGCATAAGTGCAATTTGGATCAACTATATGCTTTTCTTCAGCAGCATGAGAAACATGTGATCATGCACCATTCGCCTCGAGGTATGTACCCTGATTCATTAGCTTTGATGGCGAATCAACCAAGCTTGTCTCACAACAACACTCCTTATATCTTGGGACATCAAGCCTATCATCCATCACCTTACATGACACCAACCTTCCCCCAATACTCGATTCTACCGCAACCACCCACCTCACATCAGCAAAAATATCGGTTTAATGCACCTTCATCACAATATGCTACACAACCTCACCCAGCAAGCATTGCACCTTATGCTCAGCCTTAATATTCTTCTTATCAAGAGAATGCAGCATATCCAACAAGCTACCCTGATCAAATGAGTATTCCCTCTAGTGATTATGCAGCTCAACAAGACCAAGCAATGTATTGTGATGATGATGAAGTCCCCATTCCTGTGTTCAAACAAGGAACTGGCCCAGTTGAAGTGTTAACCACTATGTCTGCTTATCTCACAAGGACTTTAAGCAAACGAGGATTTAGGGGATCAGCTCTGACTAACAATCAGTTGAGGAATTCATCCAATTCTCGCCAACAAGCTACTATTGAGAATGGCAGGGTCATGGTTCAACCTATTCAACCATATCAGGGGAGACCTACTACATCAACTACTAATGCTCGCACGATCAATCCTGCTCCAATGGTCAACACTCCTCCACGGGCTAATTCCACAGGCAAGTTGAGAATGATTACATGCTACAACTGCAAGGAAGAAGGTCACATGTCCAGGGATTGCAAGAAACCCAAGAGGAGAAGGGATGGTCAATGGTTTGCAGAGAAGATTTATCTGGTGAATGCTCAGGCACAAGGAAGGGAACTTGATGAAGAGGAGCTTGCATTTCTTGCTGATCCAGGGATTGCTGAACAAGACACTGTCACCACACAGAATGCAGCATACCAAGCAGATGATCTCGATGCGTATGACTCAGACTGTGATGAATTTCAATCTGCAAAGGCTGCTCTTATGGCAACTATCTCCAGCTTAGGGCCAGAAAAGAGATCTAAGGTACTTATTAATACCACTGATAATACCACTGATGCTAGTATTCAACCACATCAAGTTGTGCAAGAGAGTGCTGATTCGAATGAGTCTTCGGTGGTGAGTCTTTCAAATGAGGAGACAATCAATGATAGTAATATCAATGTGAGTCCCCAGACTTTGAGTGAATCACAACCGGGAGCCATTTCGAATACGCATACTCCTGCTCAACAAGATTTGGTCATGGTTCCTGCTACATTACTTAGCCAAATGAATGTTGCACTTTTAGAAACCCTAGCTAAGAATAAGAATTTGTCTGATGAGCTTGCCTTAAGCAACGAGAAATTTCAAACTTTGGAATTAGTGCCTTCGTCTAGTGTTCTAACAAATCCCGAATATGATCACTTTCGAAACAAACAAATGGGTCACTTGCAAGAAATTGAAAACTTAAGAGCAAATCTTTCTAATGAACTTAAAGAAAAGGAGTTAGTGGTCACTAATTTTCAAAAACTTCAAACGGATTTTGAATTACTCGAGTCTAAGAAGAATGAAATGGAGATTAATGCTGCTAATAAGATTAGAAGTCTAGATTATTTGCTTTTAAGACAATACGCTGCTTCTCAACTAGTGCACTTATTTGATGCTTCGTTTAGAGAATTTAACTTATCACGTCAAAAAGTCCTTCCCCCTAACCCACGGTATGCAAAACAAGCTTTGATCCATAGTCCTAGACTTTATAATGCAACCCAATTAGGATTGGTCTTAGACCTGATTGTTATTTTCGATGATCGCTCAAGTAAGGATCTAGTTGATGAGGATCGGTCATACAATTCTGTAAAATATCCCGAGTGTGATTATTTTAAAATGAATCAGGAGCTTGCTAAAACGGATTTTAGAATTCGCTTCCATATGGACAAAGATCTCATTACAGCACCAACCTACATGTTAAATGAAGAAAACCCTAGTACATTTCCTACACTTGTCAACATGGAAGGTCCTAAGGAAATTCCAAAGGATCTTTCACCTGTTAGCATTGTATGGTTAAACTTGCAAGAGATTAATCAATACTTTACTAATTTTGACAAGGTCATTTTGGAATGTACGACTTCAAATGGCTTAAACGCCGGAGAATGGGCTTTCGAACACATGAACGAGGTGTTTAAAAATGAGATAAATCCATTTGTCGAAAGCCTAAAAGGAAGTTTTGCATCTCTTAAAGAAAATCTTGAATTTGAAATTGGAGAAGTTCAAAAAGTGTTTTATGAAATGGACACCGCTTACGAACTACAACTAATTGAAAAGGAAAATATTTTATCCGAATATGACCGATTCTTGTCCGAAGTAATCTCGTGTGATGTGCTTACTACTGTAAATGTTAATTATTCGAATGAGCTTACATCCGCTGTGATTAATTGTGATGCTGTGAATATATGTGATGATGTGTGTGATCTCTCTGTAAATGTTGTTGATACTGTAAATGAGGTAGATAATCATTCTTGTCACGAATCTAACGCTGAGTTTTTAAAGCTACAAGATTCTTACAATTTACTTTCAAAACGCTTTAATCAACTACAACAACATTGTATATCTTTAGAACTGAAACAACAAACTCAAAATGAGGATCTTTTGATAACAAATAGTTGTGAAAACGGTGTTGAGACGAGTGACAAGATGATTGCAATAGTTAAGGAATTAGAGGAAGAGATTATGAGATTGAAGAGAGATGTGTCATCAAATGAAACACTAAAATTGGAACTAGAGGCTGCAGAGTCTAAAAACCAGGTCTTAGAAATTAGACTTTCGTCTGTTCTAGGGGAGATGGATCGGACAAGACAGGGACTATCCGCTCTTTATGGTTCACTAGAAGAACGCTTCGCTTTTAATGCGGCACAGCAACAATCTTATGTTGAACAACTGAACCAAAAGTGTGAGGGAATCTCTGACTTAAACATTCTGCTCATTGACAAAAACATGGTTGGAGACACATCTTCTCACCCGACAAGAAGTTGTTGATAACTTAGATACCGACTCTGCACCGTCCACTAGTGCTCCAACAACCAAGTCAGTATTGCTTTATAAGAACCCGCTTCATAAGAGAAACCCGGTTACCTACGATGATTATATGAGGAATGCCATTAAGCATGTAGATCTTGTTAGGGATATTTTAGACAATCTTTATGCCTTAGATCCCTCAAGTAGCTACTATTATTCGGCTCATGAATATATTAAGCGAGTTCAATATTGCTTAGCATATTTGCAATACATAGGTAAACCAGGCTCTGCACTACTTACTAACAGGCCCATTGCTGTAACTCCATTCAATAAGACTCCAGGAGCAAAACCGTCACTGGCACCATCAAGTAAGGCACCTTTAAATCTGTTGCTAATGTTCCCACTTTGCCTTCTACAGGAGTAAAAGAGTCTACTAAGGCTAAAGGATCGCCACTCAAGAAAGATAAGATCAAGCCCTCCACTAGTAGTACCAACAAGAAGAACGTAGAAGCTCACCATAGGAATGTTAGTTCAGTTTTAAATAAAAAGAATCATGTTAAGACTAAAAGCTCTGCGCCTGTGCAGAAGCCTAAACCATTCGTGAATTCTAATTTGAATTGTTGGAATTGTAATGAATGTATGTTTTCCCAACGTCATGATTTGTGTCTTATTGATCATGTGAATGAAATGAATGCCATTAGGAATGGTCTTGAATGGAAGCCAACAGGTAGAACTCGTGCCCAAGTTGGCTGGCAATGGCGTCCCACTGGTAGGACCTTTACATTAGATGGAAAAATGTGCCCTTTAACTAGGAATGCATCCATTGAGGTTAGGTCTGAGCGTCCTTTAGTTAGGCACACTCGCACTAAAGTATGGAAACAGCGTCCTTTAATTAGGTCAGCCCCCACTATAGTGCCTATCAGTGAAGAAATACCACAGGATTTAAGCCAACTAGAATCTACACCACCAACTAGGAAGAAGAAGGCTAGGAAATCTAAGAAACCTAAAGTTAGCAAATCTAAGATTATTAAATCTGTACCTGCTAATAACAAGGAACATTCAGATTCCGATACCTCTACATTGTCTTCGTGTGGTGATATTTTCAGGTGGTCCAAATCATCCTCTGGTATTTGGACTCCGGTTGTTCAAAGCATATGACCGGAGATCGCTCGATGCTCCGATATTTCGTCAGCAAGTTTCTTGGTACGGTTAAATTCGGGAATGATCATATAGCAAAGATAATGGGGTATGGTGAATATCAGATTGGAAACGTTACGATTTCAAGGGTATACTATGTAGAAGGTCTTGGTCATAACTTATTTTCAGTAGGACAGTTTTGTGATTCCAACCTAGAGGTTGCTTTTCGACAACATACTTGTTTCATCCGCAACTTGGAAGGAAAAGATTTGTTGAAGGGTTCTCGTGGTGCAAATCTTTATACGTTGTCCCTACAAGACATGATGGCCGCCTCTCCAGTATGTCTTCTCTCTAAAGCATCTAAGACCAAGTCATGGTTATGGCATCGCAGATTATCTCATCTTAACTTCGATGCTATTAATCATCTGGCTAAAAACGAATTAGTTCGTGGTCTTCCTAAGCTCAAATTTCACAAGGATCATTTATGTTCCGCGTGTTCAAGGGGGAAAAGTACCAAGAAATCATACAAGCTCAAAGCTGAAGACACCAATCAAGAAAAACTTCATCTTTTGCATATGGATCTTTGTGGGCCAATGAGAACTGAAAGTTTGAGCGGTAAGAAATTCATTCTGGTTATTGTGGATGATTTCTCCAGGTTTACATGGGTTAGATTTCTACGTACAAAGGATGAAGCACCAAAGGCTATCATCACTTTTCTGAAATTCATTCAGGTACATTTGAATACTACTGTCCGCCGTATTCGTACAGATAATGGAACAGAGTTCGTCAACCAGACTCTTCGTGATTACTATGAAGATGTTGGTATTTCACATGAAACATCCGCTGCACGCACTCCACAACAAAACGGTGTCGTTGAAAGACGGAATCGTACGCTTATGGAAGCTGCTAGGACTATGATCATTTATGCGAACGCTCCATTGTTCTTGTGGGCAGAAGCTATATCTATTGCATGTTTCACCCAAAACCGTTCTATCATTCGAAAACGCCATGTAAAAACACCTTACGAGCTTCTACATGACCGTCAACCTGATGTTTCATTCTTTCATGTGTTTGGTGCTCTTTGTTATCCAAACATTAATAGTGAGAACTTGGGCAAGCTTCAACCGAAAGCCGATATAGGTATTTTCATTGGTTACTCACCCTCCAAGAAAGCATACCGAATTTACAACCGTCGTCTTGGTAAGATTGTAGAAACTATGTACGCAGATTTCGATGAGCTGACAGCGATGGCTTCTGAGCAACGCAGCTCTGAACTCGCGCTTCATGAGATGGGAACCGGTGCTATTAGTTCCGGATTAGTTCCCAATAATCCTACTTCTACATCATTTTTACCACCAACAAGGCCCAAGTGGGATAAACTGTTTCAACCGTTGTTTGATGAATTCTTTGATCCCCCAAATGATGAAGTTCCAGAACCTATAGTGATAGCTCCAATCCCTGAAGCGGTTGCTCCTGTTAATGAAGCTTTATCAAATGCATCTTCAATTAACATTGAACCGGATGCACCTTTACCAAGTGATTCTCAAACTACATCTGAATCGTCACCCCTACTTGTGCCTAATGATGTGGAAGAGGACTCTACTGATCACGATTTGGAATATGCTCACTTAAAAGAGCTTCCTTTCTTTGGTATACCGTTCCCTGAAAACCCTTCAGCCGCGTCTACTTCAGAAGAAGCTCCTTCAATAGTTCACTCCAGACCACCTAGGATTGAAAACCATAGCACTAAATGGACAAAAGATCACTCAATTAGGAATGTCATTGGAGATCTAGATCGACCAGTCTCTACACGCCATCAATTACAAGAGAGTGCACTTTATTGCTACTTTGATGCATTTCTCTCTGAAGTTGAACCTAAAAATTGGCAACAGGCCATGACTCAATCATCTTGGATTGAAGCCATGCATGAGGAACTAAATGAATTTCAAAGACTTGAAGTATGGGAATTAGTTCCTCTCCCTGACAAGGTTAACATCCTTACTTTGTTATGGGTTTATAAGGTTAAACTTGATGAGATGGGTGCAGTATTGAAAAATAAGGCTAGATTGGTTGCTAGAGGATATAAACAAGCCTTGGGTATAGACTTTGAAGAATCTTTTGCTCCTGTTGCAAGATTGGAGGCAATTAGACTATTCCTTGCGTATGCTGCTCATATGAACATGATCGTCTATCAAATGGATGTGAAGACGACATTTTTGAACGGTGAACTAAGGGAAGAGGTCTATGTTAGTCAGCCGGATGGGTTTGTTAGTACGGAGTTTCCTAATCATGTGTACAAGCTTAAGAAGGCTCTCTATGGGTTGAAACAAGCTCCACACGCGTGGTACGATCTCCTATCAACATATCTCATCTCGGAAGGCTTCTCCAAAGGCAAGGTGGACCCCACTCTATTCACTCTCATGGAGGACAACGACATGATTCTGGTACAAATTTATGTTGATGATATAATATTTGCTGCCTCTAACATAGAATTGTCTAAACGCTTTGAGAAGATAATGTCCACACGCTTTCAGATGTCAATGATGGGAAAATTTTCATTTTTCTTAGGATTACAAATTTCTCAGAATCCCAGAGGCATCTTTATTAATCAATCCAAATATGCTCTAGAATCTCTTAAGAAATATAACTTTGAAAATTGTGACCCCGTGGACACTCCAATGGTGGAGAAATCCAAGTTAGATGAAGATAGGAATGGGACTATTGTCGATCCAAAACTTTACCGTGGGATGATCGGCACCCTTCTCTATTTGACTGCTAGCAGGCCTGATTTGCAATTTGTTGTATGCATGTGTGCCCGGTATCAGGCTCGGCCTACCGAAAAGCACCTACATGTTGTTAAAAGGATCTTTCGGTATCTAAAAGGAACACTTCATCGTGGTCTATGGTATCCGAAAGATTCCTCTATTGCTTTAATATCATACGCAGATGCCGATCATGCTGGGTGTCAAGACACGAGGCGTAGCACTTCTGGATCTGTGCAACTCCTTGGAGATAGATTGATCAGTTGGTCTTCAAAAAGGTAGAAAAGCGCTGCAATTTCTAGCATGGAGGCTGAATACATCGCCATGTCCGGTTGTTGTGCTCAAGTCCTTTGGATGAGATCACAATTAACTGACTATGGTTTGGGTTTCAACAAAATCCCGATGTATTGTGACAACAAGAGCGCCATTGCCCTTTGCTGCAAGTATGTTCAACACTCCCGGGCCAAGCACATAGACATTCGCTACCATTTCATTAAGGAGCAGGTGGAGAACGGAGTGATCGAGCTGTATTTTGTCACTACTGAGTACCAGCTGGCAGATATGTTCACCAAAGCCTTAGATCAAGGACGAATCGAGTTTTTGATCGACAAGCTTGGCATGAAATCATTCACTCCAGCGACTCTTAAAGAGTTGGCAGAAGAATCAGCTGAATAGTGGTGGTAAACTATTCAGAGTATCCTTTGTTCGTGATCATGTATATTATAGTAAATATATAAACCACAAAAGAAAAATACAAAAATATAAAACCAACAAAAACCATAAAAAATATAAAACCTAGAAAAACCATAAAAATTATAAAATCAAGAAAAACCAAAAATATTTTTCGTTTTTAAATCGGGCATGTCTTTTAGTACGGTAATATTTACGGCCTTAGAAATGTCGATCAATATTGACACGGTGCCATAAATAGAGTCCGTATAAAAGTTGTACATTTTTAAAACATGCCCATTATGGCTTGTAGTTATTTCAGACTGCAACCCGGTTTTCATATTAAAGTCACGTATTTCCTTGGAAAACGTTGGCTCACAACAGGAATTAATTTTCTCGGGCATGATTTACAAGCCAAATCATGCAAAGGGTTCAAGTTTACTTTACAACTTGGTCTAACACGAATTAGTGTACGTCTCAGTGCATTAATTTGTCAAAATAAGAGAAATCTTATTGCCACTACGAATCAATCTTTTTCAAAATACTAAATTGGAAATACTTTCATCAATATTTGACTCTTTAAACAATGACTACAGCTCTTTAAATAGAAAACGGGTCATCGTTTAAGGGGGAGAAAATATTAAATCATCTTTGTCATCAAAACGATTTTCAACAGTGTTTGTGGAAAATTAATTGGCTAAATGATTTATGAGTGGTTCTGCTTTAGAATACGACTTGTGATTGGACTGGCTTTAGATTTTGGAGATTTGCAAATAGGATGCGATGCTTAAGTTGGAAAATTAATTCGCCTAATTCATTTAAATTCACTTAATTAAGTTAATCAAGATTAGGGTTTCTGCCTTAATTTAGGGTTAATTAATTAGGGGTTTTATGCGGATTAGGATTAGAAGATGTTCTGTTGCCTTAGCATGCCTTAAAACTCACAATCGCGCTTAGAATAATCACCAATAGGCTGCGTTTAGAACTTCCGGATGAACCGGATGAAGAGTTCCGAATGAAGGAACTTCCGAATGAAGGAAGTTCCGAATGAAGGAAGTTCCGAATGAAGGAAGTTCCGAATGAAGGAAGTTCCGAATGAAGGAAGTTCCGAATGAAGGAAGTTCCGAATGAAGGAAGTTCCGAATGAAGGAAGTTCCGAATGAAGGAAGTTCCGAATGAAAGAACTTCCGAATGAAGGAAGTTCCGAATGAAGGAAGTTCCGAATAAAGGAAGTTCCGAATGAAGGAAGTTCCGAATGAAGGGAGTTCCGAATGAAACTTCCGAATGAAGAGGTTCCGAGTGAACTTCCGAATGAAGAAGTTCCGAGTGAACTTCCGAATGAAGAAGTTCCGAGTGAACTTCCGAATGAAGAAGTTCCGAATGAAACTTCCGAATGAAGGAGTTCTGAATGAAACTTCCGAATGAAGGAGTTCCGAGTGAACTTCCGAATGAAGAGGTTCCGAGTGAACTTCCGAATGAAGAATTCCAAGAACTTCCGGATGAAGAGTTCCGAATGAAGGACTTCCGGATGAAGAGTTCCAAGGACTTCCGGATGAAGAGTTGTTGGATTGATAGTTGTTTGCCTAATATAATTACTTGTTGAAATGTGTTATGCTTAGAAGTCATAATGATATATCTATATATTGTTTGTGCATCAACCTTTCATGTATTATCTTAAGCAAATACGATGACTAATCCAACTGTACAAGCACCCCAAGATTTTAGAGCAGCCGTAATTGCCGAAGCAAGAACCCTTGAACGAAGATTGATGAGGAGTTTAGAAAGATTCGTTGGTGGTAGACCATATGGAGTGGACCACAAGTTACTGCAACGAGCCATCTAATGGGTCATACATTTCAGGTCCACTTTATATTGGTTTTAATTGTGAATATGTAAATTTGTGAATATTGTGCTTTACTGGCTTGATGTAGTGTTAAGGTATGATAATTTTTCAAGAATTTCTCACGAGATTCTAAATCTTTCAAAATATGTCATACTAAAGCACTACAACTATCCCTTATTAACTTAAGGGGGAGCATTAACATGTTCTATGGCCAAACATCGATTTCATTTTTACCCAAAGACCGGTTAATCCATTCAATATCCCAAATTATAATGGTTAACATTTTGGATAAGGGGAGAAAATGGGATTAAGGAGACTTAAGTGATACTTGGCTAAAAGATGAAAAAGATTTAACGATAATCCAACTTAATATGTGTAAAGCACGTGTTAAGGGGGAGCGTTTTTGATGATCAAAAACACCTAAGGTACGAAACTTTTGATTTCAATATCACAAGTACTTTAGGTGATTTTCAATGATTTTTCATGGTGGCTATACTTTCCCAAAACACGCTTAATTCACGACGAATGTGGTGACAAAAGGGTGGTAGGAATAGGTTTAGTCCAATGATTCATCAGAGCCGATGGAATCTTCCCAAGGACAATTCCCTAGATAGAATTAGAAGTCCTAGGAAAGTTGGAGAAAGATTGTGAACGTAGCTGAATGCCGACCAAGTACTTAAGCTAGCACTGGAACAATCACAACAAGGTGCTAGTTATGACGTATTGGTAAGCATTGAAGGGGTTGAAGAATGAAAAAGAAATGTAAAGATAAAGGGTGTAAAGAAAGAAGCCCTCCTTACAACTTTAGGCAGAAACCGGGTCAATACATATGCTATTGAGGTCATTTTTGTTAATGATTCTCGATATTGAAGAAAGACATCATGGACCCAGTGATGCAATGCACAACCCTTCCCAGCTAACTCAAATATCTCTCAAAAGGTATTTGTTTTAATCACACGGAGATCAACACGTTATCTATTGGTTTATTCACTCCGAATAGACTGGTATTGAAAAGGTGGCACTCCTCTCCAGCCATCGCTCACTAAATCAAACGCACTATCGAGTCTAGAGCCAAGAGATCATCAAAAGTCTCATTAGGACACTTTCCATTTATTCCTTGCTTTCTCACACACTGTGAAAAGTAAGAGATTTTTATGAGTCCTACGCAGTATTCCTGTAATATTGCCAGAACATCTGAGTAATACGCAAGTATTACAATGAAGATGGAAATCCTGCTTGAGCCAACATCAAACAAGCTCATGGTAGGTTACACGTGCGGTTCTTTTAGAACCAATCTTGTGAAAAACTGGAAAGAAACAGTGGTTTAATTCTTAATTGAACTTAAACTCGTTCCAGGCCTCTACGCATTATCATATGATCTTGCCAGAACATTCAGAGTGACTCTTTATTGATCACAGTGACGAGTGGAAATCCTTCTAATGTTAACATCAAAAAGCACTTGGTAGGTGACGTGCAAGATTCGTTATGAATTGAGCTCGTGATAACTGGAAAGCAACGATGGTGAAAATCTTAATTGAAATTCACTTGTTCCAGGTTTCATGAATTGACGGCTTCAAATCACAAGGATAATTTATCCAAGTGATTCACTCTTTATGTTCGCAGTCAGCTTTGGACGGTCGAATAAAGAGAACGGGTTTACCCGCGAAATCCTGTCAGGAAGTTACTTAATTGAAATTATCCGTCACGGGTGCGATATCTAATATCGTCCAACGGTCTTCACCGACCGGAGGTAAAATGCTACCGAATTAGAATAAAATGTCAAAGCCATTTTATTCGTGTCGTTGCTGTGTACCTGTTAAAGACGGTGGCGTTGCTGTGTACCTGTTGAAGACGGTGGCGTTGCTGTGTACCAGTTAAAGACGGTGGCGTTGCGGTGTACCTGTAGAAGTCGTTCCCACATGCTTATGTTTTTCTGCATCAAACTTCAGCAAAAATTCAAGAAAGTACAAGATAAAGTCTTCCGCTGTATCAAACTCTAAAGCTTTCGAGAATTCAACAAAAAGACATAAGTGTGTGGAACATGGAGTCACGAGGAGGCAAAATTCACAAGAAGGCAAAGATCGCACGTGAAAGGCCAAAAGAACAATGCTCTCAAGCCAAAGCCTAAAAGATCAAATCAAAATATTCACAACAAAAAGAAAGAAGAAAAGACTACGAGCTAAAGAACGAAGACTTAGTATAGTATGCTAGGTTTAAAACTTTGTAACGTGGAGTGACCTCCCTTAGGGGGAGATTGTTAGAAATACGTTTTTACGTATATTAGAAGTATCGGTCACTCCACAATATTATTTATGTTGTAATAGCTCGTAGTTAACAAATACTTATTTAGTTAAGTAAGAACCATCCCATGGGCTTGTCATGGGCCGGCCCAAGTCCATTAGTGGCTTGGAAGTATAAATACCCCTTTCCTCCTTGGAAAGGGGTTGGTTGTTTTTCATTTGTGGTTTCCACTTAATAAAATATCACATAGTTCTCTCTCACTTTCTCTCTCTAGTTTCTCTCTCTAGAAAACATCAACCCACTTCATAGATTCATAGGTTATCAAGATTCTACAACTAAAATCCAAAGTGCACGATCGAGTCTAGAGCCATTTGAGATCATCAAATATCTCATTAGGACACACTTTCATAATTCCTTGCTTCTTCACACACTGTGAAAAGTAAGAAAGATTTTAAGAGTCCTACGCAAAATCTTCATGATCTTGCCTGAACATCCGAGTAATACGAAAGTATTTACAATGAAGATGGAAATCCTTCTTGAGCGAATATCAAAAAGCTCATGGTAGGTGACTTGTGCGATTCTTTATGAATCAAACTTGTGATAACTGGAAAGCAACAGCTGTTTAATTCTTAACTGAATTTAAACACGTTCCAGGCCTCTATGCAATATCTTATTGATCTTGCCAGAACACTCAGAGTGATACCTTAGTGTTCACAGTGATGAGTGGAAATCCTTCTAGTGTTAACCTCAAACAGCACTTGGTAGGTAACTTGCAAGATTCTATACGAATCAAGCTCGTGTCAACTGGAAAGCAACGATGGTGCGGTTCTTAATTAAATTTCACTTGTTCCAGGAACATGAATTGACGGCTTCAAATCATGCGGATATTATTATCCAAATGATTCACTCTTTATGTTCGCAGTCAGCTTTGGACGGTCGAATAAAGAGAACGGGTTTACCCGCGAAATCCTGTCAGGAAGTTACTTAATTGAAACTATCAGTCACGGGTACGATATCTAATATCGTCCAACGGTCTTCACCGACCGGAGGTAAAATGCTACCGATTTAGAATGAAATGTTCAAAGCCATTTCGTTCGTGTCTACTTATGTTGCGGCATTTGAAGACGGTGGCGTTGCGGAATCCAAGAAGAAGTCGTCCCCACATGCTTATACTTTATGCACTTAATATCTCATTTAATTCAAGAAAGCCTAAAAGTTAAGTCTTCCGCTGTATCAAACTCTGAAGCTTTCAAGAATTACGAAGGTATAAGTATGTGGGACATGGCGTCACGAAGAGGCGAAGATCACAAGTTATGGATGCACGAGATCAAGGCAAGAGATTAATGCTCAAGATTGATATCAAAGATCACATCAGCATGTTCACCAGAAAAGAAAAAGAAAAAGAAAGACGAAGACTACGAGCTCAAGACAAGCATAGTATGCTATGTTTATTTAATTATTGTAACTTGGGTAATGCCCTTGTTTGGAGTGACCTCCCTTAGGGGGAGATTGTTGGAAATACGTTTTACGTATTAAGAAGGATCGGTCACTCCATTAATAGTCCATGTAATAGCTCGTAGTTTAGTTAACTTTCTTTATTTATTAAACAAGAACAAGCCTAGCCTACAACATGTGTAGGCCGGCCCAAATGTAAGCCCAAGCCCATGACAAGGGCTTGGGTATATAAACCCTCTCCTTAGATGGAGAGGGTGGTGTGGTTAATCATTTTTCACATAGTTTACTCTTGTTTCTCTCTCTAGAATTGTGTTTAATCTACCATCTCTCTATCTCTTTCTCTCTCTAAAACATAAGCAAGATTTACACTTTTACACCTTTTAGATTTTCAAGGTGCATCTTTTGATACAAAAAATTTGTACATGCAACAAGTTTTCAAGTTTTGATGATTTCATGGTTGAAAAGTTGTTTGATCATTGTTTTTAGGATGATCATGGCTAGATTATGTTATTTTGACGTTTAAAAGTATAAAGTTTTGATTTTGATCTTTTGATTTTGTTGTATGCAAGGGTTTAGGATGTTATAGGATGATATTAGGATGATTTTATGAGTATAGAAATGGTTAGATCATGTTGAAAAAGTCATTTGATATGATTTTCAAAGTACTAACTTTAGGCAGAAAGTATAAGTTGGTTTTGGGTATCTTAAACTTGTTTTATTATTAAACTAATTAGACAGGGTTGTAGATATTTTTCTTAGCTTCGATTTGATATAAATTAGAGCTTCTAACTCCAAACGAGTTACAAATAGTGATAGTTTGATTATTCGTGTACCAGGAGACGAGTATCGACACAATCTAAAATTGTTGTCGATATTTAGATCGAATCTCGGGGACTATAAGTTGAGTTTTAAAAATTTTCAAAGGCTGCTTTTGGACTATAAACTTAGGGTTGTGAGTATCTAATCAAACTCAAGTGTCGGTTTTGTAAACGGTGTTGTTTATAAAGGTCAAAATGGTTTTACTAGTCAAAGACGTAATTCTGTCCAGTTTTTGTAACTCGAAGATGTGTCGGGCAGGGAGTCTTAGAAGTGTAAATTTTTGACAAGATTTTTATATGTCTTTCTATATATGTTAAGTGAGCTTCTCAGTTAGTACCATAAATATTTGACGTGTCTAAGTGAGGTAAATCAGCCCGTACATTTGGTATGTGCCGGCAGTTTTTATCAAGAGCATTATCTAATAAAAGTATACTTTTAGATGGAGTCTGGAAGTACCTCTTGCTTGGTTTTTCTCATGTGTCATAATTTGATTATGTATTCATTTAATTCAAGTGTTTTTATAAACATTTATTTCGTGTCTTCTAAACTTTCGCGTCCCGTTATCGTAGGTCTCGGATGACTTAAGGTTGCTTGATTTTCTGTTGTTTCTACTGAGCACTCCAGTTTCGTGTTGATTCCACCATATAGCTAAGGTGAGTTCATAGCCCCTCTAGCTACTTGTTCATTGTTTCAAAACACGGGGTGAAATTAACATGTTGGAACATAATCTTTTAAACTGTGTGCTATCCAGTACTGTATGCTGCCAGATGAATTCATTGATATTATTGCTTTTAGTCTCTAGCCTTAGCGCGAAGCGCGAATGTTGTGGGTGGATGCATCGGGATTGACTATCCCCATCTCGATTACCTTGACGCACTTACATTTGTTTATACTTGAGTATTAGGCTAGATAATCACTAGAGGAACTTACACTGAGTTAAGCTTCGGTTCATGAACTAACTAGCAATAATATACCATGACTATGGAGAATGTACATAGTCATCCCCCCCATTACTTCTTTGACAAATTATATTGTGTTCCATTACTTAGTTTTCTAAACCTATGAATATCACTCAACTTTTTGTTGACGGGTTTTACATGTTTTAATCTCAAGTAATACTGCTTAATGTGCTTGGACGAGGTACCGCAGGATGTTGGCAGCTTGGAAGAATCTGTGTTGTGATATGTTTATGCTTTGTTATAAATGACGTTGTTAAAGTCTTCCGCTGATCTTTTGTCATCTTAAAACTTTAAACTATGTTGTTATGATACTTTGTTATGTTTCAAAACTTGTGGGACCGATGCTATAAAACTCTGATAAGTTATGATGTAATATGTATGTCTTTTATTACGTCATCTTTCGTGTCATTTATAACTCATTGTTACTTGTACCTTGACGTGTGATCCCCTCGTTGCCTAGTTGTTCCATGTCAGATTCTGGGGGTCTCACATGTGGTACTTGGTTTATTGTTTGCGTCTGTTATTAGTCACCTAGTAGAAGTATTTGAATCATAAAATCAACAAGTTGTTTGTAAAAATCATAAGTTCATTTGAAAAAGGGTGTTAAAAGGAATGTTTGGGAATTTTGGGTGCATAAGGCCTTTTGGCCTTGTGCCCTTGGTTTTTTAGGGTTAAAATCATTTGTCACATGTATTTGAGTAAGTTTGAATAGCTGGTCAAGTTTGAAACGGTTTGCAAAAGGATTTTGTAAGTTTGCGTAAAATCAAGTTCTAAGTGTTCAAAATTGGTTAATCATATCAGCAGCCATAAAGTCTTTGTTTGTTGGATTGAGAAGCTGAAATTTGGTTTGCAGAGTAGTCCTTGTTTGTGTGCATCTGTGTAGTACTTGGTTTCTTGATTTGGTGGCTTATTTTGCAAGTTATAGCTTATAGAAGTTGGCTGAAGTGGTCATTTGCATCAACAAAGTTACCACTTGATTTTAGGTTGCATTTGATTAGCTAGTAGATGCCCTTCTCATTGGTTGTTTGATATTGCTTTACTTATAGCTTGTTGTCATATTTTGAGTGTTGGTTTGCTATTTGCTTAGCTCATGAGCTAACTAGCTTATTGAGCTTTTGTGCCAAAACAAAGGCTAAGTTAGACCACTGTCTAGCCTTGCTCATTGGTCTTGACCTCAAGACTTCCTCCACAAGTGCTCAACATAGCATCAAAACCATCCCACAAACAAGTTTGAAGCATAAAACATGGTTTGACTTTTGTTGACTTTGGTCAAATAAGCCAAAGTTAGCTTATCAATTTTGTTTGGCTTATTGGTGTGAGCAACAACTTTGTTTTTGTAGTAGGTGTCATTTTTCTCAGCCAAATATCAATAGTGAAAGGTTATAGCTCTTAGGATTAAGCTTTTACTAGAAAACCAACTTGTTTGGCTTTTTCAGCCATCTTATTGAGTTCCACAGCTTATTCTACTTGATTTTTTGGCATTTTTCTTATTGATTATTCTTAGTTAAGCTATTTATAGCTTTTTAAAAAAGAATCAGCTTTTGAAACGCCCTAGAACTCCAACCCGACTATTTTGTCTTTTAGTGAAAAATTTCATTTCAAGTTTCTGGCTTATTACTTGGTCTTTTTCAGAATTTCTTTTTGCAAATAAGCTTAAATACTCATAAGAAGGTTGTGTGTTTAAGTAGAGCTTATGGCATTGGCTAATAGCTTAATGGGCTTAGTGGCCCAATTAAGGATTAGCTTATTGACATTTAAGTTATGATAAGCTCACTTTCAGCTTTTGGGTCTTTAGACTTTTGTGCTTAAAATTAAATTTTGAGTCAGACTATGCTTTTCCAGCTTATTTGGTCAACTTTTTGGTTTTTAGTCCAAAAAGCCCATTTAGTCTTGTTGTTTTGGTATTTAGCCCATTTGGTGGCCCAATAGGGGTATTTTGGTAATTTAACTTTCATTTTTGGATTATTCAGGTTAAAATACACTAGTTTGTAAGTTTTTAAAATTCTTATAAATTTTAGACTTTTAAGTATTATTTTAATATTTTATTTTATTTAAATTTTTTTTAGGGTTTTTAAATAGTTTTAAAAGCTTTAAAATTTTGGAAAAATACTTTTTAGATTAGTTAAGATATTTTTGAGGTTTACAAAGTGAAAAATCTTTATTTGGGCTTTTTGTTAATTTATTTGATTTTTAAGGGCTTTAATTAGCATTAAAAAATTAAATATTAATTAATTTAAAATTCAAAAAGTTTTGATTATTTGTAAACTTTAGATTTATTTTTAGGAATTTATTTTAATTTTTTGGGAATTTTTAGAGTAAGTTTAATTTTTGCCTCGTTTTGCGTGAAAACACGTTATTTCGTCTTAGTTTAATTTTATCGTAATCCGTCATCTTCTTTTCCCTTTCTCTCAATATTAATCAAGAAAAACGAATTTAACACACACAAGTAACCTTTTTGGTGAACGATCTCATTTAGGGTCATAAGTGTTACGTTTTAATAAACGTGCATTTAATACTTACCGCATATACGTTGTTTTTCCTAAAACACGTATTTTTACCACAATCAAACATCATCTACTCCAGCAACCACATCTACTAAGAAAGGTATGTCTTCTAAACATTAAAAGGTTCAAGACTTTACTCAACATTCTGAACAGGTTCTAGAAGATGATCCACCAGTCACATAAGAACAACACTCACCAGTTCTGGAAATTGATCAGACAGCACCTCATGATGTCCTTGAGTCTGAACAGATTATGACTTCAACTCCTTCAACTTCTACACCAAAAAGAGTTTCTACGACAAGTGGATTTCAAACAGAGTTACAACACACGAGAATACCTGATCCGGAGTGGGTTGATTCAATCAATATAAATGTGACTGCACCTGAACAACCTTGGGTCGCGGAAGCGGCACGTCTTCGTCCGATTTCAGATAAAGACAAAGATGATTTTACTCAACTTCTCAATAATCCAATCGATTTCTCAGGATTCATTATATATAAGTATGGAACTCCTCATATGACTACTGCTCTACTCAAGAAGGCATCCAAAGATCCAATCTTCTCTGCCATCACGAAGATCAGCCAATATGAATGCGAGTATCATTCAAATGAACTTCTCAAAGCTATGAACACATCAATCGAATGTCTCCACAAACCCGACAACGCTCCTTTACCGATCGCCAAAGACATCTCAGGGAACAAAACCATCCCAATTGAATTCTTTGTCAGCCATGATCTCAAATATTTAACCAACGGTGCAACAAAATACGCTACATCATTAACCTTGGTTAAAGCAGCACTTTGGGACGATATACCATGGATTGAATAAAAAGTTGGTCGGCTCTGGAGGCAAACAATCATCCCCAAATATGAGCAATATGTCGAATTGGGAGTTTCACATTGGGGTCCACGAAGAAGATTAGCCTACAACATCATCTTCTGGGCTAAATCCCGTTCCAAAGTTCATTCCGAGATTCACATTAAAAGTATGGTGGGAGCGAAGATTGAACCACGGTTTGGTTATCCTTATCTATCGGAAATCAAATTCAAACGAGTCAACAGCAAAACTTACACAATTTGTGAAGGAGACTTCTCGCTACTTCGTCTTGAAGACATTAAAGATCTATTGCTTCTGATGGTTCAACAAAAGATAGATCATTTGGATCCTGAAGTCGTCATATCATTAAATTCATTTGTTCGAATGTACACACGCAAGGTTTTAATCAAGAAACGCATTGAAGATCTGCAACTTGGTGTGGAAAGCTATCAAAGGAAGTTGAATCTTACCTCACCATACACTTTCATTCCTCGTAAGCATTACAACAAGCATCCCTAAGCAACCACAACAGAGCCGGTTCCAGTCATATTTTACGTGAACGATTCCAAGAAGATGAAATTTATGAGAATCGCGGAACTTCGCAAATTTAGTGATGGGACTCGTAAGCATGTTCGGGACAAATTTTTACACCTTAATGCTGAGAAGAAGCTGCCAGAGGTCGGAGTAGTTTGGCGCGATGGATACCAAAATATTGTTAGATACATGATTAGACAGATCGAGGCGAAGCTAAGGGAAAGACGATTTATACGAAGTTTGGAATGGTCCGTTGGTGGAAGATCGTATGGAGCGTACCACAGACTACTAAAACGAGCCACATAATGTGTTGTTCATATTATTTTAGGTCATCTCCATACAAATTTTGTGAATATGTGAATATATGTGAATAATAAGCTTTTGTGGCACGGTGTAGTATAAGAGTATGATATTTTTCAAGAATTTTTCACGAGATTCAAAATCTTTCAAAATATATTGTACTTAAGCACTGCAAAAAATTCTCATTAATTTGAGGGAGAGCATTAAAATGTTCTATAGCCAAACCATAATTTCATCTTTTAACCCAAGACCGGTTAATCTATTGGTATCTAAAATATCATAGTTTAATATTTTAGATAAGAGGAGAAAATGAGACTAAGGATACATGTAAATATATGTGGCTAAGGTTAAAAGGACTTAATGTACAAACCAACTTAATATGTGTCATGCACATGCTATGGGGGAGCGTTTTTTATAACAAAAACACTTAGGGTGCAAAAACTTTGATATTTATATCACAAGTACCTTAAGTGATTTTTCAAGAAATTTTCATAGTGAAGAGTACTTACCCAAAACACACTTAATTCACGACGGTTGTGGTGACAAAAGAGTGGTAGAATTAGGTATAAGTCCAATGATTCTTCTAGAACCGGAGGAATCTTCCCAAGGACAATTCCGTAGCTAGTAATAGTAGTCTTTAGGAAAGAAGAGGAACGATTGTGAACGCAGAAGAATGCCGACCAAGTACTTAAGCTAGTACTGGAACAATCACAACAAGGTGTTAGTGATGGCGTATTGGTAAGCATTGAAGGGGTTGAAGAATGAAAAAAATGTAAAGATAAAGGGTGTAAAGAAAGAAGCCCTCCTTACAACTTAGGCAAAAACCGGGTCAGCACATTTTGAAGATATTGAACAAAAGACGTCATGGACCCAGTGATGCAATGCACAACCCCTCTCAGCTAACTCAAATGTCTTTTAAAATATATTGTTTTAATGTCACGAAGCTCAACACATTATCTATCGGTTTATTCACTTCGAATAAATTGATACTGAAAAGGTGGCAATCCTCTCCAACCTCCGCTCAGTAAATCAAAACGCACTATTGAGTCTAGAGCCACGAGATCATCAAAATTATCATTAAGACACTTTCTAATTATTCCTTGCTTCTTCATACACTATGAAAAGAAAGAAAGATTTTTATGAGTCCTATGCAATATTCTTGTAATATTGCCTGAACATCTGAGTGATACGAAAGTATTACAATGAAGATGGAAATCCTGCTTGAGTCAATACCAAACAAACTCATGGTAGGTTACACGTGCCTTTATGAACCAATCTTGTGATAACTGGAAAGAAACGATGGTCTGATTCTTAATTGAATTCAAACTTGTTCCAAGGCCTCTACACAAAATCTAAGTGATCTTGCCAGAACACTCGAAGTGACACTCTTTAGTGTTCATAGTGATGAGTGTAAATCCTTCCAGTGTCAACATTAAACATCACTGTGGTAGGTGACAAGCAAGATTCTATTAGAATCAAGCTCGTGACAACTGGAAAGCAAAGATGGTGAAGCTCTTAATTGAATTTCACTTGTTACAGGTTCATGAATTGACAGCTTCAATCATAAGGATAATTCTATCCAAATGATTTACTCTTTATGTTCGCAGTCAGCTTTGGACGGTCGAATAAAGAGAACGAGTTTACTCGCGAAATCTTGTCAAGGAGAATCTTAATTATAGCTACCTGTCACAAGTATAATATTTAATATCGTCCAACGATCTTCACCGACCGGAGGTAAAATGCTACCGAATTAGAATGAACTGTCAAATTCATTTCATTCGTGTCTACTTATGTTGCTGCATTTGAAGACGGTGGCGTTGCGGTGTACCAAACGAAGTCGTCCTCACATGCTTATACTTTCTGTACCAAATATTTCAGCAAATTCAAGAAAGTTAATCTAAAGTCTTCCGTTGTATCAAACTCTAAAGCTTTCTAGAACTCAACAAAGTATAAGTATGTGGGACATGAATTCACGAGGAGGCTAGTATCACAAGAAGGCAAAGGTCGCACGTGAAGATGATCTCAAACCACATGACAAGTCAAAGGTCAAAAGAACATGCTTCAAGCTAAAGCCTAAAGATTATCACTACATATTAACAAGAAGAAAAAGAAACGAAGAAAAGAGAATGGACTACGAGCACAAGAACGAAGATCTAATATGATAGATTTAGGACTTTGTAATTTGGAGTGACCTCCCTTGGGGGATTGTTGGAAATACATTTTTCCCATTAGAAGACTCGGTCACTCCAACAATATAGTTACGGGCTCGTAGTATAGTTATTTGTAATACATTAAACAAGCTCGACCCATGAGCACGTTCATGGGCTGGAGGCCCATGTCCATTTATGGACTTGGGTATATAAACCCTCTCCTTTGATGGAGAGGTTGTTGGTTAGTTTTCATTTTTCTATAATATTACACACATTTTCTCTCTAGTTTCTCTCTCTAGTTTCTCTCTGTAGAAACCTTTCAGCCTCACTCTTGGTTAATGATTACCAATATTCTACAGTTTTTCTAGTGAATACTATATTGTATATACGTAGAACAGTTAATACACAATATTTATCCAAATACGCGTGAAAACGCACCCCATTAATAAGCGTTCCGGTAATTTTTGGGTGTATCGATCAAAGAAAAGTTAAAGGCAAAATAGATAAATATTCTTAGTTGGTTTAATCTTGATTAATACAAACCATAAGGTGGGTATAAGGCGTTTGTATTTCATGACCTAAAGAAAAAGGCTCTTAAGTGCTTCGTGCCGCCTCGTTTTCTGCTCGCTTGTGCGTATTTTGAGAGTGACGATTAATTAAGGGTTTGCCAAATGAAGTTAATCTATTTGTTTGAGCTTATATTATTGAACCCTCGAAACGTTTTGGTGTTCCACCAACGTTTCAAAGTCGAACGAAGGTTTTTTACTTGACGTAATTACTTTCATTCCCTTTGAATTTCCTAATCGAGACCTTTGATTAGTGGATACGTTTTATAGATTGATTATTTACGTAATACACAAAAAATCCGAAAAAAATAAAAACAATCAAAAACAAAAAAAAAATTCAAAAATTCAAAAATACAAAAAAAATTCAAAAAATTCAAAAATTCTATGCTTAGTGCATGCGCACTCGATCGGCCAATTATTCGAATTCTAACAACGTGTCGAATAGACTTAATCGAAATCGAAGGAATTAACAACGAAGACAAAATTTATAAACTCACGTTCCTAATATCGTTGTTGAAACCGTAGACGAGATGGCCGAGAATCGTACGATGATGGAGTTGCTCTAAGTACCCGCCGAGGGTTATGGAGAGGCGATCGTAATTCCCACAATCGAAGCGGAAAATTTGAAATCAAATCAGGAATGTTATCTTTGATACAAGTGACAAAGTTAAAGGGTCATGAGGCGGATAATCCTCACGATCACATTCTAAATTTAAATCGTCTTTTAGCTACGGGCAAGTTAAGAACGTTGACACCGATGTCATTAAGCTTATGCTTTTTCCTTACTCGCTTGATGGCTCCGCCAAGGATTGGTACGAGAAAGAACCACCCAATTCCATAGTTAATGTAACACCCCACTTTGATAAGTAGACCGTTACATGATAGTTATGGCGTGTCATCAAAGCATGCAAGGTAATATGTCCTAAAACATACATGACCAAAAGGAAAACCGGAATCAAACATCGGTTCCCAAACATAAGCCCAAAACATGCATAAAGTAAATGAAATAGGAAGGACACAACAAGTGTCCAAGCAAGCATAAATATATGAAGGCAAAAGGAGAAGAAGTCTAAGGTAGCTTCCATCGTATGCACGCGCTCTAAATGCTCAAGCCTGTCCTTGGGTACCTGCCGTTTTGGGACATGGAAGAAAAATACGGCTGAGCAATACGCTCAGTGAACGGATATAATGACATGATAAGAATAACTGAAACATAAGTAAAAGACATGAAATACAGCTGAATATGCGTAAGTCCTGGAAAACGTGAAAGTTGTTTATGAAATGAAGGATAACTAAAATATCGTAAGTTATGCCTGGAATAACATGTATGCTCTAAGTTTTATAAACTGGTTTATAACTGAAAAGGCTTATGGTTCATGCATGAAATATAATTTAAATACCAAAGAGCTCATATAGGTCATGATATATATCAACGTGCATGAATACATAGAGGGTGACCACGTCATGCAATTAGAGGGGTGACCACTAATTATATAAGTCTGGGTGGAGGGATCAACTCCAATGTGACGGATGTAGAGCACACAATACAGTCACCTTGTAAACCTACAAAACATGTACTAGGATGCACCCATACGCCCCACATGATAATAATAATAATAATGGCCAATGGGATGCTGCGAGATGTCTTTAGGTAATTTCGCTGCTATGCGCGGGTTCGTTGCTATGCGCGGGTAATCGTCTAGTTAATTAAGAGGTCTTCTATTATATCCTTAATAAAAGGGGGGAATCACGTTCCCCAATGAACAGTTCCCCCCTCACAATCTTATTTGTTTATTATTCATTCTCTTCTCACACAAACACACAACCCTCACAATCTTATTTGTTTATTATTCATTCTCTTCTCACACAAACCACTTTCCTCAAAAATCGACCATGGCCGTTGATTGTTGTTTCATCTACTGTAGCAATTGCTGCTTCTTTGCCGTTGATCTATTGACTTGGGGTACATATATACCACCAATTATTTGATCTCGCCTCACAACCACTCCATAAAATCATGCGTGATCTAGATCTTATAGATTTTAGATCTAAAATCATGCGTGATTTTTTGTTACTTCTGGTACGATGATTTTTAGCTTGGTTATGTAAGGTTAGCTTCATCTCTTTAAAATCAATGTTATTCTGATCGATTTTGATGTTCTTTATCTTCTGAAATGTTTTTTTGCCATGATTAAACGTATGCAAGTAAAAAACTGTTTGTAATGTTTGAATAAATCTTATGACTTGAAACTGATATATTGCAAGGGATCTTTTATAAAGTATATAGTGACATTTTGGAATTTTACTTTTAGTCAGCAGATTAAACCGATGATCTTTTATATGAGTAAAAAAATCCAGGCTTGGTTGATCAGTTTAAAACTGTAATATTTGTTGTAAATTTGGAATGATATGGTTTGGTCAACTGGTATTGGGTTCTGGTTATAAATTCTTTTTGTTCACAAAACCATGTCTTTGTAACCGGATGTGCTTATCACTTGAAAATAGTTGAAAGGGTAACATTGTTAAGAATGGATATTCTACACACTAATTCAACTCTAGATTTTTTGTTACTTCTGGTATGATGATTTTTAGCTTGGTTATGTAAGGTTAGCTTCATCTCTTTAAAATCAATCTTATTCTGATCGATTTTGATATATGTATATATATAGCTTTGATCATTTTTTATCTATACAACAGGCCATACTCTTCGATGCCGCCTATCTCTTCGTTGCCGCCGCATATGGTGTGTGGCGTTGGTGATTGGTTGGTGACATTGGGTACATGGGTTCTTTGTTTTGACAGTTATGTTGATTCCTTTGTGGTGTGTACAAGCTGTTGATTGTGGTGGAATGAAATATTAGTGGGTTGAGATGTCTGTTTTTTCGGGCTTGCTGGAAACCATAATTTTTTATGGGGATTTGTTGGTTGAATGGTGTTATTTGCTTATGGGTTGGTGAGTTTTCTATCTTGATTGAACTTTGACACTCGGGATATGCTTATAAGTTTGAAAAGGGTGTTTCGTATTGCCTCTATAACTGTTCTGGAAACCATAATTTCTTATGGGGATTTGTTGGTTGAATGATGTTCTCATGGAAACTTCTGGCAAGAAATTATTACTGGTACATTTTGTTTATGTCTCGACTTTGCGGGATAAATCAGAGGTCCAACTCAAGGTAAATAAGGTTCTTTATTATTTGGTCGCACCTATGATGGTTTAGCCTTCCTTTGGGCTTGACCCGAATATTGGCAGGGAGACCATTTGGTCGCACCTATGATGTGACCCTTTGATATTGCTTTTGATATGATTGTTGTTTCTATTTAAAATTAGAAACCGTTGCTCAGATTTCCATATACTTTCGGCTTCTTCACGTTCGGTGCCACGGATTCTTTCGTTGTCGCTATCCATTGCAGGCGACGATGGTCTGGATGCGTGCCGATCGTGATAGACCGTCTGTGTTCCATTATACACGTGTTAACCATCCCACAGGCTGTGATGATAGTATTTTAACATCCCTAACCGGGTTCGGATAAAGTTTGGACCAAGTATATCTTGGCGAGGCAAGCTTGCAAAGTTTGCAGCCATGACACCGTGTCCTCATTTTCGACATACCCGATTTGTTACTTATCTGAGCCTCAAAACAATAAGATTAATGTTTTTTACAATGTCATTGACTAAAATTGTAGTGATACCAAACGCCGTGAACATATTAACGTATGTTTTTGGGTTTTTACGAGTGGTATTGGACTGAATAAGCATGTATTTTTTTTCCCTACTTTCTGTCTTATTTAAATAATTGAACTTCGCCAAGTTTGAAAAGGGTGTTTGGTATTGCCTCTATAACTGTTCTGGAAACCATAATTTCTTATGGGGATTTGTTGGCTGAACGATGTTCTCATGGCAACTTCTGGCAAGGAATTATTACTAGTACATTTTGTTTATGTCTCGATTTTGCGGGATAAATCAGAGGTCCAACTCAAGGTAAATAAGGTTCTTTATTATTTGGTCGCACCTATGCTGGTTTCGCCTTCCTTTGGGCTTGACCCGAATATTGGCAGGGAGACCATTTGGTCGCACCTATGATGTGACCCTTTGATATTGACCGTCGCTTGATATTTGAGTGTGTTTGTGTGAAAAGAGAATGAATAATAAACAAATAAGATTGTGGGGAAGGAACTGTTCATTGGGGAACGTGATACCCCCTTTTATTAAGGATATGATATATGATATAATGTCGGGCTGTGATGAGTTTGAAAGGCCGTGGGTAAAGACATGATGGCCTGGATCTTGGCGGGGCGACCTTTGAAGGTTGCAGCCATGCCGGGTTATGATTCTTTTTCCCCAAAAAACGCCTTATCTGAGCCTATGCTAAAACCCGATAAAATCAGGAATGAAGTTTGAGAATAAAAAACAGATTTCCGGGTGAAATAAAAGCTTATATTCATGTCGTCTCACATGAAGAAAATCTGGGGAGACGATCAAGCTTGATAATGAAAGGGAGACGATCTTTTAATTTATGGGGTTTTGCCATGATCGGGCTGAGGAGGTACCAATCGTATCAACCCGGAAAAAATCAGCAGTTAGTTTTTTGGCCAAGGGTTTTGGACCCGGTGAATAAACAGGTATTTTTTTCCCTACTTTATGTGTTTCACATAGTAAGAAGATACATTTGCAGCAATGGCGGGCCATATATCCTGCGCATTTGCAGCTTTGATGTTTTTGGTGTGGTCACAATGTCGTTGCCATGCTTTATTTATACCAACCTTTGCACATTTGAGGTTATACGTATCTTGGCGGGGCAAGATATTAGCTTTGCAGCCATGGCGTATTAATTCACTTTGTAGAATGTTGGTAAAAAAAACTGACATGTTGACGTGTGGCATAAACTACCTATCAAACAACGGGAATGGCAATGATGAAACTTTTCTGAGCCTATGGTTTTATTATTTTTCTACTTTTTGGCGTTTTATAGGAGAAGGCTGGAGGGAATTATAAGGGATGTGGCTATACGGTTTATGATTCACCTGTTTCAAGGGTACGGTTTGTGATTCATCAGTGATGCCCATAATAACATCTATGCAGGCTTTATTTGGGATTCAAGTGCGTTGGGCTAACGGGTTGGCGACATGGCTGTGTGTGCAAACTGGTCAACCAGGTTTGTTTTACATTACTGTTTATAATGGTGTGTGGACCTGTATTGTACACAAAAGGCTAAAAAGGTAGCTGCAAAAATAGACCCAGGGTTACGTGTTCCCAAATATATGGATACCCTTCAAGGGAAGCAGGGGGCATTTTGCGGTCTTTAGTCTGTTCAGGGCACGCTAAACATCTCAAACTACCCCCTGCTTACCTCGAAGGGTATCCAAATACTTGCGAACACAACTTCTGATGGGCCTATTTTTGCAGCTACCCTGCTGTTCGCCCCTTAATTCACTGTTGTATCCAACCAAACATAAATGCTTAATTCACTGCTGTTCGGTGTCAACCGAAAACTGTATTATCGGGGTGATTGTTATCATACTAAAACGTGCCGCGGCGGAGCGCGGGCACAAGCCCTAGTTATCATAATTCTTTAAAACTTTATGAACAAGACCTGTAGCCCTCAATGCAAAAATAAAAGTATAAATTGTTTTGTCCCTCTTTTAGTTTATTAGTTTTAGTGTCCAAAAACATATTTGGCGGAACTAAACGCTTCTTAAAACAAATTACTTGCTAGACAACTTAGATCCCTCGCTCCCTGTAAACGGATCTGGTGTTGCTGTCTCTATACTATACTATACGGCCGTATCTTTACTGCCCGTGAATGTTTGTGGCCGTCTAGCGGACAGGGCAGGCACAAATTTAAGCATAGACTCAACGCATCAATAATCTTGTACAGTAATAGTTATGTTATATGTAGTTGGTTTATTTACTTGATGTTGTACTAATAAGCCCATGGGCCCAAGTCCTATGAGCACCAAAAGTCTTACCTAGATCATTTTGCACTATACAAACACCTATCTTAACATGTGGAAAGAGTGTGATTCTCATTTGATATTAATAAGAACATCATCGTTTTCTCTAGAAAACCTTCCTTGCACCATGTTCTCCTACCATCTCGTCACTTACACCATGTTCGTGAAGAATTGAGTGGAGGTGGAGGTAAAGAGATTTGACGTTTCTGTGATGGTGATATGTATGAATGAATGTGTGGCATACTGCTTTTGATGCTGACTCATGATAGTAGCTGACCCTACTTGTTTTGCTCTTTTCATGTTAACCTTTACATGCCAACAATACACGTGTCTTTGTGTCTCATACATCACTCACAAATCATAACAGGTGCATGCATTTCTACTAAATTTAAATTACCTTGGGCTTATGTTGATTCATGCGGTTTTCTAAATTGTTAGTACTTGTTTTGTTAGCATAAAATCAATATCACAATCTTGCCAATAAAGAAGATGCTTGATTTGTGTACTTACGATAAGAAAAAGAAAGTATATGAAACTAAAACTAAACTGATGTTTCAAAATTTACGTTAAGCACTTGTTACTAACAAAAATACTTTTGTTCTAACATATAAATAACCGGGTTTAAAGCATTTAATAGCTACGTACTCTCTCAAATATATTTATATCATACATATACTTATAAAATTGCTAAAATGATACTTGAACTTCCGATTTACCTGTTAATATGGTACCTCAAACTTTTTTTTACCTATTTTACCCTTTAACCCAATGTCAAGGTTTGCATCGTTAGTCCTTTAGCTAACGACAGTTTTTGTTCGGAAAAAAAAAGAGTTTTAACTTATAAAAAATTATAATTTTTCTAAACATGTTTAAAATAAAAAAAATTGTGTTAAAAAAATTTTCGAAGTTACAAAAACCTTTTTTGCCTTAAATTTTTTTTAATTGTTTTAAATCTTGTTTCATTTTTTTTAAAGTTTATATTTTCACGAAAAAAAAAATTTTCTGAATATTTTATAAATGTTAAAAATAACTAAATGATTTTCTTCCAGAAAAATTTAAAATTTTTAATTGTTTTTTTTTATCAAAAATAAATAAACTTTTTTTAGAAGTAAATAGAAATAAGATAAAAATGAAAATTTTAACTTAAAAATTAAGTTTTTTAATAAAGAAAACCATTAAAGGAATAATTTAAAATGTTTTAAAATTGTTAATTTAAAAAAATACAAATATGTTTTTAAATAATTTAAAAATTTTCAATTTTTTTAGAAGAAAGTCATGTGAGTTATTTATTACTTTAAAAAAAATAAAGAAAAAAACGTGAAAGAAGTTAAGTTTTATGAAAAAAATAAACTTTTTTTTTTCAAAAAAAAATCGGAACTGAATTTAAACAATTTAAGAAAGCGTAAAAAGCGAAAAAAAAGCTTTTTTAACTTAAAATTTTTTTTTTGGAAAATAAATAATTTTTTTTAAGTTAAATATTTTTTTTCTGAAAAAACGATCATTAGTTAAAAGACTAACGATGCAAAATTTGGCATTGGGCTGTAGGGTAAAATAGGTAGAAAAAAGTTTGAGGTACCATATTAACAGGTAAATCGAAAATTCAAGTATTATTTTAGTAATTTTATGAGTGTATGATATGGATATATTTGAGAAAGTATATAGTTATTAAATAACTTAAACCCTAAATTTTCTGATAAATAAAGTTGCGTTAGAGGGTGTTTGGTTAAGCTTATGAATGAGGTTAGGCTTATATTATATAAGCGATTTATGGCTTATATATAATGAGCTCATAAGCCTTTAATAAGTGTTTGGTTTAGCTTTTATAACTAATAAAGTAGAATGACTAAAAAGTACATAAAAATAAAATGGGTGTAATAATTAAATGAGGGTATAAAAGTCTTTTAATATAATATTCATATATAAGCCTACACCTCCTTAGAAAAGCCACAAAGTTTTGGCTTACCAAAACCCCCTTATATAAGCTTATAAGCCTAGTTATATAAGCTTAACCAAACACTTGTTTCGGCTTATTTAACACATATAAGCTAATAAGCTTATAAGCCCATTATATAAGCTTAACCAAACACCCTCTTATAAGTACCTAAAATTAAGGACTCGAACTTCAAATTCGTTCCTCAATTATAATTAACCTTTGATGTTTCTTGGATGTCTATAGCGAAATCTATATATAATACAAATTAAGAATTTTTTGCTTAATTATAATGAGCGTAAGAATGAGAGGGTGTTTGTTTTAGCTTATATACTAGGCTTCTGAAATTACTAACTTACGGAGTATATGTCTGTGTTTTGATAATGATAACCACTAAAGTATGTTTTTTATGAGGTTTTAGGCTTATCTACCACAGTATAATGAAAACTATAGTTGTAGCCTCGATTTTACAGAACTGAGACATGCTTCTGGTCGAGTTCTTAGTTAGTTATGCAATTCGATTTTTGGTTATCTAGGTTCCAGTTTGGTTGCGTGCAGTTCCGGAACCAAACCCACCCTGATACAACTAAAAGGCTACTTTTGACGCGTGTCATTGTTTTTTCCATGTCGCACTTTAAATAAGTTGAAGCCCACTAAAATAGTTCTACTAGTAATATTTATTATTGGTCACATATGATAAATTTCCCTTTTGTCTAATTATATTTCCCTATCTGATGATTATAAACTACATCGCACAAATAGGTGAACATGTTTTAATTTTCACTATTCATGCGGTCCTTTATGTCGACACCACTATTTTTGCCCGTCCATAAAAACAGTACAAGACATAAATTAACGCGAGTTACATCAATGAAATACCCAACACAACTTTTGGAGTGGGGACTATTTGGGAGGGTCCGAGTACCTTCCATTCAAAAAAGTAAGTCGTTGTTAGTTAATTAGTCAAAATCAATAACAAGAACGACAAAACTAACTTATCAAAGCCCGATGGCCATAAATTAAAACTATTTTTGTGATGAAGTCGACTGGTGTGGCTACGATGCACCCAAACATATTGGGGAGCTCTGGTTTAAGCACACGAAGGCCTTAACCACGATTTATCCAGAACCTACTACGTTTTTTCTTACTTTTAAAAATTTATATTGGCATGGCCCAGAACCAATTATTTTATCTTCATTTTTTTATATGGGTCATTAACCACGTATTAGATTAATTAGATCAAACACTTTCATGTGAAAATCTGTGGGGTCTTAACTTTTCCGGTTCGACATCGCACGTTGATTAGTGTATAGAATACTCTCTTAAATAAACATACAAGGGCCTATGTCATAGGGTAATTGTTTGTAATCAAAGTAATAAGATTTCGTTTGATAAAAACAATGGGAGTTGTGGAATGAATATGAGAGTATTGACGTCTTAAGAGACACGTGTCTTGTAATGGTCTTTTACACGAATGAAAAAACATTTGCTCGGTGAAAGTTAACTAATATCGTTTTCTAGTTGACGAAAACAAATGAAAGTTCACTACGTGTGCCAAAAAACTTATCTAAAATTAATTTACGTGGATTACTTTCCTTTCCACCCTACTTTATTTCATTTTCAAACTTTAAGTCTTGTCATTCATCTCTCTATCACACAACTTACCCCACCATAAAAGTACAAATGAAACAATTGGTTCACTTTTTTTTCTTTGAATTGGTTCACTTTCAAGTAGAAAAAATAGAAGAAACCTGTAAGACGATATCAATTGTTATTTATTGCATAATGACGAATACAATATTATTTTACCGGGGTATGAATTCCCTTTTACCCAAAAAAAAATGACGAATACAATATATAGGCATCGCATAATGTTTTAGAGTCGGGTTAAAGCCCAATAATACATAGTAATATTATATATTCTTTATAAAATATGTGCTAACACTTTTAAACAATTAAATCAGAAAAAGAACGAACACTTAAATTGAATCAAAATTCTTCAAACAATGAAAATGGCAAGCTTTTGATGAATATATCAGCATACTGATATCAGAAAACAACGTAGAGAACACGAATCTGACCAGCAACAAACAAGTCTCTAACAAAATAAATGTCAATCTCAATATACTTTGTGGGTTGATGCTGAAAAAAATTGCAAGATAAATAAACAGCACTAATATTGTCACAATAAACAAGGGTAGCGAAAGAGAAATGTGTGCAACTCACATAACATAACTCACAACCAACAAGTCTCAGCAATATCATTAGCATTAGCAACACCACGATACTCTGCTTCAACATTAGAGCGAGAAGGCGTTGTTTGACGCTTAAAAGACCATGTGAGTATGTTGTTGCCAAGAAACAGACAATAACCCGAAAAAGAGCGTCAGCGTGGGGCAGTTAACCTAATCAGCATATGAATAAGCAACTAGTGATATGGTGGATGTGGTAATAACTATATCCCATATGCCAAAATACCCTGAACATATCGTAAGATCCACTTAAGAGCCCCAATGAGGCTCCATAGAATCATGCATATACACACAAACCTGTTGTACCGCTTAGGAGATGTCACGTCTAGTAAAGGTTAGACACGTCAGAGAACCAGTAAGACTCATATATAAAGTCGGATCAGCGACATGATCATCATCACAACCTAGTTTAGACTCAGTATCAACAGGAGTCCGTGAAGGGTTGCAATCACTAATATGCGCCTGTGCAAGAATTTTAGTAGCATATTTCCGTCGAGATAAGATTAACCATGTAGAATCCCTAAACGCAGAAATGCCCAAAAAATAACTAAGAGAACCCAAATTCGTGATAGAGAACTCCTGATGTAAAGAAGTAATTATCTGCTATAAGAAAGTCTCCAGGAGGCCGTGAGTACAATATCATCGACATCTAGCAATGAGTAAGCAGTATCCGTCTCCTGTCTGTAAATAAATAAAAAGTATCACAACGAATATGATGAAACCCTAAACAAGTGATATAAGATGAAAAACGCTGAAAACAAGTGCGAGATGCCTGCTTAAGACCATATAAAGTTAGCGCTGTTATAAGAACACATACTTAGGATGCTTACAATCACGAAATCCTGGGGACTGATGCATATAAACTGTCCTAGATAAATCACCATGTAAAAGTGCATTCTTAACATCTAGTTGATGAATAGAAGCAGCGAGACTAAGAACAGTCCGTATCGTACCCTGTTAAACAACCCCCTCTACCCGTGTGCTACCATTTTCCACAAGACGTGCTTGTAGCGACTAAGTATACCATAAATTAAATACTTATTGTGAAAAACCACATGCAACGAACTATATTGGTATCCGCGAGGGGGTGGTACTAAAATCCAATTGTGATTTTTAATAAGAACATTATACTCATCACACATAGCATTATGTAAATTTAGATCATTAAACACGAAAGTATACGACTTAGGTAAATGTGAGATAGTGGACACATGACAATGATACTTAGGATTAGGACGATTAGTCTTGAGTTGAAAACGTGTGACCATGAGATGAACCGAGGAGGGGTTCGGGTTTGGAGGTGGTTCAGGAAAAGTTGGTGGAGGAGTTTCAATAAGGCGCTGAGACACGGGACCTTGTGATGCCGAGGGTGGTTGTTGGACCAAGGGTGTTTGGTGAGCCAAGGGTGGGTGTTGGTGATGAGGTGGTGGATGAAAAGAGTAAATTGCAAAAAATTGCAAAAAACGTTCATCAAGTTTGCCAAGATTTCTCTTGACTTATTATCAACGAACCGACAAACATTAACCATCATTAAAGTCATATATCAATTTCATCTTCAACTGAGGTGGAACATGCGCTTGTGGAAGGCTGACTTTCACTTTCAGCTGTCACTTGAGTAGAAGGAAGTTCAATGTTGTGAGTTGACAGTGGATCATGTGCAGGAACATATGGGACAAGATTATTTGTGTGTGGATGATGATGAAAGACAGGCCTTGGCTCAGAGAACTCATCTGATGGGAAAGACCTATTTTCGTTGAAATCAATTTCATCACCTTCTGTTCCTGTTCTTTGTAGCACGTCATCATCTTCATTGAATGTGACATGAAAGGTTTCTTCTAGTTCCTGTCTTCTTGTGTTGAATACTCTAAAGGCTTTGACTGTTGGAGAGTATCCTAAGAAGAAACCATCATCAGCTTTTTCATCAAACTTACCAAGTTGATTCCTGTAGTTATAAATGAACACATGACATCCAAAGATATGGAAATAGCTGACGTCTGGTGCTCTTTTTCTAAAAACATCATAAGAGGTTTTTCCATGTCTCTTAACAATGATTGATCTATTCTGGGTATAGCAGGCAGTGTGGACAACTTCACCCCAAAATTGCTTTGGTAAGGCTGCACCATTTAGCATAGTTCTGGCTGCTTCAATCAATGTTATGTTTCTTCTTTCAGCTACTCCATTTTGTTCAGGAGTACCAACTGAAGAGAAATTTTGTGATATTCCCTTTTCATCACAAAAAGCTTCAAGCTGTTGATTCTTGAATTCAGTACCATTATCACTTCTTAGAGCTTGTACTCTAACTTCATTCATGTTTTCAACCTGCCTGATGAATGACATGATGGCATTAGCTGCATCACTTTTCCTTTTGAGGAAGAAAACCCAAGTGTACCTTGAAAATTCATCAACTTTGACCAAGGTGTATTTGCTGTGATTAATGGTCTGTGGTTTGACAGGTCCAAACAAATCCATGTGAAGGAGATGTAAGCACTTGTCAATAGAGAATGATTGCCTAGTCTTAAATGATGACATGTGATGCTTTCCCTTAACACATGCTGAACATGTCTTGTCCTTAGTGAAAGTCACAGGTGGTTGACCAGCAACCAAGTTTTGTGTGGCTAGCTTGTGTATGTTCTTGAAGTTGAGATGAGAGAGTCGTTTGTGCCACAGCCAATTGACACTTTCAGAAGCTTTTGCTAGAAAACAATTTGAGTTGTCCTCTGAGCAAGAAGCCATGTTGATGACGTACACATCTCTTCTTCGAGGTGCAATTAACACCACATTATTATTCTTGTTGAATATGGTTCCCTGAGTCTTTGTAAACAAAACCTTGTAGTCAGCATCACACAACTGGTTGATGCTGATGAGATTGTGCTTAATACCATTCACATATGCAACCCTTGTAAATCTTATTCCATTGCAGTTAACTGAGCCATATCCTTTTGTGTCCCCTGAAGAGTTATCCCCAAACACCACTTTAGGACCAGGCTCTTTTGAATATCTGTGCATATATTGTTTGATTCCTGTCATGTGTCTAGAGCAGCCACTATCTAGATACCAGACCGATTCCTTGAGATGTTTCTGCACAGATATATAGAAATTGATTAGTTCCTATGGTGAACCCACTTTGAAGTGGGTTCCCTGAATTGATGATTAGCAACTCTTGAGTTCCTGTAAAACTTGTGACGATGTGAAGGACAATTGGCTGTATCATGGGTGTACCTTCCACAGATGTCACATCCAGGAAAGTCCATGCACTCATCTGAGTGGTGGTTTGTAAGACCACAATATTTACAGGGAGGGTAAGGTCTGTAGTTTCTTGATGGTCTCCTAGTAGCCTGTTGTCTTTCCCTAAAAGGTGTGTGAGCTCTTTTAACAGCCATATGTCTATCATGATCTATGGTCATATGATGAGAATTCTTACACACATTACAATAAGGTTTGATAACCTTTTCAACTTTGGGTTCTCCTAAGACAGACTTAGGTTCAGAGGAAGCAGAGCATTCAGCGGAAGGCTTAATATGTTCTTTTAAGAGTTTTACTTCTTTCATTAATGACAACAGGCGTTCTTCAATTGATGGTTCAACTTTGTTCACAGGGTTTGTTGAGACAGACTTATAAACATTTTGCTTAAGAGATGGTTTTGCAGGAACAGCAAAAACTTTAGCTGGAGGTGTCTCAACATCTGGTTTGAGTTCAGCCTTAGCTCCTCTAGAAGAGCTGCTGGGTTCAACACCAGATAGTTTAGGAAAAGGTGGTAAAGATTCAATGTTATCAGTAACCACTTCAGAGATAGATACATCAGTCATGAGTGGGTCAGACACATGTATAGTCTCTGTGGACTTGAAAACAATCTCTTTGGGTTTCTTAACTGCCTTCATTTTGTCTCTCTTAGCAGTCACAACCCTAGATATGTCAGCTGGTACTTCATCATCAAGTAATTCATTTATAGTGAACCTACTGCACAACCATTTTTCTATAACCTTGTTTAGTTCAGTTACTTGATCATTTAAGGCACTGTTTCTTAAAGTTAACTTATTAACTTCATTCTGAAGAGATGTCATTTCAGAGTTAACATGTTTTATAGTTTCACATTCAGCCTTAACAGTCAACAATTCATGTTTAACATAGTGAAATTTATCAAGCAAGTTCTTTCTTTGTTCCTCAACAAAGTGTAAATCAACTATGGTATAATCAAGGACATGTTTACGTTCATCACTTTCAGACATAGAGATAAGCCTGTGTACCTTTTTCATAGTGATGTCAACCCATTTTCCTGACCTAGCATCTCCTTTACCAACAGTAGGTTCATCCTCGGCTATAGCCATAAATTCCCTGCCCCTGGTGGTATCTTCTTCATCAGATGTCAGTGGCTCATCATTCCAATCATAGGCTTCAGCTACCAACCCTTTCTCTGTCCTTTTCTCACCCCCTTTCATCTTTGACAGAGATTCAATTTCAAATTCATCTGTTCCAACTCAGCCTTAAGTGCCTTGTACTTGTTTTTGTAATCCTTTTTCTCATTATCAGAGGAATTGGATTGATGAGATGAGTTGTTTTGTTGTGATTTGAATTTGTAAGGTTTGAATGATAAAGGATAGGATGGTGAGGATGTTTTTGTGGATGGACAGTCTTTTTGAAAATGTCCAAGTTTTCCACAGACAAAGCAAGTTTCTTTGGATTTGTCAGTCTGTTTACTAGCTGATCCTACTCTCCCTAATCTTTTGTAGAACCTTCTTTGATTAGCTAGTAATGCTCTTTCATGAAACTCATCATTTAGGTCTGTCATGAACTCCTGGCTGCTACGAGTGTCTTCTTAAATATCTGAATCGCTTTCATGAGTGTGTGAGGTGGAAATCAATGCTTTGGAAGTTGCTCCCTGAACTTCAAATCTTTCAGTCTCAAATTTTTAAATGGTATCTATTATCCCTTCTTCATAGTTGTATTTTCCATATAGCTGAGCCAACGTATCATTCTTGATTGAGTTATTGGCTCTCTGGGTCTAATTCATGCTCAGCCATTTTCTGGGAAGGCTGTTGGCAAAGGTGGCGTTTACTTCAGCTTGTCCAATGGCGACTTCATGCATGGCCAGATCGTTGAGAAGAATCTTCAACCTTGTGTACATCTGTTGTACCTTTTCACCTTCAAGTGCCTTGAAAGCATTAAACTGAAGCCTAAGTGCCTGAATCTTTGTTTCTCTGGTTTCAGAGGGTCCTTCGTGACCTAGGATGAGGTCTATCCACATTTGTTTGGCTGTTGGACATTGGATTACTGATTTCATGATGCGTTTTGGGAGACATGAGATGATAATGCTTCTGAGACGTTTATCTTGGTTAGCCAATTTCCTATCAGCTGGAGTCCACTGCTTGAGAGGTTTGATAAGAGGATTCTCATCAGTAGAGTTAAGCACCATGGGAACATATGGTCCATTTTCTAGAATTTCTAGAAGAAATGGTTCAAGTCCATATAGATAAACAAGAAATTGACTTTTCCAGCTTGCAAAGTCATCTTCATCAAACACTGGTACGTTGGTAACATGGGAACCACCTCTTGAGTCAAGAAGTTGAGGAATACCGTCTTCATTTTGAGTGGGGGTTACTCTAGGTGAGTTTGGTGGTGGTGGAGTGTTGTTCCCGGAAACCAAATTTGGTGGTCGATCTTGATTATAAAACTTAGAACGATGTTTATGAAGGTTTTAATGTCAAACACCGCTCTGATACCAATTGAAAGTCCCTAATACTAGGTTAAAACGAACAATAAGGATAATCAACACAAGTAAATACTTTTTAAACGCTTTATTATTGTATAACAAGTATTACATGTGTTATGGATAACACAGTTTGAGGACAATGTGTTGTGTAATACCCGGGAATGTGCCATATGATGCTAAGTTATTGTCTCAAGAGTTGTTCAGTATGAGCATCTCTCTTAAGTTGTGGCTCACTTGTGGATGTGATATCCCGAGCCCAACGTCATTTATTTAATCCTACTTTACGAATATTTTTGAAATTTTTAAGAAATTTCGTTTGCTATAGATTTGACGGTTTAAGTTGAAACCAACATTTACGGTCGTAATTTAACGTTTGACGATTTAAGAAGAACCGATAACGACTACGATACCGACGGATGCCCAAAACTTACATTTTATTATCGATTGATCGATATTTGAGTTTTTCGAGATTTTTATTTTTATTACGTGTTAAGTCGAGTCAGAACCATATGTATATTCGTTTTGTGTGCGTTTGAACCATTTAAAAGTATTTTGAGGTAGCCGGGACTAAACCGGACTCCCGTAAATTTTCAAAACCGACTACTAGTCATAATCCCGCTCTTTAAAAGTGGATTTGCCACTAAGGCCAAAAGATAGCTACCTTGTTAAAATTAGTCCCTCTATTTTTACAAAAGAGAGAACTACACACACACACTTCATTTCCAACTTTCAAAAATTAGGGTTCATCCCCTTTTTCTCTCCATGGCCGCCGGCCACCACATCACCACCACCAACCATCATCAAAAATTCTATTTTGAAAAATCCAATCAAAGACCATCTCTCATTTCATCTTTATAAGTATTATTATCCAATAAAATCAAACATGCATCCATGAAATCTTTCAAAAAAAATTATGATTTTTCAAAAACATGTTTTAATCTAATTAAACCCGTTTATTGTTTAATTCATGTGTTTATAATGATAATTAATCCATAAAACAAGATGGGGATTATGTTTTTGGTGTTCCACAGCCCCAAAAACCCACGAATTATGTGGGTGTTTGGGTGTTCATGGTGTTTGATGAAATGTGTTGTGGGGTTGTGTTTAGAATGATGTTTCTAGTGTTTTTAAATGATTAAAACCTATTGCATGTATGATTTAGGATTGGGTTTTGATTAGTATTTGATGTTCTTAGTGTTATAGGCTGTTTGAGATGATTGGGTATGATCATAAGTGGTTAAAATTGGTCTAGGTGATGTTAGATTGGATTGGAATCAAGTGTTAGGGTGATTTTAAAAGGGTGATTTTAGACCAGATTGTTCAAGCATGTTTTTCGTGGGTTTAACTTTGTAAGCAGGTCATAACCATAGGATAGAGTTGTAGAGCTTCGTCTTAGCTTCGTTTTGGTATAAGGTAGAGCTTACGACTCCAAACGAGTCAAAAGTTATGATATTTTGAAAGTTCGTGTACCGGAAGATGAGAACCAACACAATCCGAATTTGTGTTTGGTTTTGGGTCAAATCCCGGGGACCATAGATAGAGTTTGGTAAATGATTGAAAATTAATTTTTAGTTTTAAACCTGCACTTGTGAGTCTATTTTTAGACTTAGGTGTTGTATTGGTCAATGGTGTATTTTAAAGGGGTCAAACAAGTCCAACATGGTCAAAGTGCAAAATCAGTCCTAAATGTGTACGTCTAGTAATGTGATGTGTAACGAGTCATAGAAGTGAAAACTTTTCATGGGATTAAATATGGGTTTTATACAGGTCATGAGGTATTTTTTTGAATTTTCTTGAAATTTATATAGGTGCTTAAGTCATAGCAAACAGCCCGTACTTTTGGTAAGTACCGGCAGATCTATAAAATGGGAATCAACTTTAATTACGTAGGTAAATGGTATAAGTCTAGTAACAACTACTTGTTTGGTTTTGGCGTGAGTTTTCATAAGCATTAAGTGTTTTCATATGAGTGTGTTTAGTACAATAATGTACACGGAGTATTGATTTGGTTTACGTACCTTGATTTTTAGGTCAAGTGTTTGATTTTCCCGGGCATCCACGTCGTCGGTGACATTTCTCGTTACGTCTTCGCTAGAACCACTACTACTACGCCAGGTGAGTCTATAGCCTCGCTCTTTACTTATTTCAAATGTTTTTACCCGCGAGGGGGATACATGCTAATTTAAATGAAAATGAACATAAGTCATGAATGATTGTTGGACCCGAATGTTGCCTTGAATTGTGTTGAGTACCTAGTTGCAAAAGTCCCTAAATTCGTGAACTATTAACTATTGTCTTGCCCTTGTGTGGGTTGGAGATAGCCGCTTATACAATTGATAGTACTATGGGGTTGACGACCCTATCCGAGACGAGAGCTAGTACGTTGAGTACCCTCTGCGGACGGATAACTTGTGATAAGAAATAAGGTATAATTGCAACTGATGCCTTTAGAAGGGGCACTGGTTTCATCTTAATCATGCCGGTAAATGTACGCGGGCGATTGAGTTAACGTATAAGTGTCACGAGCTTAAACACATGTATTAGCTATTGCTAAAGATAATATCCTTGAATAATAGATTGTGTATACGACAATGCTATTGAATGGTCATGATTGGTTTTAAATACTTATGTTCAACCTATGATTTGATAAACCTATAGATTCGCTCAACCTTTGTGTTGATGATTTTAAGCATGTGTTTCAGGTAACCAAGATTGATAGCAGCGGAGCATGCGAGGATGGAAGTTGTTGTGGCTTGGCGGTCTACTTTATTTTTCCTCCCTTTTTATCACTTAAAATTTATATATTATGTCAGGTGAAACAAGTAATGTACTTTTGGGTTGAGATTCAGTGGGGACCTAAATGCAACTCTGTTTTGTATTATTTTTGGGGTTCGGAAAACAGTAGACTTTGATGTTTTAAACAATCTTTAATTTATGTTTAAATTTCTACGTCTCTTTGAGTCGTTCGAAATAGCTTGTGTGTGATGATAACTGCCTAGAACCCAAATGTTGTAGTTCCGTTGCGCATAGCATTTGTGGGGGTGTTATAGATTGGTAATCAGAGCCATGAGTTATAGAGAACTAGGTCATTTTGAAAAATCCTAAACTATAACTTTTGGTGTCGTAAGAAATTGTCCAAGCACACAACTATCCTGCATGGCTCCGGTAAGATTTCTTTAGCATTGCTTTATATTTTAGATGTATCCCTCAAAATTGACATGAATTCCCTAGTATTTAGTAAGTAAATACTATGATATATATTGAGATATATTGTTGTGTACATTGAGTACTTATCATCGTAATTTGTAAATTCTTGTAAGATTATCTTATATGTTGCATGTAATTGGCATACGGGCTACATTGCATTACATGGCAACACCACGTTGTAATCCTACGTGTATGTAGGAATGATTGTATGTATAGGTATGTATATACTATGGTATTTGGAGGCATTGCACGCGAAGCAATGGTCCTTGGGTGATTATCGTACATTTAAAATGCGGTGTTGTTGAGAATTCGGCCTTACCGCTAATTATAGATCTTGATAATTAGTTTATTGCTCGAATAACCGAGTGTGAACCTCGTTTGATATTCTAGATACGTAAATAATGCTTCGTAACATATTGTATATTGATTAGATTGATCTCGATTGTCGTTATCGCACCGTGATGTGTCATTTTGGACATTTTCTTTGAAACGTAGTTTACTTACGTATTCCCTTTATTTCCTTTATTCCTAATGGGTTGATATGTTAGTTGGCGCAACTATAATATAGACGAAGTATAATCAACGATGCGTGCATCGTAGCGACGAATCATGTGTGTATATTATGAAACGTGGTTGAGGTGTATCGCCATAATCGTTTTTATCACCCTACTTGAATTTAAATATGCATTTTAAAAATAGACTAGCGTTGTGATCAATCGCGATAACTTGAAATTTGGTTGGTTTGTGTAAATTTTATGGTGTACGACTTCGAGACTCATCCGAGGCCGATAACAACAATTAGTTGACATACGTATTCTCGCTTCGTTTATTTCATTTTGTTTTTGTTGTTTTATTATTTTGAATTCGATATTATACATGACGAGGTCCGGCATTTGTGCGAGTTAAATAAGCATTAAACTTTGTTGATCGAATGATTTAAACATAAAGTGTTTTACATATTTAATAAATGGAAAAAGTGAAATTATTTTCTTTCAACCTTGGTTGGTAAATCATAATAAGTAATTTATATTACTCGTAAAATCCTTGTTTTCATATATTAATAATTTGATACTAGAAGCTTGTGATGGATTTGTTAAGAATTTGTTTAATATAATTTGAAAAGGAGTTATTGGTAAAATTTACGACATGACTATAGAGCATATGCATCTTTGGATTTTATTTGAATTAATTTTTGAGTCAATATAGCAAACTTTTAGCGTATTTGGTAATATAAAACATGAGTAGAAGAATTGGCCACGTATTTTGAAGCTAGAGACTTTGTAAAACTGGTTTTCTTTTAAACACAAGGTCATGTTATATGCATTGGTATAAACTAGAACTCGTCACTTGTTGTAATGATTAAACAGGGCTAAAGTCGAGAGATACACTTTAAGTAAGAAATTATAATGCTTGAAACAAATTATTAAATATTGATGGAACGTTGTTTTATTCTGCTGCGAGATGTGTTAATTTTAAAATCGTTTGATAACGGGCTAAAGATTAAAAGTTAAATTTTATATATTTAAGAATTAATTGAAATAAGCATCTTAATTATTTATTATTATTATTATTATCATCGAGATTCAAGTGTCGACTAAAATCAGTAATTTATCCGAAATAATACTACGTGAAACCTCTTTAGCATCTGGGTCGAATTACGCGAATACGATTTAACAAATCAGTTTTAAGGAACATATGTGTATAATAAAAAGTCAAAGGTTGATTTTTAAGAGTTAATTGGACTACTTTGAGTCATGTTGGATATGTGTATATATGTGATAATATAAGTCGTAATAATAAAAATGTAAAACTTGGAAAATTATTACTACGTATGTTTTTGGTACTTAAGATATGAACATTAATGAGATTTTGACACAAATATGGAGATTTTCAAACCTAATGATTTTACCGGTTATAATAACCGAGTCACCGAATCAACTAATGTTAGAAATTTTCTTGCAATTGTAATTTTTCTAGAAATAAAAACTTTGTAAAGATTGAAACATGAAAGATATAAATTCTTTAACGGTGTAACATAAATTAAAAATATACAAAGGATCGCTCAACAATATACAAGGTAACAGTAACTAGAAAATGAAAATGGATTACCCAACAAACGTATATTTGTATTATTTTCTTAAGACGTAATATTTTGAGTCACGATGGTTCGATCGTACATCATCACTTCTTTGATTTGCAATCTATATCTAAATTTGGATAGTAGTGTGAATTGTTTATTTTAATATTGTCTATGGTATGAAACCATTATTATTATATCTATTTTGGATTGCTACTTCGCTAGTACTTGATAATGAGAGTATGTCACCCGGTGTATTTTTTGTCCTCTTCATGGACGTCGTGACTTTTCTTCTTTCGGTTAATGGAACCTAAAATTCTGTATTTACTTGAATGATGCTATAAATCTTCATTGAAGTGGTTATTTATTTATATTGAACAAAAGCGAGGAGGCGAAGCCGCTTTACCGAATAGTAGAGGTGAAAGAACTCGATCTTCCTGGTGAAATTGTTTCTATTCGACCAAGTGATTATTCTCCTCTCCCCGTATACCCTTGGTGGAATGAGTGTACAACTCGAGACGATGGGAATTATGATCGTTGTTTTATTTTTGACGCTTGTGTTGATATGCAATTTTTACTCCATGTATTCGTAGATCGCTGTTGTTATCCCGAGACTTTTGTCATATATTTGAAGTATTTTCATTTCTAATGTAGTTAAATTTTAGTTGGCAATTATATTGCTCGTTTACCTCGTTCGATCCCATTGATTTTTTATTTTATTACTTGTTGTGCTTGTAATGATCTTTAATCATGAACCACCTTACCGTTATTTTGTGAATAGTCTATTTTGAAAATATGTATGAGTGTGTCAAATGGTTCGTTCAACCAAATGCGAATGGTGTCGATTTATTTATTTATTTATTTACTTATTTTCTCATAAATAGGCAAAGTAATGTATGTTTCCAAAGTAGATGAAAAATGTTTGATGTGTTCCTTAAAACGATGGTAGCAATATTTCTCCCATTTCAAATTTCATTTCAAACGATTCAGTTATTTTGAAGACTAGGTCGAAAACTTTCATAGTCGTGTTTGGTGTGTAATAGTAATGTTTGTGTCGTCACTCGATCCTCAATTATGCACAGCTTAGCTAACTATGCATAATTAGGGAAGAGTCCTATTTTTTTGGTTATCGTTGCTTGGTCCTTAAGTATGCATGATCTAGCTAATTATGCATAGTTTAGGAAGCGCGATTTAGTTTCAAATCAATTGGTCATCTTTAGAACCGGTAGTGTTTTTGATAAATGTTTGGATGAGAACGTTATAAAATGGTGGATCCTTATACAAGTAATCGTATTCTCTTTGATTCCTAAAGAAAATATTGAATTTTCTTGTGTTTCTTGAAATCTCTTCTTTCGTTTGGCGTTGACTTGGCAAGTCACCTTGACCGAGTAATTTTGGAAAATGTTTTTATGTATTGTATGTAACATGCGAATTTCATCGGAATCACAAGGGTGTTGATGAAATACTAAAGGGGCTCGTATCGACACTGAGAAGAGGTTTTAACAAAAATAGAAGACTTCCGAAGTAGAGAAAATCCGAGTTTGAGTAACTCTGAGGGAAATGACGAAGACTTCTCCTACATCGAATGTATCGTACTTTATTTGCTTCTTTTCTTGTTCTTTTGATATGACAACGACACGCGAAAAAAAAAATGTTGAAGTTTACCAACTGTGCATCGGTAATTGGAAGACAATTCTATTGCCGTCTTCGTTTATTTAAGTGAGGAATCCTCTTTGCTTAACTTAACCATCCTTGATTATCGATGGTTAAACGACGGATAAACATAGTTGATGTTTTTATGGTGAACCCTTGTCTTTTATGTGTTTATGTTGTATGTGATCTAGTCGAGTGATCAAAAGTTGTGAGAACTTGCGACGACATGTCTAATGACGTCCGATCATGGAGAACATGTGCCATGTAATATATTTCAACTGTGAACGATGATGCTTATTGGGATTTTGACCACGTTTGGGACGGAAATGAGATGGTGTCCTTGTATTATATATATATATATATATATATATATATATATATATATATATATATATATATATATATATATATATATATATATATATATATATATATATATATATATATATATATATATATATATATATATATATATATATATATATATATATATATATATATATATATATATATATATATATATATATATATATATATATATATATATATATATATATATATATATATATATATATATATATATATATATATATATATATATTGGAGTATGGATCCGTGTGTGAGCATCCTGCGATCACATATGTATGTATTTTTCTTTCTTTTTGGATATGCATCCATAGCTAGCAAGCTCGTGAACCTTCTTTAACTTGCAATTTTCTTTTGACTGGACTCATCCAAGAATCATGTCAAATATTCTTATTTTATCATGGCTTGGCTGATTAGCAAGCGTGGGTTAACTTGATTGAACTTATTAACTTGGCATGGTTTGGCTATTTTTTTTGCAAACATGTTGTGATGTGGTTGTGTGTGTTTCATACTGGCCTTGGTGCTTGATTGGGTTGTGATGTCTTCGAGAGAGTTATGTATACGTCGAATGATTTTTGTATCTATAAATTCGTTTTTTTTACGAAATAGGTTTGTATGTACGTAATATTGCAATAAGGTTATTTTGTACGACTAGTATTAATTACTTTGTCTAGTATATTATGAACGTTTTCGATAGGGCTATGTGCGACCCGTGTGATTTTATTTTGTGAATAATTATTTTTATGAGACGATGAAACTAAGTGAAAGGACGATTCAAACGTTGGAAGACATGCTCCGAACGTGTGTGATTGATTTTGATAGTTGTTGAGATCGACACTTGCCGTTGGTAGTACCTTTGTACAACGACATTTACCATGTTAACAATGAAGATGCAACATTTGAAGAAATATGTTGATGAAAATGTAGATCGCCAGTTAGATAGAATGAAGTAGGAAAAAGTCAGTTGAATGGACTTAAGATGATTCGAGAGACTACGGAAGAGATGGTGCAGATTTAAAATCACTTTTTAACCGCGAGAAGCTGTGGTAAGAGATGTGTTGATACCCATAGGAAGAATTTGAGAAATTGAAGTGGAGATCATAGATCGTGATGTTAAGAGATTGAAGCAAGGTATAATACTCATCGTGAAGGTGTGATGGAACCCGAGACGTGAACTGAAGTCCAAACCGGAACGTGAAGACCTCTTTAGGAAGAAGTACCCTCATCTTTATAGTAGTAAGAAATGCGAGTATAAGAACCAGAGAGCGCCGGGACGTCGCTCCCTTAAGGAGGGGAGGATGTAATACCCGGGAATGTGCCATATGATGCTAAGTTATTGTCTCAAGAGTTGTTCAGTATGAGCATCTCTCTTAAGTTGTGGCTCACTTGTGGATGTGATATCCCGAGCCCAACGTCATTTATTTAATCCTATTTTACGAATATTTTTGAAATTTTTAAGAAATTTCGTTTGCTATAGATTTGACGGTTTAAGTTGAAACCAACGTTTACGGTCGTAATTTAACGTTTGACGATTTAAGAAGAACCGATAACGACTACGATACCGACGGATGCCCAAAACTTACATTTTATTATCGATTGATCGATATTTGAGTTTTTCGAGATTTTTATTTTTATTACGTGTTAAGTCGAGTCGGAACCATATGTATATTCGTTTTGTGTGCGTTTAAACCATTTAAAAGTATTTTGAGGTTGCCGGGACTAAACCCGACTCCCGTAAATTTTCAAAACCGACTACTAGTCATAATCCCGCTCTTTAAAAGTGGATTTGCCACTAAGGCCAAAAGATAGCTAACTTATTAAAATTAGTCCCTCTATTTTTACAAAAGAGAGAACTACACACACACACTTCATTTCCAACTTTCAAAAATTAGGGTTCATCCCCTTTTTCTCTCCATGGCCGCCGGCCACCACATCACCACCACCAACCATCATCAAAAATTCTATTTTGAAAATTCCAATCAAAGACCATCTCTCATTTCATCTTTGTAAGTATTATTATCCAATAAAATCAAACATGCATCCATGAAATCTTTCAAAAAAAATTATGATTTTTCAAAAACATGTTTTAATCTAATTAAACCCGTTTATTGTTTAATTCATGTGTTTATAATGATAATTAATCTATAAAACAAGATGGGGAATATGTTTTTGGTGTTCCACAGCCCCAAAAACCCACGAAATTATGGGGGTGTTTGGGTGTTCATGGTGTTTGATGAAATGTGTTGTGGGGTTATGTTTAGAATGATGTTTCTAGTGATTTTAAATGATTAAAACCTATTGCATATATGATTTAGGATTGGGTTTTGATTAGTATTTGATGTTCTTAGTGTTATAGGCTGTTTGAGATGATTGGGTATGATCATAAGTGGTTAAAATTGGTCTAGGTGATGTTAGATTGGATTGGAATCAAGTGTTAGGGTGATTTTAAAAGGGTGATTTTAGACCAGATGGTTCAAGCATGTTTTTCGTGGGTTTAACTTTGTAAGCAGGTCATAACCATAGGATAGAGTTGTAGAGCTTCGTCTTAGCTTCGTTTTGGTATAAGGTAGAGCTTACGAATCCAAACGAGTCAAAAGTTATGATATTTTGAAAGTTCGTGTACCGGAAGATGAGAACCAACACAATCCGAATTTGTGTTTGGTTTTGGGTCAAATCCCGGGGACCATAGATAGAGTTTGGTAAATGATTGAAAATTAATTTTGGGTTTTAAACCTGCACTTGTGAGTCTATTTTTAGACTTAGGTGTTGTATTGGTCAATGGTGTATTTTAAAGGGGTCAAACAAGTCCAACATGGTCAAAGTGGAAAATCAGTCCTAAATGTGGTCCTAAATGTGTACGTCTAGTAATGTGATGTGTAACGAGTCATAGAAGTGAAAACTTTTCATGGGATTAAATATGGGTTTTATACAGGTCATGAGGTATTTTTTTGAATTTTCTTGAAATTTATATAGGTGCTTAAGTCATAGCAAACAGCCCGTACTTTTGGTAAGTACCGGCAGATCTATAAAATGGGAATCAACTTTAATTACGTAGGTAAATGGTATAAGTCTAGTAACAACTACTTGTTTGGTTTTGGCGTGAGTTTTCATAAGCATTAAGTGTTTTCATATGAGTGTGTTTAGTACAATAATGTACACGGAGTATTGATTTGGTTTACGTACCTTGATTTTTAGGTCAAGTGTTTGATTTTCCCGGGCATCCACGTCGTCGGTGACATTTCTCGTTACGTCTTCGCTAGAACCACTACTACTACGCCAGGTGAGTCTATAGCCTCGCTCTTTACTTATTTCAAATGTTTTTACCCGCGAGGGGGATACATGCTAATTTAAATGAAAATGAACATAAGTCATGAATGATTGTTGGACCCGAATGTTGCCTTGAATTGTGTTGAGTACCTAGTTGCAAAAGTCCCTAAATTCGTGAACTATTAACTATTGTCTTGCCCTTGTGTGGGTTGGAGATAGCCGCTTATACAATTGATAGTACTATGGGGTTGACGACCCTATCCGAGACGAGAGCTAGTACGTTGAGTACCCTCTGCGGACGGATAACTTGTGATAAGAAATAAGGTATAATTGCAACTGATGTCTTTAGAAGGGGCACTGGTTTCATCTTAATCATGCCGGTAAATGTACGCGGGCGATTGAGTTAACGTATAAGTGTCACGAGCTTAAACACATGTATTTGCTATTGCTAAAGATAATATCCTTGAATAATAGATTGTGTATACGACAATGCTATTGAATGGTCATGATTGGTTTTAAATACTTATGTTCAACCTATGATTTGATAAACCTATAGATTCGCTCAACCTTTGTGTTGACGATTTTAAGCATGTGTTTCAGGTAACCAAGATTGATAGCAGCGGAGCATGCGAGGATGGAAGTTGTTGTGGCTTGGCGGTCTACTTTGTTTTTCCTCCCTTTTTATCACTTAAAATTTATATATTATGTCAGGTGAAACAAGTAATGTACTTTTGGGTTGAGATTCAGTGGGGACCTAAACGCAACTCTGTTTTGTATTATTTTTGGGGTTCGGAAAACAGTAGACTTTGATGTTTTAAACAATCTTTAATTTATGTTTAAATTTCTACGTCTCTTTGAGTCGTTCGAAATAGCTTGTGTGTGATGATAACTGCCTTGCACCCAAATGTTGTAGTTCCGCTGCGCATAGCATTTGTGGGGGTGTTATATGTTGTGTACACTTTGGACAAAATAAAGCAAACTCAAGAACACAGGCACAACTGCTCTTCTTATGAGTTGTAAAGAGTTAATGTATGAAATCTAACAAAGTGAACGACATTAACTCTAACCTACATATCCTATTTATAGTGGTACGAGGTTGACTATATGTACTGGTTGATGGTGACTAAACAAAACAGACAATGTCAGACATATGTCAAAAGATGCTCTTCTATTCTTGGTAGTTTGTCACAACGCTTTAGGGAAACAGAACTGACATAGTTTCCCTTTTCTTCATTCCTTGTACTTTATGTTGTGAAACTTCCCGCCTAAACACTTAGGTATGTCCAAAGTGTACTGAGTGTTAACAGGGTATTGCCACCCCTGTTAACACTCAACCACTCAGAGTCCTTGATACATCTTGGTTGTTATTCAACACAACCAATGAGTATGTCTTCAAGTAATCTTCGACTTCCTTGACAATGTCTCTGACATGGACTCCTCTGCGGTTGCACAAAGACTTAGAGCTCTATGAGTCTTGGGTTACTTGCCTGTCTCCTAGGCACAGGCAAGTAATATCAAACAACTTATTTAAGTTTAAATCTATGACTAAGGGAATTCTAAAAAACTTAGATTCCCAACAATCTCCTCCTATTTAAATATAAATACAGCTAGATCTAAATAAGTTATAGTAAGTGAGATAACAACTTCTTCTTACACATAACAGATCTAACAAACAACATCATACTTCATTGATACCGAAAACAAAATTACAAGTACAATACATGAGTAAACAAAATATGATAGTAAAAGTTCAGCTGTGAAAATTTTAATAATCATCATTCTTGATTTTCTCTTCAGCCTCAGCTATGTCTGTCCTAGTCTCCAATTCAGCCTTCAATGCTTGGGCAAATACCTTGGAGTACTCTGTGTTCAGTTTAAGCACCTTTGGAATCAAAATAAGCTTAATGGTTGATGCCATCCCCAGCTCATCTTCCCTTTGAAACACATACTAACATCCCCTGTTCATGTAGGCCATTCCTTTTTCAGGCTTAGTATAGGTCTGACCATCAACAGGCCCTAAAATCCCATTAGGGAGAATCAAGTTCCTGTGCATTCCATCTGCCTGGATATCATCAGTCACAAAGGTTTCTTGGAGGAATTGAGTCATTCTTTTCCTTTTCTTTTCGGCCTTTGTGGGTTCTGGTTCAAACAGCTGTGGTGGTGGATCAACTTTGATCTTGGCTGATGTTTCTTTCTGTAACACCCCATTTTGATAAATGGAATGTCACGCGTAATTATGGCGTGTCATCAAAGCATACAAGGATAAATGTCTAAAACATTACATGACCATAGGGATAACCGGAATCAAACATCGGTTTCCAAACATAAGCCCAAAACATAAATAAAATAAATGAACAAAAAAGGAAGACTAGACAAGCATAAATATGAAGGCAAGAGGAGAAGGAATCTAAGGTAGCTCCCATCCTATGCGTGTCCTCCAAATGCTCCAGTCAGTCCTTGAGTACCTGCCGTTTTGGGACATGGAAAGGAAAGTAACGGCTGAGCAAAACGCTCAGTGCACGGATATAGACATAGTATAAATGACTAAAACATAATAAAGACTTAATAGCAGCGGAATTGTATAAGTCCTGGAAAACTTGGAACATGTTCATAAAACTGGTTTTATAGTTTGAAAAGCCTTATGTTTATCTTATGAAAACTGTTTAACATATTTTACCATTAGCCAATATAGGTCATGAAAATCCACCGTGCATGAATACTTGAAGGGGTGACCTCATCATGCAAATTAGAGGGGCTGCCTCTAATTTAATATACTGGATTTTGGGTAGGAGGGATCAGCTCCTTGTGAAGGATGCAAGGCACACAACACATTCACCATGTAATCCTGAATAAAACATGTAACTAGGATGCACCCATACGCCCCACATTATAAATATAAATAAATGGCCAAAAGCTGAAGGGACGCCATGAGCAATCACTCTGCCGTGGTGAAGTCATAACATCAGTGCCTCTAATGTTATGGCTATGGTACCTCCATAACTAGGTGAAACTGGTCATGCATGTGTATGGCTATAGGTAATCTTAATTAAACATAAGCAATCAAACTCATAACTTATATTACGGGAAAACAGTTGGCTGCATACGGGGAATCCTAATAAGGAAAGAATGTCCATACTGAAAGGACAGGAATCCGTACCTTATGTCCAGTGAACGAAGAAAGATGAACTGCGAGGAATCCTACTTCCGAATCACTCGTGCTACATAAATACGTACATGAATAAGTATCTGCTTACTAAATACATAGCTGGTTTTACGTCATGTCTTAGCTTATTTTATGTGTTCTTACCATGTTTTACTGTTTTAAAGCCTTAAACTGTGTTAAATCTTATATTCTGTTTAATCTGATTAAGTATTTCTGGTATCTCATGTGTTATTATATTTACTGTGTAATAATAAGTAACTTTCCAAAAATAGCAGGTTTCCTAAAATAGAAAGTTTCCAAAAATAGAATGTTTCCAAAAATAGAAAGTTTCCAAAAATAGAAAGTTACCAAAAATAGAGAGTTTCTAAAAATAGAAAGTTTCTAAAAATAGAAAGTTTCCAAAAATAGAAAGTTTCCAAAAATAGAAAGTTTCCAAAAATAGATTTACTTCTAAAAATAGATAAGTTTCTAAAAATAGAAAGTTTCCATAAATAGATTAGCTGCCTTAATTAAATAAGTTTTCATAAATAGATTAGCTGCCTGAAATAAATAAGTTTCTAAAAATAGCTGGTTTCCATAAATAGATTAGCTGCCTTATTTAATTAATTTTCTAAAAATAGAAAGTTTCCGTAATTAGAAATAAGCTGGTTAAATAAGCTAAGTATATAAGCCTAAGTGTTTTCATGATTATTTTCTAAGTCATATGATATAATGTATAGTTTAATAAATATTTCATGTAATTAAATTAAACTATAGGTTAAAATATTTAATTAAAGTATAAAATGTTTTTAATTAAATAAGTTAAATACTTAGGTTAAAATATATATTATTTTATATTAATAATATAACCTAAGTCATGTTTATTAATTAATTATATCCATGGTTTTAAAATAATTAATTAATTATAAGTCTTAAATATAAATATACTTAGGTTAAAATAATTTCATGATCATTAATAATTAAATAACCTAAGTCATGTTATTAAATTGATCACATCATTTTATTAATTTAATTATAACATAAGATCATAAACATAAAAAAAATAACATACACCATGAACCGGATCTAGACTAAAAAGCATGAACCGGACATGAAATCGACACCGTACCCCGAACCAACTCGGGGTACCCCATGTTTTACTGCTGCCGTGGGACCCACACGCACCAACCAAGACCATACGGTCTTGGTGGTGGTCGGCTTGGCAAACCGAGACCCATTCGGGTTCGGTGCAGCCTGCGGCCAAAACAGACACCCCTTAAAACACCCTTTTGATTTTATTTAACACCAAATCATGTTAGATCCATGTTTAATTATTAGGTTTTTGTAAAAACATAACATGTTCTTGATTTATAAAAAAGATCAAATCAAAAGAAAAGGTTTAAAAAGGATTTACCGAATTCGTGGATCAAAAGGATGAAGAACAAACGCGATCACCAACTTAATTTCCAAGATCCAAGATCACAAACCACCTCCTTGTGGTGTTCTTAAGGTGGCGGCACAAAGAGGAGAAGGAGGAGGGTTTTAGGGTTTTTTTTTTCTAAATCTTCTGTAAAACTAAAAATGAGTAGTATAAAAAATATTTAACCCCTTTTAGTAAAAATTGATGGGCTAAGCCCATCCTCCCTCCTAAATTTCGTGGGAATGGGGCCCACAAGGGGTAACCCGAATGTTTTCCGTGTCTAATTAATAATTATGTTCTCGTGTTCGTGTTTTACGTGTTTGTTCGTGTTTATTTGTGTTCGCGTTTTATGTGTTCTCGTTAAATAATTACCGTGACCTAATATATTTATTTACGCTCGTAATAAATATTTATACGTAATTCATAATAGTTCATGTTTTAATTACGTTCATGATTTCATGATCGCATGCTCGTGATTAATTATCGTCAAATAATTATTACGTGATCGTGCGTAGTAAATACTTATCGTGTTCTAACACGTACGTAATACGTAAAATCCGAACACGTAATCGTAATCATGCTATATTAAGAAAGTTTTAATCTAGTACGTACAATCTTAAGGGTACTATTCATGGTAAAAGCATGCGGGTTTTACAACTCTTCCCCCCTAAAAAGAATAATTCGTCCCCGAATTATAGATAACGTAACTGAAGGAGAAACATACCCGAATCAAACTGAGAGGGTATGTAAGGTAAATGAGCGTACAGGTGACCTGGCAGAAGGAACGCGGAACGTGACATGTCTTGAAAGGACATGAAACGTGACGTGACTGAAAGGACATATCTAATCGATAAGAGAAAAACGGATAAGAAGTCCGGATGAACTTGTCCGTTTCCAAGTGGCTTCCCTCTTGGAACGGTTCCTTTATAAGATCTTGACACGAATGATAAGTCTTGGTCCTCCTGACCTTGACTTGGAATACGAAGAAGTTCTTGGTTATCAACGTAAGGTAGATCCCCTAAATTCGATCGAGGGAATAAGAATTAATCGTGTAAGAGTAACTGAAACGTTACGATGAAAGACAATCTGACTTAACTGTTAACTAGAAACGATGCGCGAGACATAAAGAAACGTAGTACGTGAAAAATTTTGAACGTGATACGTGAAAAATTCTGAACGTGCTACGTGGAGATATGGCGAGTGTAGTATGAGTAAACATATCGTGATCCATGATACGTGTAACATATCTTGATCATGATATGAGGAGCGTGGAATGAACATGATATGTGAAACATATCGTGAACATAGAATATAATGGCGGTATCGCCAAACGCTACAAGGTGAGACGTGGAATATGACATGAAACGTCTATCTGATGATGGAGAGTTATACTAAACTTGGGTCCGGTCTCTCAAGTTCTTGCAAAACTTCCCAGAACGAAATGAACGTAAAATCGTAAGCCGAGATGCCATCATGAACGTGAATAGCGTCATGAACGCGAGTGCGAAAGCAAGTCGTGAAATTTGAACAAGGATGGGAAGTAAATTAGGAGCACAATTATGAATATTTGTCTGACCCGATAACTGAGGAATTGCCAAGTGATCTGATGAGCCTTGGCTGGAACATGTCCGATCAATCTGTTGGTTCTAAAATCCTAACGGATGTAAGGATTCTGTAGACTTGATCAAACTGTGTGCAATAAACAGATAGCATCATGCTTCTTCTGAGTTTGCGTTAAACTGGTAACCAAAATCCGTGGAGATCTTGTCTCATTTCAGTTCACCATTTCAGATGATGAAAACATCCCAGTCTGTTGGTGCCCTATCTTAACCTGTTGGTATGTCAGGTACTTAGATATGAACGTAAGTGTATCTTCCTTCGTAAAACTTGATACATAGGAGTTTGCGAAACTCTGAGTCTTTGAATCTAGACTTCTCCTAGCGTAGGATTTTCTAGAACACCTAATGTAGTGTAGGGTTCTCTCCTTTACGCATAAGCTGAGTTATAGTAAGATTAACCGTAGAAATCCATGTGATTCAGCATGTCACTGTAATCAAACAGAATTGATATTGGAAAAATTTTCTAGGGTAAAATTTCTCTTGTCATAGAATTTGCAACATGGTGCAGATATGGTCTTCCTGTTCTTCTCTGGGCTTAAAGGAAATCAGGTTATCCTCATTGAGAACACTGATGAATTTGCATATGAGTTCATGGAAACTCAATTTATTAAGTCCATAATGCTGTGGAAGCATTATGAGATTAATACAGAATCATGAATTTAGCATAACCAAGTCGTGTACGAATAGCAGTCATGGACATGTCCTGCTCTTTCACTCGTCATTATTGGCAGCATGATCATGAGTTCGATCTTGGGAACGTAATTAACACTATAGGGTCGATTGGACATGTTGTCAATACGTAGAGGAGAATAACGGTCACGAATGGTGATTTGTTTAAGCCGACGGTAGTCGACACATAATCTCATGGTACCGTCCTTCTCCTTGAAGGTTCTCCTGAAGTGTAAGGAACAATTTTGGAATAATCCGTTGATTATGCGTAAAAGGATTTTAGTAGTCGTGTCTTACTGACAACTAGAATATTTTAGCGACCATGGCTAACAACGCACATGCTTGTAAGCCTAGATAATTTGTACAGATTTTCCCGATGGAAAATCAAGCTAAATGTATTCAGGAGCCTGAACATTACTGTACATAATTATGAATCGTAGCATGGTGTGCTGTTCATAGTACATAATTAGGATAAAATTCATCTCGTGTCTGTCCGAGGAAATGCGTTAGCAGCTTGGATCTCATCATTAAACTGAAGGAAAACCTTCGTATGTGTGGGAATACGAAAGGCGTCCTTCATGGTCAGGAATATATGAACTATGGTGAAAGGAATGAAAGTGACATCGGCAACGTGACAATTCTCACTGATGCGCCAATAATGGTATTGAAATTCTTGTGGCCTGGTTAATACATGGCACAACAAAATAGATATACCCTTGGAGGGTACCCTGAATTTCTTAGAAACGTTCCATAGTTGGACGTGAGTCATGTGTCTTGACTCGTTTCTTGGAACTATAAGCATGACATATGTCTTGACTGGTGTCTTGACATGTGTCTTCAGGAGATATACGTGAGACATGTGTCTTGACTGATGTCTTGACATGTGTCTTCAGAAAGTATACGTGAGACATGTGTCTTGACTGATGTCTTAACATGTGTCTTCAGAAAGTATACGTGAGACATGTGTCTTGACTGATGTCTTGACATGTGTCTCGAGATGTGAAACAAATATAATCACAATAAAAGGTTATTATGCCAGAATTGGCGGATCGGTTGGACTACTAATCCTTGTATTTATGATCACGTCCGTGGTCAGAGTTTCGGTTGTGATTTATAGGATAGTTGCTGTCATAGTAGTGGTTACTATCGTCCCGTCTGTCAGTTCCATGATGGTCATTCTCATGACCGTGATTCATGTAACTATTCAGCTGAGTGGCCGGCTGGTACCGGTTTGCACTCATATGGCTGAACTGACAGCCGAATGACGTGTGACATGCAACTAAGAATTAGGGACAATGATTGATGGGAATCGTCTGATGGTGAAGCATCTTCTCGTCCAATTGCTTTGCTCCGACGCCTTTGTCTTCGTCTAGTAGGATCTCCAGGTTGTGAACAACATCCGCATCTCGTAGCATCTCCGAACGTCAGCAGCATCAACCTTTAGCAACATCTCCAAGTTATGAGCGGCATCAGAATATCAGCAACAGAAAATACGCCTGAGGTGATTCAGAATCGACTAGCGAATACTCGTGAAGTATTGCAAGTAGGATATACATGGATTAAGGTACGTGTAATACACATGAAATACGGTACATGGAGTACACGTGGAATTCACATGAAATGATCGGTATGGGGTCGATCATTTGTCATGATTTAAGGAAAGTATATCGGTTAAACGGTTAGGAGAAACATTATGATAACCTGGCAGCATTAGCATAGACATCATTCTGGTTGTGACGGGAAGCGTTAAAGTGTGGTTACACCAAATTCAACGATGATTTGCCTGACAGCATGATCAATGAAAACCAACCATGACTATCATAAAAGCAGGATTCAATGAAATCTAACAATGTCTTGCAGGACAGCGTAAATAACAAAAGAGGCGTAAAACATAATCAACATGAAGACGGAATTATCATGAAGAAACATGAAACCATCTATCACGAAGAAGTGTATAACATAATCAGCATGAAACTAAAGTTAACCATGACAGTATGAAAACATACTTGACATAAAAACATAATAACTTATGAGGGGACATGAAATTTTTTTTTATGCCAATTTAAATCATGAGAAAAATTTTATGCATGAAAAACAGTGCATGAATGCGTAATGTAGTTTATAAAACCTTTATATGTGCGAGGGAACGCCTATGGGTCGGTTCCAAAACAAAAGACATGGCGAGGGGACGCCTATGGGTCGGTCCCAAAGTTAAAAGTTTCGATAAAAGCACATGCGACTAAATAGGGCCAGTCATGTACCAACCATTACTTAGTCATAATCCCTACAACAATGATACATGAAACATAAATAAATGAAACTCATCTGTCAAAACTCATCAGAAAAAAATGTATGTGACTAATTATGAACTACTGAGGTTCAGTCCACATAGCCACAGTTCACGAGGAACATTATACGTGAAACAATGACACATAACTAAATATGAATGACGGTTGTCCATTCATATTAGTAAAACAATATCGATGAAAACATCAAGGTTAAAACCTCAAGGTGCTGAAAACATCATGGTTAAAACAACAATGCGCTGAAAACATCAATACGTAGAATGACAAACGTTGGCTTAGGAAGCTCCTGGTTACTACCCACTAGTCACAGGTCGAGTTTTAGAGCCTACAGGTCGAAGCCTTGGCTCTGATACCATAATTGTAACACCCCATTTTGATAAATGGAATGTCACGCGTAATTATGGCGTGTCATCAAAGCATACAAGGATAAATGTCTAAAACATTACATGACCATAGGGATAACCGGAATCAAACATCAGTTTCCAAACATAAGCCCAAAACATAAATAAAATAAATGAACAAAAAAGGAAGACTAGACAAGCATAAATATGAAGGCAAGAGGAGAAGGAATCTAAGGTAGCTCCCATCCTATGCGTGTCCTCCAAATGCTCCAGTCAGTCCTTGAGTACCTGCCGTTTTGGGACATGGAAAGGAAAGTAACGGCTGAGAAAAACGCTCAGTGCACGGATATAGACATAGTATAAATGACTAAAACATAATAAAGACTTAATAGCAGCGGAATTGTATAAGTCCTGGAAAACTTGGAACATGTTCATAAAACTGGTTTTATAGTTTGAAAAGCCTTATGTTTATCTTATGAAAACTGTTTAACATATTTTACCATTAGCCAATATAGGTCATGAAAATCCACCGTGCATGAATACTTGGAGGGGTGACCTCATCATGCAAATTAGAGGGGCTGCCTCTAATTTAATATACTGGTTTTTGGGTAGGAGGGATCAGCTCCTTGTGAAGGATGCAAGGCACACACCACATTCACCATGTAATCCTGAATAAAACATGTAGCTAGGATGCACCCAAACGCCCCACATGATAAATATAAATAAATGGCCAAAAGCTGAAGGGACGCCACGAGCAATCACTCCGCTGTGGTGAAGTCATAACATCAGTGCCTCTAATGTTATGGTTATGGTACCTCCATAACTAGGTGAAACTGGTCATGCATGTATATGGCTATAGGTAATCTTAACTAAACATAAGCAATCAAACTCATAACTTATATTACGGGAAAACAGTTGGCTGCATACGGGGAATCCTAATAGGGAAAGAATGTCCATACTGAAAGGACGGGAATCCGTACCTTATGTCCAGTGAACGAAGAAAGATGAACTGCGAGGAATCCTACTTCCGAATCACTCGTGCTACATAAATACGTACATGAATAAGTATCTGCTTACTAAATACATAGCTGGTTTTACGTCATGTCTTAGCTTATTTTATGTGTTCTTACCATGTTTTACTGTTTTAAAGCCTTAAACTGTGTTAAATCTTATATTCTGTTTAATATGATTAAGTATTTCTGGTATCTCATGTGTTATTATACTTACTGTGTAATAATAAGTAACTTTCCAAAAATAGCAGGTTTCCTAAAATAGAAAGTTTCCAAAAATAGAAAGTTTCCAAAAATAGAAAGTTTCAAAAAATAGAAAGTTTCCAAAAATAGAAAGTTTCCAAAAATAGAAAGTTTCCAAAAATAGATTTACTGCTAAAAATAGATAAGTTTCTAAAAATAGAAAGTTTCCATAAATAGATTAGCTGCCTTAATTAAATAAGTTTCCATAAATAGATTAGCTGCCTGAAATAAATAAGTTTCTAAAAATAGCTGGTTTCCATAAATAGATTAGCTGCCTTATTTAATTATGTTTCTAAAAATAGAAAGTTTCCATAATTAGAAATAAGCTGGTTAAATAAGCTAAGTATATAAGCCTAAGTGTTTTCATGATTATTTTCTAAGTCATATGATATAATGTATAGTTTAATAATTATTTCATGTAATTAAATTAAACTATAGGTTAAAATATTTAATTAAAATATAACATGTTTTTAATTAAATAAGTTAAATACTTAGGTTAAAATATGTATTATTATATATTAATAATATAACCTAAGTCATGTTAATTAATTAATTATATCCATGGTTTTAAAATAATTAATTAATTATAAGTCTTAAATATAAATATACTTAGGTTAAAGTAATTTCATGATCATTAATAATTAAATAACCTAAGTCATGTTATTAAATTAATCACATCATTTTATTAATTTAATTATAACATAAGATCATAAACATAAAAAAACTAACATACACCATGAACCGGATCTAGACTAAAAAGCATGAACCGGACATGAAATCGACACCGTACCCCGAACCAACTCGGGGTACCCCATGTTTTACTGCTACCGTGGGACCCACACGCACCAACCACGACCATACGGTCTTGGTGGTGGTCGGCTTGGCAAACCGAGACCCATTCGGGTTCGGTGCAGCCTGCGGCCAAAACAAACACCCCTTAAAACACCCTTTTGATTTTATTTAACACCAAATCATGTTAGATCCATGTTTAATTATTAGGTTTTTGTAAAAACATAACATGTTCTTGATTTATAAAAAAGATCAAATCAAAAGAAAAGGTTTAAAAAGGATTTACCGAATTCGTGGATCAAAAGGATGAAGAACAAACACGATCACCAACTTAATTTCCAAGATCCAAGATCACAAACCACCTCCTTGTGGTGTTCTTAAGGTGGCGGAACAAAGAGGAGAAGGAGGAGGGTTTTAGGGTCTTTTTTTCTAAATCTTCTGTAAACTAAAAATGAGTAGTGTAAAAAATATTTAACCCCTTTTAGTAAAAATTGATGGGCTAAGCCCATCCTCCCTCCTAAATTTCGTGGGAATGAGGCCCACAAGGGGTAACCCGAATGTTTTCCGTGTCTAATTAATAATTGTGTTCTCGTGTTCGTGTTTTACGTGTTTGTTCGTGTTTATTTGTGTTCGCGTTTTATGTGTTCTCGTTAAATAATTACCGTGACCTAATATATTTATTTACGCTCGTAATAAATATATATACGTAATTAATAATAGTTCATGTTTTAATTACGTTCATGATTTCATGATCGCATGCTCGTGATTAATTATCGTCAAATAATTATTACGTGATCGTGCGTAGTAAATACTTATCGTGTTCTAACACGTACGTAATACGTAAAATCCTAACACGTAATCGTAATCATGTTATATTAAGAAAGTTTTAATCTAGTACGTACAATCTTAAGGGTACTATTCATGGTAAAAGCATGCAGGTTTTACACTTTCAGCCAGATGAACTTAGCTCTTAGCGTCTTGAGGAGTAAGAAATTTGCCTGTCCAGATTTCTTTGCAGCTAAAGCTTTAATTTCTAGCCATTCAGTCAACCCAAGTGTCTTAAGCTTGAAATCCTCAAACACATCCATGTTCCCTTGTTGGTTATCTCTCCAAATGACCATCTGTGGGGTATGTGTTGATTTCTTGACTGTATATTTGAACTTGGTGATAGTGCCTTGAGCATATCTTTTAGAAACGCATGCATCATAGTCAGCCTTTACCTTTTTCAGGGCCTTTGCACGTTTCATCTCCATTTCTCTTAGCCTTTGTCTTTGCTCCTCTCTGAGTTCAGGAGACATGGCTTTCACCTTTGCTTCATCTAACTCTTTGGATTTCTTGATTTCGTTCAACCGTTTAAACTCAAGTGTATGTTTCTCAATTTCTTCAACAGTTAAGGGTTTTTCATCAGCTACTTTGAAAGTTGAGAATTGTGAGATTTTGGTGGTCGATCCTCCTGTCTCTAGCATCACAGCTATTTTCTTTAGTTTGGCCTATGTGTCTACCATAACTATTTCTTTCCCTTTCTTCGAGACAGAGGATTCTTCACTTGCTTTCTTCATATCATCAGCATGTTTCAAAAATGCTATCTGAGCCTGTTCTTGGACAACTTTTGGAAGGGAGCCAACAGTAAATTTGAGTTTCTTAGCTTTTGGTTCACCATCATCCACAGCCTTATTGGTGTTATCCAAGGACAGGGAATTTGATGAATCAACAGCCTTGTTGTCTTGTTGCTCCCCTTACTTTCAACATCATCATCAGGTATGTTGATTGGTGTGATGACTTGGAGAGGAATGGGGTTTTCAGCTGTGTTGGTGTTAGTGTTGACAGGTCCAAGTTTGAGTAGTTCAGTTTTCTCCCCCTCACGTTTAGCCTGTCTCTTAAGACGTTTGGCTGAACGTGACTGAATATAACGAGCAACATGTTCAACAGATGTGGCTAACTTCCTTTGCCTGTTTCTTGATCCTCTGGAAATTCTGAGAAGTTTATTGTAGTTGCGATTCACAGATGGATCAACATGGCCAGCCAAGTAGGTGGTGTGGCATTTTTGCCTATTACACACAGCTTCAAATTATTTGTGCATCACCAACTCGTGGGCTGTTAACATATCAGGTACTTCTTGAATGATGGCATCTTTAATGCGAGTAGATAAATGACTAATTCACTGAGAAAACCCTCTTCTTGTACCATCTTGGATGGGTTCAGTGATGGCATCTTTAACAGCTTGGGAAATGATCTTAGGAAAGTTGACTATGAAGGAATGCATTTCAGATTTCACTATGTCCAGCTTTCTTAACAGGCGTTCAATGTCTGAGGCATGATGTTCAGGCTTTAAACCATGAATGTTCAAGCTTTGCTGCTCAAAGTCATCTTCCCTGGGAAAAAGATCAAAATTGGTCTGTTGTGGATGATCAAACAAGAGAAACTCCGCTGTAGGATCATACACAGCGCTTGGAAGATCCATTGTGACAGATGTAGCTGATGTAGGAGTCACAACAGCTTATTTTGGAGGAGGAGTTGGTTATCTGGCTGGTGTGGACATAGTCTTAGGTGGTGACAGGTGAGGCTGTTCATCGTCTTCATCATCATCCTCCTCAATCATCCCCTCATGGAGAATTTCATCACCTGGCATTGATTCAGGTTCAGAGAAGCTTTCAATTAAGGCAAGCACATCCTCTTCAACATCACTCATGGGCTCATCCTCGTTTGGCTGATCCTGAGTCAAGTTATCAACTCCTTCGTTTGGCTGAGCCAGAGAGTCTACATTTTGATGTACAACATCAGCCTGCAATTTGTTTAAGTTAGTAACAGTGAAATAGATAAAGGGAATGGTCGTCAGTTCGCTGTCCCAGAAGGGCTAGGGATGATTATTCAGCCACCCCAAAGGATAAATCCTTGGGATTATTTTTAAGTGTGAAAGTAATGAGGTTAATGGTCGCCATTCGCTGCCCCTAGGAAAGCTGAGTGTGATTATCCAGCCCCCCAAAAGGATAAATCCTTTGGGACTCTTATATTTGTGAATTAAATATGGGTTAAGATCGCCTGTTACGTTGCCCCTAGGAAAGCTGAGGGTGATGATTCAGCTCCCCCTGAAAGGATAAATCCTTTGGGACTCTTTTAGTTGTGAAAAAGATGTAGTTGAAGATCGTCATATAACGCTGTCCCAAGGAAGGCTGAGGATGATGATTCAGCCCCCCTAAAAGTTAAACTTTTGGTATTCTTTTTTTGAGGGAACCTAGAGGCTGTGTGAAGTACAACTACTCTAGGTCGAGACATATATGTATTTAGGTTGTTGTTTGCCTGAATACTGTCTAGTGGGTGCAGGGTTATCGTGGTGCTTTATAAACACAAATGAATCACTCCCTGGTGCAGAGATAAGGTGTACAGAAGTCTTAAAAGATTTCTAAGTGCATACATAGACTCCTATGGGTCGAGGATAACCCTAACTTCACCACTCTCACCTACAGACATTTGAGAGTGGCTGCTTGTGTACCTCTAAAAATTATAAACTGATTACTTGTGAGATATCAGCGGAATTAGGCGGGTTCCCTGTTGTCTCTGCTGATGTAGAGATGCTAGACTCCTGTTGTTTATCAGCTGTACTCTCTGTGTCCACAGAAGTCTTTGGACCAGAGGTAGGATTGGCTGTCTTCTTAACTTTAACACCCCCATTTTGATAATGGAATGTCACTCGAAATTATGGCGTGTCATCAAAGTATACAAGGAAAAATGTCTAAACATTACATGACCATAAAAGGAAAATACCGGAATCAAACATCGGTAGTCCAAAATTAAAGCTCATCACACACAAACATAAGTATAGTAAAGGAAAGGACTAAACAATGTCCATAGCAAATGTATCAAAGGAAAGATAATGCTTAAAGTAAAGAAAGGCTAGAAAGCTTCCAGTCCATATGCACGTACGCTTAAGGTCTACGAGCATCCCTGAGTACCTGCCGTTTTGGGAACATAGAAAAGGAAAACGGCTGAGCAATACGCTCAGTGCACGGATGTACAATAAAGCATGAATATGATAAGCACATAACATACAACAGCGGAAGAAACTAAGTCCCGAATAACCTGATTAAGTCTTGGTAAAACTGGTTTTATAGTTTGAAAAGCCTTATGTTTATCTTATAAAAACTGTTTAACATGTTCTACCATTAGCCAATATAGGTCATGAAAATCCACCGTGCATGAATACTTGGAGGGGTGACCTCGTCATGCAAATTAGAGGGGCTGCCTCTAATTTAATATACTGGTTTGGGTAGGAGGGATCAGCTCCTTGTGAAGGATGCAAGGCACACACCACATTCACACTGAGTAATCTGCTGAAAACATGTAACTAGGATGCACCCATACGCCCCACATGATAAATATAATAAATGGCCAAAGCTGAAGGGACGCAACGAGCAATCACTCCGCCGTGGTGAAGTCATAACATCAGTGCCTCTAATGTTATGGTTATGGTACCTCCATAACTAGGTGAAACTGGTCATGCATGTATATGGCTATAGGTATTCTAAATTAAACATAAGCAAGTCAAACATATAAACTTATACTAAGGGAAAACATTTGGCTGCATACGGGGAATCCTAATAAGGAAAGAATGTCCATACTGAAAGGACGGGAATCCGTACCTTATGTCCAGTGAACGAAGAAGACGAACTGAGCGGAATCCTACTTCCGTATCACTAATGCTACATGAATACATACGTGAATAAGTATCTGACTACTAAATACGTAACTGGTTTTATATCATGTCTTAGATTATTTTATATGTTCATATCATGTTTTATTGTTTAAAGCCTTAAACTGTATTTATCTTATATTCTGTCTATTCTGATTAAGTATTTCTGGTATTTCATGTATTATTATACTTACTGTGTAATAATAAGTAACTTTCAAAAAATAGCAGGTTTCCTGAAATAGAAAGTTTCCAAAAATAGAAAGTTTCCAAAAATAGAAAGTTACCAAAAATAGAAAGTTTCCAAAAATGGAATTACTGCTTAAAATAGATAAGTTTCTAAAAATAGAAAGTTTTCATAAATAGATAAGCTGCCTTAATTAAATAAGTTTCCATAAATAGATTAGCTGCCTGAATTAAATACGTTTCTAAAAATAGAAAGTTTCCATAAATAGATTAGCTGCCTTAATTAAATAAGTTTCTAAAAATAGAAAGTTTCCATAATTAGATATAAGCTGGTTAAATAAGCTAAGTATATAAGCCTAAGTGTTTTTCTGATTATTTTATAAGTCATAATGATATAATGTATAGTTTATTAATTATTTCATGTAATTTAAATAAACTATAGGTTATAAGTATTTAATTAAAGTATATCATGTTTTTAATTAAATAAAGTTAAATACTTAGGTTAAAACATGTATTATTATTTATTAATAATATAACCTAAGTCATGTTAATTAATTAATTATAACCATGGTTTTTAAATAATTAATTAATTATAAGTCTAGAAAATATAAAATACTTAGGTTAATAATTTCATGATTTTAATAATTAATATAACCTAAGTCATGTTTATTAAATTAATCATGTCATATTTATTAATTTAATTTTAACATATGATTATAAAAAAAAATCTTAACATAAACCGTGAACCAGATCTTGACTAGAAACCATGAACCGGACATGAAATCGACACCATACCCCGAACCACTTCGGGGTTCCCCATGTCTTGCTGCTGCCGTGGGACCCACACCACCCAACCGGGACCATATGGTCTCGGTGGTGGTCGAGTAGCCAAACCGAGACCCCCTTGGGGTTCGGTTTAGGCGCCGGCCAAACAAAACACCCCTAAACCATCCTTTTTGATTTACCCAAAAACCATTTTCATGATTGATCTATGTTTTTAATTTGGTTTTTAAAAACATCATGTTCTTAATTATTTTATTGATCAAATCAAAATAAAAGGATTAAAAGAATTTACCGAATGCGTGGATCTAAACGAGGATGAACAAACACGAATACTTGCACCAAAAACCAAGATCAAAATCAAACAAACACCCTCCTTGGTGTGTTTGTATTCGACGGCCAAAAAGAAAAGAGGAGAAGGAGAAAAACTTTTTTAGGTTTTTGTTTAATCATCTGTAAAGTGAAAAATGACTAGCTAATTTTACCTTAACCCCTTCTTAGTAAGCTTTGAGATGGGCTTGGCCCATCTCATCCTTGTTGCCGCGGGTAGGGGGCCCCACATAGGGTACCCGTACCGTTTTCCGTGTCTCGATGTTTAATTATTCGTTCGTGTTTATTTGTGTTCGCGTTTTGTGTGTTCTCGTTAAATAATTACCGTGACCTAATATATTTATTTACGCTCGGAATAAATATATATACGTAATTAATAATAGTTCGTGATTTAATTACGTTCATGATTTCATGATCGCATGTTCGTGATTAATTATCGTTAAATAATTATTGCGAGTTCGCGCGTAGTAAATACTTATCGTGTTCTAACACGTACGTAATACGTAAAATCCTAACACGTAATCGTAATCATGCTATAATAGGAAAGTATTAATCTAGTACGTACGATTTTAAGGGTACTATTCATGGTAAAAGCAAGCGGGTTTTACGACTCTTCCCCTCTAAAAAGAATAATTCGTCCCCGAATTATAGATAAAGTAAACTGGAAAAGAAGAACATACCCGAATTCAAAATATGAAATGAGGGCAAGAAGCCCGGATAGACTCCTCTGTTTCCCAAGTGGCTTCCCGCTCGGTATGATCCCTCCATAGGATTTTGACGAATGGAATCGTCTTCCTTCTCATGACCCGTTCTTGTCTATCAAGAACTCGTTCGGGTTCTTCTATAAAAGTGAGATCTTCACGTATCTGTTCCAGTGGATACTGAACCATGTGAAGGGGATGATACTGGTACCCTCTGAGTAAGGACACATGAAACACATTGTGCACATGCAAAAGCTGCGGAGGTAACGCCAACCGGTAAGATACTTCACCGACTCGTTCAATGATATCAAACGGTCCGATGAAACGAAGACTGAGCTTCCCTTTAATCCCGAAGCGTCTAACACCACGTGTCAGCGAAACCTTAAGGAAGACGTGATCTCCTACGTTAAAATGTATGTCCCTACGATGCTTATCGGCGTAACTCTTCTAACGTGACTGTGATTCCTGAAGTTTCTGCTTAGCTACTGTGATCTTTTCATTGGTCATCTCTATGATTTCTGGTCCTTCAAGTGTTCGGTCGCCAACCTGATCCCAGCAGATTGGGGCGCGACACTTTCTGCCATACAACATCTCGAAAGGAGCACACTTGATACTTGCGTGCCAACTGTTGTTGTATGCAAACTCCACCAAACAGATGTAATCGTCCCAATCACTCGTCCATTCCAACGCACATGACCTCAACATGTCTTCCAATGTCTGAATCGTTCGCTCCGACTGTCCGTCTGTTTGAGGATGAAAAGCCGTGCTAAGCTTAAGTTGTGTACCCCAAGCTTTCTACAGACTCTTCCAAAATCGCGAAGTGAAACGAGGATCTCTGTCTGAGACGATGCTGGATGGTGCACCGTGGAGTCTCATGATCTCTCTTCTATACGTATCGACGAGTTTACTTACCGGATCTTCCTTGCGGATCGGTAAGAAATGAGCTGATTTGGTAAGTCGATCTACGATAACCCAAATTGCATCGTTCTTCCTCTTGGTAGGCAGAAGACCAGTAATAAAATCCATGGTGATTTTGTCCCACTTCCACTCTGGAATATCTAACGGTTGAAGGAGACCGCCAGATCGCTGATGCTCTATCTTAACCTGCTGGCAGGTAAGACATTTGGAGACGTAAGTGGCCACATCCTGTTTCATACCACTCGACCAAAAGTACTGCTTGATGTCATGGTACATCTTAGTCGAACCAGGATGTATAGAGAATGGGGAGCTATGAGCTTCAGCTAACAAGGCTTCCCGGAGTTCTTGGTCATCAGGAACACAAAGTCTCGTGCCCTGCCATACGATACCATCTGCATCTACTCTGAATTCCGTCTGTTTCTCCAAATTCTGTACTATCGCCCAGATTTCTCCATCATCTTTCTGAGCTTCCTTGATCTTAGAGAGTAACACGGGTTCTACTCTGAGATTAGCCCAGTAACCGTGCTGTCCACGTACCATGATCTTGATGTCTAGTCGCTCCAAGTCTCTTATGATTTCCTCCTCAATTTTAATGCCGTTGATCATTCCGGACTTCCTGCTAACAGCATCTGCTACTACATTTTCCTTTCCGAGATGATACTGTAGATTAATGTCATAATCCTTCAACAGCTCTAACCATCTCCTCTGCCTCATGTTCAATTCACGTTGAGTGAAGATATACTTCAAGCTCTTGTGGTCCGTGAAAATGTCACATGATTCTCCATACAAGTAGTGCCTCCGTATCTTCAATGCAAACACGGCTGCAGCAAGTTCCAAGTCATGCGTGGGGTAATTTTCTTCATAAGGCTTAAGCTGCCGTGAAGCGTACGCGATCACTTTCCCATGTTGCATGAGCATACAGCCAAGTCCCTTCCCCGATGCATCACTGTAGATTTGAAATCCACCCGTACCAGATGGGAGAGTAAGAATAGGTGCAGATACTAGCTTCTGCTTCAGGTCTTCAAATCTCTTCTCTCGTTCTTCAGTCCAGACGAATTTCTCCCCTTTCCGCATCAGTTTGGTCAATGGTAGTGCTAAGCGGGAAAAGTTCTCCACGAACCTACGGTAATAGCCAGCTAAGCCTAAGAAACTGTGGACCTCCGTCGCTGATGTCGGCCTTGGCCACTTAGTAATGGCCTCAACCTTCGCTGGATCCATAGTGATTCCTTCTGCTGATACAATGTGACCTAAGAATGCCACCTTGTCTAACCAGAACTCACACTTGGAGAATTTAGCATACAGCTGCTTCTAGCGAAGAATCTGTAGTACTGTACGAAGATGGTCTTCGTGTTCCTCCTTGAACTTTGAGAAAATCAGGATGTCATCGACGAAGACAATGACGAACTTGTCCAGAAATTCATGGAAGATTCTGTTCATCAAATCCATGAACACCGCTGGAGCATTTGTCAGGCCGAATGGCATAACTACAAACTCGTAGTGGCCATAGCGGGTACGAAAAGCAGTCTTGGCGATATCCTGCTCCTTAACCCGTAGCTGATGGTAGCCTGACCTAAGATCAATCTTGGAGAAGTGTTTGGCCCCTTGGAGTTGGTCAAACAGATCGTCTATACGTGGCAGTGGATACCTATTCCGGATAGTAATCTTGTTGAGCTCGCGATAGTCTATGCAAAGACGCATACTGTCGTCCTTCTTCTTAACGAACAAGACCGGGGCGCCCCATGGAGATGCGCTCGGTCGAATGAAACCTCGTTCAAGAATTTCTTGCAGTTGATCCTTCAGCTCCTTCAGTTCTATGGGAGCCATGCGATAAGGAGCCTTGGATATTGGTTCAGCTCCTGGAATAAGCTCGATACTGAATTCCACTTCTCGTGCAGGTGGTATGCCCGGAAGTTCTGCTGGAAAAAAATCTTGAAATTCCGACACTATTGGTTGATCCTGAATTGATGGGGATTCAGCATCCATGTCGTGAACCGTAGCTAGATAACCCTCGCAGCCATGTGACAGTAGTGCACGCGCTTGCAGGGTAGATATGATTTGTACAGACCGTCTGGGTACGAACCCGTTGTGAATGTACTCTGGTTCATTAACATCACCAAAGATAACTCGATATGAATGGCAGTCTATGGTAGCATGATGCTTAGATATCCAATCCATGCCCAAAATCATGTCGAAATCATTCATGTCCAGCGGAAGTGCGTCAACAGGTCGAACCTTATCGTCAAATTCTAGGGGAAGACTCTTGTATACATGGGTGATTAATACAGAGTCCCTCAAAGGCGTGGAAATAGTAAGCCTATTCTCTAGTGGCATGGGGAGCATCCTAATGTTCTTAGCATAAGCAGTAGAAATAACCGAGTGAGTAGCACCCGTATCGAAAAGAACACATGCAGCTTGACCATACATATACAAGATTCCAGTGATGGTACCTGTAGACTTGTTGGCCTGGTCTCGAGATGTCGTGTAGACATGCCCAGTGGTAGGAGGCAGCTTGGAATCAGCATGTCCCGATGTACCCTCCATCTCGCCCTTTCGGTAATCCTTCATGATATGGCCAGGAAGACCACACTTGAAGCATGCGTCAGTGTTACGACGACATGGCCCTGGGTGCCTACGGTGGCAAGTAGATCAAAGAGGATGAGTAAATCCTCCAGCATGTGCTCTGGCTGGTTGGGAACCTGATAAAACATTTTACATAAGACATGATAATAGGGTACAAAGGACAATGCAATGCGGATAATCGTAAGATTGAATACCAGTGATAGCTGGACGGCTAGGCTGTGAACCTCTCTGGTTCTGGTCCCTACCGTTTCCATGGTTCCTGGTAGAAGTTTTGCTAAAGTGTCAGAATATGAGTTATAACATGAAATCATAAGAAAATTCATAAGTATTAGGACCTGCTGCTGTTGGAGTGTCCAGCGTTGTTACGGTAATTGTCATTACCGCCACGCCTATCCGTAGCAGAACGGTCGTTAGTCTGACCGTTTCCCTTGGGCTGATGAGGCTGCTGCTGAGTAGCCGGCTGAGACCGGTCCCCAGTTTTCTGCCTGAAAGATACATTTTAAAGAGATGAATAATTGACATATATGGAAAGAATACGGATTAATAACCGCTTGAATACGAATGTTTACCTCTTGCCGGGTCTCTCAGCTTCCCCGAACTCACATCTCTCCTGCAGAATCTCCAGCTTACGTGCTGCATCGGCCACTTGTGCTACAGTGTTGAACGTAGCACACACCAGATTGTTTGCGACCGATGTACGAAGAGCCCACCTAAAGTGGTATGCCTGCTCTTCAGGAGTACCTGCTGCCGCACCAAGGAAACCAGCTAAGCGAAGAAAGCGCTGCATAAACTCATTGCTATTCTCCCCAGCTCTCTGTCAGATCCCATGGTACTCTCTCTTGAGCTTGTCTTGCTCGGCCTTGGGAAAGAACTGCTCCATCACCCTGTCCTTGAACTGGGCCCAAGTCAAACCAGCAACCCACTCATCACCACCCTCAGACTGCATCAACGCTAACCACCAGTTTAGAACATCGCCTTCGAACCGATAGCATGCCAACCTCGCCTTGTATGCGGGGTCACAACCCATATCATTGAAAATCTTCTTGATGTGAGCCAACCAGCTTTCAGCATCACTGGGGCTATCTGTTTTCTCAAAAGCTCAAGGACGGAGCTTGTTGAATCTCTCCAGCCATACTGCTAAGGTCACTGGAGGAGGAGGAAGAGGTGCCTGATTATGCTGCTGATTGTTGGCAGCTTGAACTTCAGCCCTGATGTCGTTCCTTAGTTGAGGAAGCAAAGCTTGCATTGCAGCTTGGATTGCAGCATTGAGCTGTTCTTGTTCGCGTGTGAGAACCATCTGACAGTATAACATAAAACATATGATTAAACAGATCAAAACATAAAATATATATACATGAAAAAAAAAATTTATACCAAAATTTCAAGAGAAAAATTTTAGGCAAGAAAATTTTGTGTATGAATGCATGATGCAGTTTTATGAAAACTTTTGTATGCTCGAGAGTGAACGCCTATGGTCAGTTCACCCAAAACAAAAGACATGGCGAGGGGACGCCTATGGGTCGGTCCCAAATTTAAAAGTTTCGATAAAACACATGCGACTAAATAGGGCCAGTCCTGTACCAACCATTACTTAGTCATAAATCTACGACAATGACATATATATGTATGCATAAAAATGATGAATGCATGAAAACGACTGTCAGTTCTAGGAAGACCGTAGTGACTACCCACTAATCACAGGTCATATTTTGAGAGCCTACAGGTCGAAGCCTTGGCTCTGATACCATAATTGTAACACCCCATTTTGATAATGGAATGTCACTCGAAATTATGGCGTGTCATCAAAGCATACAAGGAAAAATGTCTAAACATTACATGACCATAAAAGGAAAATATCGGAATCAAACATCGGTAGTCCAAAAGTAAAGCTCATCACACACAAACATAAGTATAGTAAAGGAAAGGACTAAACAATGTCCATAGCAAATGTATCAAAGGAAAGATAATGCATAAAGTAAAGAAAGGCTAGAAAGCTTCCAGTCCATATGCACGTACGCTTAAGGTCTACGAGCGTCCCTGAGTACCTGCCGTTTTGGGAACATAGAAAAGGAAAACGGCTGAGCAATACGCTCAGTGCACGGATATACAATAAAGCATGAATAGGATAAGCACATAACATATAACAACGGAAGAAACTAAGTCCCGAATAACCTGATTAAGTCTTTGTAAAACTGGTTTTATAGTTTGAAAAGCCTTATGTTTATCTTATAAAAACTGTTTAACATGTTCTACCATTATCCAATATAGGTCATGAAAATCCACCGTGCATGAATACTTGGAGGGGTGACCTCATCATGCAAATAAGAGGGGTTGCCTCTAATTTAAAATACTGGTTTGGGTAGGAGGGATCAGCTCCTTGTGAAGGAAACAAGGCACACACCACATTCACACTGAGTAATCTGCTAAAACCATGTAACTAGGATGCACCCATACGCCCCACATGATAAATATAATAAATGGCCAAAGCTGAAGGGACGCCACGAGCAATCACTCCGCCGTGGTGAAGTCATAACATCAGTGCCTCTAATGTTATGGTTATGGTACCTCCATAACTAGGTGAAACTGGTCATGCATGTATATGGCTATAGGTATTCTAAATTAAACATAAGCAAGTCAAACATATAAACTTATACTACAGGAAAACATTTGGCTGCATACGGAGAATCCTAATAAGGAAAGAATGTCCATACTAAAAGGACGGGAATCCGTACCTTATGTCCAGTGAACGAAGAAGACGAACTGAGCGGAATCCTACTTCCGTATCACTAATGCTACATGAATACATACGTGAATAAGTATCTGACTACTAAATACGTAACTGGTTTTATATCATGTCTTAGCTTATTTTATATGTTCATATCATGTTTTATTGTTTAAAGCCTTAAACTGTATTTATCTTATATTCTGTCTATTCTGATTAAGTATTTCTGGTATTTCATGTATTATTATACTTACTGTGTAATAATAAGTAACTTTCCGAAAATAGCAGGTTTCCTAAAATAGAAAGTTTCGAAAAATAGAAAGTTTCCAAAAATAGAAAGTTACCAAAAATAGAAAGTTTCCAAAAATAGAATTACTGCTTAAAATAGATAAGTTTCTAAAAATAGAAAGTTTCCATAAATAGATAAGCTGACTTAATTAAATAAGTTTCTATAAATAGATTAGCTGCCTGAATTAAATAAGTTTCTAAAAATAGAAAGTTTCCGTAAATAGATTAGCTGCCTTAATTAAATAAGTTTCTAAAAATAGAAAGTTTCCATAATTAGATATAAGCTGGTTAAATAAGCTAAGTATATAAGCCTAAGTGTTTTCTGATTATTTTATAAGTCATAATGATATAATGTATAGTTTATTAATTATTTCATGTAATTTAAATAAACTATAGGTTATAAGTATTTAATTAAAGTATATCATGTTTTTAATTAAATAAAATTAAATACTTAGGTTAAAACATGTATTATTATTTATTAATAATATAACTTAAGTCATGTTAATTAATTAATTATAACCATGGTTTTTAAATAATTAATTAATTATAAGTCTAGAAAATATAAAATACTTAGGTTAATAATTTCATGATTTTAATAATTAATATAACCTAAGTCATGTTTATTAAATTAATCATGTCATATTTATTAATTTAATTTTAACATATGATTATAAAAAAAAAATCTTAACATAAACCGTGAACCGGATCTTGACTAGAAACCATGAACCGGACATGAAATCGACACCATACCCCGAACCACTTCGGGGTTCCCCTGGCTTGATGCTGCCGTGGGACCCACACCACCCAACCAGGACCATATGGTCTCGGTGGTGGTCGTGTAGCCAAACTGAGACCCCATTGGGGTTCGGTTTAGGCGCCGGCCAAACAAAACACCCCTAAACCATCTTTTTTGATTTACCCAAAAACCATTTTCAAGATTGATCTATGTTTTTAATTTGGATTTTAAAAACATCATGTTATTAATTATTTTATAGATCAAATCAAAATAAAAGGATTAAAAGAATTTACCGAATGCGTGGATCTAAACGAGGATGAACAAACACGAACACTTGCACCAAAAACCAAGATCAAAATCAAACAAACACCCTCCTTGGTGTGTTTGTATTCGGCGGCCAAAAAGAAAAGAGGAGAAGGAGAAAAACTTTTTTAGGTTTTTGTTTAATCTTCTGTTAAGTGAAAAATGACTAGCTAATTTTACCTTAACCCCTTCTTAGTAAGTTTTGAGATGGGCTTGGCCCATCTCCTCCTTGTTGTCGCGGGTAGGGGCCCCACATGGGGTACCCGTACCATTTTCCGTGTCTCGTTGTTTAATTATTCGTTCGTGTTTATTGTGTTCGCGTTTTATTTGTTCTCGTTAAATAATTACCGTGACCTAATATATTTATTTACGCTCGTAATAAATATATATACGTAATTAATAATAGTTCGTGATTTAATTACGTTCATGATCGCATGTTCGTGATTAATTATCGTTAAATAATTATTGTGTGTTCGTGCGTTGTAAATACTTATCGTGTTCTAACACGTACGTAATACGTAAAATCCTAACACGTAATCGTAATCATGCTATAATAGGAAAGTTTTAATCTAGTACGTACGATCTTAAGGGTATTATTCATGGTAAAAGCATGCGGGTTTTACATTAACCCTGGCCTTAGCAACAATTTGGGTTTTGGAAGAAGATGGGTTTTTCTTCTTCTTTGGCTGTTGGCCATTTGTTGCCTTGGACAGCGTGGTATGTTGCCCAGAGGTGAAAGACGTTGACTTACCAGACACATCAGCTGCAATTACCTTCTCAGAGGAAGGGAGCAAGGGCTTCACAACAGATTGTTGTTTATTGGCAATGTTCTTCATGTGAGCAGTCGCTGGCACGCCATTGGGTCCCATCACCTTGTAGATAGCCCCAGTTATGTGATAAGGCTTCATGGCTGTCAGCGCAGAGTTGTGGTAGTTATCACCCAACAAGCTTTCGAAGATAAGAGAAAGAAAACGAACATAGCAAATTTTTTTCCCTCTGCTTTGGTTGATACCCTTCAGCTATTCAACAAGGTTGGAGAATAACATGCTAGTAATGTCGATGTTTATTCCCCAAATAAGTGAATAGGCAATGGTTTGGTGGTTGAAGGCTAATTGGTCTTGAGATCCCTGCATACCACTCAGGGATTTGACTATGTGAGTGAAGAGGACACGCCACATAGGTGGGAAAAACTTGATCTTCAGAGGAGACTTGAGAACCACTTCACCAGGTGTAAGGGCTGGGTTAACATAAGAAACAGGGAAGAGAGTGGCAAGGGCGTCCTTCACAACCTTCTTATCAACAGACTTTAGGCATTCTTCACCATGTCTTAGCCCAGCCACAGAAGAAAAATCAGCAACAGAAAATGCGAAAGGGTGTTCATTACATGAGAGGTTAAAGGATATGGTGTTGTCATCAAGGATCTCAGCAGAATACCAGAATTCCCTAAGGTATTCTTGGTAGAAAACAGATGGGGTTCTTGTGAACGCTTCACATACATCATAATTCTTCATGAAGTTCACCAGATCTGAGTAAGTGTCATTTGGAGTTTTGAGCCATCCAATCGAGTTGTTCGCGGCGAGGATACAATCATTCATTTCGAAAGTAACGTTAGAAGCTTTAGGTACTGGAAACGCCATTGTTATTCGAGAATGAAGAAGATGAAGATGGTGAGAGCGTTTTGAGAGATATTTTAGTGAGAGAGATGCAAATGATGAATAATGATAAAAGTGTTTGGTGAAAAACCTTGGAACAATATATATATTCAAAATTTAAAACAGTTATTCAACCGCATTTAATGCGTAGTGGGAAAATGACTGCACACAAGTGGGTCCCTTGACCTTTCAAAACTGTTTGTCTCCTCGTTTATCGAAAAAATGTGAATAACATATTGGGAATGTTTTTAGCATTTACTTGGAAAGTAACTACCTAGTTTCATGTGAAAAACATTTAATATTTATTCAGACATTAATGACACACATTAAATATCAGCCACAGGCTTTGGGATATTAAGCATACCCAGCTCATCAACTAGCCTGTTGAACGAAGGTTCAGCCAAAGGCTTTGTAAATAAGTCAGCTAGTTGCAGCTCCGTGGGAATAAAATGCAGCTCAATATCTCCTTTAATAATATGATCCTTGATAAGTGATACCTGATATCAATGTGTTTGGTTCTGGAGTGAAGCATAGGGTTATTTGAGATAGCAGTGGCACTTGTAGTGTCACAGAAGATGGGTACTTTGTCATATAGAATATCATAGTCAGCTAGTTGACTCTTCATCCAAAGTACTTGAGCACATCAACTAGTAGCTGAAACATATTCAGCTTCAGTTGATGACATAGCGATAGAGTTTTGCTTCTTAGCACTCCATCCAACCAACTTGCCTCCTAGGATTTGACAGCTCCCTAAAGTACTTTTCCTGTCAAAGCAGCACCCATCATAGTCTGAATCTGAATAAGCCTTAAGGTCAAAGCCTGATTCTTTGGGATACCACAGACCTAGAGAGGTTGTTCCTTTGAGGTACCTGAAAATTCTCTTAACAACCACTAGATGGGATTCCTTAGGGTTAGCTTGGTACCTTGCACAGAGACATGTGGAGAACAGGATATCAAGGCGACTGGCTGTGAGATACATGAAGAAAAGTATGTTAAAGATTTGCTAAAAAATATTACTTGGCTGATTATACATCAGTGAAATGCCCCATGCTTCCACCCAACAATTTGGGCCCTGATGAGTCAGGGGTCTCTGTTAGTGAGACTATGTATAGAGGCATCATACTCATCTTATATTTCTTGGTCATTAATTTAGCAAAATGTTTACTAAGATTAACATTAGTAGACCCAAAGATGATATTATCCACATAAATCTGTACAATGATGACATCACTTTTATTCATGAAGGTAAAAAGTGTTTTATCAATGGAAGCCCTGACAAACTTATTTTCAGTTAAAAATAGCATTTCATACCATGCCCTTGGAGCCTGTTTCAGGCCATACATTGCCTTGTGAAGCCTGTATACATGGTTGGGAAACTCGCAGTTCTAGAATCCTTCTGGTTGTTCAGCATACACTTCTTAAGCCAAATCTCCATTAAGGAAGGCACTTTTAACATCCATTTGATACATAGTGAAGTTCATATATGCAGCATAAGCAAGGAAGATTCTGATGGCTTCAAGTCTTGCTACAAGTGCAAATGTTTCATCAAAATCAATTCCTTCAGTCTGTGTATACCCATGTGCAACAAACCTTGCCTTGTTCCTTATGATATTACCAATTTCATCCAACTTGTTCCTATATATCGATCTAGTGCCTGTGATGTTCTTACCAGGTAGAGCAGGCACTAGAGTCTATACCTTGTTTCTTTTAAACTGGTTGATTTCTTCCTGCATTGCAACAACCCATCCATCTTCAAAAAGTGCTTCAGCTACACACTTGGGTTCAATTTAGGAAAGAAATTCACTAAACAAACATTCATTGGTTGAGGCTGATTCTGAATCATGAATTCTCTGTCTAGTAGTAACCCCAGCATTTGGTTCACCAATGATGTTGACAAGAAGAATATGTTGACCTCTTGACCATTTGCTTTGAGGAGCCGAGGAGTCATAGACAGGTGCAGGTATGTATGATGAAATTACAACTTGAGTTTCATTCTGCTGAGTAGGAGGACTCTCTTCAAAAATAATCTCTGTGTCTGTGTCATCATCAGCTATTTCAGGAAGTGATGATTCACAGACCACAAGAGAGTTTTCTTGATTAATAGGAATAGGAGAGTCATCTTCAGCTGAGGTGGAACATGGGCTTGTGGAAGGCTAACTTTCACTTTCAGCTGTCACTTGAGTAGAAGGAAGTTCAATGTTGTGAGTTGACAACGAATCATGTGCAGGAACATATGGGACAAGAGTATTTGTGTGTGGATGATGATGAAAGACATGCCTTGGCTCAGAGAACTCATCTGATGGGAAAGACCTATTTTCATTGAAATCAATTTCATCACCTTCTGTTGTTGTTCTTTGTAGCATGTCATCATCTTCATTGAATGTGACATGAAAGATTTCTTCTAGTTCCTGTCTTCTTGTGTAGAATACTCTAAAGGCTTTGGCTATTGGAGAGTATCCTAAGAAGAAACCATCATCAGCTTTTTCATCAAACTTACCAAGTTGATCCCTGTAGTTATAAATGAACACATGGCTTCCAAAGACATGGAAATAGCTGACGTCTGGTGCTCTTTTTCTAAAAACTTCATAAGAGGTTTTTCCATGTCTGTTAACAATGATTGATCTATTCTGGGTATAGCAGGCAGTGTGGACAACTTCACCCCAAAATTGCTTTGGTAAGGCTGCACCATTTAGCATAGTTCTGGCTGCTTCAATCAATGTTTTGTTTCTTCTTTCAGCTACTCCATTTTGTTCAGGAGTACCAGCTGAAGAGAAATTTTGTGATATTCCCTTTTCATCACAAAAGCTTTAAGCTGTTGATTCTTGAATTCAGTCCCTTTATCACTTCTTAGAACTTTTACTCTAACTTCATTCATGTTTTCAACCTGCCTGATGAAGGACATGATGGCATTAGCTGCATCACTTTTCCTTTTAAGGAAGAAAACCCAAGGGTACCTTGAAAATTCATCAACTATGACCAAGGTGTATTTGTTGTGATTAATGGTCTGTGGTTTGACAGGTCCAAACAAATCCATGTGAAGGAGATGTAAGCACTTGTCAATAGAGAATGATTGCCTGGTCTTAAATGATGACTTGTGATGCTTTACCTTAACACATGTTGAACATGTCTTGTCCTTAGTGAAAGTCACAGGTGGTAGACCAGCAACCAAGTTTTGTGTGGCTAGCTTGCTGGTGTTCTTGAAGTTGAGATGAGAGAGTCATTTGTGCCACAGCCAATTGACACTTTCAGAGGCTTTTGCTAGAAAACAATTTGAGCTGTCCTCTGAGCATGAAGCCATGTTGATGACGTACACATCTCTTCTTCGAGGTTCAATTAACACCACATCATTATTTTTGTTGAATATGGTTCCCTAAGTCTTTGTAAACAAAACCTTGTAGTCAGCATCACACAACTGGCTGATGCTGATGAGATTGTGCTTAAGACCATTCACATATGCACCCTTGTAAATGTTATTCCATTGCAGTTAACTGAGCCATATCCTTCTGTGTCACCTGAAGAGTTATCCCCAAACACCACTTTAGGACCAGGCTCTTTTGAATATCTGTGCAGATATTGTTTGATTCCTGTCATGTGTCTAGAGCAGCCACTATCTAGATACCAGACCGATTCCCTGAGATGTTTCTGCACAGATATATAGAAACTGATTAGTTCCTATGGTGAACCCACTTTCCAGTGGGTTCCCTGAATTGTTGATTAGCAACTCTTGAGTTCCTGTAAAACTTGTGACGATGTGAAGGACAATTGGCTGTATCATGGGTGTACCTTCCACAGATGTCACATCCAGGAAAGTCCCTGCACTCATCTGAGTGGTGGTTTGTAATACCACAATATTTACAGGGAGGGTAAGGTCTGTAGTTGCCTGATGGTCTCCTAGTAGCCTGTTGTCTTTCCCTAAAAGGTGTCGGAGCTCTTTTAACAACCATATGTCTATCATGATCTATGGTCATATGATGAGAATTCTTACACACATTACAATAAGGTTTGATAACCTTTTCACCTTTGGGTTCTCCTAAGACAGACTTAGGTTCAGAGGAAGCAGAGCATTCAACGAAAGGCTTAATATGTTCTTTTAAGAGTTCTACTTCTTTCATTAATGACAACAGGCGTTCTTTAGTTGATGGTTCAACTTTGTTCACAGGGTTTGTTGAGACAGCCTTATAAACATTTTGCTTAGGAGATGGTTTTGCAGGAACAACAAAAACCTTAGATGGAGGTGTCTCAACATCTGGTTTGAGTTCAACCTTAGCTCCTCTAGAAGAGCTGCTGGGTTCAACACCAGATAGTTTAGGCAAAGGTGGTAAAGATTCAATGTTATCAGTAACCACTTCAGAGATAGGTACATCAGTCATGAGTGGGTCAGACACATGTATAGTCTATGCGGACTTGAAAACAATCTCTATGGGTTTCTTAAGTGCCTTCAATTTGTTTCTCTTAGCAGTCATAGCCCTAGATATGTCAGCTGGTACTTCATCATCAAGTAATTCATTTATAGTGAACCTACTACACAACCATTTTTCTATAACCTTGTTTAGTTCAGTTACTTAATCATTTAAGGCACTGTTTCTTAAAGTTAACTTATTAACTTCATAATGAAGAGATGTCATTTCAGAGTTAACCTGTTTTAAAGTTTCACATTCAGCCTTAACAGTCAACATTCATGTTTAACAGAGTGAAATTTATCAAGCAAGTTCTTTCTTTGTTCCTCAACAAAGTGTAAATCAACTATGGTATAAGCAATGACATGTTTACGTTCAATACTTTCAGACATAGAGATAAGCCTGTGTACCTTTTTCATAGTGATGTCAACCCATTGTCCTGACCTAGCATCTCCTTTACCAATAGCAAGTTCATACTCAGCTATTGCCATAAATGCCCTGACCCTGGTGGTATCTTCTTCATCAGATGTCAACGGCTCATCATTCCAATCATAGGATTCAGCTACCAACCCTTTCTATGTCCTTTTATCACCTCCTTTCATCTTTGACAGAGATTCTAACTTCAAATTCATCTGTTCAACCTCCGCCTTAAGTGCCTTGTACTTGTTTTTGTAATCCTTTTTCTCATTATCAGAGGAATTGGATTGATGAGATGAGTTGTTTTGTTGTGATTTGAATTTGTAAGGTTTGAATGATGAAGGATAGGATGGCGAGGATGTTTTTGTGGATGGACAATCTTTTTGAAAATGTCCAAGTTTTCCACAGGCAAAGCAAGTTTCTTTGGATTTGTCAGTCTATTTACTAGCTGATCCTACTCTCCCTGACCTTTTGTAGAACCTTCTTTGATTAGCTAGTAAAGCTCTTTCATGAAACACAGCATTTAGGTCTGGTCATGAACTCCTGGCTGCTACGAGTGTCTTCTTCAACATCTGAATCGATGTCATGAGTGTGTGAGGTAGAAATCAATGCTTTGGAAGTTTCTCCCTGAACTACAAATCTTTCAGACTCAGATTTGTAAATGGTATCTATCAGCCCTTCTTTATATTTGTATTTTCCATATAGCTGAGCCAACGTGTCATTCTGGATAGAGTTATTGGCTCCCTGGGTCTGATTCATGCTCAGCCATTTTCTGGGAAGGCTGTTGACAAAGGTGGATTTTACTTCAGCTTGTCCAATGGTGACTTCATTCATGGCCAGATCGTTGAGAAGAATCTCCAGCTTGTGTACGTCTGTTTTACCTTTTCGCCTTCAAGTGCCTTGAAAGCATTAAATTGAAGCCTGAGTGCCTGAATCTTTGTTTCTCTGGTTTTAGAGGGTCCTTCGTGGCCTAGGATGAGGTCTGTCCACATTTGTTTGGCTGTTGGACATTGGATTGCTGATTTCATGATGTGTTTTGGGAGACATGAGATGATAATGCTTTTGAGACGTTTATCTTGGTTAGCCAATTTCCTATCAGCTGGAGTCCACTGCTTGAGAGGTTTGGGAAGAGGATTCTCATCAGTAGAGGTAAGCGCCATGGGAACATATGGTCCATTTTCTAGAATTTCTAGAAGATACGGTTCAAGTCCATCTAGATAGACAAGAAATTGACTTTTCCATCTTGCAAAGTCATCTTTATCAAACACTGGTACGTTGGTAACATGGGAACCACCTCTTGAGTCAAGAAGTTGAGGAATATCGTCTTCATTTTGAGTGGGGGTTACTCTAGGTGAGTTTGGTGGTGGTGGTGTGTTGTTCCCGGAAACCAAATTTGGTGGTGCTCTTGATTATAAAACTTAGAACGATGTTTATGAAGGTTTTAATATCAAACACCGCTCTGATACCAATTGAAAGTCCCTAATACTAGCTTAAAACGAACAATGAGGATAATCAACACAAGTAAATACTTTTCAAACGTAGTACTTTATTATTGTATAACAAGTATTACATGTGTTATGGATAACACAGTTTGGGGACAATGTGTTGTGTACACTTAGGACACAATAAAGCAAACTCAATAACACAGGCACAACTGTTCTTCTTATGAGTTGTAAAGAGTAAAATCTAACAAAGTGAACAACATTAACTCTAGCCTACAATCCTATTTATAGTGGTACGAGGTTGACTATATGTACTGGTTGATGGTGACTACACAAAACAGACAATGTCAGACATCTGTCAAAAGATGCTCTTTTATTCTTGGTAGTCTGCCACAACGCTTTAGGGAAACAGAGCTGACATAGTTTCCCTTTTCTTCACTCCTTGTACTTTAGGCTGTGAAACTTCCCGCCTAAACACTTAGGTATGTCCAAAGTGTACTGAGTGTTAACAGGGTATTGTCACCCCTGTTAACACTCAACTACTCAGAGTCCCTGATACATCTTGGCTGGTATCCAACACAGCCAATGAGTATGTCTTCAAGTAATCTTTGACTTCCTTGACAATGTCTATGACATAGACTCCTCTATGGTTGCTCAGAGAGACTAAGAGCTCTGTGAGTCTTGGGTTACTTACCTGTCTCCTAGGCACAGACAAGTAATATCAAACAACTTATTTAAGTTTAAATCTATGACTAAGGGAATTTTAACAAACTTAGATTCCCAACATCTAGCAATGAGTAAGCAGTATCCGTCTCCTGTCTGTAAATAAATAAAAAGTATCACAACAAATATGATGAAACCCTCAACGAGTGATATAAGATGAAAAACGCTGAAAACAAGCGCGAGATGCCTGCTTAAGACCATATAAAGTGAGCGTTGTAATAAGAACACATACTCGGGATGCTTACAATCACGAAATCCTTAAGGCTGATGCATATAAACTGTCCTAGATAAATCACCATGTAAAAGTGCATTCTTAACATCTAGTTGATGAATAGACGCAGCAAGACTAAGAACAGTCCGTTTCGTACCCTGTTAAACAACCCCCTCTACCTGTGTGCTACCATTTTCCACAAGACGTGCTTGTAGCGACTAAGTGTACCATAAATTAAATACTTATTGAGAAAAACCACATGCAACGAACTATATTGGTATCCGCGGGGCGTGGTACTAAAATCCAATTGCGATTTTTAATAAGAACATTATACTCATCACACATAGCATTATGTCAATTTAGATCATTAAACACGAAACGATACGACTTAGGTAAATGTGAGATAGTGGACACATGACAATGATACTTAGGATTAGGACGATTAGTCTTGAGTTGAAAACGGGTGACCATGAGATGAACCGAGGAGGGGTTCGGTTTGGAGGTGGTTCAGGAATAGTTGGTGGAAGAGTTTCAATAAGGCACTGAGACACGAGACCTTGTGATGCCGAGGGTGGTTGTTGGACCAAGGGTGTTTGGTGAGCCGAGGGTGAGTGTTGGTGATGAGGTGGTGGATGAAAAGAGTAAATTGCAAAAATCGTTCATCAAGTTTGCCAAGATTTCCCTTGACGTATTATCAACGAACGGACAAACACTAACCATCATTAAATTCATATATCAAAATGATTTCTCGTCTTAGAAAAACCGTTTCTATTCATGAAAGACGCGAAAAGATTTATGCATTTTCCCCATTTTTATATGATAAAGTTTTACATTTTTAAGGCATTAACATAAAAAATTCAAGTAACTTTTAAAATCATTGTCACGTATAGCATATAATCGTAGTCGCAACGTATAAGTATTGTTATGTATTGTTTGAAATCTTATGTTAAGAATTTACTTAACACTTAGGTGACGTTTGGTTTAAAATTTAAAATTTTGGAATTCTAAATTTTATTAAATTAAAAATTTTTAGAATTCAAAATTTCGGAATTAAAATGTTTACGCATGTTTGGTTGACAGATTTTCATAATATTTTGAAATCTTGGTTTTCAGTCGACCCAATTAACACGAATAAATATCTTTTATATAAATTTTCTATTTAAGAGAGCAAATACGAATTTCACTTTTTATATAAATTTTATAAAAATATATATATATATAAAATATATAAAATTAAAAAATTGTATAAATATTTTTATAAAAAAATTATATAAAATTTATACAATTTTTATATAAGTTTTATTTATCTTGTTTATACGAGTAATAACCGAATAAATATTTTTTATAAAAACTTTTAAAAAAACTTTAAGATTCTGTTTAAATGAGTAAAGTTAATATTTCATTTTTAAATATTTTTATATAAATTTTATTCTTTTATTTAAAGGAATAAAAATCGAATAAATAATTTTTATAAATTTTTATTTAAACGAGTAAAAACTATTAGAATTTTTTTTTATATAAAAAATAATGGGGCATTTACATATATCCCCAACAAAACATCCATATTTACATATATCCCCAAAACATGCTTTAATAGTATTGTACATTATGCATCAAAAACTTGTATTATGGGGATATATGTAATTTATGAAGTTTTATTGGGTATATAAATAATTATCAAATAAATTCAAATTCTCCACTTTTTGAAGAAATTTTAATTTTTTTTTTTAATTCAAAAAATTCTTAATGCTTTTGTTTATTATACCGAACGTGATATTTTAAAAAATTAAAATATAAATGCTACGAATATCTTCAAATTGTGTTACTTAGAAATCTTTATGTTTGTAATTTACTTCACACTTGCATGTTATCAAATTGATTTCTAACGTTAAGGACACAAATTAAGACGGCAAGCTTCCTCGTAATAATCGTAAAGACTTTTGTTATATGCAAAAGAACGTTATAGTGTGCAGTTATTTCAATAAGGGTGCATTTGGAAGAGATAAAAAGAGGGTACAATGTGTTTCAATATTCCAATAATCATTCTGAAAAGAACTCGAAAGAAATTCCAGAAAAATGAAGATGGCGAGGAAGACAACGAAAATGAAAACAGAGGTTTGTTAGCAAGAGAGGTCGAACGATGGAAGAAAGATCAAGACAAGGTTCAAAATGCCACCAATTGAGACATTTGTTTTGTGGGTGGACAGTATAAAAGAAATACTTATGTTATGTTAAAATTTAATTAAAAGTACTAATTTTTTTTTTTCTCAATTTTAGGTACTGATCTTTTTTCTTGTTACAATGTTGAGACAATAACAAATTTAAATGTTATATATAAACAACCGTTTACTTTATTATTGCATCGTTAGTCCTTCATATTAACGACACTTTATAATAACCTCAAAATTTGTTTTTTACAGTTTTAAACCGTTTTCTATCTTTTTCTTTTGATTTTTACCGTTTTCATTCAGTTTTTAATCGTTTTAGTATGTTTTTTTTTGTTGTTTTCTTGGTTTTACCGTTTTCGACCTTCTTTAATGTGTTTGATATCGTTTTTGACCCTTTTTTTTAACAGTTTTCGCCCGTTTCTTCTCATTATCGCCTATTTAGTTTATGGACGAAAAAAAGTAAATAAACCTAATAAAAACGTTAAGAAATGATAAAAAAGAAGCCGAAAACAGAAAAATATACGAAAACAGTTAAAAGCCGTAAAACGGACACAAACAGTCAGAAGGGCTCGAAAGCGTATAAAAATGAACGAAACGGTTGAATACGGTAAAAGAACGACGAATGTTATAAAAATGGACCAAAACGATTAAAAACAAACGGTAAAAATCAGACGAAAAGTGTGAAAACGGTCTAAAACTGTAAAAAACGAATTTTGAGTTTATTATAAAGTGTCATTAATGTAAAGGATTAACGATAAAATAATAAAGTAAATGATCGTTAATATATAACCTTTAAATTTGTTAATTGTCCAACATTGCAACAAGAAAAAAGATCGATACCTTAAATTGAGAAAAAAAATTGAGTACTTTTAATTGAGTTTTAACTTAAGATTGATATCTTTTTATACTATTTGCCCTTATTTTGTAAAATAACTATAGTTTTCGTTTTTATTTTGGGATACCCAAAATAATTGTGCACTTGTTCTTCCAAGTAATTGTTGTTTGCATATTATGCTGTTGGTTTTAAGTATTGACCACTAATTCCTTTTTGTCAACTAGTTGATTCTCAATTAAACAAAGTGTACAGAAGCAAATAATATTCCAATAAACTTTTTAATTACAAAAGAAGCTAAGAATTTGCTATTTTAGTCGTGTGAGAAAAAAACAATCATTTCAATATCACGAAAGATCTTTACCGAAGATAAGACAATAACACATAATTCATTGTATCATCTTTTTATGTGATTATAAAGAAAAACATTGGAATGAATCTTTTAGCAAAAATTGAAAACTGTTCCTAATTGAGGTTAAGCCAACATGCAAATTAAAGACTGTTTGCGAATGGCCCAATGCGTTTTATTATGGAAAATCCACCAAAATAAAAAGCCATAGTCCATTATGATTTACTTGGATCTAAATAAATGGACGTCTAGGGCCAAAGCCATGGACTTGTTTTATATGTAATTTCACGGGCAAACGCGGACCAGAATGAAAAAGAGGCACAACACTAACGGCTCAAACGCAGACCAGAATGAAAACCGAAATCAGTCCAAGACCACTGACTGGACCAAAATGTTCGGTTGTGTTCGGGCTGGTCATTTGTCGGCCCGTTTCAGTCCAACAAAACATAATGTCATGTATTCGTGTATAGGTCCGAATAGTAGGACCTGACCCGAATCCGAATCAATAATCCCGAATCAATAGTCCGAAAGGTATCTAGCATATCCGAATAGCAAGGCAAAAGGTCAACAGACAAGCATTCAGAAATCCAGAAAGACTGTCTCTTTTGGGGCTAACAACCTCTCGACCAAGGCCCATTGGGCCTTTCGGCTTTTTAAGGAATTTCGAGCAGTATAATACCCCTCTGCTATTCAAGTTTGAGGTGACTAATTTTCTATTATTATATTACATTTACATCATATACTTAGGGGTGTTTGGGGTTGCTTATTTAAAATATATTATCCGTTTTGAAAACGAATAATCAGATAATCAGCTTTTACAAAACGTGGTTTTGAAGTGTAGTGTTTGGATTTGATTATATTGTTTGATATCGCAATAATCAGATAATCAGTTTTTATTGTTTGGCAAAATAAATCAACTCATAACATGACAAAAGTGTAAAATATAATACTCCATTAGCAAGGACACGTTGAATTTAGTGAGTGAGTTGAATGGCAATAGGATATGTAACTTGAATCACGTTTGCAAAAAGTGACACTGGACCTCCAACTTCAAAACTCCATTTCTATTACCTCAAAACGTGAATAATCGCTTTTTAACAAATATTTACCAAACACTCAAAAGTGATTATTAGTGTTTTACAACCGTGATAAGCAGATAATCTATAGCAAAACTCAATGCCAAACACCCTCTTATTCCCTTTCCCTTTCGGCTTATTACTCGTCACTTACTCTTACGCCGGAGCTAGGTATGAGTTCAAATGAGGAAGATGAATGGAGCACCAACACCAAGATAGTCCGACGGAAAGTAGTGTCCGATGCGGATTTGAGGAAGCCTTTCAAGGAGACAGTCAAGACTCCTCTCACTCAAAGAATCATTGAGTTTGTCGGGCCGGAGTACAAGCTTCTGTCCAATATCAAGGCGTATGAAGGATCAGGCGACCCGGAGGATCATTTGAATCATTTTGCTGGTGCGGCTAACTTTCGAGAAGGACCAATGCCTGTATGGTGCAGAATGTTTCAACAAACGCTTGACGGGGGAGCTAGAGGCTGGTTCGAGAGCTTGGAGCCAAATAACATCAACGAGTGGGCTGACTTGAGAAAGGCGTTCACTACAAGATACTCGATCAGAAAAACATGTCACAAGGGTCCGCATGAGATCACAAAGATAACATGGAAAGCAAATGAAACACTTCCCTTATTCAAAGAAAGATGGACAACCAAAGTAGGGCTCATTCACGGAGTACCAGAGGTAATGAAGATATCAACATTCATGGATTCGGTCAAAAGTCCTGAACTAGCGAAAAGATATTCAGATAAGGCACCTGGAATGGTTGACGAGATGATGGAGAGGTTAGATGACTTTGTCCGAGCAGAAGAGGCATTCGCCAATATGGAGCTTCCGAAAGGAGAAGGTGTAGAGGTGTTCAGGAAACCCAACCCACCCACCCAAAGAAGAGATGATTGTAATCAAAGATACAATAGCTGGAACAATAACCGAATGAATGACAGAAGAGAAGCATATAGGGGGAGGGATTTCCAGAACTCAAACAGAATCCGGGACAGAGAATATTGGGCACCATACCCTCCTCCTTGAAACGATAATTATCTCCGAAACGATTATCGTGATAGGAACGGCAATTACCACCAAGCAGCACCTTTTGAACATAAATTCCTTAACAAAGAATATCAAAGAGATTCTGGCTACAGAGACGCAACTCCATCTTCCTCCTCCTCGTCCAATGAACAATCCGGCGAGAGGCGGAAACATGGATAGGTATTGTGACTAGGGGTGTGATTCGGGTTGACCCGGTCGGGTTCGGGTCAACTCGGGTCGGGTCAAGTCGGGTCAAGGGTAAAAAATAAATAACCCGAACCCGAGCCTAATTAGAACTCGGGTCACTCGGGTTCGGGTCAATTCGGGTCGGGTCAACTCGGGTCGGGTCAACTCGGGTTCGGGTCAACCCGAGTTTGAGGAAAAAGTGTAAAAAGTGGCCTAATTTTGTACTAAAACAATGTAAAAAGTCTAATTTTAGTCGAGTCAAGTCGGGTTGGTCGGGTTCGGGTCAACTCGGGTCGGGTCAAGTCGGGTCAAGGGTAAAAATATATAACCCGAACCCGAGCCTAATTAAAACTCGGGTCAATTCGGGCAACCCGAATTGACCCGAATTCGCTTTTGGACCCGAGTGACCCGACCCGAATATGATTATTCGGGTTCGGGTTCGGGTCGGGTTCGGGTCGGGTTCGGGTCGGGTTCGGGTCGGGTCAACTTTTTTGACACCCCTAATTGTGACTATTATCAAGAAAAGGTCATTTCACCAATGACTGTATCCAGCTGAAGAAGCAAATTGAACTAGCATTAGAGTCAGGAAAGCTGAATCATTTGGTGAGAGACGTAAGGCAAAGAGGTCGAGACGACAGGAAAGATAAAGCTCCAAGACAAGATAATTAACATGGTTCGTACAATTCCGGACATAGAGAAGAGGAAGCTCGGGGGAGAGACCAAAAGTTGGATGAGGGCGCCTATTACATTTCTTCCTATTGAAGAAGATGAGTTGTCTGACGACCTAATACTTGTAGAGGCGGAGTTAGGAGGATACTTGGTAAGAAGAGTATATGTGGACGAGGGTGCCTCAGTTGAAATTATGTTTGAACACTGTTTCGAGAAGTTACCCGTGGACACTAAATATAAGTTGAGGCAAACACAAACTGATCTCGTCGTATTTGTCGGAGAGGTGGTCAAGCCGATGGAAAAAATTGAATTGGAAGTCAGTTTCGGGTCAGATAGTTTAATCCGTCGGATGCACATGAAGTTCCTGGTGATAAGAGCCCCGTCCCCATACAATTTAATCATCGGAAGACCAGGTATCCGGATCCTTAGAGCGGTTCCTTCAACTATTCATGCATTGATGAAAATTCTCCACGCCAAGGGGCATGGCCACCCTAGTCATTCGTTCAGTCATCGTGTCAGTCGGTAGACATTTGGAAAAAAAGAAAAATCAATCTTATCCAGAGAAGGAGCTAATATTAGAGGATTCGGCCCCAAGGGCAACTGAAAGCGTGATGCTGAATCCTGCATACCTGGAATAGTTAACCATAATTGGAGGATGCATAACGAAGACATGCCAAACAACATTGAAGAACTTCTTTGAAGAAAACTTGGATGTTTTCTCTTGGGAACCATCCGATATGATTGGAGTTCCGAGACGAGTCATGCAACATAATTTTAATGTTAATGAAAGCCTAGAACCGGTATGCCAAAAGAGACAGATGCTAGGGTCAGAGAAGAGTCAAGCAGTGATTAAGGAAGTAGAAGACTTGGTGAAAGCAAGAATAGTAAGGCTAGTCAAATATCCAACGTACATCTCTAATTTGATCATGGTCAAAAAGAGTGACGGATCATGGAGAATGTGTGTTGACTTCAAGAACCTCAATTCAGCGTGTTCAAAAGATTATTATTCACCTCCGGACATAGATGAAAAAATTGATTCCGTAGTAGAATATCGCTTTAAAATTTTCTTGGACGCATACAAGGATCAAGGAACTTACTGTTACTAAAATGCCTTTTAGATTGAAGAATGTTGGAGCAACATGCCAAAGATTGGTGGATTTTGCTATTAAAACTCAGACTGGAATGAACTTGGAAGCCTATATTGATGACATGGTGATGAAGAGTAATGACGAAAAGACATTGTTAGCAAACATAGCGGAAACATTCGATAACCTCCAAAGGATAAACATGAAGTTAAACCCTATCAAATGCTCGTTCAGAGTGCAAGAAGGAAACTTCCTAGGCTACATGACTGCTCCGGACGGTATCCGAGCGACCGAAGAAGACTCGTGCCATCGCAGACATTCAATCTCGTAAGACGTGGAAGGAAAAGCAATCGCTTAGTGGCAAGTTAGCAGCTCTAAACAGATTTTGGCTCGATCAGCCGAAAGGGCACTACTATTCTTCAATACGCTAAAAAACATCACAAAGGAAAACAAACACGAGTACAAATGGACTACAGAGGCAGAGGAAGCTTTCCAACAGATGAAGCAGCTGATTTTTAATTTGCTAACTTTAACAACCCCACGTTCGAAGGAACCACTGTGTATGTACCTAGCGGCATCACAAAAGTCGGTAAATGCAGTATTATTGACGGAGAGAAAAGGAAGACAATGTCCGATACACTACATAAGTCGGACACTCAATGAAGTCGAGAGAAATTATTCCCCCATGGAGAAACTAGCATTAACATTGCTTAAAGCATCAAAAAGGCTTCGAAGGTATTTTGAGGGGCATGAGATAAATGTGACCACCGATCAGCCAATCAAGCAAATACTAAGCAAAGCAGATGCATCCGGAAAGCTAGCTAAGTACACGATAGAGCTTAGGGCCTACAAAATAGAATACAAGCCGAGGAACGCAATCAAGGGGAAACTTTTAGCTGATTTCTTAACGGAAGCAACCATAGACCAGACAACCGAAAAGTTCTTCCAAGATCCGATCTGAAAGCCAGGGAAAGACCAAACAGAATAATGGACATTGTTTACCGATGGGTCTTCTAGTTCCCAATGTGCTGGGGCAGGATTAGTACTCATAAGCCCAACATGGGCCGAATTCACGTACGCACTTCGGCTGAATTTCGAAAGTACCAACAATGAAGCGGAGTACGAGGCATTACTAGCAGGACTAAGGGTCGCAACACAAATGAAAGTGGAAAGAATCAAATTCCGAGTGGATTTGATGTTCGTAGCCAATCAGATCAATGGGATATACGTTGCAAGTTGTGATCGAATGATGAAATACCTGGCTGAAGCAAAAGTCATAATCCCCAAGTTCGTAAACTTCTCTATTCGGAAAATACCAAGGAGCCAAAACCAGAAGGCAGATGTACTTAGCAAACTGGGAACCGTGTCATTCGACCATCTAACAAAAGAGGTGCTAGTCGAAGTCTTGAATGAACGATCAATTGATCAAAAGGAGTTAAATACCATAGTAGAGGAAGAAGGAGATAACTGGACCCCAATCATAAAATGTCTAAGGGATGGAATGTGGTCGGAAGATAAGGACGAAGCACGTTGTTTAAATCTAAAAATTTCAGCAATATGAATTGATAGACGATGTGTTGTTCAAAAAGGGATACTTAGTACCAATGCTCCGTTGTGTAGGGCCTTTGCAAGAAATTATGTATGCCGAGAGGTACACATGGGCTCGTTATGCATCAAAAGACGAGATCCATAGTCGCTCAAGCATTAAGATCAGGGTATTATTGGCAAAGCATGCATAGGGACGCAAGGGGTGTACTTGACAAGTGTGATTCATGCCAAATCCATGCTCCGGTTGCAAGGCTTACAAAAACATTAATGAAATCTATCATGTCTCCATACCCTTTTTTTCCAATGGGAAATGACATCTTGGGTCCATTACCCGTATCATGAAATGTCAAATATGTAATTATGGCCATTGATTATTTTACAAAGTGGATGGAAGCTAAGTCGTTGGTCAAAATTTCAGAAAAGGAAGTCATAAAGTTTTTCTTGGACACTGTAGTTTGTCGTTTTGAAATACCAAGAATTGTCGTAATGGACAATGACAAACAGTTCATCAATGAACCTTTTAAGAGCTGGTACTCGGACTTAAATATTCAACAAATCAACACAACTATGGCTCACCCTCAAGCGAATGGTTTAGTGGAATGAGCCAACAAAACACTTATTGAAGGCATTAAAACAAGATTGGAACGTGAAAGATCCAGATGGGTGGAGGAGCTTCCCCACGTGTTATGGGCCCATCGGACATCCTTGAAACAAAGCAATGGAGAGACACCATTTAGCTTGACATATGGTTTGGAGGCTGTCATACCATCCGAGAAAGGAATGTTTACATACAAGACCATGATGATAAGTGAGAAAGAAAATGATGATGCTCTTCGTCTTAATTTAGATCTACTTTAGGAGAAGATGGAAGCAGCAACCATCCGAGAGGCAAGGTACAAAACGAAAGTAGAGCAATATTATAACAAGAGAGTCAGGCCCATAACATTCCGTCCGGGAGATTTCGTGTTCCGAAAGAACGAGGCAAGTAGAGTGGAGAAGGGAGGAAAGATTTCTCCTACTTAGGAAGGACCATACCGTGTCAAAGAAGCATACTAGAATGGCTCGTACAAGCTTCTTACAATGAGAGACAAAGAAGTACCCCGAATGTAGCATGCGATGAACCTCCAAAAGTGCTACTTGTAGTTTCTGAATTTTTGTTATCATGTACCGGCTTTCTCTACCTCTACCGACTTTCTCTCCCTTCAGCAAGGGAAAAGCCTAGTTTTATTTCTTTTTCATTTTGATGTATCGGCCTTCACTCCCTCCGGAAGGGAAAGGTCATTCTCTTTTTAGGAATTAATGAAAAATCTTCCCCTCCCCAATTATGAGGGGAAAGCATCTTTGAAACAAATTTGATTAAGCAAAAGTAGCGTACACCGGCATTAAAGTCCTTTCTCCATTCGGCAAGGGAAGGACGATGTATAATTAACAAGTTATTTCCTCTCAGGCAAGAAAAGAACTTGCATTCAAATTTAACGTCCTTTCTCCCTTCGGCAAGGGAAGCACAATGTATAAGTAATAAGATATTTCCTCTTCGGCAAGAAAAAAACCTGCATTCAAATTTAACGTCCTTTCTCCGTTCGACAAGGGAAGGATAATGTATAATTATAAGTTATTTCCTCTCCGTCAAGAAAAAAACACGCATTCAAGTTTAACGTCCTGTTCCCTTCAGCAACAGAAGGATAATGTATAATTAATAAGTTATTTCCTCTTCGGCAAGAAAAAAACTTGCATTCAAATTTAACGTCCTTTCTCCCTTCGGCAAGGGAAGAAAAATGTATAATTAATAAGTTATTTCCTCTTCGGTAATAAAAAATCGCATTTAAATTTAACGTCCTTTCTCCCTTCGGCAAGGGAAGGACGATGTACAACTAATAAGTTTTTCTCCTTTCGGCAAAGGAAAAATGTGCACTCAAACTTAACGTCCTGTCTCCCTTCGAGAAGGGAAGGACGACACATAATTAATAAGATATTTTCGCTTCGAATAGGGAGGACAACAAGTAATTAATAAGTTTTTTCTTTCGAAACGAGAAGAATGATTAGTCATGAATAAGTTTTGTGTACTTGCATGAAAGGAAAAACGCGTTAAAATTTGGTAAGTCCTGTTTCCTTTGGAAATAAATTTCGAATGATTGGATGATCATGCAACAACTCTAAAGTAACCAACAAAGATCCAAAACAATGTGAATATACAAATAAAGTAAGCAAGTAAAGACGAATAACCAAGATCACTAGGATTAAAATCATCAATATTGTTTCCAAAACACATAACATTTAAAACAAATATCCAAATAACCAAGATAGACTTAACACCAGAAAAGATGTCCTACAATATTACATCTGGAATAAAATTATTACATGTCCAAAAGGAAGAATATAAGAGGTTATAGGCTAAGCATCGTCACTAGCACCGGATCCAGACACACCTTGATCATCCGCAACATCTTCATTTGGCTTAATAATTGGTTCCAGTTCAGGCGCAAGCTCGATCTCCATAAGTCTGTTAATGGGAAGGTAAAAGTTGGAAATGTTTCTTGGATGTATGGATACTCCGCCTCCGGAAGTTTATCGACCATAGCATTCATCTTCTTACCACAGTAAGGGTGAAACCCTCGGTCGCCATGACAACATCTATCATTTCTTCCTCACTCCTTCATACTTTCAATCCAGAAGCCCATCCGGCTTGAATTGCCATATTAAAGCAATCGGTGATCTTAGATTGGTGCTCATGACTTTTTAATAGTTTGGAAACCACCGAGGGTAGCAAGGTTTTTATAGCTTCATAGCGAGCCATTTCGGTATTATTAAGCTTGATTTTTAACTCCTCCTTTTCACCTTTCCACTCCCCGGCCTTAGCGGCATAACCTTTCAATTTAGCTTCACGAAGAGCCAAGGTGGCTTCCAAATCAGCAATTCGGATATCACGTCATTTCAACTCTTCAGATATTTCCTACTTTTCACGTCAGGCGACAGCTAGCTCCAAATCTTTGGAGGCACAAAGTTGTTCGGAATTATTCAATCCCAAGGCAAGTTGGGTATTGGTTTTGACCTGGATGGAGAGTTTTTAATCCGCGGCTTCCAAGCCGGATTTTAATTTTTCATGCGTCTAAAAGAGAGCATCATACTCATCATAATCCCTTTCTAGTCTTTGAAGGGAATCAACCATACCCGTTGTGCTTCGGGCAAGCGTAAACCAACATCTATTGAAAGCAACCATAGGCGGATATAAGTTGAGTTCTTTTTTCATGGTGGGAGGATTCAAGTACATCATCAAGTCTTTGCACTCCTCGGAAGTCTCCATTCGACTATTAACACTGTCAACGAATCCGGAACATATATGTTGCCGGGACCAGAGATGCTTTCATTGATTGAGAAAAGTTCCATAAAACACACATAACATAAGAATGAAAGAGATGACAAAAAGGGGGGACTTACTGTTGGAGGAAAAATGATTCGGATCAGCATGCTCCTTCCTCTGTCTTTGGTTAGGTGTCTCCTCATGATTCGAGGAGAAAACACCTCGAGAGCCAGTCCCCTCAGTATAGAAATTTTTAAAAGGAGGGGAAACAAGCGACAAAATCCTCTCGTCTTGATCTTCTTTTGATTTATCATCACCCTCTTCGGAATGAGCAGAAAGACTAGAGGAGGTTTTTGCCTTGGAATGGTCATCATCAATGTGAGTGGACGAATCATTATTAAGATCAGCGTATGTAAGGTTCAGATCAATTGACCTAATAGGCTTTGGATTTAGGATCTCCGCATGTGATTCAGATCCCCCATCTTCGATTCCACCCGCCTTACCACTACGAACTTTATTTTGTTGAGGACCAGAGGAGGTATCAGGCCTTTCAACAGTCATTCTCTTCATTGTTCCAAGCAAGCTACTAGTCATTTTGTCCTATTTTTTCCTTTTTTCTTTAGACTGTTTGGAAGAAGTCGCTGGTTCCTTATTCTTTTTCTTCTCCTAGCGTCTTTCGGAAGATGTTCTGGCCTCCTTTTTCTTATTTTCTTTAGCTGCACGAGCGACTGCTTGCTTCTTCTTTTCACGATTGGCAATGACTGCTGCACTTTCATTCTCAGCGGCTATTTGTGCAGGAGTAGGAGAGCTAAGTTTCTCACCAGCCTTGAGAGCCGCAGTGACTTGGGGACTAATCCGGTTAACATCTATGATACGATCACCTTTGACAATTTGAGCCTTGGTAGTAACGAAGAAACAAAGATAACGACACATACTGATATCTGCAAGCAAAAGAAGAGAAGGAACAATCTTTTATAATGATGAAACAAGGAAAGAAGGAGCATATATGCATACAAAAACATTCCCGAAATAAACAATAAAATAAAAGGTCCAAAGAATTCAATATCATTCCCCTCAGCATCCACGAAACCAAGCAGATGATTGGGAAACTCCCAAGTAAGAACTAGGCCAGCCAGAAAGAGAAGCCCTTCCAGAATGTTGACCAAATCCACTACACCTTCCTCCAAGGAACGAGCATCTTGTTCCCTAAACCCATCTTTTAGGATAATATCACGTATCTCGGAATTTGGATGCCTCCACGGCATGTAATTCGGAATTGCTTTGTGGTCTATAAAAAAGAACTCCCATTTCCAGTTCTTCATACAAGTGAGCACGTCAAGAAAAATATGTTTACGGGCATTCTTACCAGACCATTTCTCAAAAGAAAACCAGTGACCTTGCCTACTAAGTCTATAATAGAGACATAAATGAGTTACAGTGGGTTCAATCAAAAGGCTTCGACAATAAACTTCAACAGTAATGACCGTATTAACTCCTATTGGAACATTTGAGAAATATGTACACCAAAGAATCTGATTACGGCTAGAAGGAAGGAGGAGAAGGGGACTCTAAGTCCATAGAACTTGAAGAATTGTTTATACAAGCCTATGCAATTAGAAGGAAGTTGATCCATTGTCATGTCATCTGGAGGCGCCCGAGGACGTAGGCTTTTCAGAATGCCGTATGTGGCAGCCATGTTGGCAACATATGTGTCCGAGAGGTTGGATGTATACTTGGGCATATCAAACTTAGGAAGGAATCCGGAAGGACCACCCTGGTCATCATCTTCCATAGTTCCATGGGAGGTCTAGGAGGTATTAGCAAAAGATAAAGAAGAATATACCCGAGAGATCCGAAGGGTGAATACACTCTGAATAGTTAGAGAGAAGTAAAAAATTTCTTGGTAAAAACACGCAGTAAAAGTGAGAGAGGAGACACTATTTATAGGAAGAGGTTGGAGCATGGAGCGTCGTGATCGTGCAGTGTATGACGCGTGTCAGCAACCGGGAAAAGGGAAAGATACGTGACGATAATCAAAGAGGGGTAGACAAAGTAATTGGGTCAATATGGGCCATTTTAGTATATGATGGAATGGGCCTGGTAACAGATCAGGCTGAATAACGAAATGATGAGTAAAACGGATTCTAGAAATGTTAGTTTATTCATATAAGTACATGAACAAACCAACACTCGGGGGGGGGGGGGGGGGGGGGGGAATTGTTTGTGTATAGGTTCGAATAGTAGGACTTGACCCGAATCCAAATCAATAGTCTGAAATGTAAATAGCATATCCGAATAGCAAGGCGAAAGGTCAACAAATGAGTCAACAAACAAGCACCCATAAATCCAGGAAGACTGTCCCTTTTGGGGCTAACAACCTCCTGACCAAGGCCTATTGGGCCTTCTGACTTTTAAGGGATTTCGAGCAGTATAACTACCCCTTTGCTATTCAAGTTTGAGGTGACTAATTTCCTATTATTATATCACATTTATATTATATACTTATTCCCTTTCCCTTTCGGCTTATTGCTCGTCACTTACTCTTACGACGGAGCTTGGTCTGAGTTCCAACACCCGGACGAGCCTAACACGTTTACTTTTGTTTCAGGATATCCGAAGGTTAAGCCCAGCTGATGTCCGAAGGATTAACCCATCCGGACCCAAGCAAGAAATTACCCGAACATCATGTAGTTACTGATAACTGAAAATTAAGAAAGAATCGACCCTTGGACCAAAATACATTTGGTCCGGTTTAATCGGTCCAATTTCTTGATTCGGTTAAATGCATGTCATAAAGTTTTGTGAATTGATATTAAGGCAAATAGTACAAAAAGATATTTAATTTAAGGGTTATTTTTAATTAAGGTATCACACTTTTTGACCAATTTATGTATTTTCTTTAAATAATTAATGGTCATTCGTTTAGTTTTTAACATTTCAAGTCCGTTGCCTTTACCGCCACAATCAATCATCATCGCCAGCATCAAGCCTCTACCACCAGCCCTTTTGACGACCGCCGCAAACCATCGGCCGCACCCACCACCGCTACTACAAATCATCAACTCTATTTGTTCCCGTTTGTTCAGTACTTTAGATTAGGAATGATGTATTATTGCAAATCATTTCTTACTTGATTAGACGGTGTATAGTTTGATTATTTGTTGTAGACTGGAAATTATGATAGCACTTTATCATACATGAATTGATAACAGATACTTTCGTCCGGGTATATTACATCATCCCATGTGCATTCAGCATTCCAATACAGTACATAATAAGGGCATCTCCAATGCAGTGATGTGGCGTGTTCAATGAAGAAGGTAGTCTAGTTGGAAAATGTGCAATTCATTGTGAGACATTCATTTCATAGTTCGTGTAAATTGAGTTTCTATATGAACAATTAGTGTTTTAACTGATATATTTTAATGGAGAAGAGTAGATAGTGGATATATTAATAATGTTTTTTAATAGAAAAGAGAAGAGAGGGGAACAAACTGTCAACATTTTTGTGAAAATAATTTGTATGTATTATCATTTTACATTTTATTAGTATAAAAGAAAAAATAATTAATGATTAAATATAGATGATGTGAAAATGTATTAAATCAACTAAAGTTCAATGCATTGTGGGTATTTTTGTATTGGTGATGTGTAAGTGATGGGGCATTCTATTGAACTCAAAAACACTCAATGGAATGCCGTAAGAATGTTTACAATGCTTTGATAATAATACGTGCATAATCTAATAGGGGTACATCAAGATGTCGCCACTATGAAAACTAGACTAATGATCTCTTTCAAAAAGTTGTACGAAGTATTAAACTGCTAGCGTAGAAATAGATGAGCAATTTAGTCTCTTTTATTTATAATTATCTCGATTCTTGTGTTATGATTGATGATGGTGGGAGAAGCGATGAATTTGAAATGTAAAAAATTTAGATGATTATTAAATATTTAACGGAAATATTTAATTAAAAATATAAGTTAGATATATTTTTATCCAAGAAAAAAATAATATATTTTAATTAAAAATAATTCTAATGATTTTTAAGATGAGTATTTTTTTGTGTTTGCTTGTGTTTTTGTGGTGTGTTTAGTTTGAAGCTAGATATTCACAAAATCAAAACCCGCATCACATGCATCAAGGGAAAGATCCAAAATTAGAGGCGGGAATTTTGTGTATCATCCACAAGCATTAGATAGATAGATAATACACGAGAAACTCATCCTCAAAAATGGCAATCTCCACACTTCAAACGCTAACCACACCCTCAATCTACCACAATAGACCACACCGTTGCCATAATCTCCATTACGCAACGACCATCAAGGCATCCTCATTGTCGCATTCCTCAAGTAACATTAAGAAAAAGTTACTTGATGTTGGAGTTGGATTCCTAGCTGCTGCTTCAATACTAGTTGCATCTCCACTTGATGCCAATGCCACTCGAATCGAGTATTACGCTACTGTTGCTGAACCGCCTTGTGAAATGCAGTTTGCGCCTTCGGGACTTGGTTATTGTGATGTGGCAGTCGGCTTCGGAGAACAAGCTCCTTATTCTACCCTTATTAATGTCAGTTCTACATTTCACACATGCTTGCTTAACTTTTAACAAATTTGATATTAGCATAAATTTTTACCCAAAATGTTCAAATTGTCTGCGTTCTTACGTGATTTTAGTGCTTTTTTCATATTGGAATTTCACAAAAATGAAGCTCGGCATTGATCTTATAACTAAACTTGTGCTCAAAAACATCATTAGATGGACAATTCTCATATCGTGCAAGAATGAAAACCATTTTTACGATCACGTATATATGCTCGTTTAGGCTCGGCTCATTCAAGGTTTTTACTAATCCGATCTTGAGCTTTTCACGAGCATATGTAATTTAAAAGGTAGTCTTAATGTTGATAGTTAAATCTTTTGAATAAAAAAATTTCCAATTCAATTTTGGAGACAAAGTAAGTGACTTGACAGTCAAAATGCATATGTAGTTAGGAACCTTTTCGTTACTACATTTCATATGTTGGTGTGAAATTTTGTCTTTCCTCTGTTACAGGTTCATTATACTGCAAGGTTTGGTGATGGCATAGTTTTTGATAGCAGTTACAAACGTGGTAGACCTCTAACTATGCGCATTGGCGTTGGGAAGGTATAAATTAATATGTTCGCCTTTTCCATTGATATATCATGTGAAAGGTTGCATAGAACTAGATCCTTAATGTTATACATCAAAAAGTGTTAAAGTGCATTTCATAAGTTCACGGTTTTTCTTCTTTACCTTGGAGGGAAGGTACCGTTTTGTCATTTGGCAATTCTCTCCTAACTCACACAGTCACACAACTAGGAATTCAAACTCTCGGCTTTTAGGCTATCGTTAGCAATCCCATTGTGGTTTCAACAGGACTTTGTTAAGTAGGATGTAAGCCAATGGGTAACTGGTAACATATGTGAAAGGCAATATGATATCGAGAAGATAAAAAGTGTACATTATTTCAAGATTTATATAGCTCATAATAGCCCGTTCCACTATAATCGGAGAATTAGAAATGAAGCGGTGAATTATAAAAAATTGCACCACAATGATGGAAGAATAAGAAGTTTGACCACCTTATCAAGTTTAAGCATTAAGTTGTCGGCACATGGCTGTTTCGCTCATTAGATGCATGATAAGTCAAAGGGAAGCTGACATTAGGTTCGTGTGACAGTGAGCAGTGGGACTTGACTCGCACTTTGTTGGTTAATTGAAACGGCCAAAGATAATTGCTGATATAATACCTAGTTTGTGGTAAGCAGAATCAATATATGACCCGTGGCATAAACAAAATCAATGTATGACCCATAGTAGATTTTGGATGTGTGCATATGAGTGTATGACCACCAATAATCTTTCTTGTATCCTACATTTCTAGTTTACGCAGGGTAACTTTTTATAAATTTGTGGATTTCAAAGATTTATACATGTTTGTTACTATTCCACTTCTAGGTGATCAAGGGACTTGATCAAGGGATCTTTGGTGGTGAGGGCGTTCCACCCATGCTTGTTGGTAAGATCTGAAACGCATTACTACATAATACATATCAATCTTAATTAAGGTGAAGGGTTCAGGGTATGCACACACATACACCGCTTACAAAAGACTAGACGTGGGACTCTTTGCTTGAGGAGTTATGTGTCAAGTTCAGTTGTAATTAGAGATTTCACTTCTTCCACAGGTGGAAGGCGTAAGCTTCAAATTCCTCCTGAGTTAGCATACGGACCTGAACCCGCGGGTTGCTTTTCTGGTACTCCTCCATTTCATAAGTACTTCGTATTAGTTTGATTCTATATACTCTTAAATATGTGAAATCAAATATTTGACACATTTTTGTATATGCGTAGGGGACTGCAATGTACCTGCAAATGCGACACTCCTGTATGACATAAATTTTGTAAACATCTACTCGGGTAATCGACCCAAATGATATATAGGAGTTGAAGGTGCATTAGGATTAGGAATATACAATTGAGTACTCTCAAAGTTGTTCACCTATAATATAATAACCGGAATAATATTGTATATGCAAGAAAAACAACCATTCTTAAGGAATCGAGATTTATGGTATCAAAATCTAGTGTTAGAATTGTATTATTGGTATGTCATACACGTATCATTTTAGAAACTCTAATCTCACAAGTTTGGACCATTTTATTGTCTAATACGCTCCCGTAGTTCGAGCGGCGAAATCACGAAAACTCGGACTGAAGAAGTAACCTAGAAAGAAAAACAAAACATAATAAAAAAATAGGCCAAAACATATATTAGTACCCTTAACTTGACAAAGTGGATCATCTAATACCCTGAACTTTTAAGGGTACAGAATGGTACCCTGAACTTGACAAAATGGAATCTCTACTACCCTATAGTAATTAACTCAATAATTAATAAAAAAATTTTAAATTATTTTAGTAAAATATTTTATAACAATTAATTTATAGTAAAACTTAGGCTAAGTAAATATATATCTTTCATATATTTAATTACTTTTTATTTTTAAAAATTAATATAGCATTTTAATCTAGTATATATAATAAAAAAAATATTTGTAGCAATCGTTTTTAAAATATTTCTATCGCACTACTTTTAATATATTTTATATTATATTATTAAGTGTTTGTTTCAAATAATTATTAGAACAAGTTATAACAAAATAGATAGAAGTTTTGTTGTTTTCTATTTAAATATGAATCTGAAGAAATAAATATTTGTAACGATAACAATTTAAAATTTAATTTTTTCATATGCATATTTAAATAGAAAATAGCAAAACTTTTATATATTTTGTTATAACTTGTTTTAATAATTATTTGAAACAAACACTTAATAATATATAAAAAATATATTAAAAGTAGTGCGATAGAAATATTTTAAAAAGCCATAAATATTTTTTTATTATAGATAATAGATTAAAATAATATATTAAATTTTAATAATAAAAAATAATTAAATATTATAAGAAATATATATTTAGTTAGCTCACGTTTTACTATAAATTAATTATTATAAAATATTTTACTAAAATGTTTGTAAAAGAAACAATTAATTATTGAGTTAACTAGTATAGGGTAGTAGAAATTCCATTTTGTCAAGTTGAGGGTACCACACTGCACTCTTAAAAGTTCAGGGTACCAAATGATCCACTTTGCCAAGTTCAGGGTACTAATATGTGCCTGGCCTAAAAAATATCTTAGAACGGATATTTAGAAGCAACGGATCTTCTATTTTAGGTGGTAGTATCAATTTGTTAATCTTTGTTGTCATCTATAATTTTTCTTGTTAATCAGTAAATGCTTCAGCTTGTCTACCGAGTACCTTGATGATGTGTTGCCCTAAATCTATTAGACACATTTGACCTAATTTCGTTTGTGGGTTTAAGGTCATTAGGTTTATGGTTTTATGATTGCTATATTATTTAAGTTGTGTATTCGGTATAAATATATATGATATGTCTTGTAATGTTCATTCAATCAATAAAAAGTATTTTCTTATTTTAAAGTATCAGAGCTTTAGGTAAGTACAATCATTAAACTTTGCTATCCTCCGGTCATTGGCTTCATGCTGATAATCTAGATGGATTCATTTACTTTCGCTTTATGTTTTTTGTTTCAGGTTTTTTATTTTGTGATTTATGCATAACCCTAAATTTTGGTCATAAAAAATCTTGTTAAAATTTAGTTCGTGGAGAAGTAATGACTGCTTTTAGAGACAACTATTAGTTTGATTTTGGAGGAATTTTCGTTGCAAATTAACTTGCATGAAGGTTTTTTTTATAGTTGCAAGTTTTGAATTTTTAATAAGATGTAATCACAGACTTAAAGAACCCGGAGATCCAGATTTTTGTGTATTAATATCACATAATGCAGCAAAGATGTTGTATATATCAATACCGCCATACTTCGTGTCTCAATGACTCTGGCTCTGATATTGATCACATTTATCTGAGTAAAATCAAACGATAGTTTCCAAATTTTTTAAAAAATTTGAAATTAGAAATTGTTAATCTATTAGTTTACAATTCTAGTCATTATTCGATTAGGTTTATTTCTTTATGTAATGTAAGTGTGTCAAGTGGGCTTGACCTGAGTTTGTAACCGATGCCCTCAGCCTATAAAAAGTGGTGAGGGGGTGATGCACTAGACACACCGCATCTTTTATTCTTTGTTGTAAACCGATCATGATTAATAAAACTTAATCGATTAGTTTAAGTTGTACTGTTTCGTTTCTTCTGGTTGCAACTTGTGCTTGATACATATATCGATCTAGGGTTACGCGTTTCGATCTTCAGGTTTGTTGGGGTGTCGATTCCAACAAGTGGTATCGGAGATCACGGTTTGTTGTTCTCTGTAGATCGGTGCTAGGTTGATTCGTGGTTCAAGTGAAGAAAAGGGTTTCGAGGTTTGTCGGAGTAATTTTTCTTTGAGTTGCAGGTTTATATTAAGCGAAGAAGACGAACTAATATATTGTTTCACGTGAAGAGTGAGAGGTGATCAGTGATTGGGTGGGAAAAATATAACTCATCATTGATTGGTTGCATATCTTAACATCACGTGGGTAAGGAAAAACCAGATTGGTTTATTTATTAAATCTTATTTATTTTCTTTTGGTAAAGTATATTTTCAAGTGGTGTTTTGATATATACTTATATATCTAACTTTGGGTATCGTCTTTTAAAGTGTTTAAAAGTCGATTTAATCAAAAGTTCTTGTTAGGGGTTTCTTGTGGTTCAAGTTTGATTGTGGTTTCCTTGGGTTTTCAAGTTTACGATAGGGGTTGCTTGTACGTGATCGAGGTTTAGGGTTATTCTAATTAAATCGATTTGCAAAAAGGGATTTTTACACAAGGGTGAAAGAATATGTCATCGATAGCAAAGTTTGACGTCAAAAAATTCGACGGGTCTAATGACTTCGGGTTGTGGCGTGTAAAGATGCGGTGTCTATTAATTCAACATGGTTGGGAGGCTGCGTTAGATCCATTCCCGGATACCATGACGGACGCTTATAAGACTGTGGCGTTGAAGACGGATGTCTATAGAAAAGCACTCAGTGCCTTATTCTTGTGCTTGGATAACATGGTGTTGAGGGAAGTCAACAAAGAAGATTATGCTGCGGGGGTATGGTCAAAGTTAGAAACTTTGTATATAACAAAGTCTTTAGCCAATAAATTGTACTTGAAGAAGAAGATGTTCACTTTCTACATACATTCAGGTAAGAAATTATCTGAACATATAGATGAGTTTAATAATTTGATTGGTGACTTGTCGAACATAGATGTTGATATTGATAATGAAGACCAGACACTCATGTTACTTACATCATTACCGTCCTCGTATGATAACTTTTTGGAGACATTGCTTTATGAAAGGGAGTCTCTCACTTTGGAATATATATTGTCTACCCTCAATTCACGGGAGTTTAAGAAGAGGACAAATGCAAAGGATGATGGTAATGGGTTACTTGTAAGCGGGAGGCCGGAGCATTGGGGTAATCAAGGAAGTGGTAGTTTGCGATGGAATTCAAAAGGTAAAGGAACTTATAAACTGAAGTGTTACATATGTTATTCTGAGGATCACCTTACGAAAGACTGTAAAAAATGGAACAAGAAGAAATCAACTGGCTTTGTCAACAAGAATGCAAAACAGGACGTTGGTTCGTATTCTAAGGGCTATGACAATGGTGATTTGTTGATGGTGGTGAGTGAGGAAAGGTTCTTAGAGTGGATCATGGACTCTGGTGGTTCCTATCATATGACGCCTAGGAGGGACTTCTTGTTTGATTTTAAGGAGCTTGATGGTGGTATGGTTTTGCTCGATGATAACAAAGCATGTGCCATCAGGGGGTCAGGGAAGGTAAGAGTACAAATGAAAGATGGTTCAAGTTTTGTGCTTGAGAATGTGCGTTACATTCCAGAGTTGAAAAGAATTTTTTTATCTTTGGGCACTCTGGATCGAGAGGGCTATACCGTGAAGTTGTAGAATGGAAGAGTAAAGGTGATCAAGGGTTCTTTGATGGTTTTGTTGGGAAATTTGAAGAAAAATTATGTGTACTCCTTGGATGGCTGGGCTGAATCAGGCGAAGCTAGTGTTGGTATAGAAGAAAAGTTAAGTCTTGCGCAGGTGTGGCATAAACGCTTGGGTCACATTAGTGAAGCAGGATTGAATGAACTCAAAAGAAGAGAGGTGTTGGAGAAGAAAGGTACAGGTAAGCTCTAATTTTGTGAAAATTGTGTTCTTGGAAAATCGACCAAGGTAAGTTTTGGTCGAGGTCAGCATACAACATAGGGAGTTATACACGATGTCTATGCGGATCTATGGGGTCCTTCTCGGGGGTGGAATCGATGAGTGGTTGCCGATACTTCTTACGATTGTTGATGATTATTCGAGGAGGGTTTGGGTTTAGTTTCTTAGACACAAGAATGAGGCGATCAACTTGAGAATGTGTGTTACATTCCTGAGTTGAAAAGAAATTTGTTATCTTTGAACACTCTAGATCGAGAGGGTTATACCTTGAAGTTGTAGAATGGAAGAGTAAAGGTGATCAAGGGTTCTTTGATGGTTTTGTCGGGAACTTTGGAGGAAAATTATGTGTACTCCTTGGATGGCAGGGCTGAATCAGGCGAATCTAGTGTTGGTATAGAAGAAAAGGAAAGTCTTGCGCAGGTGTGGCATAAACGCTTGGGTCACATTAGTGAAGCAAGCTTCAATGAACAAAAAAGAAGAGCGGTGTTGGGGAAGAAAGGTCCAGGTAAGCTCGAATTCTGTGAAAATTGTGTTCTTGGAAAATCGACAAGGGTATGTTTTGGTCGAGGTCGGCATACAACAGAGGGAGTTATACACTATGTCCATGGGGATCTCCGGGGTCCTTCTCGGGTGGAATCGATGAGTGATTGCCGATACTTCTTATCGATTGTTGATGATTATTCGAGGAGGGTTTGGGTTTATTTTCTTAGACACAAGAATGAGGCGTTCAACAAGTTCAAGGAGTAGAAGCAGTTGGTGGAAAACCAGACAGGTAGAAGATTGAAGAAACTACGAACGGATAATGGTTTGGAGTTTTGTAATCAAGAGTTTAATAACTTGTGCCAAGAGAGCGGGGTAGCAAGACATTTGACGGTTGCTGGAACTCCGCAATGGTCTAGCTGAACGAATGAACTAGACGCTCTTGGATTAGGTTAGATGTTTACTGATCCAGTCTGGTTTGCCAGAATCATTCTAGGCGGAAGCACCGGTGACGGCATCATATTTGATCAATAGGTCTCTATCTACAACATTGGAGAAGAAGACACCTGTGGATATATGGTCAGAACATCCGGCGAATTACGAGATGTTGAGGATATTTGGTTGCGTTGCTTATTCACATGTGAATCTGGGGAAGCTCAAGCCTAGAGCTATAAAATGCATATTCGTGGGGTATCCTCAATGTGTGAAGGGATACAAATTATGGAGGTTGGATGATGTTAAACTGAAGATAATCATAAGCAGGGATGTGGTATTTAATGAGAGCCTTATGTATAAGGATACTCTCAAAGGTGCTGGTGCTGCAGATTCTGGGAAGGAAATTGAGTTTGAGGTAGAACTTCAAGGCAGTCTGGTCGAACCAACTGTGGATCCTCATACTAGGGTAAATCCAGGGAATGAATATGAGGATCAAGATGAAGATGCAAAAGACGCAAGGCCTCAACAACAGAATCTGGACCACTATGTTCTGGTGCGGGATAGAGCTAAGAGAACAATAACTGTACCCGCGAAGTATAGGAATGAAGGTAATGTATCATTGTCTAGATCATCAGGGTCTATAAAATAAGATGATATTACAGCTTATGTGTTTGCTATTGCTGAGGAAGAATATACACATGAACCAATCACATTCCAAGAGGCGATTAATTCATCTAAAAAGGATGAGTGGGTTCGTGCTATAAAGGAAGAGATGAGTTCTTTTAAGAAGAATCATACTTGGGAGTTGGTCGATCAACCACATGGTCAGAAAATGGTAAGCTGCAAGTGGTTGTATAAGATTAAAGAAGGGACTGAAGGCGTTCAAAAACCAAGGTACAAAGCAAGGCTGGTAGCTCGGGGTTTACACAACGAGCAGGGATTGACTATAGTGAGGTATTGTCACCCGTGGTTCGACATACATCTATGTTGGAAATACGTTTTACGTATTAAGAAGGATCGGTCACTCCAACGATAGTCCATGTAATAGCTCGTAGTTTAGTTACGTGTCTTTACTTAACAAACAAAATCAAGCCTAGCCTACAACATGTGTAGGCCGGCCCAAATGTAAGCCCAAGCCCATGACAAGGGCTTGGGTATATAAACCCTCTCCTTTGATGGAGAGGGTGTGTGGTTAATCATTTTTCACATAGTTCTCTTTAAGTTTCTCTCTCTAAAAGTGTGTAATCCACCATCTTTCTATCTCTTTCTCTCTCTAAAACATAAGCAAGATTTACATATCCAACAAATGGTATCAAGAGCCATGGGATGATTGTATTGTTCATGTGTTTGTGTTCTTGATTCATACGCCATTTTTGATCCATTTTCACACGTCCAATTTTTTTTTTGTGTTGTTGATGGTTTTTTCTTGATACAAATCTTCTACATAGTTGTGGTAGGGTTTTGGTATAGTTACTTTGGCTAAAAACACAAAATTTTTGGGTGTTTTGATCATTTTTTGGCTTAAAATCACGAATTGGTTGAGTTTTGTCCGAGAAAAGTGGGAATTATTCCGATCAGGTCATCGGAAAAGGGTTTATAGGACATTCCGATCAGTGTAATCAGAATAGGGTTTAGGGATTCCGATTTTGGGTACATTCCGATCAGGTATTCCGATTAGGTATTCCGATTAGGCATTCCGATTAGGTACATTCCGATTGGTATTCAGATCTGGTATTCCGATCAAGGTATTCCGATTAGGCATTCCGATTAGGTACATTCCGATTGGTATTCAGATTTGGTATTCCGATCAAGGTATTCCGATTTGGGAGATTCCGACTGATATTCCGATCACGATTCCGACTGATATTTCGATCACTATTCCGACTGATATTCCGATCACTATTCCGATCAACATTCCGATAACAAAAATTATTCCTTTCGTGTGTAATTTTCACTTGGAATTTTTGTTTTATTGAGAACATATTTTAGGGGATTTTAACATTGTTTCTCGACTTCAACTCACAACAACAAACACATTTACTTTCTTTCATTGATCGATCAACGTTTGTAAATCTTAACTTATTGAAATGGAGTACACATCTCTTACGGATAAGTCCATCCTCTCGGGTACGGATAATCGTCCACCAATGTTGGTGAAGACTATGTATGAGGAATGGGCTTCCCGAATGGAACTTTATATGTTGAACAAGGAGAATGGACATCTCATTTGGGCATCGGTGCTCAATGGACCATTAGATTATGGTACAGTGACGGAAGGTACAACTACTCGTCCTCGCACAACGGGTGAATTGACTGGAGATATGAAGATTCAAGACAAATGTGATAAGTATGCTACAAACATCTTTCTCCAAGCCCTTCCTCCAGATGTCTACAAACTCGTCAGCAAACATAAAGTTGCCAAAGAGTTATGGGATAGAATTCGTGTTCTCATGTAAGGCACCTCGTTAACTAAACAAGAACGAGAGTGTAAGCTTTATGATACCTTTGATAAGTTTGCCTATGTGCCAGGGGAGACTCTCAATGATTACTATCTGAGATTTACCCTATTGTTGAATGAGCTCAATATCTATGGCATGACAATTCCTACCTTTCAATTGAACACCAAGTATTTGAACACTCTTCCTTCAGAATGGAAAAAATACGTGACGGATGTTAAATTGGCTAAGGACTTGCATAACACCAATGTGGATCAACTTCAAGCTTTTCTTCAACAACATGAATGCCATGTGATCGAGGCTCGATTGTCTACACCTCAAGTTCATGATCCACTTGCAATGTATGCTTCTCACCAAAACATGGCTTATACTTATCAACAACTATCATACTTGCAGCAGCCACCACCACACATCTATCAGCAACCATCTTATCAACCACCAATGATGCCACAACAAGAATATCAACAAAGTGTTCATCAACAATATTTTCAACAACAACCACCATATCAAACATCACCATCACAAGCCAACACTTCTCCATTGGGCTATACTCCTCAGCAAGGATATTTTCCAATAGAAGCACAACCAGCACAAGCTTTCTACTCTAATGAACTTCCACCAATCCAAGCACCGGTCTTTACTCCAAATGATACGCCAGTTGATGTTCTAAACCATCTCACAGCCTATTTGTCAAAACTTGTTGCAACTAGAGGATTTCCACCAACAAACAATCAGCTCCGCACCTCATCAAATCCTCGACAACAAGCCACTGTTCAAGATGGTCAAGTGACGGTGCAACCCATTCAGGGAAGGCAAAATTCATATGGAACTCCTACAAGGACTGGGAACAATCAAGCTATGAATTCTCAAGCTAGTGGAAATGGGAGTCCTATTGGTCCTAAAAAGGTTGTGACTTGCTACAATTGCCGAGGACAAGGTCATATGGCTAGGGAATGCACTCAGCCGAAAAGGAGAAGGGATGATGCATGGTTTCGTGAGAAGATGTATTTGGTTGATGCTCAGTCTAAGGGGAAGATTTTGGATTCAGAGGAGTTAGCATTTCTTGCAGACCCAGGGGCAGCAGATACTAAAGGCATTGCAGTCGTTTCCACTTCTAATGCAGCTTATCAAGCGGACGATCTTGATGCATACGATTCGGATTGTGATGACATTCACTCTGCCCAAGCTGCTCTCGTTGCTAATCTCTCTCACTACGGTTCTGATGTCATCAGTGAGGTACAACCACATCTAATAATATTGATGATAACCAACATCAAGTTGGGCATGAAAATGACAACCTTGAACAGCATTCGGGAACTAGTAACTCAAATGATGTGGTACCCAATCCTACACATTTGAGTGAACCTCAACCAAATGCTACGACGGGTATGGAATCTTATGCTCAACATGATTTGGTCATGGTACCTAAACATATTATTGATCAAATGCATATGGCCCTCAGACAATCCGTATATACGAATTCCACCCTAACTGCTGAGCTTGCGTTGCATAAAGAAAAGGTCAAAACTTTTGAAATGGTCCCTCAAGAAGAGAAAATAACATGTTCTGAATTTGACCAATTTCGTTTTGAAAAGATTGAACACTTGAAAGAAATAGAATCATTAAAAGCTAATCTTTCCAATGAATTAAAAGCAAAAGAGTCGGTTGTCAATGATTTTTAGAAACTTAAAATGGATTTCGAAACACTCGAGTCTAAAAAGTTTGAATCGGAAATTAATGCTACCAAACTTCTTAAATTCAAAGAACAACAGCTTTTAAAACAATACGCTTCCACAGAAAAGGTTCATCTTTTAACTAAATCATTTAAAGACTTCAAACTTAAGTGTCTTCAAGATTTACCACCTAATCCCGGTTATGCAAAACAAGCTCAGGAATATATTCCCGGTCTTTATGATATGACTATAATTGGCAAATCGAAAGAAGCACCTTATGTTCGTAGTACTGAGGAAACAAAATCACTTGAGGATGAAAATCATTCCAAAATGCTTTCAAAATTCCATACAATTGATTATGATCAACACAACAAAGATCAATTTTCGAAAAAGACACGCATTCGCTTACAAAAGGAATTAGCAGAATTAACAGTTCTTGTGCCCCAAAGTTTGTCAAATGAAAACCTTCCTAGTACGTCTCCTACACTCGTCAAAAAGGATTTAACGAAGTTAATTCCACCGGTAAGTAAGGCGTCCGTTAACTTAAATACGGTTCACCAACACTTAGCCGATTTTGACAAGGTCATTTTGGAACGTACGACGGCCACGGCCATAACGGAAGGTGAATGGAACTTTGAGCACACTAGAGCTGCGTTTCGAGATGAAATTGTTCCGTTTGTAAACAATGTTAAAGCTTGTCTTCGTAATATGGATCAAGATTTGTTTTTGGAAATAGAAGAAGTTAGACGTGTTTTCAATGAAATGGAAGACGCTTATGAAAACAGTTTACTTGAAATAGAACGGGTTTCACGCCATAATGATCTGCTTCTGAATCAAGTGATGTCTCGTGATATAGTTTCTGTCTGTGTGAATACAAGTGTTGATAATGATTCTATTGTGCATAATGTTGAATCTGTGGATAATGTGGTAGATAGTACTTGTCACGAATCTGACGCTGAATTTTTAAAGCTTCAAGATTCATATTCTTCGCTTTCAAAACGTTTTGATGAGATTCAAACACATTGTATTTCGCTTGAATGCAAGCAACAATTTATTCAAGAAATCTTTGAAACGTCATTCGAAGGTGTTAATATCGATGATGCAAACTTTGAAAAGAATTTTCGATTGAATTTACAATCAAAACAACGTCAGCCAAGTGACAAAGTTGCTAACTCTTTGCCGATAGAAATAGAGAAATCTAAGGAGCTTAACTGTGTGAACGTACTCGAGGCCGCTGAGAATTTTAGACTTGATCTAGATAATCGAGTTTCCAAGATTTTGTCCAAAGTTGATAACTTAAAACAGAAAAATACACGACTCTTCGATTCAGTACAGCCCGCATGTGGTGATACCACTGCACAGAATCAATCATTGATTGAACAATTGAATCGAAAGTCGGTGGAAATATCTGATTTGAGGGAACAAATTTGTGATAAAAATCTGGTCTTGGCTGAGTTAAAAGAAACACTTCGTACTCTAAAAGGTAAGAATGTTGTGGATAACGCATCCACTGTCTCAGCAGCGTCCTCTAGTGCAATCAAAAGGAACCTAATAGCCGTCACACCACTTAACAAGGGCCCTAGGACTAAACCTTCTCAAACATTGGTCACTAAAGATAAGGCGGAATCAAAACCAGCTTCTAATATTCCCGTGTTGCCTTCTACAGGAGTAAGCCCCACTACTAAGGCTCAAAGATCTAAGCTTAAAAGAAACAAGAAGAATGATAGGATCTTGCCCCCATCTAGTAGTCAAGTGAAGAAGAAAGTAGAAGCCCATCCTAGGAATGTTATTTCTGTTTTGAATAAAAAGAATCATGTAGCTAAACCTAAAGGCTCTACGGTTGTGCAGCGTTCTAAGCCTACTGTGAATTCTAATTTGAAATGTTGGAATTGCAATGAATGTATGTTTTCTAGTCGTCATGATTCTTTCCTTATTGACCATGTGAATGAGATGCATGCCCGGAAACATGGATTAGAATGGAAACCGACTGGGAAAGTGTTAACCCAAGTAGGTTGGATGTGGCGTCCCACTGGTAGAACTTTCACTATAGTAGGAAATATGTGCCCTTTAACTAGGATCACTCCCACTGAAGTGAAGAAAGCGTGCCCTTTAACTAGGAGTACCAAGGCTACCAAAACACAAGCGTGTCCTTTAACTAGGAACACCAACACTACCGTAGGAACTAAGTCCCCTTTAAATAGGTCTACTCCCACTGTAGTGCTCGCGAATAATCCAAAACCTAAGAAAGTTGGAACAGTAAAACATGTTAGTGCTAAAACTATCATTAGAAAACGCGGGAAATCTAAAGGTCTCAAAAATGTTAGCAATTTTGATAATTCTATATCTGTATCTGCTAACACTCCGGAACCAATAGTTTCCAATGCATTGTCTACTGTTGTTGTTGAAAACAGGTGGTCCAAATTGTTCTCTGGTATTTGGACTCTGGTTTCTCCAAGCATATGACCGGAGATCGCTCTCAGCTCAGAAATTTCGTCAGCAAGTTTCTTGGTACGGTTAGATTTGGAAATGATCATATTGCAAAGATAACGGGTTATGGTGAACATCATATTGGGAATGTTATAATTTCAAGAGTGTATTACGTGGAAGGTCTTGGTCACAACTTATTTTCTGTGGGACAATTTTGTGATGCAAACCTAGAAGTTGCTTTTCGAGAGCATACCTGCTTCATTCGTAATTTGGAAGGGGTTGATTTGTTGAAAGGTACTCGAGGGAATAATTTGTATATTTGTCTCTACAAGACATGATGGCCGATTGTCCCGTATGTCTTCTCTCCAAAGCTTCGAAGACTAAGTCATGGTTATGGCATCGACGGTTATCTCATCTTAACTTTGACGCTATTAATCATTTGGCGAAAAACGAACTTGTTCGTGGTCTTCCTAAACTATCATTTCACAAGGATCATTTGTGTTCTGCGTGTACAATGGGGAAAAGCACTAAGAAATCTTACAAACCCAAGACGGAAGACACCAACCAAGAGAAACTTTATCTGTTGCATATGGATCTTTGTGGGCCAATGCGTGTTGAAAGTCTTAGTGGCAAAAAGTACATCCTCGTTATTGTGGATGATTACTCTCGGTTTACATGGGTGAAATTTCTTAAAGCAAAAAATGAGGCACCTATTCATCATCGGATTTCTCAAGATGATTCAAGTGCGTCTCAACACTACTGTCCGACGCATTCGTACAGATAATGGAACCGAATTTGTGAATCAAATCTTGCGTGATTATTATGAAGAAGTTGGCATCTCTCATGAAACATCCATTGCACGCACTCCACAACAAAATGGTGTCGTTGAAAGGCGAAATCGCACACTTATGGAAGCTGCTCGAACGATGTTAATTTACGCAAAGGCTCCATTGTTTTTATGGGCAGAAGCAGTATCTACAGCAGTGTACACCCAAAACCGGTCATTAATTCGTAAACGCCATGGTAAAACACCTTATGAGCTTCTCCATGGAAAAGTACCAGATTTATCATATCTTCATGTATTTGGTTCTCTTTGCTATCCAAATAATGATGGTGACAATTTGGGAAAACTTCAACCAAAGGCTGATATTGGTATTTTCATTGGTTACGCCCCCGCAAAGAAGGCATATCGAATCTACAACCGTAACTCTCGCAAGATCCTCGAAACTATGAATGTTGATTTTGATGAGCTGACAGCAATGGCTTCTGAGCAAAGCAGCTCTGAACCCGCACTTCATGAAACGGGACCCAGTAACATTAGTTCTGGTCTTGTCCCAAACAACCCTACTTCATCATCATTTACACCACCTTCTAGGACTGAATGGGATACGTTGTTTCAACCGTTCTTTGATGAATTCTTTACTCCTCCAAGTATTGTTGCTCCAGAACGTGAGGTAATAGCTCCGGTAACCGAAGTTGTCGCTCCAGCAATCGTTGCACAATCAGACACATCTGCACCCACAATTGGTCAAGATATACCTTCAACGAGTAATTCTCAACCAACACAGGTAACAACTACCCATGTCATGCCTATTGATGATGAAGAGGATGATGATGATCACGATTTGGAATTCGCTCAAATGCGTGAACTTCCATTCTTTGGTGTACCAATTCCCGACCCTAATCAAGCCGGGTCGTCCACCTCAGAGGAAGCTCCTTCTACAGTTTACTCCAATCCACGGATTCGTGAACATGACAGCAAGTGGACAAAGGATCATCCTATAGATTCTATTATTGGTGACCCTAATCGTCCGGTATCCACACGAAGTCAGTTACAAGAAAGTGCAATGTTTTGTCACTTTGATGCTTTTCTCACTGAAGTTGAACCTAAGACATGGCAACAAGCTTTTACTCAATCATGTTGGATAGAAGCTATGCAAGAAGAACTTAATGAATTTCTACGTCTTGAAGTATGGGAACTTGTTTTAACACCCCCAAATTTACACGCAGCGGAATACATCTTTGGGTGCTAAACAATGATACAACAACACATAATTTATAAAGAACGACTCGAAAAGAGACGTTTTAGATTTATCGTTCCTAAAACATTTGTCAGAGTAGCGTAGTCCCAAGTAATCGTTACCAAAAGATAAGTTAAAACAACATATTGGTTTGTTTTGAAAATGGAACGATAAATAAATCAAAGAGTTTGAACAACAAAAGCAGTGCACAACTTCATTCCCCGTGACCTCCAAGCTTCCACTTCTTGATTACCTGAAATACATGTGAGTAAAACAATCAGCAAAAATGCCGAGTGAATCTATAGGTTTATGAAATCAATTTGAACACAAGTAAAGATTATAAGTTTGTGGCATGCTTATAAGCATCAAATAATAATTCGCATCAACAATAATAATTGTATATAGCATAAATTGCAATAAGCTCATGGAACCGAGCCCTTAGACACTCCCATATCAGTCTAATAAGACGAGAGATTTATTAATTGTCAGTTACCTCCAGATTATTGGTACATTGCCGTATACCTGACTTCTCAATACAATATGTCCAAACAGTGTGGAGGTCGGGCCTAAGCTTCTATGACAAGTCCACAAAAACTGAACCGGGGCGGCTTCCCCCATAGATCTATTAATTGTACTAGCGGTTAACCCATCACAGGTTAACTAACGGTCCATAATTGAGGTTTTAACAAAGGCAATCACTTAATGCAATTTAAAGGCAACCACGGGTCCATTCATAGAGGGACAAAGCATACCATAAAAATCTTGTGTTCTAAGTTTATAAAACATGTATTCCCCCTCGCGGGTTTAAAATCATTTAATAACTAGTATAAATCGAGGCTATAGACTCACCTTAGCCAATAGTGGTAATGAGACGATCGCCGACGATAGATGATGCCTTTCAAACACGAGAACCGCAACCTATCAAATGAGGTGCGTTCATTAATAATAGACTCGATAAATAAGCCATACATAAGAATATAAAACTCGACTCATAAAATCACGACAAAATCGAGAGAAAACGATACAAGTGATACTATTACACTCTCCTATATATTCATTTTATTATTCTACGCCTTTAATAAAAATCTGCCAGAACATACCGAATGTCCAAGCCGTTTTCCCATACTTAGACATATTAACTTTTTATGATACTACTCAGAGAACTCACTTACTATATTTAGAAAGTCCTCCCAAGAGCCAATCAAAAGATTTTACTTCTAAAGTTCCCTGCCCGACTCATCTTTGAATCACAAAATCCGGACAGTTTAGCGACCTTGTCTTACGAAACCATTTTGACCATTCTAAACAACTCCGTTTGTAAAACCGTCACTTGATTATAAAAATAGACTCAAAATGCTAAACTTGGAGCCTGAGAACAGCCCTTGAATCATTTTGAAACTCATTTTATAGTCCCCGAGATTCGATCCAAATATCGACAACAATTTTCGGATTGTGTCGACACTCGTCTCCCGGTACACGAAAATCAAACTAGTGTATCTTCCACCTCGTTTGGAGTTGGAAGGCCTACTTTATATCAAATCGAAGCTAACGAAATTCTCTACAACATAATCCCATCATATCATCCTATATTCAGACTTAAGACCCTCGAAAATAGCCTCAAACCTACTGTCCAAAATCACCTTTCAAAATCTCCCACAAAATCATGTTTTTGATCAAAACCAATCATTTTTATCATCAACCTGACATCCTAATATCACCATAAACCAATCCTAACACTTGTATCATCATCAAAATCAAAAACCCAAATATTAAAAATCAACTTTTTAACAAAAACATTGCAATAACATCATTTGATTATCACTAGTAATATATGCATGATCAAAATCTCCACCTAACAATAAAAAAAATAAAACTTGATGCATGTAAGTAAAAATGGTATCATTAGAATCACCTTTCAAAAATAGGAATGGGACTTTGCTTGGTTTCTCTTGGATCAAGCTAGAAAAAAAAGTGATGGTGATTTTAGGTGTTGATGGTGGATGGCTAAAAAGGAAAAGGAGGAGGGTGGAAGAAGTTTTTGGTTGAATGGATTTTATAATGAAAAATGCTAGTGGAGAAATTATATATAGTGTAGGTAGGGTGTAACTTGTAAATATTGGATAGTTTTGGACCAAAATAGAATAAAATAGTTTAAAAGGGTAGAAAATGTAAATTGTAAATTTTGAAATATTTACGAGACTCGGGTTTCGTAAAAATACTTTTTAAAAGTTTAAACGCACACGAAAAATAATAATATAACGACTCGATACGTAATTGAAACGATATCGTCGAAAGTATTAAATATCGAAACTATCGATAATAAAATATAAATTTTTTGGCATCCGTCGGTATCGCGATCACTATTAGTCCTCGTTACTTGTCAAAATAAAATATAATATTCAATATCGGTTTCAACTTAAACCATTAAGCATAATAGTATTTAATGTTATAAAATATTTCAAAATAATTGAAAATAGAATTAAATTATGACCTTATTTTTACGGGTTTTACATCCTCACCACCTTAAGGGAGCGACGTCCCATCGCAAAACTCGCCTCATACACGAGTTGTTCACTACCCGGAAGGATGAGGGCATTCCTTATAAAGAAGTCTTCACGTTCCTACGTGAATCTTGATCCACGATCTCCACTGGTTCTTTTACAAAACGTAACTTGTCGTCAAGTGGTATCTCACCAAAAAGGAATAAATAAATCCTTATCCACCAGTCACCCGTCAAGTTCAACACATGAAAATTTTATGAATCACACGAAGCTCATTCGACGACAAGAATAGGTGACAGGATTTTCGGGTAAGTCCAGTAAAAAGGGATGTTGCAATTTAAAGGATAGCCACTGGCCGGATAGCCATGGACACACATCAAAAAGAATTAACAAGAAAAACATTTTCGTCATCGGAGGGTGCTCACACGCGGGTCCTCACTCAAAAGATAATACAAAGACACCATCTCACTTTCGCCAACGCGCATTAAAGTCTCAATAAACATCGTCGTTGAAAGTCAAAAAGATATTACAGAATATATGTTCTACATGATCGGACGTCATCGGATGATGCCGTCTCAAGTTCTCACAACTTACGATCATTTGACTAGATTACATACCACATAAGTACATAAAAATAAAAGGTCGAACAATAACATCAAGTATAGATTTCCATCGTTAATCATCGAGAAAACCTTGAACGAACCCTTGATAATAACCACTTGATCACAAGAGTCTTTCCACTTGCGGTGTCGGCTTCAACATACTCCTCGAGGTCGTAATTAATTTATTAACTCCATTCATTAAGAGATTCGGTCCTCAATCATTTCACAAGTACACGCATAAATCCTGGTGACACTTATCGTTTCTCCTTATACACTGCTTCCCGAGATTCATTTAAAACTCAGAATAAAATAGTGATCTTCAATACGAGGAACAGAACGAGATAAAAATGAATTCAATAAACGCATAAACGGACAAGATGTGGTAAAATGATTTAAGGTTAACGATCAACGAGGGATCTCGAATCACGTAACCGTAAAACATAATAATTCACAATACTAGAAAAATAAGAGCGAAGAATGAATTATACATTATCATTAAAATAACATTTGTCACAATTATCCGTCCCGGATTTGGTATTACCTTAAAACTCAGTTGAGGTACTTTCTTGATAAAGATGATACATCAAAAATAGAAGTAAAATAGTTTCAAAATTTATTTGGTCGTCTTAAGAGGCTTTGAAAGAATGACATGAATTTATGTATAAACTCATATTGATGGTTACAATTAGAAAATATAATTTCCAAATTAAATCACTATTAGGAATATAAATTAAACTGGCAATTTCATTACATTAAAAGTAAAGTATGATAAGTCAATTAGTTCAAAAGGTAGAACATAATTTTATTTTAAACATTAGTTTCAGTTATACAAAATATGATGTATAAATTTGACCTTTTTCTTATGATAGTTATTTCTATAACTGAAAATCATTGGAAAAATATATAAACATAAAAATTTAATAATACGTTGTAGAAATACATAAAGGTGTTTATTATTTCAAAATAAACATAGGGTATATTTGGGTTTAAAATGTGACAAGATAATAAATGAATACGAATGGAAATAATGGTCAACAATTAGCACGAAATCAGCGGTACGAAAGAAAACGAAGCAAATGTCGTATGAATTCTTAAAGAGAATAATAAAATAAAGGCGTCGATGATAAGACGATAAGAATTAATAGATTAAACAAGTTGTCAATTTTGTTAGTGCGGTTGATGGTTCACCAATATCAGTTTGTTAACTTAGCGGTGGTCGTTACATGATCAGAAATAAGGTCCATACAAAAAAAAAATTTAATTAAAGAAAATTCCTAATAATCACTTGTAATTAAAACAAATCGAATGAACGATGTTAGTGTTTAAAGAGAGAAGTCAAAGCACGGTTCACAAGAGTGGATTTCGAGAAAAACGAGAGTGACGGACGTCATCCCGGATATACGGAAATCACTCTAGTGATAATTCATTATTCACGTGCGGAGACATTCCAAAGATCTACCCAGTCGCATAAAGAAAATTGGACGAGAAGGAAGGATAGAAAACATCGAGACTTTCAAGTCATTTATCAAGAGTTAGTACTTAGACGAACGGTCAAAAGAAATCAGTTATAAGACAAAATGAAGTAACAAGTGGAAAAACAATCATCGAGTAAAAACGTACTTAAAATCACGTAATTCGTTTATCGAAGGGTAAGAAAACATATGCGGATGCATAGAAATTATGCTACTTGCATAAAATATAAAGGTTTTCAAAACTTCTTTTCAATTTATTTCAATTTATTTATCTTTATCATAAATACAAGTAAAAAGTTGATTATTATCAAGATTTTTAAGGTGACTACTATTCAGCCTAGCATGGCTCCTTCTAAATTAAACATAGGTGATCAGGCCATGTATAATTTAGGGCTAGCAATGTAGTGCTCAGTTTCGTCGAAAAGTATTACGTTTCTTATGTTTATATATAAGCCATGCCATTTGTAAAATGGAATTTAAAAATAGTTTATAAATTTATAGGATACAAGTAATTTGTGAGATACTTAATAAGCAACTTTTAATCTTATGAAAACTATTTTATAAGACCAAAGTAAAGATAATTGGTGAAAATAATCGTAAAACAATATCAGATTTATCTATAATATAACATTATGACAACGTATAAAGTAGTCAAAGTATTGCAAAAAATGGCAAATAGTAGCTCATAAAACAACCAATGAAATGGTTACAAGTTGTTAAGTTTTCAAAGGGTTATAAGGTTTAGACGAAAGCGTCATGAGATACATGATAAGAATGTCAACGAAGAATGTGAAGGCAAAACTTCAGAACTCAACTCAAATCAGTGGAAGGTTAGAAGAAAACGAAAATAAAATAACATCGAATGACAAATGAGTCATATATATGAAAAGAATAAAACAATCCACATGTGTATTCATTGTAAGATACTCGACACAACATACTTTTAAGAAAATATATTATTCATTTTCAAATTACACCATTAATCTGGTAATAGCTAATCCTGTAATGTTTCTATTTTTAAACATTTTCACATGAAACTAGTATTAGTTATTTGTAAAATAATATTCGTTAAAATTTTACGATCTCAAATGAACTCAAAACTTCTTAGAAACGTTTAAAACCCATGTTCCGAATTTTCTATCAGATTTGACTTTTAAATATGAGCCGATTAATTGACCCGATAAACGACATCTTCAAGACTCAGAGTCTAAAGCATTTTGATGCAAAACGACGTTTTAGACGACTTTCTAGTTTTACCCGAGACCTGAAACCTAATGTAAAATGACCAAAATACCCCTGCAAGTTCTGTGCAGGTTTGACTATTTTATTTTAAAAACGCAGGTTTTACTTTTAAGTTTTGACCTGTTTATATTGCCCCTACAGTTTCTGCATAAAGTGTATTTTTCGACACTTCTTAACGGCTCAAAATATATACATATATACACACATGTCTTGTGGATTTTATAACAACGAAAAATAAATCTCGTAATGAGCATCAAATAAAATATAGCATGATCAATGACAGAAAATGGTTCAAGGTATTCAACACGAAATTTAGGAAGCAAGACGGTGAAAAACGTTCGTAATTTAGATTTCAAAATGCAATGTAGGCAAATCTCCTTGGTGCCACGATTGTCAAAAACACATAAACATAACGAGAAAAGAATGGAACATTCATAGGTTGCGTTCCGAGAGCAAGAAGGTTAATGAAAAACAAATGATACAATTTTATATAAGTAAAGTCGTATTCCAATTCTAGCGCCATAATCTAGACGATGATTTATAAAATAACGATGACGTTACCGAAATATAAGTGAACAATACATTTCAGAGTCGATACATATAAATGTCAACGAATTAAATCTTCGCATGTCGTGTAAAACGATAATAAAAATCAACAAAATATTATAAAAAACCATGGTATTATTCAACACTATTTTAAGAAATGTTTCAAAATGTATGACTCACACGATAGCGGTTAGTCTATTCCAAGGACACATTGAGCTACACAATGGTCTAGAGATTACGTTAAAAGACGTCCAAGAACAAATAGCCGGAAGACGATTTGAATATCTATATAGATATCACAAAGGGTTAAACAATGAAAGTAACGCGCGTAGATGAAGTTATGTAAGGTCATAATATAAAATTTTTGCATAAAGGCAATTTAAATACTTCAAAAATAAATACAGAAAGATCTTGAAAATTCAATGTATTTATTTAAGTTAATCATTAATAAATGATAAACTTTTATCTAAAAGTTTAACGACATAAATATATATCGATAAAGGATTATAGTATTTATTTAGAAATATTTAGCAATAAGGCATACATAATAATGTATACTAAAATTGTAATCCCAGAAGTAGCTTGAACCTGAAGTCACGCGAAATCATGTGCACCGACTCTTTGAAAAATAAAACCGACAGTTATAGTTTAGGTTTTTAGAAAAAGACCTAGTTCTCTATAACTCATGGCTCTGGTACCAATCTTTAACACCCTCAAATTTACACGCAGCGGGATACATCTTTGGGTGCTAAATAATGATACAACAACACATAATTTATAAAGAACGACTCGAAAAGAGACGTTTTAGATTTATCGTTCCTAAAACATTTGTCAGAGTAGCGTAGTCCCAAGTAATCGTTACCAAAAGATAAGTTAAAACAACATATTAGTTTGTTTTGAAAATGGAACGATAAATAAATCAAAGAGTTTGAACAACAAAAGCAGTGCACAACTTCATTCCCCGTGACCTCCAAGCTTCCACTTCTTGATTACCTGAAATACATGTGAGTAAAACAATCAGCAAAAATGCCGAGTGAATCTATAGGTTTATGAAATCAATTTGAACACAAGCAAAGATTATAAGTTTGTGGCATGCTTATAAGCATCAAATAATAATTCGCATCAACAATAATAATTGTATATAGCATAAATTGCAATAAGCTCATGGAACCGAGCCCTTAGACACTCCCATATCAGTCTAATAAGACGAGAGATTTATTAATTTTCAGTTACCTCCAGATTATTGGTACATTGCCGTATACCTGACTTCTCAATACAATATGTCCAAACAGTGTGGAGGTCGGGCCTAAGCTTCTATGACAAGTCCACAAAACTGAACCGGGGCGGCTTCCCCCATAGATCTATTAATTTTACTAGCGTTTAACCCATCATAGGTTAATTAACGGTCCATAATTGAGGTTTTAACAAAGGCAATCACTTAATGCAATTTAAAGGCAACCACGGGTCCATTCATAGAGGGACAAAGCATACCATAAAAATCTTGTGTTCTAAGTTTATAAAACATGTATTCCCCCTCGCGGGTTTAAAATCATTTAATAACTAGTATAAATCGAGGCTATAGACTCACCTTAGCCAATAGTGGTAATGAGACGATCGCCGACGATAGATGATGCCTTTCAAACACGAGAACCGCAACCTATCAAATGAGGTGCATTCATTAATAATAGACTCGATAAATAAGCCATACATAAGAATATAAAACTCGACTCATAAAATCACGACAAAATCGAGAGAAAACGATACAAGTGATACTATTACACTCTCCTATATATTCATTTTATTATTCTACGCCTTTAATAAAAATCTGCCGGAACATACCGAATGTCCAAGCCGTTTTCCCATACTTAGACATATCAATTTTTTATGATACTACTCAGAGAACTCACTTACTATATTTAGAAAGTCCTCCCAAGAGCCCATCAAAAGATTTTACTTCTAAAGTTCCCTGCCCGACTCATCTTTGAATCACAAAATCCGGACAGTTTAGCGACCTTGTCTTACGAAACCATTTTGACCATTCTAAACAACTCCGTTTGTAAAACCGCCACTTGATTATAAAAATAGACTCAAAATGCTAAACTTGGAGCCTGAGAACAGCCCTTGAATCATTTTGAAACTCATTTTATAGTCCCCGAGATTCGATCCAAATATCGACAACAATTTTCGGATTGTGTCGACACTCGTCTCCCGGTACACGAAAATCAAACTAGTGTATCTTCCACCTCGTTTGGAGTTGGAAGGCCTACTTTATATCAAATCGAAGCTAACGAAATTCTCTACAACATAATCCCATCATATCATCCTATATTCAGACTTAAGACCCTCGAAAATGGCCTCAAACCTACTGCCCAAAATCATCTTTCAAAATCTCCCACAAAATCATGTTTTTGATCAAAACCAATCATTTTTATCATCAACCTAACATCCTAATATCACCATAAACCAATCCTAACACTTGTATCATCATCAAAATCAAAAACCCAAATATTAAAAATCAACTTTTTAACAAAAACATTGCAATAACATCATTTGATTATCACTAGTAATATATGCATGATCAAAATCTCCACCTAACAATAAAAAAAAATAAAACTTGATGCATGTAAGTAAAATGGGTATCATTAGAATCACCTTTCAAAAATAGGAATGGGACTTTGCTTGGTTTCTCTTGGATCAAGCTAGAAAAAAAAGTGATGGTGATTTTAGGTGTTGATGGTGGATGGCTAAAAAGGAAAAGGAGGAGGGTGGAAGAAGTTTTTGGTTGAATGGATTTTATAATGAAAAATGCTAGTGGAGAAATTATATATAGTGTAGGTAGGGTGTAACTTGTAAATATTGGATAGTTTTGGACCAAAATAGAATAAAATAGTTTAAAAGGGTAGAAAATGTAAATTGTAAATTTTGAAATATTTACGAGACTCGGGTTTCGTAAAAATACTTTTTAAAAGTTTAAACGCACACGAAAAATAATAATATAACGACTCGATACGTAATTGAAACGATATCGTCGAAAGTATTAAATATCGAAACTATCGATAATAAAATATAAAATTTTTGGCATCCGTCGGTATCGCGATCACTATTAGTCCTCGTTACTTGTCAAAATAAAATATAATATTCAATATCGGTTTCAACTTAAACCATTAAGCATAATAGTATTTAACGTTATAAAATATTTCAAAATAATTGAAAATAGAATTAAATTATGACCTTATTTTTACGGGTTTTACACTTGTCCCATGCCCGAATCAAGTGCAGTTACTCACTTTGAAATGGGTTTACAAGGTGAAACTCGATGAGTTAGGCGAAATATTGAAGAACAAAGCTCGACTAGTAGCTCGTGGATACAAGCAATTATTGGGCATCGACTTTATGGAATCCTTTGCACCTGTTGCCCGTTTGGAAGCTATTAGACTATTCCTCGCTTATGCAGCCCATATGAATATGATCGTCTATCAGATGGATGTAAAGACGGCATTTCTTAATGGTGAACTCAAGGAAGAGGTCTATGTTCAACAACCGGATGGTTTTGTGAATCCTAATTATCCTAATCATGTGTACAAGCTTAAGAAGGCTGTCTATGGGTTGAAGCAAGCTCCTCGCGCATGGTACGATCTTTTGTCACAATTCCTCATTACACAAGGCTTCGCAAAAGGCAAGGTGGATCCTACGTTGTTCATTCAGAAACGAGGTAAAGATATGATTATGGTACAAATATATGTTGATGATATTATATTTGCAGCCACGACCCAAACCTTATCCGACGAGTTTGGGACACTCATGTCTTCCAAGTTTAAGATGTCAATGATGGGCAAGGTATCATTCTTCTTAGGTCTTCAGATATCTCAAAGTCCCAGAGGCATCTTTATCAATCAATCCAAGTATGCCCTTGAATCGCTTAAGAAGTATAAGATGGAATCTTGCGACCCCGTGGATACTCCAATGTTGGAACGAACTAAGCTTGATGCAGATCCACATGGAGTTGCCGTTGATCCGACACTTTATCGTTGAATGATCGGTACTCTTCTGTATATCACAGCCAGTCGGCCTGATCTTCAGTTTGCTATATGTATGTGTGCCAGGTATCAAACAAGGCCTACTAAGTTACACTTAGCTACTGTTAAAAGGATCTTTCGATATCTTAAAGGAACCATTAATCGGGGACTTTGGTATTCGAAGGACTCTTCTATTTCACTAATGGCATATGTAGATGCGGATCACGCGGGTTGTCAAGATACAAGGCGTAGCACGAGTGGAACTTTGCAACTACTAGGAGATCGACTAATCAGTTGGGCATCAAAAAGGCAGAAAAGCGCTGCAATTTCAAGTACGGAAGCAGAATACATAGCTATGTCTGGTTGCTGTGCTCAAATTCTTTGGATGAGATCGCAATTAACCGACTATGGTCTAGGTTTCAACAAAATTCCGATGTACTATGACAACAAGAGTGCAATTGCCTTATGCTGCAACAATGTTCAATTCTCCCGGTAGAAGCATATTGACATTCGCTACCACTTCATCAAGGAGAAAGTGGAAAATGGAGTAATCGAGCTTTACTTTGTCCGATCTGAGTATCAATTGGCGGATATTTTCACGAAGGCTTTAGATAGCGCTCGAATTGAATTTTTGGCCGACAAGCTAGGAATGAGAACCTTCTCGCCTGAGACTCTAAAGGAACTAGCAGATGAAGCGAAAGAATAGTCTTGGTAAAACTATTCTCCGTATCCTTGGTGATCATCTGTATATATTGTTTATATTTTTTACAAAAGCAAAATACAAAAATATAAAACCATATAAAAACCATAAAAACTGAAAAATCTAGAAAAATCCAAAAATATTTTTTACTTTATTTTTCAAAGGCATGTCTTTTGGTACGATATTATTTACGGCCTTAGAAATGTTGATTAATATTGACACGACGCCATAAATAGAGTTCGTACAAAAGTTGTAAATATTTCATAAAACATGCCTAAATGGCTTGTAGTTATTTCAGACTGCAACCCGTTTTTCACATTAAAGTCAAGTATTTCTTATGAAAGCTTTGGCTCACAACGGGAATTAATTTTCTCGGGCAAGGTTTACTTTAAAACCTTGTAAGGGATCAAGTTTACTTTATAACTTGGTCTAACACAAATCTATGTACGTTTCAGTGCATTTATTTGTTAAAACAAGAGAAGTCTTGTTTTTATGAAGCTATCATCTCTACAACCATAGCAATCTACAATTGGTATCTATATACTCGACGATGCGACTACTCAACCGACGACTACAGCTCTTTCAGTAGAACACGGGTCAACAATTGAGGGGGAGCAATTGTCAAGCATTCAGAATCTTCGATGCCGAACGTGCCAAGCTCACTAACTGGTGTCAAGACAACAATACCAATCGTACACGTGGTGTCAAGAGATGACTTCAGAAGTGACGAGGCGACCAACATATGCTGACAAGAACCATTTGATCTTATCATATGATGTTCTCATCTATCAGGTCCAACCTTGTCAATTCTTTTTAATATGGTGAATATATGATCATGTTACAATTCGATACCATATCTCTTACATTTGGTATCATGAAGATTAAACGGACTTGCATTTTTCTTCCCAAAACCTTTGTTAAAACTTCATTAAATCAATTGATATTAAAAACATCGATTGGGTTAATATTTTTAATATGGGGGAGAAAATGTGATTTAATATGGGATATTATCACAAATGGTTTGACTTAATGTGCTGGCTCATCCCGACATATGCGAAATGTTTTCGAATATCGTGGCATATGTTAAGGGGGAGCAAAACGGATTTGCATATCAAAATGGATTTTCATGGTGACATATACTTACCCGAAACCCATTTATTTCACGACGATGAAGATTGTGGTGACATAAGGATGGTAGGATAGGTTAAGTCCTATGATTCTTCCAGAACCGGAGGAATCTTCCCAAGGACATTCCATAGCTAGAAATAGTAGTCCTTAGGAAAGTTGGAGAAAGATTGTGAACGTAGCTGAATGCCGACCAAGTACTTAAGTTAGCACTGGAACAATCACAACAAGGTGCTAGTTATGACGTATTGGTAAGCATTGAAGGGGTTGAAGAATGAAAAAGAATTGTAAAGATAAAGGGTGTAAAGAAAGAAGCCCTCCTTACAACTTTAGGCAGAAACCGGGTCAACACATATGCTATTAAGATCATTTTAATGATGCTCGATATTGAAGATAGACATCATGGACCTAGTGATGCAATGCACAACCCATCCCAGCTAACTCAGATATCTCTCAAAAGGTATTTGTTTTAATCACACGGAGACAACACGTTATCTATCGATTTATTCACTCCGAATAAATTGGTATTGAAATGGTGGCACTCCTCTCCAGCCTCCGATCACTAAAATCCAAAATGCACGATCGAGTCTAGAGCCATTTGAGATCATCAAATATCTCATTAGGACACACTTTCATATTTCCTTGCTTCTTCACACACTGTGAAAGTAAGAAAGATCTTAAGAGTCCTACGCAAAATCTTCATGATCTTGCCTGAACATCCGAGTAATACGAAAGTATTTACAATGAAGATGGAAATCCTTCTTGAGAGAACATCAAAAAGCTCATGGTAGGTGACTTGTGCGATTCTTTATGAATCAAACTTGTGATAACTGGAAAGCAACAGTGGTTTAATTCTTAGCTGAACTTAAACACGTTCCAGGCCTCTACGCAATATTTCAGTGATCTTTCCAGAACACTCAGAGTGATACCTTAGTGTTCACGGTGATGAGTGGAAATCCTTCTAGTGTTAACCTCAAACAGCACTTGGTAGGTAACTTGCAAGATTCTATACGAATCAAGCTCGTGACAACTGGAAAGCAACGATGGTGCGGTTCTTAATTGAATTTCACTTGTTCCAGGAACATGAATTGACGGCTTCAAATCATGCGGATATTATTATCCAAATGATTCACTCTTTATGTTCGCAGTCAGCTTTGGACGGTCGAATAAAGAGAACGGGTTTACCCGCGAAATCCTGTCAGGAAGTTACTTAATTGAAACTATCCGTCACGGGTACGATATCTAATATCGTCCAACGGTCTTCACCGGCCGGAGGTAAAATGCTACCGAATTAGAATGAAATGTTCAAAGCCATTTCGTTCGTGTCTACTTATGTTGCGGCATTTGAAGACGGTGGCGTTGCGGGATCCAAGAAGAAGTCGTCCCCGCATGCTTATACTTTATGCACTTAATATCTCATTTAATTCAAGAAAGCCTAAAAGTTAAGTCTTCCGCTGCATCGAACTCTGAAGCTTTCAAGAATTACGAAGGTATAAGTATGTGGGACGTGAGGTCACAAAGAGGCGAAGATCACAAGTAATGGATGCACGAGATCAAGGCAAGAGATTAATTCTCAAGATTGATATCAAAGATGACATCAACATGTTCACCTGAAAAGAAAAAGAAAAGAAAAACGAAGACTACGAGCTCAAGACAAGCATAGTATGCTAGGTTTATCTCATTATTGTAACTTGGGTTATGCCCTTGTTTGGAGTGACCTCCCTTAGGGGGGAGATTGTTGGAAATACGTTTTTACGTATTTAGGAAGATTCGGTCACTCCGACAATATATTAAGTAGTAGCTCGTAGTCTAAATATCTTTATTAAACAAACAAAGTCAAGCCTAGCCTACAACATGTGTAGGCCGGCCCAACAATGTAAGCCCAAGCCCATCACAAGGCTTGGGTATATAAACCCTCTCCTTAGATGGAGAGGGTGGTGTGGTTTCATTATTTTACACATAGTAAACATTGGTTTCTCTCTCTAAGTGTGTGTGTAATCCACCATCTCTCTATCTCTTTCTCTCTCTAAAAGCATAAGCAAGATTTACAATCCTATAATTTTCTCGGGCAAGGTTTACTTTAAAACCTTGTAAGGGATCAAGTTTACTTTATAACTTGGTCTAACACAAATTTATGTACGTTTCAGTGCATTTATTTGTTAAAACAAGAGAAGTCTTGTTTTTATGAAGCTATCATCTCTACAACCATGCTATCTACAATTGGTATCTACATACTCGACGATGCGACTACTCAACTAACGACTTCAGCTATTTCGATAGAACACGGGTCAACAATTGAGGGGGAGAAACTGTCAAGCATTCAGAATCTTCGATGCCGAACGTGCCAAGTTCACAAGTTGGTGTCAAGACAACAATACCAATCGTACATGTGGTGTCAAGAGATGACTTCAGACGTGACGAGGCGACCAACATATGCTGACAAGAACCATTTGATCCTATCATATGATGTTCTCATCTATCAGGTCCAACCTTGTCAATTCTTTTCTAATAGGGTGAATATGTGATCATGTTAACAATCGGTATCATATCTCATGCGTTTGATATCATGAAGATAAAATGGACTTGCATTTTTCTTCCCAAAACCTTTGTTAAAACTTCATTAAATCAATTGATATTAAAAACATCGATTGGGTTAATATTTTTAATATGGAGGAGAAAATGTGATTTAATATGGGATATTATCACAAATGGTTTGACTTAATGTGCTGGCTCATCCCGACATGTGCGAAATGTTTTCGAATATCGTGGCATATGTTAAGGGGGAGCAAAACGGATTTGCATATCAAAATGGATTTTCATGGCGACATATACTTACCCAAAACCCATTTATTTCACGACGATGAAGATTGTCGTGACATAAGGATGGTAGGATAGGTTAAGTCCTATGATTCTTCTAGAACCGGAGGAATCTTCCCAAGGACATTCCATAGCTAGAAATAGTAGTCCTTAGGAAAGATGGAGAAAGATTGTGAACGTAGCTGAATGCCGACCAAGTACTTAAGTTAGCACTGGAACAATCACAACAAGGTGCTAGTTATGACGTATTGGTAAGCATTGAATGGGTTGAAGAATGAAAAAGAATTGTAAAGATAAACGGTGTAAAGAAAGAAGCCCTCCTTACAACTTTAGGCAGAAACCGGGTCAACACATATGCTATTGAGATTATTTTAATGATTCTCGATATTGAAGACAGACATCATGGACCCAGTGATGCAATGCACAACCCATCCCAGCTAACTCAGATATCTCTCAAAAGGTATTTGTTTTAATCACACGGAGACAACACGTTATCTATTGATTTATTCACTCCGAATAAATTGGTATTGAAATGGTGGCACTCCTCTCCAGCCTCCGATCACTAAAATCCCAAATTCACGATCGAGTCTAGAGCCATTTGAGATCATCAAATATCTCATTAGGACACACTTTCATATTTCCTTGCTTCTTCACACACTGTGAAAAGTAAGAAAGATTTCAAGAGTCCTACGCAAAATCTTCATGATCTTGCCTGAACATCCGAGTAATACGAAAGTATTTACAATGAAGATGGAAATCCTTCTTGAGCGAATATCAAAAAGCTCATGGTAGGTGACTTGTGCGATTCTTTATGAATCAAACTTGTGATAACTGGAAAGCAACAGCTGTTTAATTCTTAACTGAATTTAAACACGTTCCAGGCCTCTACGCAATATCTTAGTGATCTTGCCAGAACACTCAGAGTGATACCTTAGTGTTCACGGTGATGAGTGGAAATCCTTCTAGTGTTAACCTCAAACAGCACTTGGTAGGTAACTTGCAAGATTCTATACGAATCAAGCTCGTGGCAACTAGAAAGCAACGATGGTGCGGTTCTTAATTGAATTTCACTTGTTCCAGGAACATGAAATGACGGCTTCAAATCATGTGGATATTAATATCCAAATGATCACTCTTTATGTTCGCAGTCAGCTTTGGACGGTCGAATAAAGAGAACGGGTTTACCCGCGAAATCCTGTCAGGAAGTTACTTAATTGAAACTATCCGTCACGGGTACGATATCTAATATCGTCCAACGGTCTTCACCGACTGGAGGTAAAATGCTACCGATTTAGAATGAAATGTTCAAAGCCATTTCGTTCGTGTCTACTTATGTTGCGGCATTTGAAGACGGTGGCGTTGCGGAATCCAAGAAGAAGTCGGCCCCGCATGCTTATACTTTATGCACTTAATATCTCATTTAATTCAAGAAAGCCTAAAAGTTAATTCTTCCGCTGTATCAAGCTCTGAAGCTTTCAAGAATTACAAAGGTATAAGTATATGGGACATGAGGTCACTAAGAGGCGAAGATCACAAGTGATGGATGCACGAGATCAAGGCAAGAGATTAATGCTCAAAGATTGATATCAAAGATCACATCAGCATGTTCACCAGAAAAGAAAAAGAAAAGGAAAGACGAAGACTACGAGCTCAAGACAAGCATAGTATGCTAGGTTTATCTTATTATTGTAACTTAGGTAATGCCCTTGTTTGGAGTGACCTCCCTTAGGGGGAGATTGTTGGAAATACGTTTTACGTATTAAGAAGGATCGGTCACTACAACGATAGTCCAAGTAATAGCTCGTAGATTAGTTACGTGTCTTTACTTAACAAACAACATCAAGCCTAGCCTACAACATGTGTAGGCCGGCCCAAATGTAAGCCCACGCCCATGACAAGGGCTTGGGTATATAAACCCTCTCCTTTGATGGAGAGGGTGTGTGGTTAATCATTTTTCACATAGTTCTCTTTAAGTTTCTCTCTCTAAAAGTGTGTAATCCACCATCTTTCTATCTCTTTCTCTCTCTAAAACATAAGCAAGATTTACATATCCAACAATCTATTAGGGTGATTCTCTCATTAACTACTTGTGAAGATTACGAGTTGGAACAACTTGGTGTGAAGAGGGCATTTTTGCATGGTAATCTTGAAGAAACCATTAATATGAGGCAGACGCTTGGTTTTGAAGAAGGAACAGGCAACAAGGTATGTTTGTTGAAGAAAACTCTTTACGATTTAAGCAGTCTCCAAGGCAGTGGTACAAACAGTTTGATGTGTATATGGTTAGAAATGGGTTTAGCCGTAGCAGCTATGATAGTTGTGTTTACTTCAAGGATTTTGCACCAGGTATGTACATATATCTATTGTTGTATGTAGATGATATGTTGATTACTTGTAAAAGCAAGTCTGAGATCGAATATACCAAGGGACTATTGCGAAAGGAGTTTGATATGAAGGAACTTGGTCCAACTAGGAAGATACTTGGTATGGAGATTATCAGGGATAGGGGTAACCCAACCCTGAAGGTGTCTCAGTCGGGATATGTGCGGAAAATTTTGAATAACTATAGAGTGGATAATGGCAAGTTGGTATATGTGCCATTGGGAGCACACTTCAAGGTATCTTTGAAGGATTGTCTGTCGAGTGACTAGGATGTGGAAAGAATGAGTAAGGTCCCATATGCGAATGTTGTAGGTAGTTTAATGTAATTGATGGTTTGCACTAGACCGGATATTGCGTATGCTGTTAGCATTGTGAGCAGGTATTTGGCGAATCCAGGTAAAAATCACTAGGAAGCGGTGAAGTGGATTTTGAAGTACTTGAAGGGCACTGTTGATGTAGGTCTAGTGTATGGTAGAGATCAAGGGAAGCACGTGGATGTTGACAGTTTCGTGGATAGCGATTATGCTAAAGACCCTAACAAGGGTAAGTCGATAACCGGGTTCGTGTTTATGTTACATGGTTGTGTTGTGAGTTGGAAAGCAACTCTGCAGCATGTTGTTGCATTGTCTACTATAGAGGCGGAGTATATGGCGCTTACGGAAGCTGTTAAGGAAAGCATTTGGCTTAAAGGTCTACTAATCGAGCTGGGAATAAACCTAAGATATCACTTCATCAGGGAGATCGTAGAATCTAAAGAGATTGAAGTGGTAAAGGTAGGCATGGAGGATAATGCATATGACGCGTTTACAAAGGTGGTTCCAAGTCCGAAGTTCAAGTATTTCATGGAGATACTTGGTGTCAGGGTTAACTAGTCTTGTCACTAAGGTGGAAATTGTTAATCTACTAGTTTACAATTCTAGTTATTATTTGATTAGGTTTCTTTCCTTATGTTATGTAAGTGTGTCTAGTGGGCTTGACCTGAGTTTGTAACTGACCCCCTCACCCTATAAAAGGAGGTGAGGGGGTGATGCACTAGACACACCAATTTCTATTCTTTCTTGTAACGATCTATATTAATAAAAGTAAATCGTTCGCTACCTTTGTAGTGTTCGTTCTTCTGGGTTTAGTTTGTAGCAACCCTGTGATCTTCTTTTAAGGGTTTTAGGGTTCCGCATATCGATCTTCAGGTTTGTTGGTGTCGATTCCAACAGAAATTTACATAAATTTTCGAAATTTCGAAAATAATTTTGATATTAGTGAATAATAGGCCCAAACTCGGTTTGTGGGTTTGGGGTATCTAGGGTTTTACCAATATATATAGGGGATAAATAAAACATAATACCGATGGGTTTTATATTGACTAACATGGTATCAGGTCATACCTCAATCCTCAACCTACACAATCGAGCGAAACCATGGCTGACGTGTATGCTCAGCTTAACAATGATGTAAATGAGAGCTATGAGATCACGTCCATGCGAATAATGATCTAGATCATGAGAGCTATGAATACTTGTATGATCAAGCGCTTAAGGGAAAAGAAAAAACCTACATTGTAACTGCTGATTGGATCTGTTTATGTTATTATTTTTTTATTATTAAAAGTTATTTGATTTGTTTTGTTGGTGAAAAAAAGTTACGTTTTTGTTTAAATTGTTTTTTTTGTTTTTTTTTCTTGCAAATCTAGGTATCAAGCTTCGAGACGACTTTTGGTTTTCGGCCGATAGATATAGGTTCAGTATGTCATCTTTTAAAAGACAAACATACCTTGAGTCTGCTGCATTTCGACCGATAGATATAGGTTGAGTCTGCCATAGTTGACAATTAGATATACCTTGAGTCTGCCGCGTTTCGGCCGATAGATATAGGTTGAGTCTATCATCCGTTGACAAATAGATATACCTTGAGTCTGACGCGTTTTGGCCGATTGATATAGGTTGAGTCTGCATCATTGATAGATAGATATTCCTTGAGTCTGCCGTGTTTTGCAAATTACAAATAGATATATGTTGAGTTTGTCATTGTCGACAGATAGATATACCTTGAGTCTACATGAATCGTTTTTATTTTCTTAGTTTTTTTTCTTTGATCTAAGCTTTCGCGATTTCGTCGCTCGGACTGCGGTGGAGTATTAGTGAATAATATACCCAAGTCCGGTTTATAAGTTTAGGATATCTAGGGTTTTACCACTATATAAAGGGGATGAATAATAAATAATACTAATAGGGTTTTACATTGTCTAACAAAAAGATGTTTGCACAACAATCCTAAGCAACAACCTACATTGTGGTCATTCTTAAATCTTTGTCAACTATACAAGAGAAAAAAATGCTTTACTGCAAGTGACTGCAGTCACAACAATATTCGGTAGAATGTTTAATATGTTTCTCTTTCCCTCCAACAAAGGGAATTGTGACCGTGTTGATTCAAAGCTACCAAATAACATCAAAGTTAACAGTAAAACTCTTAAGACCAATCGGATGCTAAAAAAAGTACCATTGTGTATGTAATAGATGTTTGTAAAGATTTCATAAATTCTAGTCCAAGCTTGAGAGTGCTTAAGTTTGTTGATCTGGAATGTGCAACAAGAAACTTTAGTCAAGGTTTGCACTCGGGTTTGGGCCATTTTATTGTCTAATAATAAGTTGGAGGATATGTCGTAGACTACATACGAGTGATACTAACCATAATAAAAGGTGGAGGGCATGAATTCCCTAGCTACCCATCGACAGAGTCAGTAAAAGGGTTGGAGGATGCTCCCCCACCCCCTTAACCGGCCAACTAGCCTACCTTATATTATATAGCTTGAAAAAATTATGATGCATTTGATTAACAGGGAAAACATGAGAATGACATATTTATAAATGGAGGATGAAGTATAGTTGGTATGACTATGAGAAAGAATAGATGTATATATAGTTCATGAAATAAATTATGAATATAAAGGATTGAAAGTTAGTGTCTGGGATTGCTTATCAAAAATAGATTATGGATTTTGAAAATTGATAATTAGATAATGAGCTTTTATAAAATGTAATTATGAATATAGTGTTTGGATTTGATTATGTTGATAAGAAGATAATTAATTTTTATATTGTTTCACAAAATTTATTATTTTAAAATTTATGAGTAATTTTAGTAAAACAGACAGATACATATCTAAGCTAGATCTATACGTAAAGTAAATAAGAAAGGTAATATACTAATATGGGTATTAAGCTTGCTATAAGTGGGCCATATGCAAGTTAAGTCCTTGCGTTTTGGAAAAAGTAGCTCACCATCAGATTATGCAAAATCACATTTTGATGAATTCAAAACGCAAATAATTCATTACTCCCTCTGTTCCATAATAAGTGTCCACTTGAATTTTTTTTAATCTTTGACCATAAATATTTTTATTTGTGTTATATAATACTTGATAAAATTTATACCAATGAAAATACATTTTAAAACCGAATAAATTCATATAACTTTCATCAAGTATTATATAATACAATAAAAATATTTATGGTCAAATTTCAATAACAAACACTTGGAATATTTCATTGTGGACACTTAATGTTAACTTAAGATTCACTAGTAACACAGGTAAAGATCCGGAGGTCGGGGAGGATTGAACAAGTGTTTAGCCATTTGTAGAGAGAGAGAGATACTAGAAACTATGTGTATTTTAAGTGAGAGAAAGGAAAACAAGAAAATGACAATCCTCACCCCTCCATGGAAGTATAGAGGGTTATATATAGCTCGGGACTTGAACTAACTTACATGTGACAATATTAGTCCATGCAAGTCCCGAATATGTAAACTATTGTAATTCCGTTAGTCACTCACATTTTAGGGCTAACAATCTTCCCCCTGTATGGAGACATACGAAATTACTTACAATGTTCCTAACAAGTACAAATATAACAATAATATGACAGTTTTAAAGTGCTTCCAGTGCTGAGGATGATGTCATTGTCTTCATGTCTTCAAAGAAACTTGTACCCTGGTTTGAATCCTCTTTTTCTTTACTTGTTGAGGAACCATTGTGTTTTGTATGAACTGGATTAACTTCCCCCAATTCCTACTCCGTGTATTGAAAAACTTTCTTCATAGACTTCTTTTTTACGAAGCTTTGAATCAACTTCCCCCAAACCAATATCCATATCTTGAGCAGAATCTGTAGCTTGAACAATCTTCTATATTTGACATTTAAATTGCACAATGGAATTTTGTAGAAAAAGAAGCAAACCACACCAAGTAACTGCTACCTTGACATTTTTGGTATTCATGATTATGCATTTGGGGGAACATGCAAGAAATAAGCAACAAATCTTCTCACTCTTGTAGAATAATTCCCCCTTGAAAGTTGAACTAAGTACTTAAAAGTACATGTTTTTCCCCATGATGGTTACAAACACTCGGAAGCATCATCTGACGTGTATGCTCAGAATCGCAGGATGTTCTTGTCAAAAGTATGATGGTTAAGAACTCTCGGAAGCATCATCTGACGTATACGTTCAGAATCACGAGATGTTCTTGTCAAAAGCAAAAATCTTCATAGTTAAGAAAGATCGAGAAACGATGAAAGATTTACTTAGACTATGAAGTATCTTTGTTGGCATTTTGTAGCTCAAATTTCTCGTGAGAATTTTTGTTGATCACACCTCTACTCACTTACTCTCTGGATAAACTGACCAACCTCATATTTTTCGGCTATCTGTAGTGACCACTGGTGAAGTAAACCTGATATTCCAAACTTGAAACTGAAGTACAATTCCCCAAATTTGTGAGCTTGCACTTTTGTTGATTGACGAACGGTGTAGAGAAAATTCTATAGGTACCTTTTACATAAAAGAAGAGAGAAGTATAAGATGTAAAACACCTCTTGAAATACCCACAACTACAGGTGAGTGACACTGAGCACTACAACATAACTCCTATAAGTGATAGTTGTCCATGTCGTCGACCATCCACCACTTGACATTGGAAACTAGATAATTCAAGTCCCAATCATAAACGCTCAAGCGAATCATCAATTGATAGACTAGATTTGAAGAAAATAGAAAGAAGGATCGATGATGAATTAAGTAAACGCCTTTGTAAAATCCCACTTCAAATTAAAATAAGAAATACCACATCCACTTTGTAATCATTTGACGGTCTTTGCTCCGAATACTAGCCGTTTGACATTTTAAGTGAATCTTGAAAAAGGATCGTTTTTGTGTTTATTTGTTTTTGTCATCGTGTTTGTTGTGTTTATATTTGTTTGAGTGTCGTTAACTAGAAAACAAACGATGACTAAAAATTGAAAAAGTCGTTAACGTCGTCTAGCTAACTTTACTTCGAAGCCCAAAGTCAGTCATATACCCAACTGATGCGTGGATCAACCTCCGCGATGAGGTCGTCGAAATTTGATCGAAATGAATACTTAGAAACCATATATCCATTAATAGGCTCGTTCGACATTCTCAATCAAATACAACATATATCCAAATCATCTAATAAACATATCCTAGTTGCCAATAATCCAATATTACAAAATCAATGCTACTATGTTCGAGCATTGTTTAACCACAACCAAATCCAATGTCTGCCCATAGTCAAATTATACTCGGTCCATGATAAAATAGGTTACCAAAACATTGAGGCCCATCAAAATGAAATAATATTCAGACCACTAGTAAAAAAACGATTGTTAGCCCAAGACATCTACCCTAATTCATAGGGTTATATAGAAGCAAGATTAACCTAAAAGTTCTCATAGTAACATAATCTCATATATCATTATCTCTCCACCCCCATATATGTTTTCTAGTAAACTCAGCCACAAAAACCATCAATCTTTTCTCATCTAAACACAAAATCAAACCAAATCAAATCCATCTCAGACGAAGTTTCTAATAAGATTAATCACTTCCCATCCACAAATATATAGTACCGATTCTTTTTGCAAACGATTTGACAATATGAACACGAATGGTTTTCGATCTGCTTATGAACCATGCACAAACGAACAAACCATGCCATAAAAAACAAACCCCACGAATACCCTTGGATATTGAATGATCAAATTGATTCTATGATTTGTTTGATCATACGAACCATGCCAGAAGAAGAGGAGAGCCAAGAAGTATTCGAATGACAAGATCCATGAAATGGGTCTCGGGTAGGTGTGGACTAATAGATGATTTGAATTTTTTGTGATATCAGTTGAAACGAAAAGATATTGTAACAATCTTGTTATAATTCTCACTTCAATTCGAATATAGAAAGGATGGTTATAATCATCTACATGGATCAGTGATGGTGTTTCTTTCGTGAAGAGATCATTAAAGATCTCAATGATTTATTAATCAAGAAAGATAATCTGAGATCTAGATTTAGTATTTGGTTAACTGATGATAATATTGTGGCATGTTGAACATTTGAATAAATCTGGGATTTTTTTTCTAATTGTTGGATGATGGGTTGATGTTGTACATGTGATTAATTGAGTTTCAATCTGATTTTGTATAGGTTAATTGATTCTGAACTCCATCTCAGAATGTTTTCAAAAACCCCATCTCGCAATGTTTTGAAAACCATCATTTCGCAATATTTCCAACATCACCATTTCGCAATACGTCTGAAAATCCCAATTTCGCAATATTTCCAAATTCACCATTTTACAATATTTCCAACATCTCTATTTCGCAATATTTCTGAAAAACCCTATTTCTCAATATTTAGGGTTTTCAAGATATCTTATCCCGAAAATGGTATTGATCACAACAACTCAAGTCCCGCTCCTCAATGTCCAGCTATGGCACCTACACAAAACAGTGTACGTCACGTGCAAGAATGTCAAGAAAATATTCCTACAGCCTACTCGACGGATACGACAAAAATGAATGAGTTGGATGACTTGTATAATCTGATGTTTGATGAATATTACTATAGAAACAATCAAGTTGTGTCAAAGCCTTCTGATGTCAATACTGTTGATGCACCCAAACAAATTCAACAAGACACAACTATATCTACTTCAGCAACCGTTGCTCAAGAGACAATTCCAGTGGATAATCAACAAACTCATGAAACTATCATTCAACCATCATCAACCGTCAATGCTGCAGGAGGGAACAACAATCAAGTAGTCGATGCACAGTTTGGCGAAGACGACTTTATCAACCCATTCGGTACACCGGTACGCGAAGTTGGAGAGTCTTCTACTCAACATGTTGATCCGTGATAGGTGTGAAAACACCCATCCTTTTTACCACTTAATTACAATAATAACCGAGCCAAAACGTGTATTTTATGTCATTTATGTCGGAATTATGCGTGGTGTAGAATCTTGATAACCTATGAATCTATGAAGGGGGTTGATGATTTTTAGAGAGAGAAACTAGAGAGAGAAAGTGAGAGAAAACTATGTGTATTTTATTAAGTGTAACTAGAAAAATGACAACAAACAACCCCTTTCCAAGGAGGAAAGGGGTATTTATACTTCCAAGCTACATTGGGCTTGGGCCGGTCCATGACAAGCCCATGAACCGGTTCTTACTTAACATAATAAGCAACTATTACCTACGAGTTATTACAATCATTAATAATATTGTGGAGTGACCGATACTTCTAATATACGTAAAAACGTATTTCTAACAATCTCCCCCTAAGGGAGGTCACTCCACGTTACAAAGTTCTAAACCTAGCATACTATACTAAGTCTTCGTTCTTTAGCTCGTAGTCTTTTCTTCTTTTCTTTCTTTTGTTGTGAATATGTTGGTTTGATCTCTTAGGCTTTGGCTTGAGAGCATTGTTCTTTTGGCCTTTCACGTGCGATCTTTTTCCTTTTTGTGAATTTTGCCTCCTCGTGACTCCATGTTCCACACACTTATGTCTTTTTGTTGAATTCTCGAAAGTTTCAGAGTTTGGGACAGCGGAAGACTTTATCTTGTACTTTCTTGATTTTTTTGCTAAACTTTGATGCAGAAAAAACATAAGCATGTGGGAACGACTTCTACAGGTACACCGCAACACCACCGTCTTCACTGGTACACAGCAACGCCACCGTCTTCAACAGGTACACAGCAACGCCATCGTCTTTAACAAGTACACAGCAACGACATGAATAAAATGGCTTTGAACGTTTTATTCTAATTCGGTAGCATTTTACCTCCGGTCGGTGAAGACCGTTGGACGATATTAGATATCCTACCCGTGACGGATAGTTTCAATTAAGTAACTTCCTGACAGGATTTCGCGGGTAAACCCGTTCTCTTTATTCGATCGTCCAAAGCTTACTGCGAACATAAAGAGTGAATCACTTGGATAAATTATCCTTGTGATTTGAAGCCGTCAATTCATGAAACCTGGAACAAGTGAATTTCAATTAAGATTTTCACCATCGTTGCTTTCCAGTTGTCACGAGCTCAATTCATAAAGAATCTTGCACGTCACCTACCAAGTGCTGTTTGATGTTAACACTAGAAGGATTTCCACTCGTCACTGTGATCAATAAAGAGTCACTCTGAGTGTTCTGGCAAGATCATATGATAATGCGAAGAGGCCTGGAACGAGTTTAAGTTCAATTAAGAATTAAACCACTGTTTCTTTCCAGTTTTTCACAAGATTGGTTCTAAAAGAACCGCACGTGTAACCTACCATGAGCTTGTTTGATGTTGGCTCAAGCAGGATTTCCATCTTCATTGTAATACTTGCGTATCACTCAGATGTTCTGGCAATATTACAGGAATACTGCGTAGGACTCATGAAAATCTCTTACTTTTCATAGTGTGTGAGAAAGCAAGGAATAAATGAAAAGTGTCCTATTGAGACTTTTGATGATCTCTTGGCTCTAGACTCGATTGTGCGTTTTGATTTAGTGAGCGATGGCTGGAGAGGAGTGCCACCTTTTCAATACCAGTCTATTCGGAGTGAATAAACCAATAGATAACGTGTTGATCTCCGTGTGATTAAAACAAATACCTTTTGAGAGATATTTGAGTTAGCTGGGAAGGGTTGTGCATTGCATCACTGGGTCCATGACGTCTTTCTTCAATATCGAGAATCATTAACAAAAATGATCTCAATAGCATATGTATTGACCCGGTTTCTGCCTAAAGTTGTAAGGAGGGATTCTTTCTTTACACCCTTTATCTTTACATTTCTTTTTCATTCTTCAACCCCTTCAATGCTTACCAATACGTCATCACTAGCACCTTGTTGTGATTGTTCCAGTGCTAGCTTAAGTACTTGGTCGGCATTCAGCTACGTTCACATTCTTTCTCCATCTTTCCTAGGACTTCTAATTCTATCTAGGGAATTGTCCTTGGGAAGATTCCATCGGCTCTGATGAATCATTGGACTAAACCTATTCCTACCACCCTTTTGTCACCACATTCGTCGTGAATTAAGTGTGTTTTGGGAAGGAATTGCCACCATGAAAAATCATTGAAAATCACCTAAAGTACTTGTGATATTGAAATCAAAAGTTTCGTACCTTAGGTGTTTTTGAACATCAAAAACGCTCCCCCTTAACACGTGCTTTACACATATTAAGTTGGATTATCGTTAAGTCTTTTTCATCTTTTAGCCAAGTATCACTTACGTCTCCTTAATCCCATTTTCTCCTCTTATCCAAAATGTTAACCATTAATATTTGGGATATTGAATGGATTAACCGTTCTTTGGGTAAAAAATGAAATCGATGTTTGGCCATAGAACAAGTTAATGCTCCCCCTTAAGTTAATAAGGGATAGTTGTAGTGCTTTAGTATGATATATTTTGAAAGATTTAGAATCTTGTGAGAAATTCTTGAAAAATTATCACACCTTAACACTACATCAAGCCGCAAACGCACAATATTCACAAATATACATATTCACAATTATAAACCAATATAAAGTGGACCTGAAATGTACGACCCATTAGATGGATCGTTGCAGTAGCTTGTGGTGCACTCCATATGGTCTTCCACCAATGAATCTTTCCAAGCTCCTCATCAATCTACGTTCTCGGAGCTTTTGATCAATCTTATTGATCACATACTTCGCCATCTGCCGGTAACCCGGATGCCAATCCTCCGTCATCTCTGGCAAAGTCCCACCCGAGTTAAGATGCTCCAACTTTCCTCTGACTTGTAGAAGGGTCCCATCACTGTACTTATATAGCTCACCCACCCTCATAAACTTCATTAAACCTCGACTGTTCAAGTAGAAAATGCCGCAATTCGGGACAGAAATGCCGGTATAAGGACATCTATCTACATGTTGAGGTAGAACTTGATTCACTGGACGGGTTAAGTTGAGCTTCCTTTGGTAGCTTTCGACTCCCAACTGCAGATCTTCAACTCGTTTCTTGATAACAACGCTTAGTGTGAACATACGAAGTGCCGTATTCAAGGCAATGAGGTCTTCACGAGGAATATGTGTGAGTTGATCGCGGGTCATCAGGAGCAACATATCTTCGATATCCTCAAGGCGAATGATAGAAAAATCTCCCTGCTGGATTTTGTATTCTCTGTCATCCTCCTTTTTCAAACGAATCTCCGTCACATGATAATAGCCATTCTTGGCTTCAGTTTTCAACCCTAAGATGCTGGAGATTCGGATATCGGATCTAACGTTGCTTCCAGAATTGACTAGGCAGCAACCCCTGTACGCCCTTCGGACTCGTTCATCCCAATGAGATGCACCTATAACAGCATACATATCATAATTACGAGTTACCCTTGGGACCCAGAGTCTGTTTACCTTTTCCTCGATCCAGGGTATTGTCCCCCAGTTGGCAGCTTTCAGCAAGGTCAAGGATGTTGCGTACTTTGATGAACCCTTCAGAAGATACTCAAGATCATAGGTGACGAAGAAGTCGAGAGCTATCTGATTATCTTGAGTAGGATCAAGTGGAGGTGGAGCTCTTTCTGATTCATGAAGACCTGGCCGTTGAACGGTATTCAGAGCCTTCAGGATCTCATCGGCATAATACTCGAACTCCATTCGGGTTAACCGGGTTTTGGCGCGAAGTCTCTTATCCTTCAGCGCTTTCTTCACCAAAGATGGAGTAACCGAAGTCTTATACTCATGAGCAAGAAATGCACATAAGTCAATCGGACTGCGGATACGGAGATACAAAACATCTTTATCAGCGTCTGTGATCGGATCATATTGCGCTGCTGCCGTGATCCAAGCCTGTGGCGGTGCAGTCTCGTCAATTTCCAACGTGTCTGCCCAGTCTCGTGTGCTTGGTTCAGGAACCGTAGATTGTTGTGCTTTTTGTAGAGGAGTAGAAACGCGAACATCTGCTGGATCTGATTCAGGCATTTCGGCAGTGTCGTGAACGGGTGAGTGTTGTGCTGCTTCAGGTTCAGTTACCGATTCTGCAATCACAGGAGCAACAACAACAGAACTAATGGGGTTAGTGGTAATAGGTAAAGATACAGCAATAGAGGTACCAGGAATCGATGACGCTATAGTAGCATTCATATCGTGGCGCCACTTAGATCGTCTTGATTCCGATGATGTTGATTTGTCCTTCTGTGCTGCATCTTTCTTGGACTTGGTTCCAGACTTAGCAGCTTTCTTGGAACTGGTAACCTTATCTCCCTCTTTAGGCTGTTCACCCCCATCATCATCCTCATTGTTATCCCCGTTGCTCCCCCTTGCACTCTCCTCATTACCATCACCACCATCATCGCCATCATCATCATCATCATCATCATCATCATCCTCATCCTCATCATCATCACCATTATCATCATCTTCATCATCCTTTTCTTCTTCTTCTTCTTCTCCACCTTCATCTTCACCAGTACCCTCGTCTTCTTCACTTTCTTCCCTTTCTTCCTCAGGTAGAATGTGGTAGAGTACCACACTTCCAAACGTTTTGAATAACCTATCATCCTTCATGATAGCGTCATTCAGGGATTTGTAAAGAGCCCATTGAATCCTAGACTTATCAAACGATCCAAGTTCCACCATACGAGCTTTGAGGATCTTCTTTAATTCAAAATCCGTTAACTCATAAGCAATTTTGTAGGCGGATTCTGAAGGATTGGATGACTTGATCATCAAGTTATCAGCTGCTAGTGCCTTCAACTCATCACGCAGTTTAGGCATAATGGATTCAACAGATTCCTTCACTCTTTCTTCAACAGAAGCTTCAAGTGCTTCTTTCTGCTCCTTGTATTTATCCCTCATCGCTTGAAGTCTGGTGATACGTGCAGCATGCTTATCGGCCTCAGCCTGCTTAACCCGAGCTAGTTCTTCTGCATGAGCTTTTCGCGTCAATTCCATATCAGCAGCGAACTTAGCAAGCATCTCTTCTTGGGCTTTCCTAGATGCTTCTTCACTTTGAACTCGTCTACGTAGCTCTTGGCGAAGTTCATCCATTTCTCTCTTGTGATTATCCGTATGTTTATCCAACATTTCGGCCATCACCAATGCAGCCATTGTAGATGTTGCAGAGCTGCTCTAGGTTGATGGAAGAGGCTCGGTTGTTACTACGGTACTAAGGATGGGAGTTATTGGTGGTGGAAGGAATGGTGTTGACGCCGGTCTGGTTGGTAAGGGTTGGATTGGTGGAGGTTGAGTTGCTAAGGGTTGAGTAGACACCATGATAGTAGGAGCACCGGACTCCTTTTCAACACTTGCTGAAACAGGGATTGATGGCTCCTTCGAAGTGAAATACCGTTCAGGTGACCCAAACTCATCAATATCAACTGGTTCCTCGTACTCTTCTTCAACATTTACCCTTGCACCTGAACCACTACCACCAGTATCTTTCCTACTCCTTTGAATTGCTATCTTCATCATTTGTCTCTCTGCTTTGTCAAGAGTAGGATCAACAACATCTTCTTCGTCACGTAGACGTAACTCATCAGCCTTACCCTTTCCCTTCTTAACCTCAGTCTTTTTCTTCTTGGTTTCTGGTTCAGGTAAAGCAGCTGGTTGCTTGCGTTTAACTTTACTCTTCACTGTAGTAGACGAATCTTCTCCAGTCTGAAGGTTTGCTTTCAGCTTCTTGATTTCTAGCAGCAGTAGCTTGTAATCAGCAGAACCTTTGATTTTATCTGTCAGAAGATAATCAGGAATAGGACCAGGAATCACACCACCAGATGGTCCTTCATGCCTTAGATCCACAGTATCATCAGCTTCTTCAGTGTGATAACGACTTGCTGCACGCCTATCAATAGTAGCATCATTCTTCATAAAATAATGAATGATAAGCTTGATAAACCGAGGATAAGGAAAGAAGTTAGTCTTTAGCTTCTTGTTATGGAAGAGTTGAAAGGTGAATTCTTCCCATATCAATAATGCATAGTCTGCATTTGCAGCTTTGTACATGCCATAGAAGAGGTTCATAATAGGACTGCGCAAAGCATCATGCCCATTTGTTTTTGGTGTAAGACATCTACTGAGAATACCTAACAATGCTCTCCAAGGTTGTCCTACTTTAGCAGTGGTAAACTCAGACGCAACTCGTATTTCAGGACATCCAATAGCGTCAAATAACTCCATGAGTTCATCTTTAGTAGGATCCCTCGAAAATGACATGCCTTTGGGAGTATCCCGTATACCAAAAATATTACGGAAGTCTGAAACTATGAGCGTTTGCTGCTTGTTGTCGATGGTGAAGGTAATTGATGAGACGGCTTTTATACATGGTCTCATCGTTCTTTTTGGACTTAAAATGCATTAAATATCATTAAAATACCCAAATATATGCTTGTGTTTGTTGCTTGTGTATTTTAGGTACGGATATTGAGAAAATGACAAAAGATCACAAGAATCACGCAAAAACGAACACGGGAAACGAAGCCGCACGATGAACCAAGCCCTAGTGAGGAATTTTCCAAAGAAAACCCTAGAAGATTTGAAGAATATTGAAGATTGATCCTCCAAGTTTGAAGAATTGACACTTTATACCCTTGTATCTTCATAATTACAAGTTTGGTCCCTAAAGTTTGTCAAAATTACAAAAAGGACCCTTAACTTTGAAGAATTGGCAAATTTAGTCCCTCATCAAATCTAAATTGTCAATAATGGTCCTTCAAGAAGTCAACAAACAAGTCAAGACCTTAAAGTATGAAGATATGTCAAAACCAGTCCTTGGAAAATCAAGAATATACATTAAAGGCCCTTGGAAAAGTTTTTGGAAGAATTTGTGCCAAAAATGACAACCTGCCAAAAGTTGACAAAAGGAAAATGGGCGCTGTTGCATTTATTTACAAAGTGAACAAGTGAAGAAAGATAAGGGGCCAAAACCGTCCAGACATCATAACTTGTCCCAGCCAACCACCAACCGCCACATCACCCCACTCAACTCCATCCACCAATCATACTCCACCTTTTTTTCACGTCCGCATTCCACCAAACTTAATTTAAATAAATTAATTGCTAATCTGTTTAAACGAAAGTTTTGGTGGTAAACACCATTTTAAAAACAAACTAAGATCAAAACATAACCTGTTCATCCTTCATCCCCTTACAAACCCTAAATTTTCATTAACCCTAATCATGGGGGTTTACTCCCATAACCTCCAGATCCTTAATTGGGGTGGTCAACATCAAAACACACCCTCCCAAAACCCCACCAGCTCACCCTTGTCCCCTTATTGACCCACCCCTGCTCACCCGTCACTTTCCCATAAGACAAATCCATTGGTTCACATTGTTTTACTTGTTGGCTACTCAAATTGGACGCTCATGATCACTTCTACCAGCTGGAATACCAACATCAAAGCCAGAAGATCACATGGGTCACTTGACCACCTTTTTCAAGTTTGAAAATCCAAGGGCACAATGGGAAATCCGTCTGCTAGGGTTTCTTAGTCTAGAATAGTCCATAGACTAGTATTTAAAGACCTCTCAACTTGTGAGAAGGTTTGTTCCAGCTTTTATGTAATTTTCTTTTATCAATCAATGAAAAAGTTTTTTTATGCATAAGGCTGTGATCCATTTACTTTCCAGCATTTACAGTTTCAAAGTTTGTTTTTCCTCAATTCATTTTAAAATTTTCAAGTTTGTTTTTAAGGATTTCACTTGTTTTCAAAAATTTTCAGAAACTTGCTTTATGTCTTACTGCTATAAGCCACTCAACAAGCTTCTTAAAACAAGCTTATTGAATCACTTATAGTTTGTTCTTTCTTTCTTGGTTGTTTGTGGTGTGCAGGAAACAAGAAAATGCTAAGGTCTATTCTCACATTTTTCTGGCTATTTGTGCTCAAACCAATCCAATCCCACAAGGCTCTGCATACACCCGGGTGTATTGGAGGTGGCTTATCAGCCACTGTTGGTCTTGGAAGTAAGCCCAACAAGGTAGTTCTTGTTTGCTATCTTTAATTTTCATTTTTCTGAAATATTTATGCTTTGTGTGATTTTTATGTTAAGCTGTTAAAAGTCTGTTTAAGTGCTTGTATTTGCTTCATTTAGATGTCATATGCATGTTTTGAGTTCTTTATTCCAGTTTGGTTAAGTTGTGTATTGATTTGATTTAAAAAAAGTTGGGTTTCAGTTTTAAGGGTGTGTTTGGATCTGCTATCTAGGTTGAGTGATTGACTGGTTTTTAGCCTAATAGCAATCTAAACATACTTGATAAGTAGTAATAGGACTGCTTTGCTAGTTTGTTTCAAGTTTGGTAGTGTTTAGGAACATCTGCATGCTCATTTTCTAGTTAACATAGCCTAAATCAGTAACTTCTCTTAACTATCTGTTTAGCTTAAAATTTGCCCATTAAGGCTTGCTCATTGCTAGATTATAAGTATATTTAGGGTTGTCAATTGTTTGTATGCTGATTGGATAGGTTGTATTCTAGTTTTGGCTTGTTAAAATTCATCCTAGTGTCAATTGAACCAGCAAACTGTAGCACAGCCTTGTTTCTGTTTAACAGTCCTCAATTTGAGCATTTAAGTGTGATTTTTGTTTTGAGCTTGTGTGTTATTTGCTTAATACTGACTCCCCACACTTCCATGAGTGTGGGGGTGCCTTTGTTGCCATCAAAATCCAAGTAACAAGAATTCTACAAGCACAAAACCATCCAGATCCATTTTTTAACACAAGCAGTGGGAACTCCTTTCCCACTGCTAGCATTTGTGTTCCCACTGCTTAGCTAAAAGACAGAAAACCATCACATGTCACTATCTGTTTTGTTCCTTTTTTGTCTTTAGTGCTTAAATTTTTGAATTAGACCTTCAAACCAGTGCCATTATTTTTCTTATTTAATTTAGGATTTTTCTAATTAATTAAGTTTTTATTTACTGTTCATTTAGTAATTTTTAGGTTAATTTAGCTATTTTTAATTAACTTTAAAGTTTCTGTTTTTGTCTTTTAGTGCCAAAAAGTAATATTTTTCAGCTTAATCAATTTTCCTAGACTTAGAATAATATTTTAAGGTTTTTGGTGAAAAAAGATTTTACTGTTCATCTTTTTAATTAATTTTTAGAATTAATTTAAGTTAATTAGGGTTTTAATTAAACTAGTTTTGTCATTTAGTGGAAAATTTAATATTTTTCAAGATTTTTCATTTTTCTACTGTTCATTAGAGTAAAATAGGATTTTTAAAATTGGTAGATTATTTTTAGCATTATATAATTATTTTTTATAATTATTTTAATTTTAAAATAGTTTTTAGTAATTTAAAAATAGAGAAATAGTATTTAAAAATTATAAAAAATACTTTTTAGTTTTTAAATAGTATAAGTAAGTTATTTGTTCAATAAAATCATATTTTGGACATTTTGATTAATTATATTTAATTTTAGGGCTTTAATTAGCATTTAAAATTGAATATTTAATTAATAAAAGGTTTTAAAATATTTTTATTGGATTTTATTCCTTATTTATATTATTTTAGACTTGTTTTAACTTATAATTAATTTTTAGGTTGAAATTTTTTTCATTTTGTATCTTTTTACGGTTTTACGTTTACGCCTTTTTCGTCGTAGTTTAATTCGTAGTCATAACCGTCTTTTCCTTCCTTTCTCATTTCTTTTCTTCTTGTTCATAATCACAAACATCATATATCAACTCTCAACACAACGCACTTGCCTCCTTGGGAAACGAACTTGCTTGGTCATTAGTGCTCGGTTTTCCTAAACCGACACTTAATACTACCACTATTTGTCATCCTTTTCCTAAAGGGTACAAAAACCACTACATCAATTTTGGCGCCACTGCCGGGGAGGCGTGTTGTGTTTTGGTTGAACCATTGTTGTTTTCTATATTAGCCATAAAAGTATTTGTATTAATAGCACTCTATTAATACGTATTATCGTTTTTCGATTTTTGTGAATATTATTACTATATTGTATACGTAGAACAATAAATTTACAAGTACTCCAAATACGTGAGCAATCACAACCTTGATTCGGGATTTCATCACTCGATCATTGTATTCGAATCTCAAACCAAAGAAAAAAGGCAAAAATAGATAAATACTTTCGTGAAGCTTGATTTTGATAATACAAACTATAAGGTGGGTATAAGGCGGTTGTATTTCACGACCTAAAGGAAAAAGGCTCTTAAGTGCTTCGCGCCGCCCTCGTTTCCTCCGCTTGCTTGTGCGTATTTGATTTTGAGAGTGAATCGAGGGTTTTGCCGCCCAAAGTATTATTAAGTATCATATATATTTTCTTGGTTTCATTTGATTAAACCCTCTTGAACGATTTGGTGTTCCACCATCGTTCTAAAGTCATCGAAGGCGTTCACTTCACGTGTTCATTTTCATTCCTTGAGGCTTCTTTAATCAAGAGATTTGATTAAGGAGGAGATTTGTAGATTTTGGTCTACGTAATACATTCCAAAAAATCCAAAAAAAGTTAAAAACAATCAAAAACCACAAAAAAATTGAAAAAGTAAAAAACACCAAAAAGAATCTTCTTTGCTCGCCTTCTCGTTGTACGTGACGTTTATGCAAACTCGCTCTAAAGCTAGACGTGCTCGTAAACGAAGAAACAATTCACTCACTCCTACTAGTGAGGACTCTCCTATTGACGAACCCATTGTAGTGAAAGAAGCACCCATGGCTAATCGAACTATGATGGAGTTGCTTCAAGCACCCACCGAGGGTTATGGAGAAGCGATTGTGATTCCCGCTATCCTTGCGGAGAATTTTGAGGTTAAGACGGGTTTGTTGTCCATGATTCAAAACAACAAGTTTCGAGGGGACGAAAAGGACAACCCGCATAACCACATTCGCCAATTTAATCGTCTCACCGCCACGTGCAAGTTTAAGGATGTTTCAAACGACTCGATTAAGATGATGCTTTTTCCGTATTCCTTAGCGGGGCCCGCAAAAATTTGGTTAGAGAAAGAGCCACCCAATTCTATATTGACGTGGAAGGATCTCGTTTCAAAATTCGTGAACCAATTTTTTCCGCCCTCTAAGACTACGCACTTGAAAAACGAGATTTCAAAGTTTTCGCAAGAGTTTAATGAGAGTTTTTCAACGGCTTGGAATAGGTTTAAGGAAATGTTGCACGAATGTCCTCATCATGGTTTTTCCGACTTGCATCAAATAGACACGTTTTACAATGGCTTGAACGATCATGAGCGTGATTATCTTAATGCCGCCGCGGGTGGTAATTTTTTGTGTAAGACGGTCGAGGAAGCATTGGTAATTATTGAGAATAGGTCTAAGGTGTATAGTCCTCGTAGCACGTCGAGTGTTCGTAAGGCTTCGTCTTCATCTTCACCTAGTTTGTCACACACCGTTGATGCTTGCCAAGTCGAGGCTAATTTGGAGAATAAAATTTTTGATATAGTGAAAGGCTTGTTAGTTGAGTTTAAAGTTGGTGAACAACCCGCTCCCGCTACGATTAAAGCGGTTGAGGTTTCTTGTATGTATTGTGGTGGAGCTCACGATTATTCCGAGTGCATTACCAACGGTGGTAACACTTCGAGTGCCTTCGCGGCCGCGGGAACTTATAACCAAAACGGTCAAGTTCCTCGCACTAATCAATTGACTCCACCGGGTTTTTCACCAAATCAAAATGCTAACAATTATCGAAACAATCAAGTTGGTTACCAAAGCAATCAAAGGAACAATTATAAGGGTAATAACAACTATGGGAATCAAGGGAGTAGTAGTAGCCAATTGCAAAATCAAAATCAAAACCGTAATTTTCAAAATGCAAGTCAAGGTCTTCAAAATAATAAAGAACTTCCAATAGACTTTTTGAATTACACTACTTCAAATGATAAGATTGTGGATAACATTCAAGAGCAAATGGCTAATCAAGCTAAGGAGACGGCTAAGAATGCAAAGGAGTTAGCTACTTTTATTAAGGAAAATCTAGCCATGAGAAATGAATTGAAAAATGATTTTGCTAACCAAATTCGAGGTCAAAACAACAAGATAGAGCAAAGTCATGCTAGGCTTGAACAAAGAATTGACCAAAAAGCCGCTATCCAAGATGTGAAGTTTAATAATTTTGATGCTAAGCTTAATGCAATTTTAGAAGCCGTAATGGGAAACAAAGCCTCTACTTCGGGTAGTTTGCCTAGTAACACCGTTTCAAACCCGAAGGGAGAGATGAAAGTGATTACCACACGTAGTGGTAAGGCACTTAAAGAACCGACTCCTCAACCAATTACTCCAACGGTGGAGGAAATTGAGGAAGAACCCGAGGTGGTGGTCGAAAAGGAGCATATTTCAAGCCCACAAAGTACCGCTCATGCCACACCTACGGTTGACCCATCACCCATTTTGGAACCCGAGATTCCAAAGGCTATGCCTATGCCCCAACCCACACCACCCTTGCCTTACCCATCGAGACTTAGGAAGGAGAAACGACAAGAGCGCGACAACTATCAATTTGAGCTTTTTATGAAAATGTTTCGTGATTTGCACTTTAATGTGAGTTTCGCCGATGCTTTGGTCATGATGCCTCGATTTGCCGCTAACTTTAAGAGTATGTTGAACAACAAGGAGAAATTACACCAAAAGTCTAGTTGTTCGTCGGCTTATCTTAATCGCATACCTCAAAAAGTCGGTGATCCCGGTAAATTTTTGATCCCTTGTGCAATTCAAGATATGGAGGAATGCTATGCCTTGGCCGATCTTGGTGCTAGCATTAACTTGATGCCACTTGCAATCTACAAGTCGCTCAATCTTCCTAATCTTACTCCTTCACGAATGTCTATTGAGTTGGCCGACCATTCCACGATTCTTGCATGTGGATTGGCGGAAGACGTTTTTGTGAAAGTGGGGAAGTTCTACTATCCCGTAGACTTTATTGTTGTTGACATCCCCACGGATCCTCAAGTTCCTCTTATTTTAGGTCGTTCGTTTTTAGATACGTCTATGGCTTTGATTGATGTGCATGCTAGAAAGATCACCTTACGTTTCAACGACGAGGAACTTGTTATAAACGCAACTCAAAATTCTCAACTTTCTCATGTTTATTCCGTTGCTACCATAAACCTCGTTGATATGATCGACGTGGTTTGCGAGGAATTTTCACAAGAAGTTTTAGGGTTTGGTGATGAAGAAACTAGTGGCAATCCCACTATGTTAGATCCAATTCTTGATAATTCGACACCAACCTTCACTCCTTTCGAAGGTGGTGGTTTTACGTTGGAAGAATTCGATGTTCCACGTACTTGTGACGAAGACCTCGACAACTATGAGGACTTCTCGATTATCAAGGATTTTCTCAACGATTTCCCATTTCCTCCACCCGAGGAGGTTATGAGTATCGAGCCTAAATCTTCACTTGAGGAACCACCTATCCTCGAGTTGAAAGATTTACCTCCTCACCTCGAGTATGTCTATTTAGAGGAGGACGACAAGTTTCCGGTTATTATTGCGAAGGAACTTTCGAATGATGAAAAAACCGCACTTGTCGATGTTCTTAAGGATCACAAAGGGGCGATTGCGTGGAAGTTATCCGACATTAAGGGAATCGATCCCAAATTTTGTACCCACAAAATCTTAATGGAGGAGGATTTCAAGCCAACAATCCAAAGTCAAAGGAGGGTGAACCCCAAAATTCACGACGTCATCAAAAAGGAGGTCCTTAAACTCCTTGACGCGGGAATGATTTACCCTATTTCCGATAGCCCTTGGGTGAGTCCTATTCATTGTGTCCCTAAAAAGGGAGGGATGACCGTTGTGCCAAACGATGCCAACGAGTTGATTCCCACTAGAATCGTGACCGGATGGAGAGTGTGCATTGACTATCGAAAGTTAAATGAAGCCACTCGAAAAGACCATTTTCCCTTGCCCTTCATGGACCAAATGTTGGAGCGTCTTGCGGGAAACGATTTCTATTGCTTTTTAGATGGTTTTTCCGGTTACTTCCAAATTCCCATCGATCCTCGTGATCAAGAAAAAACTACGTTTACGTGTCCATATGGAACGTTTGCCTATCGTAGAATGCCATTCGGACTTTGTAATGCACCGGGAACTTTTCAACGATGCATGATGGCTATTTTTCATGATATGATCGAGAAGACGATGGAAGTCTTCATGGATGACTTTTCCGTGTTTGGTGATTCCTTTACTTCGTGTTTGTCGAACCTTGAGATAATGTTAAAACGTTGTGAAGAAACCAACCTTGTGCTCAATTGGGAAAAGTGTCATTTTATGGTTAAAAGTGGAATCGTCTTAGGGCACAAGGTCTCGAAAGAGGGGATTGAGGTAGATCAAGCTAAGGTAGACGTCATCGCCAAATTACCTCATCCCAAAACCGTCAAGGGAGTTAGGAGTTTCCTAGGCCACGCGGGCTTTTATCGACGATTCATCAAGGATTTCTCGAAGATTTCTCGACCCATTACACATCTTCTTGAAAAAGAAGCACGTTTTGTCTTTGACGAAGATTGTGTACGAGCCTTTGAGATCCTTAAGAGGAAACTTACCGAAGCTCCCATTCTTGTTGCTCCAAATTGGAACCTCCCCTTTGAACTTATGTGTGATGCAAGTGATTACGCTATTGGGGCCCCCCCCCAAGGGCAACGTCATGATAAGCATTTCTTGCCTATACACTATGCTAGCAAGACGATGACCGAGGCTCAACTTAAATACACTACAACGGAAAAGGAGTTCCTTGCCGTGGTGTATGCATTTGAGAAATTCCGACCTTACCTCGTCTTGACGAAATGCATAGTGTATACGGACCATTCGGCTATCAAGTATCTCATGGCTAAACAAGATGCAAAGCCGAGATTACTTCGTTGGATTCTCCTCCTTCAAGAATTTGATCACAAAATCGTTGACAAAAAAGGAGCCGAGAATCTAGCGGCCGATCATCTCTCTCGTTTGGAAGATCCTCACCAAAGTGTTTACGAGCCTAAGGAAATCACCGAAACATTTCCGCTCGAGACACTTGGTGTAGTGAATTCCAAACTTGATTCTTCTACCCCATGGTTTGCGGATTTTGCAAATTACCATGCGGGTAACTTCATCATTAAGGGTATGACAACTCAAGAAAAACGAAAATTCTTTCGTGATGTCAAGTTCTATTTTTGGAACGACCCTTACTTGTTTCGAACGTGTGCGGATCAAATCATCCGCCGTTGTGTATTTGGCACCGAAGCTTCTAACATCCTTAGAGCTTGCCATGAGGGACCCACGGGTGGTCACCACGGTGCTAATCTCACGGCTAAAAAGGTGTTTGATGCCGGCTTCTTTTGGCCTACTATTTACCGAGATGCACAAGATCTTGTGAAGTCTTGTGATTCATGCCAACGACAAGGAAAAGACTCACAAAAAGACGAAATGCCACAAAATATCATTCAAGTATGTGAGATCTTTGATGTTTGGGGCATAGACTTTATGGGGCCGTTCCCATCATCTCGTGGTAATAAGTATATTCTTGTTGCGGTTGACTACCTTTCTAAGTGGGTGGAGGCGAAGGCCTTGCCCACCAATGATGCTCGTGTGGTAGTTAAATTCTTGAAAAATTTGTTTGCTAGGTTTGGAACCCCTCGTGCTATCATAAGCGATCGTGGAACCCATTTTTGTAATGACCAATTTGAAAGGGTTCTAAGGAAATATGGGGTTACACATCGTCTTTCTACGGCTTATCACCCACAAACGAGTGGGCAAGTCGAGGTTTCAAACCGAGCATTGAAGAGGATCTTGGAGAGATCCGTGGGGGAAAACCGACAATCTTGGTCGGATAAGTTAGACGATGCTTTATGGGCCTTTAGGACCGCTCATAAGACACCCATTGGGTGCACTCCCTATAAGCTTGTGTATGGAAAGAATTGTCATTTGCCTATCGAGTTAGAACACAAGGCTTATTGGGCCCTAAAGCATTGTAATGATGACATGGAGACCGCGGGAAAACACCGGAAAATGCAATTAAATGAATTGGATGAATTAAGGGATGTTGCTTATGAAAATTCATTGATTTACAAAGAGAAAACTAAAAAGTTGCATGATTCAAAAATTAAAAACCGGGTTTTTAACATTGGGGATCAAGTTTTACTTTTTAATTCAAGATTGAAAATATTTTCCGGTAAATTGAAATCCCGTTGGTCCGGTCCATTCACCGTGACTCAAGTATTTCCGTATGGGACCATCGAGCTAGCTCAAGATGATGGTCCTAACTTCAAGGTGAATGGACATAGGTTGAAGCACTACTTTGGCGGGGAAGTTCCATCCTTGAACTACCTCGACCAAGTCACCTTCCCCAATGATAATTAGTATTGAGGGGATCGAGTCGAGCTCATGACTCGGTAATCAAAAACGAGGTACCTCGTGGGGGAGTCCCATGCTTATCCTATGTACATATTATCGCTTTCTTAGTCTAATGTAGCTTACGTGTGGGGATTCGTGCCCTTCCAACCTTTGTTCCATGGTTGTTTGTGATATGTGGTTTTTAGATCATGATCTTCACGATTGGAGCCTCTCGTGTTCGTTTTATGGGAGCACTCGATCATTTGCTATTGGAGACATTTCTCAATATCCATGATATATCCTTTATTGTTCTAACCTTAGGTTTTTAGCACACTTCATAAACGGCTATTAATTTAATGGTTACACCCTTTCCATGCTAGATTAGGCATTCGACTACGTCTCTAGTATGGGGGTGTTTGCACCCCTAGACTCGAAACATTGAGGACAATGTTTAACTTTAGTATGGGGGGGTGAATAGATACTTGCCTTGCCAAACCTTCACGCTTTCCAAAGTTTATCGTTTTGTTTATCGTTTTGTTGCAAAATAAGGCTAAAAATGGCCAAATTTTAAAATTTTTCTCATGATTAATAAGTGTTTGAAGACACGAATGTAGATTTTCCGATGACGAGAATAAGAGTAATTTTTGACTCGACCGTGCGTGTTGAGCACTTAGCTTTGATTCCTTAACTACACATTAGGCTAAGTCTCTTAAATGAGGACGAGAAATGATAGAGTTAATTATAAGTTACTATGCTAAACGTAGAGTACTCGTATTCTTTCAAAAACTCATGTGTTCTCATTGTTTGCTTATTCTCCCTTCGCATGTAAATATTTTTTTTGCTTAATAAATATTGACTTAGCGGTTTAGTTGGGATTGTTGGGTTTCTAATCTTTTCTAGTAGCTTCCGTGTAATTAAATTGGGAAGACATTAAGGTATCGCCAGCGTCACGGTTTTGAAGTATTGGCAACCCGAATAATCGAAAGCTTCACCTAATAATAAGATTTCAAGTGCTCACCTAAATCAAGCAAACAATTTGAAGCCCCACAAGGCCTAAAATCTATGCAAAATTGAAGTGAATCAAGCCTTAATCTTCGAAGCTTTAAAGATCCAAAATTCGCTTTAGCGTGAGGATATACGTCTTTGGCTAATAAAACCACCGATGAGGCGGATAATAAAAGGCAAGGAAAGACCGAAGTCATAATAAAAGCTTCATGGCGAAGTTGAATAAAAGATGGAGGTAAACCAAAGATAATAAGGCCCTTCCGTTAGGGGGCGTATAAAAGTCTTGGTAATAAGTCTCATGTTCAAAACCGTTATAAAACCGTGTTTATCGATTCTTCTTGTCAACTTAATTTTTTAACATCGTTGTCTATTATGAGGGGTTATTGATTTGATGGTCTTAGTTACACCGTTAGGACTCTATTTTTAGACCTAAATCTCTATTATCGCATAAGTCAAAAAATGTATCCTCGTGAAACATTCAAGACAAAATAAAATATAAGAGATACAACTTAGGAATAATGGGAGAATAAGTACGTGATTAGGGCATATGAGTAGTGTTAGCATTACTAACTTATAATGACAATGATCTCGTTGCACGCTTAGCATGGAATTGAAGTGAAAATCGAGGACGACGAAATTATTTCTAACGAAGCATTCACGTGTTCTTATTCTATGAACCTAAACGTCCCATTTTGCGATGAAAATCATACATTATGTCTATAACACAAATAGTAGTAATAGTAGTAGTGTAGCTAGTTTATCATTCCAATAAAGTGAATAAAAATGAATTTTGGAGATGCTACGATACTTTATTCTAGCATTGCGTGAGGGCACGGCAATGGTTTAGTATGGGGGAGTGATGAGACGGCTTTTATACATGGTCTCATCGTTCTTTTTGGACTTAAAATGCATTAAATATCATTAAAATACCCAAATATATGCTTGTGTTTGTTGCTTGTGTATTTTAGGTACGGATATTGAGAAAATGACAAAAGATCACAAGAATCACGCAAAAACGAACACGGGAAACGAAGCCGCACGATGAACCAAGCCCTAGTGAGGAATTTTCCAAAGAAAACCCTAGAAGATTTGAAGAATATTGAAGATTGATCCTCCAAGTTTGAAGAATTGACACTTTATACCCTTGTATCTTCATAATTACAAGTTTGGTCCCTAAAGTTTGTCAAAATTACAAAAAGGACCCTTAACTTTGAAGAATTGGCAAATTTAGTCCCTCATCAAATCTAAATTGTCAATAATGGTCCTTCAAAAAGTCAACAAACAAGTCAAGACCTTAAAGTATGAAGATATGTCAAAACCAGTCCTTGGAAAATCAAGAATATACATTAAAGGCCCTTGGAAAAGTTTTTGGAAGAATTTGTGCCAAAAATGACAACCTGCCAAAAGTTGACAAAAGGAAAATGGGCGCTGTTGCATTTATTTACAAAGTGAACAAGTGAAGAAAGATAAGGGGCCAAAACCGTCCAGACATCATAACTTGTCCCAGCCAACCACCAACCGCCACATCACCCCACTCAACTCCATCCACCAATCATACTCCACCTTTTTTTCACATCCGCATTCCACCAAACTTAATTTAAATAAATTAATTGCTAATCTGTTTAAACGAAAGTTTTGGTGGTAAACACCATTTTAAAAACAAACTAAGATCAAAACATAACCTGTTCATCCTTCATCCCCTTACAAACCCTAAATTTTCATTAACCCTAATCATGGGGGTTTACTCCCATAACCTCCAGATCCTTAATTGGGGTGGTCAACATCAAAACACACCCTCCCAAAACCCCACCAGCTCACCCTTGTCCCCTTATTGACCCACCCCTGCTCACCCGTCACTTTCCCATAAGACAAATCCATTGGTTCACATTGTTTTACTTGTTGGCTACTCAAATTGGACGCTCATGATCACTTCTACCAGCTGGAATACCAACATCAAAGCCAGAAGATCACATGGGTCACTTGACCACCTTTTTCAAGTTTGAAAATCCAAGGGCACAATGGGAAATCCGTCTACTAGGGTTTCTTAGTCTAGAATAGTCCATAGACTAGTATTTAAAGACCTCTCAACTTGTGAGAAGGTTTGTTCCAGCTTTTATGTAATTTTCTTTTATCAATCAATGAAAAAGTTTTTTTTATGCATAAGGCTGTGATCCATTTACTTTCCAGCATTTACAGTTTCAAAGTTTGTTTTTCCTCAATTCATTTTAAAATTTTCAAGTTTGTTTTTAAGGATTTCACTTGTTTTCAAAAATTTTCAGAAACTTGCTTTATGTCTTACTGCTATAAGCCACTCAACAAGCTTCTTAAAACAAGCTTATTGAATCACTTATAGTTTGTTCTTTCTTTCTTGGTTGTTTGTGGTGTGCAGGAAACAAGAAAAGGCTAAGGTCTATTCTCACATTTTTCTGGCTATTTGTGCTCAAACCAATCCAATCCCACAAGGCTCTGCATACACCCGGGTGTATTGGAGGTGGCTTATCAGCCACTGTTGGGCTTGGAAGTAAGCCCAACAAGGTAGTTCTTGTTTGCTATCTTTAATTTTCATTTTTCTGAAATATTTATGCTTTGTGTGATTTTTATGTTAAGCTGTTAAAAGTCTGTTTAAGTGCTTGTATTTGCTTCATTTAGATGTCATATGTATGTTTTGAGTTCTTTATTCCAGTTTGGTTAAGTTGTGTATTGATTTGATTTAAAAAAAGTTGGGTTTCAGTTTTAAGGGTGTGTTTGGATCTGCTATCTAGGTTGAGTGATTGACTGGTTTTTAGCCTAATAGCAATCTAAACATACTTGATAAGTAGTAATAGGACTGCTTTGCTAGTTTGTTTCAAGTTTGGTAGTGTTTAGGAACATCTGCATGCTCATTTTCTAGTTAACATAGCCTAAATCAGTAACTTCTCTTAACTATCTGTATAGCTTAAAATTTGCCCATTAAGGCTTGCTCATTGCTAGATTATAAGTATATTTAGGGTTGTCAATTGTTTGTATGCTGATTGGATAGGTTGTATTCTAGTTTTGGCTTGTTAAAATTCATCCTAGTGTCAATTGAACCAGCAAACTGTAGCACAGCCTTGTTTCTGTTTAACAGTCCTCAATTTGAGCATTTAAGTGTGATTTTTGTTTTGAGCTTGTGTGTTATTTGCTTAATACTGACTCCCCACACTTCCATGAGTGCGGGGGTGCCTTTGTTGCCATCAAAATCCAAGTAACAAGAATTCTACAAGCACAAAACCATCCAGATCCATTTTTTAACACAAGCAGTGGGAACTCCTTTCCCACTGCTAGCATTTGTGTTCCCACTGCTTAGCTAAAAGACAAAAAACCATCACATGTCACTATCTGTTTTCTTCCTTTTTTGTCTTTAGTGCTTAAATTTTTGAATTAGACCTTCAAACCAGTGCTATTATTTTTCTTATTTAATTTAGGATTTTTCTAATTAATTAAATTTTTATTTACTGTTCATTTAGTAATTTTTAGGTTAATTTAGCTATTTTTAATTAACTTTAAAGTTTCTATTTTTGTCTTTTAGTGCCAAAAAGTAATATTTTTCAGCTTAATCAATTTTCCTAGACTTAGAATAATATTTTAAGGTTTTTGGTGAAAAAAGATTTTACTGTTCATCTTTTTAATTAATTTTTAGAATTAATTTAAGTTAATTAGGGTTTTAATTAAACTAGTTTTGTCATTTAGTGGAAAATTTAATATTTTTCAAGATTTTTCATTTTTCTACTGTTCATTAGAGTAAAATAGGATTTTTAAAATTGGTAGATTATTTTTAGCATTATATAATTATTTTTTATAATTATTTTAATTTTAAAATAGTTTTTAGTAATTTAAAAATAGAGAAATAGTATTTAAAAATTATAAAAAATACTTTTTAGTTTTTAAATAGTATAAGTAAGTTATTTGTTCAATAAAATCATATTTTGGACATTTTGATTAATTATATTTAATTTTAGGGCTTTAATTAGCATTTAAAATTGAATATTTAATTAATAAAAGGTTTTAAAATATTTTTATTGGATTTTATTCCTTATTTATATTATTTTAGACTTGTTTTAACTTATAATTAATTTTTAGGTTGAAATTTTTTTAATTTTGTATCTTTTTACGGTTTTACGTTTACGCCTTTTTCGTCGTAGTTTAATTCGTAGTCATAACCGTCTTTTCCTTCCTTTCTCATTTCTTTTCTTCTTGTTCATAATCACAAACATCATATATCAACTCTCAACACAACGCACTTGCCTCCTTGGGAAACGAACTTGCTTGGTCATTAGTGCTCGGTTTTCCTAAACCGACACTTAATACTACCACTATTTGTCATCCTTTTCCTAAAGGGTACAAAAACCACTACATCAGTAATCTTGTTTGAAGTGATTTCCTTGGTTGCCTAGAACTCATACATATAATCATAAGGCACCGAGGCACTACTTCTTAAAGCATTCTTAAAATGGGATTGATCAAGGATTGCTATGGCGACTTTAAAACCATGGTGAGTGGATTTTGAGACTTGCTTCAGCCGGTAATTGTTTGGTATGAACTTGAGGGTTCGTGCTTTAGCAATAGCGGCTTCTCTAGAGTCTTGGATTGCTTGTACTGTTGGATTAGTCATTGTATATGCTTAAGATAAGACATGAAAGGTTGATGCACAAAAACATATAGATAGATATCATTCTTACTTCTAAGCATAACACATTTCATAATCATAATACAACAAGTACATATAACAGGCAATCAATATTAATCAAACAACTCTTCATCCGGAACTTTCCTTCATTCGGAACTTCTTCATTCGGAACATTCCTTCATTCGGAACTTCCTTCATTCGGAAGTTCTTCATTCGGAACTTCCTTCATTCGGAAGTTCTTCATTCGGAACTTCTTCATTCGGAAGTCCTTCATTCGGAACTTCTTCATTCGGAACATTCCTTCATTCGGAACTTCCTTCATTCGGAAGTTCTTCATTCGGAACTTCCTTCATTCGGAAGTTCTTCATTCGGAACTTCTTCATTCGGAAGTTCTTCATTCGGAACTTCTTCATTCGGAAGTTCTTCATTCGGAATTTCTTCATTCGGAAGTCCTTCGTTCAGAACTTCTTCATTCGGAAGTTCTTCATTCGGAACTTCTTCATTCGGAAGTTCTTCATTCGGAACTTCTTCATTCGGAAGTCCTTCATTCGGAACTTCTTCATTCGGAAGTCCTTCATTCGGAACTTCTTCATTCGGAAGTTCTTCATTCGGAACTTCCTCATTCGGAAGTCCTTCATTCGAAACTTCCTCATTCGGAAGTTTTTCAGAAAAAATCCTTCATTCGGAAGTTTATATCCTTGTTCATCCGGAACTTTTCAAACGAAGCTATGATGATTAATTCTAAGCGCGTTTGTGAGATTTAAAGCAATCTAAGGCAACACCACATCATCTAAGGCTATTCCGCATAAAACCCACCACAAATCCTAATCAATTACTGCTTAATAAGACACAAACCCTAATTTGGACTTAATCTTAATTAAACGAGTCGTTTACCAGGAGATAGTGATGAATTAGACGAATTTTAAATCAAGGAATGATGATTATTACCTTATTAATCGAATGAGCGGAAAGGATTGATTAAAATCAAGTGTTGTGAGCTTGTGTGTGTTTTAACAATGGCGGCAAGGAGGGAAAATGAAGATAAACAGTGAATGAAAAATGGTAAGGGGGCGGGGGGTTTTGTTTGACTAGGTCAAGTTTTGCAACTTTCTTAACTTGTCACTTTTAAACCCTACATTTTTTACTTCTTTTCCCTTTTAGATTTAAAACTTTTCATTTCTTTTCTTGACCATTGTTAACCTTAGCGACTATTATCGTTCACACAACTTAGCAATCGCAACCTATTTGCAAATCTCCAAATTCTAACGCAATTCCTATCACATAGAACACGCACAAGTTGTATTCTAAAGCAATACCACTCATTTACCATTTAGCCATTAATTTTCCACAATCACTTTTGAAAATCAATTTAATGACGAAGATGATTTTAAAATTTTCTCCCCCTTAAACGATGACCCGTTTTCTATTTAAAGAGCTGTAGTCATTGTTTAAAGAGTCAAATATTGATGAAAGCATTTCCAATTTGTATCTTGAAAAAGTTTGATTCGTGGTGTCAATAAGATTTCTCTTATTTTAACAAATTAATGCACTGAGACGTACATAAATTCGTGTTAGACCAAGTTGTAAAGTAAACTTGATCCCTTTGCATGATTTGGCTTGTAAATCATGCCCGAGAAAATTAATTCCCGTTCTGAGCCAACGTTTTCCAAGGAAATACGTGACTTTAATATGAAAACCGGGTTGCAGTCTGAAATAACTACAAGCCATTATGGGCATGTTTTTAAAAATGTACAACTTTTATACGGACTCTATTTATGGCACCGTGTCAATATTGATCGACATTTCTAAGGCCGTAAATATTACCGTACTAAAAGACATGCCCGATTTAAAAACAAAAAATATTTTTGGTTTTTCTGGATTTTATAATTTTTATGGTTTTTCTAGGTTTTATATTTTTTATGATTTTTGTTGGTTTTATATTTTTGTATTTTCTTTTTGTGGTTTATATATTTACGATAATATACATGATCACGAACAAAGGATACTCTGAATAGTTTACCACGACTATTCAGCTGATTCTTCTGCCAACTCTTTGAGAGTCGCTGGAGTGAATGATTTCATGCCAAGCTTGTCGATCAAAAACTCGATTCGTCCTCGATCTAATGCTTTGGTGAACATATCCGCCAGCTGGTACTCAGTAGTGACAAAATACAGCTCGATCACTCCGTTCTCCACCTGCTCCTTAATGAAATGGTAGCGAATGTCTATGTGCTTGGCCCAGGAGTGTTGAACATAGTTGCAGCAAAGGGCAATGGCGCTCTTGTTGTCACAGTACATCGGGATTTTGTTGAATCCCAAACCGTAGTCAGTTAATTGTGATCTCATCCAAAGGACTTGAGCACAACAACCGGACATGGCGATGTATTCAGCCTCCGTGCTTGATATTGCAACGCTTTTCTGCCTTTTTGAAGACCAGCTGATCAATCTATCTCCAAGGAGTTGCACAGATCCAGAAGTGCTACGCCTCGTGTCTTGACATCCAGCATGATCGGCATCTGCGTATGATATTAAAGCAATAGAGGAATCTTTCGGATACCATAGACCACGATGAAGTGTTCCTTTTAGATACCGAAAGATCCTTTTCACAACATGTAGGTGCTTTTCGGTAGGCCGAGCCTGATACCGGGCACACATGCATACAGCAAATTGCAAATCAGGCCTGCTAGCAGTCAGATAGAGAAGGGTGCCGATCATCCCACGGTAAAGTTTTGGATCGACAATAGTCCCATTCCTATCTTCATCTAACTTGGATTTCTCCACCATTGGAGTGTCCACGGGGTCACAATTTTCAAAGTTATATTTCTTAAGAGATTCTAGAGCATATTTGGATTGATTAATAAAGATGCCTCTGGGATTCTGAGAAATCTGTAATCCTAAGAAAAATGAGATTTTTCCCATCATTGACATCTGAAAGCGTGTGGACATTATCTTCTCAAATCGATTTGACAATTCTATGTTAGTGGCAGCAAATATTATATCATCAACATAAATTTGTACCAGAATCATGTCGTTGCCTTCCTTGAGAGTGAATAGAGTGGGGTCCACCTTGCCTTTGGAGAAGCCTTCCGAAATGAGATATGTGGACAGGAGATCATACCACACGCGTGGAGCTTGTTTCAACCCATAGTGAGCCTTCTTAAGCTTGTACACATGATTAGGAAACTCCGTGCTAACGAACCCATCCGGCTGACTAACATAGACTTCTTCCCTTAGTTCACCATTCAAAAATGCCGTCTTCACATCCATTTGATAGACGATCATGTTCATATGAGCAGCATACGCAAGGAATAGTCTAATTGCCTCCAATCTTACCACAGGAGCAAAAGATTCTTCAAAGTCTATACCCAAGGCTTGTTTATATCCTCTAGCAACCAATCTAGCCTTATTCTTTAATACTGCACCCATCTCATCAAGTTTAACCTTATAAACCCACAACAAAGTAAGGATGTTGACCTTGTCAGGGAGAGGAACCAATTCCCATACTTCAAGTCGTTGGAATTCATTTAGTTCCTCCTGCATGGCTTCAATCCAAGATGATTGAGTCATAGCCTGCTGCCAATTTTTAGGTTCAACTTCAGAGAGAAATGCATCAAAGTAGCAATAGAGTGCACTCTCTTGTAATTGATGGCGTGTAGAGACTGGTCGATCTAGATCTCCAATGACATTCCTAATTGGGTGATCTTTTGTCCATTTAGTGCTATGGTTTTCAATCCTAGGTGGTCTGGAGTGAACAATAGAAGGAGCTTCTTCTGAGGTAGACGCGGCTGAAGGGTTTTCAGGTATAGCTACACCAAAGAAAGGAAGCTCTTGCAGGTGAGCATATTCCAAGTCGTGATCAATAGAATCCTCTTCCACATCATTAGGCACAAGTAGGGGTGACGATTCAGGTGTAGTTTGAGAATCACTTGGTGAAGGTGCATCCGGTTCAATGTGAATTGAAGATGCATTAGATAAAGCTTCATTGGCTGGAGCAACAACTTCAGGTATTGGAGCTATCACTACGGGTGCTGGAACTTCATCATTTGGGGGATCAAAGAATTCGTCAAACAACGGTTGAAACAATTTATCCCACTCGGGCCTTGATGGTGGTAAAAATGATGTAGAAGTAGGATTATTGGGAACTAATCTGGAACTAATAGCACCGGTTCCCATCTCATGAAGTGCGGGTTCAGAGCTGTGTTGCTCAGAAGCCATCGCTGTCAGCTCATCGAAATCTGCGTCCATAGTTTCTACAATCTTGCCAAGACGACGGTTATAGATTCGGTATGCTTTCTTGGACGGTGAGTAACCAATGAAAATACCTATATCGGCTTTCGGTTGAAGCTTACCCAAGTTCTCACTATTAATGTTTGGATAACAAAGGGCACCAAACACATGAAAAAATGAAACATCGGGTTTACGGTCATGTAGAAGCTCATAAGGTGTTTTTCCATGGCGTTTCCGAATGATAGAACGGTTTTGGGTGAAACATGCAGTAGATATAGCCTCTGCCCACAAGAACAATGGAGCGTTCGCGTAAATAAGCATAGTCCTAGCAGCTTCCATAAGTGTACGATTCCGTCTTTCAACGACACCGTTTTGTTGTGGAGTGCGTGCAGCGGATGTTTCATGTGAGATACCAACTCCTTCATAGTAATCACGAAGAGTCTGGTTGACGAACTCTGTACCATTGTCTGTACGAATACGGCAGACAGTAGTATTCAAACGTACCTAAATGAATTTCAGAAAAGTGATGATAGCCTTCGGTGCTTCATCCTTTGTACGTAGAAATCTAACCCATGTAAACCTGGAGAAATCATCCACAATCACCAGAATGAATTTCTTACCGCTCACACTTTCAGTTCTCATTGGCCCACAAAGATCCATATGCAAAAGATGAAGTTTTTCTTGATTGGTGTCTTCAGCTTTGGGCTTGTAAGATTTCTTGGTACTTTTCCCCCTTGAACACGCGGAACATAAATGGTCCTTGTGAAATTTAAGCTTTGGAAGACCACGAACTAATTCGTTTTTAGCCAGATGATTAATAGCATCAAAGTTAAGATGAGATAATCTGCGATGCCATAACCATGACTTGGTCTTAGATGCTTTTGAGAGAAGACATACTGGAGAGGCGGCCATCATGTCTTGTAAGGACAAGGTATAAAGATTTGCACCATGAGATCCCTTCAACAAATCTTTTCCTTCCAAGTTGCGGATGAAACAAGTGTGTTGTCGAAAAGCAACCTCAAGGTTGGAATCACAAAACTGTCCTACTGAGAATAAATTATGACCAAGACCTTCTACATAGTATACCCTTGAAATCGTCACGTTTCCAATCTGATATTCACCATACCCTATTATCTTTGCTATATGATCATTCTCGAATTTAACCGTACCAAGAAACTTGCTGACGAAATTTCGGAGCATCGAGCGATCTCCGGTCATATGTTTTGAACAACCGGAGTCCAAATACCAGAGGATGATTTGGACCACCTGAAAATATCACCACACGAAGACAATGTAGAGGTATCGGAATCTGAGTATTCCTTGTTATTAGCAGGTACAGATTTAATAATCTTAGATTTGCTAACTTTAGGTTTCCTAGATTTCCTAGCCTGCTTCTTCTTAGTTGGTGGTGTAGATTCTAGTTGGCTTAAATCTTGTGGTATTTCTTCACTGATAGGCACTATAGTGGGAGCTGACCTAGTTAAAGGGCGCTGTTTCCATACTTGAGTGCGAGTGTTCCTAACTAAAGGACGCTCAGACCTAACCTCAACGGATGCATTCCTAGTTAAAGGGCACATTTTTCCATCTAATGTAAAGGTCCTACCAGTGGGACGCCATTGCCAGCCAACTTGGGCACGAGTTCTACCCGTTGGCTTCCATTCAAGACCATTCCTAATGGCATTCATTTCATTCACATGATCAATAAGACACAAATCATGACGTTGGGAAAACATACATTCATTACAATCCCAACAATTCAAATTAGAATTCACGAATGGTTTTGGCTTCTACACAGGCACAGAGCTTTTATTCTTAACATGATTCTTTTTATTTAAAACTGAACTAAAATTCCTATGGTGAGCTTCTACTTCCTTCTTTTTGGCACTACTAGTGGAGGGCTTGATCTTATCTTTCTTGAGTGGCGATCCTTTAGCCTTAGTAGTCTCTTTTAATCCTGTAGAAGGCAAAGTGGGAACATTAGCAACAGATCTTAAAGGTGCCTTACTTGATAGTGCCAGTGACGGTTTTGCTCCTGGGGTCTTATTGAATGGAGTTACAGCAATGGGCCTATTAGTGAGTAGTGCAGAACCTGGTGTACCTATGTATTGCAAATATGCTAAGCAATATTGAACTCGCTTAATATATTCATGAGCCGAATAATAGTCGCTACTTGAGGGATCTAAGGCATAAAGATCGTCTAAAATATCCCTAATAAGATCTACATGCTTAATGGCATTCCTCATATAATCATCGTAGGTAACCGGGTTTCTCTTATGAAGCGGGTTCTTATAAAGTACTACTGACTTGGTTGTTGGAGCACTAGTGGACGGTGCAGAGTCGGTAGCTAAGTTATCAATAACTTCTTGTCGGGTGAGAAGAAGTGTCTCCTTTAATTCAGCCAAAACCATATTTTTGTCAATGAGCAGGATGTTCAAGTCAGAGATTTCCTCGCACTTTTGGTTCAGTTGTTCAACATAAGATTGTTGCTGTGCCGCATTAAAAGCGAAGCGTTCTTCTAGTGAACCATAAAGAGCGGATAGTCCCTGTCTTGTCCGATCCATCTCCCCTAGAACAGACGAAAGTCTAATTTCTAAGACCTGGTTTTTAGACTCTTCAGCCTCTAGTTCCAATTTTAATGTTTCATTTGATGACACATCTCTCTTCAATCTCATAATCTCTTCCTCTAAGGCCTTAACAATTGTAATCATCTTATCACTCGTCTCAACACCATTTTCACAACCATTTGATATCAAAAGATCTTCATTTTGAGTTTGTTGTTTTAATTCTAAAGATATACAATGTTGTTCTAGTTGATTAAAGCGTTTTGAAAGTAAATTGTAAGAATCTTGTAGCTTTAAAAACTCAGCATTAGATTCGTGACAAGAATGATTATCTACCTCATTTACAGTATCAGCAACATTTACAGAGAGATCACAAACATCATCACATATATGCACAACATCACAATTAATCATAGAGGATGTAAGCTCATTCGAATAACTAACATTTACAGTGTCTTGTTCAGCAATCCCTGGATCAGCAAGAAATGCAAGCTCCTCTTCATCAAGTTCCCTTCCTTGTGCCTGAGCATTCACCAGATAGATCTTCTCTGCAAACCATTGTCCATCCCTTCTCCTCTTGGGTTTCTTACAATCCCTGGACATGTGACCCTCTTCCTTGCAGTTGTAGCATGTAATCATTCTCAACTTGCCTGTGGAATTAGCCCGTGGAGCAGGATTGACCAATGGAGCCTGATTGACCGTGCGAGCATTGGTAGTTGATGTGGTAGGTCTCCCCTGATATGGTTGAATAGGCTGAACCATTACCCTGCCATTCTCGATAGTAGCTTGTTGGCGAGAATTGGATGAATTCCTCAACTGATTGTTGGTAGGAGCTGATCCCCTAAATCCTCGTTTGCTTAAAGTCCTTGTGAGATAAGCAGACATAGTGGTTAACACTTCAACTGGGTCAGCACCTTGTTTGAATACAGGAACGGGGACTTCCTCATCATCACAGTACATTGCTTGGTCTTGATGAGCTGCATAATCACTAGAAGGAATACTTATTTGATCAGGGTAGCTTGTTGGATATGCTGCATTCTCTTGATAAGAAGAATATGAAGATTGAGCATAAGGTGCAATACTTGCTGGGTGAGGTTGTGTAACATAATGTGATGAAGGTGCACTGAACCGATATTGTTGCTGATGTGAGGTGGGTGGTTGCGGTAAAATCGAGTATTGGGGAAAGGTTGGTGTCATGTAAGGTGATGGATGATAGGCTTGATGTCCCAAAATATAAGGAGTGTTGTTGTGAGACAAGCTTGGTTGATTCGCCATCAAAGCTAATGAATCAGGATACATACCTCGAGGCGAACGGTGCATGATCACATGTTTCTCATGCTGCTGAAGAAAAGCATATAGTTGATCCAAATTGCACTTATGCAAATCCCTGGTTAACTTAACATCAGTAATATACTCACCCCATTCAGCTTGAGGTAAGGTATTCAAGAATTTGGTGTTAACCTGGAATGGTGCAATCACGAGATTGTATACATTCAGATCATTCATGAGTGTGGTGAATCTGAAGTAATAATCGTGAAGCGTTTCCCCTGGGTTGTATGTGAATCTATCAAACAGATCATACAACTGACATTCCCTTTCCTGTTTGGTGAGAGACGTACCTTGTAGCAACACCTTAAGACGTTCCCATAAATCCTTTGCCACCGTATACTGACTTACTATCCTATAGATGTCATGGGGAAGAGCTTGGAGAATTGTTTGAAGAGCTTTTTCGTCTGCATCGGCAACAAGTTGTTGAGCTGGTGTAAGTTCTTCAAATTCTCTTGGTCGAGTCACATTGTTAGCCACGATGGTACCACAGTCAAGTGGACCATTTAAAATTGACTTAACCATAAGCCTCCCATAAACCGGTTTTCCCTTAAGGTAAGACATCATCTGGCCTTGCCATGCTTCAAAAACTTCTTTGATGAGCATTGGCGGGCGATTATCCGTTCCCGTAATGACGGAAATATCCGTAAGTGATGTCATCTGAGGCATTACTGAATTCGGATTCATTTTGTTAACTTCAAAGAGACAAAGATTATCGGTTGATCGAGCAGTGAAGTAAAGCTTGTGAATTGAGTTGAGTTTTTGTTGTAAGAAACCAAGATTAAATCCTCTAAAAAATCGTCGAAAAAACAAGCAAAATAACCCTTGATTCGGAACTTTTTGTTGATTCGGAAGTTTGGTTCGGAAGATTTGGCTTGGAATTACCTTGATTCGGAACTTTTGGCTTGATCCGGAACTTTCCCTTGATTCGGAACTTTCCTAGATCCGGAACTTTTTGGTTCGGAACTTTCCTTGGTTCGGAACTTTCCTTGGTTCGAAACTTTCCTTGGTTCGGAACTTTCCTTGGTTCGGAACTTTCCTTGGTTCGGAACTTTCCTTGGTTCGGAACTTTCCTTGGTTCGGAACTTTCCTTGGTTCGGAACTTTCCTTGGTTCGGAACTTTCTTGATCCGGAACTTTCTTGATCCGGAACTTTTTCGTTCGGAACTTCTTGGTTCGGAACTTTTGGTTGATCCGGAACTTGTTGGTTCGGAACTTTTGCTGGGTAATCAGAAGTTTGTTACGATGAACAGTCGACCAATAAAAATGAAGATTAAACCCAGATTTTTACCAAATGACCCAAAAAGTTTTGTGATTTCAACAATAATAAGTAAAAACTAATACTTATCCACTAATCCCAATCACAAAAACACCAAAAACTCCAAGAATCAAGATGATCTTCTTAAAGAACACTAATACAATCAAAAACTAAAAAACCACACAAATCATTACCTTAAATCACCCCATAGCTCTTGATACCAAATGTAGAATCTTGATAACCTATGAATCTATGAAGGGGGTTGATGATTTCTAGAGAGAGAAACTAGAGAGAGAAAGTGAGAGAAAACTATGTGTATTTTATTAAGTGGAACTAGAAAAATGACAACAACCAACCCCTTTCCAAGGAGGAAAGGGGTATTTATACTTCCAAGCTACATTGGGCTTGGGCCGGTCCATGACAAGCCCATGGACCGGTTCTTACTTAACTTAATAAGCAACTATTACCTACGAGCTATTACAATCATTAATAATATTGTGGAGTGACTGATACTTCTAATATACGTAAAAACGTATTTCTAACACGTGGTTTGTGTTTTTGTTGTGATTTAGGACGAAAAAGTGAAAAGTGGAGAAAACACGGAATTCACGGGCTTTTATCGAAGAAAAAGACGAAAGATGAAGTCGAAAGATCAAGAGTGGAAAAAGAACGGAAGTCCAAAACCAATTCTGAAGATTTATCGAAGAAAAAGTCAAAAGACGGAAGTTTACTAAAAGCCGAAGAATTCGAGTCTAATTTACGAAGAAAATTCAAAGACGAGTTTAAAGAAATCTCAAGACAAAATCATTAAGTCTAAGATTAACAAACAATTAAGAAGAAAAGGGCTTAAGTGTGCAAATAAGGAAAAGAGGAAAGAGGGAGGAAGCTTCCTAAGCTCCTCCCTAATCACCCCTATATATAGTTTAGGATAGCTTCATTTTCATGTTGTTGGTGGCTTGACAAGCCACACTTCCACCATTTTCATTTCTTGTCATTTAATTTCTTGCAATTTAATGTCATGTTATGCACTTTTAATTTCTTCAATTCAAGTAAGTCTTTTTATTTTGGAATCTTTTCTTTTAATCAAGTTCTTATCTTTAATCATCTTCTTCTCCCTTTCTTACTTTGCTTCTCTTTGATTCATGTTCATCCTTGATTTGTTCTCATCTTAATGCTTATTTGATCTAAAGTTTTCTTAAAAAGTTCATCTTTTTAAAAGTTTTATTTGAAAGTTTGCTTATTTTTAAGTTTGATAAGTTGTTATTCATGCTTATTAAGTCAATTTCGATTTAGATTCGTGCAAGTTTTAGTTTGAGCTTATTAACCATAGCTTATTGCTTTTGCTTAATTTTCGGATCAAAAAGTTAGATCGGAAAGGGTAAACCCCTTTCCAATCACGTATTTCAATCACCTTGATTGGAAAAGGGTTTTACATTCCAATCAGCATTCCAATCAGCATTCCAATCAACATTCCAATCAGCATTCCAATCAACATTCCAATCAGCATTCCTTTCGCATTCCTTTTACATTCCTATTAGCATTCGAATCAGCATTCCAATCAGCATTCCAATCAACATTCCAATCAACATTCCAATTAGCATTCCTATTAGCATTCCAATCAACATTCCAATCAGCATTCCAATCAGCATTCCAATCAACATTCCAATCAACATTCCAATCAGCATTCCAATCAACATTCCTATCAGCATTCCAATCAACATTCCAATCAGCATTCCAATCAGCATTCCAATCAACATTCCAATTAGCATTCCTATTAGCATTCCTATCAGCATTCCTTTTAGCATTCCTTTCAGCATTCCTTTTACTTATCGCAATTTACATTTTCATTTTACTTAGTAATAGATAACCAAACCATTTTCATTTCCACCAAGAACAATTGAGTCGCACTTTGAACCGGAAATCAATTCGAGAAGATACCAAGAAACACGAACTTTTTTCAACCTACAAAAATATCTTACATTAAAATGGCGCCGCTGCCGGCTCTTTTCGTGAAGATTAACGGTTTTTTGTGAGAGACGCGTTGGCTTTTGGGATCCGTTCACTTGTGAACGTTATTTTTTCGAGTCAAAAATTTTCAAAAAAAAAAAAATCCAAAAACATTTGAAAAATCTTAAAAAGCATTTCTTTTTCAAAGTTTTGCACCAAAAATATTCTTCTTGCTTATCTATCTTTCTCCATGGATTTTTATGTCCATTGCGTCGGGTGTGGGAGACAACTGTACGGGAACGACTATTGTCAATGGTGTACATGTGAGCGGTGCAGAAACAATATCGACAACACACAATTCGGATTTTGTCCCTTGTGCAACTCGACTAATTCATTCTTTTTGAACTCACATCCTGTTCCCCCGTGCATCTATTGTGGAAGCGATTCTCATTGGCATGTTTCGTGCCCGGTTCGATACCCGTATGGTCACGGGCAAGAACCGGGGTACAATTATGACAATGAAAATAGCTATCCACAAGACGCACCCAGTCTTTTTCCTCACCCGTTTTGCAACAACTGTGGGGGTCCTCACGAAAGTTTTCACTGCCCTACAGGGGATCAAAATTACTATATTTATACCCCTTCCAGTTTTGACCAACCCCTGCAATACCCAATTGATCATCAGCCTCGTCACGAGATGAGTTACCAAGAACCAATTGACGATCTTGCTACAGCCTTTCAAGAACAAAGAAACGATCTTGCTATAACTTTTCAAGAACAAAGCAAAGAGCTTTTACACACGCTGCAAACTTGTATGGAGTCATTTTTACAGCAGTGAGATCAGACGAGTACTCATATCCCTGAGCTTATTATTGGCCCTTTAGGTAATGAGGAGAGCGATGACGATATTGAGGTTATTTTCGACGAGGAGTAATTTCTAAAGCAAAGTAAGACTTCTTCCCTTCCTCCTTCGTCTATTGCTATCACACCCGAGGAGCCCGTTGGCTCTCTCATCATGGAGGATGAGCATCTTGACGTTATCTCGGCAACTGAATCGGACAAACTCCTAAAGTCTAGTGTCGAGGAACTTGTTGTCATCCCAAGTGAGCCCGCGGGTATTCCGGAAAATCTCTGTGATGTGCCGACTTTTGCGGAGCTTACGGACAAGTTTGCTTCGCTAGTCAATGATCACATACTCAAAACTCCACATGCGATATTTGATCCTCCCAACAAGAGTTCAACATGTGGTGAGTATGATCATTTCGTCTTCGAGCCCGAGATTGAGGAAATTATCGACCGAGAGCTAGCTCTTTTACCTCCGCTTTCTCCTACAAGCGAGGTCGACTTTTCCAACATTGATGCCGAACTTGATGAGTTGGAACGTCTTATTTTTCATAATAATGACGAACCAACTACCATGCCCAAACATCCTATTCTAGAGGAGTTACCTAATCAACACTCCTCTTATGAGAATTACGTTTACCACATTCGTGAGGATTTACCTTATCAACAATCCCCACAAATGAATGATGGTTTCGTACTTGATCGTGATCTTTTCAACCGAGTTTCTACACTCCTTATCCACGATGATATTCACAAGATCTACTTTCATGAGGATCAATGCTTTGACCCGGGAGGTGACATGGACCATTCTATTATTGATAACTTTACAGCTTTGCCAATTGGTATGCATCCATTGTCTTTGGAGGATGACAATGTGATTCCCTTACCCACCCCACCTCCCGTCAATCTGGATTTCACTTGCTTTTCTTATATTAAGCAGACTTTCCTACCATTCAAGACTTATCCTCCCGCCTCTCCTTTGTTGATGTCCTCCGGGAACGAGGACAAGTTCTTTGATCCCGGTATCACATTCGAGGCTTCCCCATGGACCATTTAATTCGGGGACGAATTAGGCTCGTGACTCGGTTAAAAAAAACAAGCGCTTTTTGGGAGGCAACCCAATTATCTATCTATCTTTCCTGTTTTCACCATAAGTGTAGGGGGAGCCCCGTTGGTGTTTCTTGTTCTCTTTCTTATCATGTGCAGGGATTAGAGCTTCAAAGACACACTCTCGATGACTTTTGACGAACCATGATTCCGTGTTCCCTTCTTCCCGGTTCTATCCTAAACTCTTTTTGATTCACTATTTTATATTTCTCAATATTAAAATAGGAATCTCTTTAGTGGTCTTTTCCTTAACGAGATCTAAACAAAGTGCACAATGTCCTAAGTGTAGGGGAGTTTACTCTCACATGCTTAAACATTGAGGACAATGTTTATATTAAGTGTAGGGGGACTTCTATCGAAGTTAAGTGGTCTTTTCCTTCTATTTGTCCTCATTTTAACCGGAAAATCAATTTTTCGACATTTTTCAAAATTATTAATCTATTTTGGCCTAGTTGTAGTCTCCTTTATTTTTGTTTACTTTCTAGCATTTTAATAAAATGGTTTTAGCAAGTTTAGATATCTTAGATATATTAGGCCCGTTGTGAATATTTTGACTCAACCCGAGTTTACTTATCCAAGTTCACTCTAGCTAGTATCCATAACCATGTAGACCTTAATTGGTTTATTAGGCTAAGCATCCACGAGTCTCATTCCTTGAGATTTTAAATTGTGGAGAACGAGAAATGATAGAGTTGGTTACAAGTTTGGTATTCTTTCATTAACTTATGTGAGTTAATTATGATCTTTTTCTCCCCTCGCTTGTAAATAAATAAATGCAATAAGTAAGGTCGTACGATTTGAAAAGTTACTTAGCTTCTAGCCCAAGATCGTTTAAAAGTTGCTCGGTAATGATAAGAGTTCATAGCCAAGGCATAACTTATGAAGCGGGGCGCGAAGATTGACGAGTCCAAAAAGGCCCTAACAAGGCATGAGGATTCCATTTTATTGCTGAAGATCCAAAAGTGATGTGAAGAGCATTATTCCTAAAATCAATATGAAGGATCAAGACTCACGACGAAAAGCAATCAACTCCCATAAAGATCATGGAGAAGTCTATCCGAAAAGACCCTAACAAGGTATGAGGATAAATAGATCCAAGTCCGAAAAGGAGGCGGATCGTTGTATCTCAAAATCCCAATTAGAGATTGAAGAATAATCATGAAGTCGTGGTCAACAAAGTTGGAATACCCCTCAAAAGTCTCCAAGTGAAGAAACTCTATTAACGATGAGAAGACCATTATCTCAAGAACGTCTCTCAAGATATGAAGTATGAAGTACATGCCAAATATCGGCCCGAGAAAGGTCTCAAATCGTGAACCGAGTTATGCCAAGATATGAACTTTTTGATATCTCGAGAAGCAGTTTTAAGAGATTTTGTCCTTTAGCTAACTATTGATCAAATCGTCCTACTTTGCTTTCAGCCTAAATAAATTATCGAAATAAGTCAACAATGCATCCTCGTGATCATTCAAGACATCAATAAAATATAAGAGATACTCGTAGGAATAAGGGAGTTTAAGTGATTAATTGAACCACATGAGTAAATGTTTGTTATGCTAACTTGTGCTAACAATGATCTTGTTTTTAAGCTTGGCATGGGGAACGTGAAACTTGAGGGTGATGAACATTCATGACACACAAGCCCTAATGTAAGTCTTAGATTTCTTTACAAGTTTCTTCCTTGTTGCATCTTGTTATTTTCTATCTTTTTGATTTTCCTTAGTTGTTTAATAAAGGCCAAGGTAGGTTGATTATGATGGAAAATGTAAAACGTGCTTTGTAACTAATGCATTGCATGAGGACATTGCAATGGTTAAGTGTAGGGGATTTGATAGGTGTGAAAACACCCATCCTTTTTACCACTTAATTACAATAATAACCGAGCCAAAACGTGTATTTTATGTCATTTATGTCGGAATTATGCGTGGTTTGTGTTTTTGTTGTGATTTAGGACGAAAAAGTGAAAAGTGGAGAAAACACGGCATTCACGAGCTTTTATCGAAGAAAAAGACGAAAAACGAAGTCGAAAGATCAAGAGTGGAAAAAGAACGGAAGTCCAAGACCAATTCTGAAGATTTATCGAAGAAAAAGTCAAAAGACGGAAGTTTACTAAAAGCCGAAGAACTCGAGTCTAATTTACGAAGAAAATTCAAAGACGAGTTTAAAGAAATCCCAAGACAAAATCATTAACTCCAAGATTAACAAACAATTAAGAAGAAAAGGGCTTAAGTGTGCAAATAAGGAAAAGAGGAAAGAGGGAGGAAGCTTCCTAAGCTCCTCCCTAATCACCCCTATATATAGTTTAGGCTAGCTTCATTTTCATGTTGTTGGTGGCTTGACAAGCCACACTTCCACCATTTTCATTTCTTGTCATTTAATTTCTTGCAATTTAATTTCATGTTATGCACTTTTAATTTCTTCAATTCAAGTAAGTCTTTTTATTTTGGAATCTTTTCTTTTAATCAAGTTCTTATCTTTAATCATCTTCTTCTCCCTTTCTTACTTTTCTTCTCTTTGATTCATGTTCATCCTTGATTTGTTTTCATCTTAATGCTTATTTGATCTAAAGTTTTCTTAAAAAGTTCATCTTTTTAAAAGTTTGATTTGAAAGTTTGCTTATTTTTAAGTTTGATAAGTTGTTATTCATGCTTATTAAGTCAATTTCAATTTAGATTCGTGCAAGTTTTAGTTTGAGCTTATTAACCATAGCTTATTGCTTTTGCTTAATTTTCGGATCAAAAAGTTAGATCGGAAAGGGTAAACCCCTTTCCAATCACGTATTCCAATCACCTTGATTGCAAAAGGGTTTTACATTCCAATCAGCATTCCAATCAGCATTCCAATCAACATTCCAATCAGCATTCCAATCAACATTCCAATCAGCATTCCTTTCGCATTCCTTTTACATTCCTATTAGCATTCCAATCAGCATTCCAATCAACATTCCAATCAACATTCCAATCAACATTCCAATTAGCATTCCAATTAGCATTCCAATCAACATTCCAATCAACATTCCAATCAGCATTCCAATCAGCATTCCAATCAACATTCCAATCAACATTCCAATCAGCATTCCAATCAACATTCCAATCAGCATTCCAATCAACATTCCAATCAGCATTCCAATTAACATTCCAATTAGCATTCCTATTAGCATTCCTATCAGCATTCCTTTTAGCATTCCTTTTAGCATTCCTTTTACTTATCGCAATTTACATTTTCATTTTACTTAGTAATAGATAACCAAACCATTTTCATTTCCACCAGGAACAATTGAGTCGCACTTTGAACCGGAAATCAATTCGAGAAGATACCGAGAAACACGAACTTTTTTCAACCTACAAAAATCTCTTACATTAATCCGTCAAACATGCATACTTTCTATCAAAGATGTCCATCCACATACCATTGGACACGTGATCATCCATTGGTACAAGTCATTGGAAATCCTTCAAAACCGGTTCGAACACGCAAACAACTCGAAACGGATGGTGATGTGTGTATGTTTGCACTCACCGTGAGTTCAACTATATCTACAAACATCAAGAAATCCATGATTGATCATGTGTGGACTAAATCAATGCAAGACGAAATTCATCAGTTTGAACGCCTCAATGTTTGGGAACTTGTTGACAGGCCCTGTAGAAAATTGATGCTAGATTTCAAATGGATCTGGAAAAACAAACTGGATGAAGAACAAAAAATCGTCAAAAACAAATCTCGTCTTCTGTTTAAGGGATATCATCAACAAGAAGGAATATATTTTGATGAATCATTTGCTCCAATCGCTCATTTAGAAGAAGTCATGATAATCCTTGCTTATGCTGCACATAAGGGATTCACGGTTTATCGGATGGACATTAACACTACCTTTCTTAACGGACATTTGAAGGAAGAAGTATATGTGAATCAGCCGGAAGGATTCGTTGATCCTCATCATCCTGACAAAGTCTTTCGTCTCAAGAAGGTCGTATATGGACTCAAGCAAGCTCCAAGGGTGTGGTACGATGAACTATCAAACTTTTTGGTATCCAAAGGATTATCCAAAGGTTCCATTGATCCTACTCTCTTTATTAATAAATATGGGGATGACATATTGCTTTGCAAGATTACGTTGATGACATCATTTTTGGTTCTACGAACCCAAAACTTTCAAAACGTTTTGAAAAATTAATGGACAACAAATTTGAAATATCAATGATGAGGGAGCTAAAATTCTTTTTAGGCCTCCAGATTCATCAATCCCCACGTGGTATCTTCATTAACCAAGCAAAGTATGCTTAAGAGATACTTAAAAAGCATGGTATGACCTCATGTGCCCGAGTTGGTACACCATTGTCGACCTCATCCCTAGACGCTGACTTGTACTCATTACCCATTGATCAAACGCGATATCACAGTATGATCGGGTCTCTCATGTACCATAAAGCCAGCAGGCCTGATATTCATCATACCACATGATATTATGTACGATATCAAGCTAGAGCTACTGAAAAGCACCTCAAGGAGGTTAAACGGGTCTTCGGTACCTTAGGAATACCATTCACATGGGAATCTGGTATACGAGGGAAACCGATTTTCATCTAACAGCTTTTTCAGATTCTGATCACGCGGGTTGCCTTGATGCTCGAAAAAGCACTTCTCGTGGCGTACAATTTATAAGGGAAGACAAGCTTGTGAGTTGGTCATTAAAGAAGCAGGATCGCACTTCACTGTCATCAGCAGGAGCAGAGTATGTGTCTTTATCCGCATGTTGTGCTCATGTCTTTTGGATGAGAACTCAACTTACGTATTATGGCTTCCACTTTGATAAAATACCTATGTATTGTGACTCAAAGTCCACCATAGCCATCTCTTGCAATCCAGTTCAGCACTCCCGCACCAAGCACATCGATGTCAATTATCACTTCATCAAGGAACAAGTGGAAAGTGGTATCGTGGAATTATACTTTGTCGGAACTGAGTACCAGATAGCAGACTTGTTTACAAAAGCTTTGTCGCAAGATAGGTTTGAGTATCTGGTTGGCCGTCTCGGTATGAAGTACATGACTCCAGAAGATCTGGAGACTCTAGCAAATGAATATGCTTGATAATTTCTCACAATGACTCCTAAGCGTATCACAACTTAGGACTCGGACCTCAACAAAGGAAAGTTTATCATAGAAGATAACTTATCCTTCTCAATGAGAAATTAATATTTCTCGGTCATGAGGTTCCTATAAAAACATTCCAAGTTTTTAAGTTCATGAAAAACGACTTCTAAGTAAATGTCAGCTTAGAACTCGGAATTCACCTTAAGAAAGGTTCATCACAAATTATAGCTTATCCTTCACAACGGGAAATTAATATTTATCGGTCATGACCTAGTCACAAAACAATCAAAGTTTTGAGGTCATGAAAAACGGACCCAAAAGGGAAGTGTACGTTTCAATGCGCTTTCCCTAAGCAATAGAAGAGAAATCTTCTATCATGATATTTTTAAAACCGTTGAACACAATTTTTCAAAAATTTCTCAAAAGGTTTTTCTAAATCTTTCAAAATTGTGTGTTCAACACCCCCTTCCTCATAATGTGGTTTTTATATCTCAAAAATGTCATATGTTATTTGGATCAATTTTTGAGGGAGAGCGTTTTAAAATCAAGTCTTTAATGTTGTTGGGTACATCTCAAAAAATTGACATATTTTATGTATCCAACATATTTAGAAAATGATATAAAATTTTAAAATATAATATATTATATCGGATAAGGCTTCTCAACTCCGTACCTCCACATATTTTGTGGTGTCTTTTTTCCAAAATATTGTCAAATTTTGTTTCATGACACACATATATTGTTGAGGGGGAGCAACCCGACAAAAAGTTCCAAGATTCATGCGTGCACACATGTTTCTCTCCTAATCGGTTTTCAGAAATTGTCATATTTTAATCAATTGGTATCTCTAATATTAAACTTTTATATTAGAGATAGGGGAGAAAATGTGATTAAAATGTAATATTTCGAAACATGTGATCTTAAAGACTCAAGTGCAACTCTTTCTTTCACATGCTAAACTATTTCGAATATCGATGCATGTGTGTAGGGGAGTATTTTAGAAATGTAAAACTTTCAAAGTGTTACAAGTTTTCATTTTTATCAAGCACTTTGATTGGTTTTTCAATGGTTTTATGGTGACCATCGATACCCAAACAACCTATTATCCACGATGGAAAGATGGAGTCAAAAGATGGTTTAGGATAGCAAACTAAGTCCTACGATCCAGCCAGAACCGGAGGGATTTACCCAAGGACATTCCATAGCCAGAAATAGTTGTCCTTAGGAAAGATGGAGTGGAATGAAGCTGAATGCGGACTAATTACTTAAGCTAGCACTAGAACAATCACAACAAGGTGCTAGTGATGACGTATTGGTAAGCATTGAAGGAGTTGAATATTCTATGCAAATTAGGCAGAAACTGGGTCAATACATCAATTGAAGACAAGTATCATGGACCCAGTGATGCAATGTAAAACCCTTCCCCATCCATTCGGGTTTCTCTCAAAAGAAACTTGTCTCATTATCACGGAGAACAACACGTTATCTATTGACTCTCTCATTCCGAGTTAGTTGGTATTAAAAAGGTGGTAGTCTGCTCCAGCCTCCGATTGCTAAAATGCACTAATCGAGTCTAGAGCCTTAAGAGATCAATCTATCATCTCATTAGGACACAATCGAGTCATACGGACTATCCTTGTGATATTGCCAGAACATCTGAGTGATACGATTCACGATGAATATGGAAATCCTGCTTGAGTCAACATTCAACAAACTCATGGTAGATAACTTGTGCGATTCTACACGAATCAAACTTGTGATAACTGGAATGCAACTAAGTTTAAATTCATAAGTGATTAAAACTTGATTCCATGTATCTTCGCAAAATCCGTGTGATCTTGCTAGAACATTCAGAGTGACACTCTTTAGTGCTCACAGCGACGAATGAAAATCCTTCCAGTGTCAACCTCAAACAGCACTGCGGTAGGTGACTCGAAAGATTCTCTATGAATCAAGCTTGTAACAAACTGGAAAGCAACAATGGTGTGATTCTTAACTGAATTAAACTTGTTCCAGGAAATCTGATATGACGACTATAATCAGATGGATAACTTATCCTTATGATTCACTCTTTACGTTCGTAGTCTGCTTTGAGACGGTCGAGTAAAGAGAACTGGCTACTACCGCCGGGAAACACTGTCAAGGATGTTCGTAATTGGATCTACCCTATCACAGGTACGCTATCTAATATCGTTTAACGGTCTTCACCGACCGGAGGTAAAACGCTACCGAGTTAGGATGAAATGTTCAAAGCCATTTCGTCCGTGTTTATATATGTTGCATCATATCAAGAAGGTGTTGTAGCAGTGCATAAACCGGAGTCGTCTTCACATGTTCATACTAAAAGTTAAATACTTCCTCAACACTGATAATCAATGGATACCTCAAGGTCTAACTACAACTATATATGTATGGGATATTGTTAGCTTTTCAAAATCAACAAAGTATGAACATGTCGATTCAGAAGTCACAAGAGCACAAGATGGCGATAACCAAGATACTCAAGAATGTAATTGGTCATCTTAGCCACAAGAGCACAAGATAAAGACTATCAAGGATAGATTGAAGATCTCAAGCACTCAAAATCAAATGACAAAGGCTCAAGATAAAGATCACAAAAGCATGAAGGAACAAAGCCGTTACAAACAAGATCAAGACCAAGATTCAAGACCTAAGAAGAAAGATCACCTCCACAAGAATGTATTCACTCAAGCATCTTATGTATTTAAAGATGACCAATACATTGGGGGAGATTCTTAGCCCTATATTTTATATAGTCGAACAAGAATGTAATAGGTCATCATAGTCGCTAAGGGTCTTGTATAGAATAGGCTAGTCGGGTTAACCGGTTTGGACTTTAAGCTAATATTGTCTAAGTTAGGGGTTTTATGCCCAAGTTAAACCAAGCTCGACCCGAGGAAAAAGCCCACGAGCCCACTAAGCTCGTGGGTATATAAACCCTCTTCCATGTGTGGAAGAGGGTGTTGGTCATTGTCACTTTCTCTCTCTAGTAAACATTTAACTTCCACCATTCTCTCTCTTTTCTCTCTCTATTTTCTTCTCTTTCTCTCTCTAGATCTAATCTAGATCTTGTGTTTGACGAAGCTACCCAAACATAATGGTTAACTTTTCTCGTTTTCGAAAAGTAATAAGTGCATAATTCACATGATAACTGATAGTTGTAAAATTACCCCTTTAGGAAAAGGAAGGTAATTAGGGCAAGCAAGCACGACGATTTAGGAAAACCGTGTGTAAATGACCCTAAAATGAGTTCGTTCTCAAGGAGGCTAGTGTGTTATGTCTGTAATGATTTGGATTAGATTTGTGATTATATTGTTGAGAGAAAAATAGAAATGAGATTAGAAGAGAATGACGGTTACGAAGACGGATTAAACTAAGCCTAAAAAGGTGTACACGTAAAACCGTAAAAGTGCTAAAATTAAAATTTTAACTTAAAAATTCCTAAAAATTACCAAAAATCCACAATAATATTCTAAGAGTTTACAAAAAATCCAAACTTGCTAAAACCTTTTAATTAATTAGATAATGACTTTTTAATGCTAATTAAAGCCCAAAAAATCAAAATTCATTATTAAAAAGCCCTAAACAAGATTTTAAAGTTTGTAAACCTCAAAAATACTCCAATTAAGCTAAAAAGTATTTTTCAAATTTTTAAAATCACTAAAAACTATTTTTAAACAATTAAAAACTACTAAAATCAATTAAAACTTAAATTAATTCTAGAAAATAATTAAAAGACCTAAAAAAATATTTAGAAAGTTGCAAAATTCCTAATTAAGTGTTTAGAACCTAGGAAAAATATAAAAACTTAGAAAATCAGACTTTTAATTTTTAATAATAAAATAATAATAAAATAATATTAGAAATCCAAAAATCATAAAAAATTCTAAAAACTTGCAAACTAGCTTAATTTAACCTAAATAACTCAGAAATGAAAGTGAAATTACCTAAATACCCCTATTGGGCCTAGAAAATGGGCTAAACCCAAAACAGTAGCTTATTGGGCCAAAATTGGGCCCAATAACAAAAAGTGTTCAAAATAAGCCCAAAAAGCACAGGTTGACTCAAAATTTGATTTTAAACAACTTTTTCCAAAGGCCCAAAAGCTGAAAATGTGAAATAAGCTAGCTTATAACAAGCAGCTTATTCTTAATGGGCTTTTTGGCCCATTAAGCTATAAGCCAATGCCATAAGCTAAAATTTGACACACAAGCTTCTTTTGACCTAATAAAGACTTCTGCAAAAAGAAATTTGAAATAAGCCCAAGGAATAAGCCTGAAAATGCAATAAGCAATCTACACAAAACGACAAAATAGTCGTTTTTGAGTTCTAGGCCACCCCAAGTGCTGATTCAAGTTCCAAAAGCTTTGAAATGACTTAATTAAGCAAAATCAACAAAGAATTTTCAATTAAACTGACTCAATAAGCTGGAAAAAGAAAATAAGCACTTATGTAAAAGTCAAATAAGTTGGTTTTCTAGTAAAAAGTCAAAGTCAAAGTCCAATAAGCTCCAGTCTACTTAAATGGGTCAAATAAGGAAGACCTATCACAAAAAATAAGTTGTTGCAAGTCTAGATAAGCTAGAATAGCTTATTGATAAGCTGATGACAAAATTGCACTAGCAGGGGCTAGTTTTGAGTGTTGAGCAGTGGAAACTTTTTCCACTGCTTGACTTGTTTGACTTTTTGTCTTTAGTGACTTTTTTGGAGATTCAGATTACACAAAGGCACCCAAATGATCTTTGGATCAAAAGGAGTCAAATAAAATCAAAATAACACAATCACAAACACCCAATTGATACAGTTTAATCAATTAATCACCAGACATTGCACAGACATGAACAATAAGCAGTTAAGCACTTATGAGCAGTTTTAGCACAAATCAGCCAGCCAAATTCAACCAAATGCATACACAAGCTATTATAAACTCCAATAAGCAAGTCTAAACAGGTTTCATGCAATGGTTCAAAGAATTAAGCAAGTTTCAAGCAAATGAAAGTTACTGATGAACACTAACACATGCAGTTTTCTACTTTGCTGATGTATTTGACCAATAAGCCAGATTCAACACTCAATATCAATCAAATAAGTTATAATAATGATGTTCTAACAACTTTCAACCCTAAGCATGCACAAATACTAGATTTCACCAAAATCTTAGGTCAAAAAATAGTCAAATTCACCAAGTTATAGCAGATTGTTTGATTTGAAGTTTCAAACCCAAAAACTTGCAGTAAAACACTCTCAACCAAGCATATATCAGATACCAAGCATAAACACAAACTTCCCTTAACACAATAACACAAAATCAACTCAAACAGGTAGCCCCAAACACCCCTTTATCTTTTCCAAATCAAATTTTTCAAAGTGAAAGTGATATTCAAGACTACCCAAGCATCAATTAACACTAAAACAGGTAAGATTAACATATTCAAGCAAGAACAAGCCACAAAATTCACAAGATCAGAAGTCACATACAAATATCACCAAAAATCATGAATTTAAGCAGATTTTAGGATTAAGTATGCAAACCTCATGGATGTACATCCACACCCACGAATTTTGAGCTTATGTGCTAGCAAGAACAAGCACAAACTTCCACAACAAAGCCTGATAAGATTGAACAAGGTTAAAGCACAAGTGTATAAAAACAGAAACTTGAAAAATCTTGATTGATGCAACCTTGTTACCCCACACTTGATTATCCCCAAGTTATAAGCCTCACCATACCTTAATCAACTCAATTAGGATGCTATGATCAGCCCTATAACCCAAGAATTCCAAGATTAGAACAAGTACTTAGCAAAATATCAAGAATGAGGAAAATTGCAAACTTTTGCAACCTCCAAGTGAAAACAGGTTTTTAACTTCTAAACTAACAATCATATAACAATAATAAGCAGTAACAAAGATTGGCCAATTACTTTTCTTCAATGATTCAAACACAATTTCATTAAACTGAAATGGGATTTACAGAAACTTGAACAAGGAAAAATCAAAAGCAAAGCTAAATTGTAAGGGTCCTATGCCTTATATAGGCTACAAATGGACTAGTGAATGCATAAAAACGTAACCCTAATTGGTGGCGAAGTCCCAAAAATGCCCCTTGAGTAGCTTGAAGATTCTTGAACATGTGACTTTGTTTTGGAGGTTTGTTGTTGCTGGCATGTTTGAATTTCATCCAAGGGTCCAAAACAAGCTTAAAGTGTAAGCTGGAATGTGGTGTGTTGATTCTCTGGCAGGGTTTTGGCTTCTTCCTCAAAGGTGACAAAGCAGGGTTTAACATGTGACAAAGGGATGGTGTGGCATGGGTTTTTAAAGTTGGGTTGTGTTTATGATTAGCTTAATCATAAATCTGGAGCAGTTGGGGTCTACTTACAAGCCATCAGTAAAAACCCAATTTGGATCAAGAACATGAATAGTGCATGTTTTAATCTGTTTTTGGTTTTTAAACTTGTGTTTAGCGCGAGTTTAATTAAATAAATAGATTAGTTATAATCTGTTGTGGGTGGAAGATGACATGGCACAATGGGGTGTGTTGATTGGTTGTTTTGGGTGAGTGGGGCACGTGGCAGGGTGTGAGTGGACTAGGTATCTTCTCCTATCTGCCCAAATTAGTCCCTTGTTTCCTTCTTCCTTGTCACTTGTAAACAAAATTGGCCAAACTCGTTTTCCTTTGTATTTGAAGTTTTGATTTTCACACTTTTGCCCCAAAAAGTTTTGTAAAGTAATTTCAGGGGTATTTCTTGCCATTTGTTGATTCTTGAAGGGCTGTTTTGACATTTTCTTCATAGATAATGTTCTTGACTTGTTTGATTGACTTCTTGGAGGACTGAAATTGACAAGTCATGATTGATGAGGGACCATTTTTGCCAAATGTTGAAAGTTGAGGGTCCTTTATGTAATTTTGGAATTTTCAAAGGACCAAACTTGTAATTTCTTGTACTTTGAAGGACTTCATGATATGTTTGACTTTGTGGATGACATTGGTTGACAATTTAGCTTTGTTAAGGGGCTAAACTTGCCAATTCTTCAAAGTGGAGGGCCCTTTTTGTAATTTTGACAAACTTTAGGGACCAAACTTGTAATTATGAGGATACAAGGGTATAAAGTGTCAATTCTTCCATATTGGAGGACCCTTATTCATAATTCTTCAAATCTTCAAGGGTTGATCTTGGGAAAGTCTTCATTAGGGCTTGGTTCATTGTGCGGCTTCGTTTCCCGTGTTCGCTTTTGCATGATTCTTGTGATCTTTTGTCATTTTCTCAATATCCGTACCTAAAATACACAAGCAACAAACACAAGCATATATATGGGTATTTTGATGATATTTAATGCATTTTAAGCCCTATTTGGAAGATGAGACTATGTATAAAAGCAGTCTCATCACTCCCCCATACTAAACCATTGCCGTGCCCTCACGCAATGCTAGAATAAAGTATCGTAGCAACTCCAAAATTCAATTTTATTCACTTTATTGAATGATAAACTAGCTACACTACTACTATTGCTATTACTACTTGTGTTTTAGACATAATGTATGATTTTCATCGCAAAATGGGACGTTTATGTTCATAGAATAAGAACACGTGAATGCTTCGTTAGAAATAATTTCATCGTCCTCGATTTTCACCCCAATTCCATGCCAAGCGTGCAACGAGATCATTGTCATTATAAGTTAGTAATGCTAACACTACTCATATGCCCTAATCACGTACTTATCCTCCCATTATTCCTAAGTTGTATCTCTTATATTTTATATTGTTTTGAATGTTTCACGAGGATACATTGTTTGACTTATGCGATAATAGAGATTTAGGTATAAAAATAGAGTCCTAACGGTGTAACTAAGACCATCAAATCAATAACCCCTCCTAATAGACAACGATGTCAAAAAATTAAGTTGACAAGAAGAATCGATAAACACGGTTTTATAACGGTTTTGAACATGAGACTTATTACCAAGACTTTTATACGCCCCCTAACGGAAGGGCCTTATTATCTTTGGTTTACCTCCATCTTTTATTCAACTTCGCCATGAAGCTTTTATTATGACTTCGGTCTTGCCTTGCCTTTTATTATCCACCTCATCGGTAGTTTTATTAGCCAAAGACGTATATCCTCACTCTAAGGCGAATTTTAGATCTTTAAAGCTTCGAAGATTAAGGCTTGATTCACTCTCAATTTTGCATAGATTTTTCGGCCTTGTGGGGCTTCAAATTGTTTGCTTGATTTAGGTGAGCACTTGAAATCTTATTATTGGGTGAAGCTTTTGATTATTCGGGTGCCAATACTTCAAAACCGTGACGCTGGCGATACCTTAATGTCTTCCCAATTTAATTACACGGAAGCTACTAGAAAAGACTAGAAACCCAACAATCCCAACTAAACCGCTAAGTCAATATTTATTAAGCAAAAAATATTTACAAGCGAAGGGACAATAAGCAAACAACGAGAACACATGAGTTTTTGAAAGAATACGAGTACTCTACGTTTAGCATAGTAACTTATAATTAACCCTATCATTTCTCATCCTCATTTAAGAGACTTAGCCTAATGTGAAGTTAAGGAATCAAAGCTAAGTGCTCAACACGCACGGTCGAGTCAAAAATTACTCTTATTCTCGCCATCGGAAAACCTACATTCGTGTCTTCAAACACTTATACAACATGAGAAAATTTTTAAAATTTGGCCATTTTTAGCCTTATTTTGCAACAAAACGATAACAAAAAGATAAACTTTGGAAAGCGTGAAGGTTTTGCAAGGCAAGTATCTATTCACCCCCCCATACTAAAGTTAAACATTTTCCTCAATGTTTCGAGTCTAGGGGTGCAAACACCCCCATACTAGAGTCGTAGTCGAATGCCTAATCTAGCATGGAAAGGGTGTAACCAATAAACTAATAGCCGTTTATGAAGTGTGCTAAAAACCTAAGGTTAAACATCAAAAGGATATATCATGGATATTGAGAAAGTCTTCAAAGCAAACGATCGAGTGCTCCCATAACGAACACGAGAGGCTCCAATCGTGAAGATCATGATCATCTAAAGTCCACAATTCACAAACAACCATGGAACAAAGGTTGGAAGGGCACAAATCCCCACACGTTAACTACATTAGAAAGCGATAATATGTACATAGGATAAGCATGGGACTCCCCCACGAGGCTCCTCGTTTTTTATTACCGAGTCATGAGCTCGACTCGATCCCCTCAATACTAATTATCATTGGGGAAGGTGACTTGGTCGAGGTAGTTCAAGGATGGAACTTCCCCGCCAAAGTAGTGCTTCAACCTATGTCCATTCACCTTGAAGTTAGGACCATCATCTTGAGCTAGCTCGATGGTCCCATACGGAAATACTTGAGTCACGGTGAATAGACCGGACCAACGGGATTTCAACTTACCGGAAAAGATTTTTAATCTTGAATTAAAAAGCAAAACTTGATCCCCAATGTTAAAAACCCGGTTTTTAATTTTAGAATCATCCAACTTTTTAGTTTTTTCCTTATAAATCAATGAATTTTCATAAGCAATATCCCTCAATTCATCTAATTCATTCAATTGCATTTTCCGGTGTTTTCCCGCGGTCTCCATATCATCATTACAATGCTTTAGAGCCCAATAAGCCTTGTGTTCTAACTCGATAGGCAAATGACAATTCTTTCCATACACAAGTTTATAGGGAGTGCACCCAATGGGCGTCTTATAAGCGGTCCTAAAGGCCCATAAAGCATCGTCCAACTTATCCGACCACAATTGTCGGTTTTCCCCAACGGATCTCTCCAAGATCCTCTTTAACGCTCGGTTTGAAACCTCGACTTGCCCACTCGTTTGTGGGTGATAAGTCGTATAAAGCCGATGTGTAACCCCATATTTCCTTAGGACCCTTTCGAATTGGTCGTTACAAAAATGGGTTCCACGATCGCTTATGATCGCACGAGGGGTTCCAAACCGAGAAAACAAGCTTTTCAAGAGCTTAACCACCACACGAGCATCATTGGTGGGCAAGGCTTTGGCCTCCACCCACTTAGATAGGTAGTCAACCGCAACGAGAATGTACTTATTACCGCGAGATGATAGGAACGGCCCCATAAAGTCTATACCCTAAACGTTAAAGATCTCACACACTTGGATGATATTTTGTGGCGTTTCATCTTTTTGTGAGGCTTTTCCTTGTCGTTGGCATGAATCACAAGACTTCACAAGATCTTGTGCATCTCGGTAAATAGTAGGCCAAAAGAAGCCGGCATCAAACACCTTCTTAGCCGTGAGATTAGCACCGTAGTGACCACCCGTGGGTCCCTCATGGCAAGCTCTAAGGATGTTAGAAGCTTCGGTGCCAAATACACAACGTCGGATGATTTGATCCGCACAAGTTCGAAATAAGTAAGGGTCATTCCAAAAGTAGAACTTGACGTCACGAAAGAATTTTCTTTTTTCTTGAGTCGTCATACCCTTAATGATGAAGTTACCCGCATGGTAATTTGCAAAGTCCGCAAACCATGGGGTGGAAGAATCAAGCTTAGAATTCACTACACCAAGTGTCTCGAGCAGAAATGTTTCGGTGATTTCCTTAGGCTCGTAAACACTTTGGTGAGGATCTTCCAACCGATAAAGATGATCGGCCGCTAGATTCTCGGCTCCTTTTTTGTCAACGATGATGTGATCAAATTCTTGAAGGAGGAGAATCCAACGAAGTAATCTAGGCTTAGCATCTTGCTTTGCCATGAGATACTTGATAGCCGAATGGTCCGTATACACTATGCATTTAGCTAAGACGAGGTAAGGTCGGAACTTTTCAAATGCATACACCACGGCAAGGAATTCCTTCCCCGTTGTAGTGTATTTTAGTTGAGCCTCGGTCATCGTCTTGCTAGCATAGTGAATAGGCAAGAAGTGCTTTTCATGACGTTGCCCCAAAACGGCCCCAATAGCGTAGTCACTAGCATCACACATGAGCTCAAAGGGGAGGTTCCAATTGGGAGAAACAAGAATGGGAGCTTCGGTAAGTTTCCTCTTAAGGATTTCAAAGGCTCGTACACAATCTTCGTCAAAGACAAAACGTGCCTCTTTTTCAAGAAGATGTGTAATGGGTCGAGAAATCTTCGAAAAATCCTTGATGAATCGACGATAAAAGCCCGCGTGGCCTAGGAAACTCCTAACTCCCTTAACGGTTTTGGGATGAGGTAATTTGGCGATGACGTCTACCTTAGCTTGATCTACCTCAATCCCCGCTTTCGAGACCTTGTGCCCTAAGACGATTCCACTCTTAACCATAAAATGACACTTTTCCCAATTGAGCACAAGGTTGGTTTCCTCACAACGTTTCAACATTCTCTCTAGATTCGACAAACACGAAGTGAAAGAATCACCAAACACGGAAAAGTCATCCATGAAGACTTCCATCGTCTTCTCCATCATGTCATGAAAAATAGCCATCATGCACCTTTGAAAGGTTCCTGGTGCATTACAAAGTCCGAATGGCATTCTACGATAGGCAAACGTTCCATATGGACACGTAAACGTAGTTTTTTCTTGATCACGAGGATCGATGGGAATTTGGAAGTAACCGGAAAAACCATCTAAAAAGCAATAGAAATCGTTTCCCGCAAGACGCTCCAACATTTGGTCCATGATGGGCAAGGGAAAATGGTCTTTTCGATTGGCTTCATTCAACTTTCGATAGTCTATGCATACTCTCCATCCAGTCACGAGTCTAGTGGGAATCAACTCGTTGGCATCGTTGGGCACAACGGTCATCCCTCCCTTTTTAGGGACAATGAATAGGACTCACCCAAGGGCTATCGGAAATTGGGTAAATCATTCCTGCATCAAGGAGTTTAAGGACCTCCTTTTTGATGACGTCATGAATTTTGGGGTTCACCCGCCTTTGACTTTGGATTGTGGGCTTGAAATCCTCCTCCATTAAGATTTTGTGGGTACAAAACTTGGGATTGATTCCCTTAATGTCAGATAACTTCCACGCAATTGCCCTCTTGTGGTCCTTTCGAACATCGACAAGTGCGGTTTTTTCATCATTCGAAAGTTCCTTCGCAATAATAACCGGCAACTTGTCATCCTCCTCCAAATAGACATATTCGAGATGAGGAGGTAAATCTTTCAACTCAAGGATAGGTGGTTCCTCAAGTGAAGATTTGGGCTCGATACTCATAACCTCCTCGGGTGGAGGCAATGGGAAATCGTTGAGAAAATCCTTGATAATCGAGAAGTCCTCATCGTTGTCGAGGTCTTCGTCACAAGTACGTGGAACATCAAATTCTTCCAATGTAAAACCACCACCTTCAAATGGAGTGAAGGTTGGTGTCGAATTATCAAGAATTGGATCTAACATAGTGGGATTGCCACTAGTTTCTTCATCACCAAAACCTAGAACTTCTTGTGAAAATTCCTCGCAAACCACGTCGATCATATCAACGAGGTTTATGGTTGCAACGGAATAAACATGAGAAATTTGAGAGTTTTGAGTTGCGTTTATAACAAGTTCCTCGTCGTTGAAACGTAAGGTGATCTTCCTAGCATGAACATCGATCAAAGCCATAGACGTATCTAAAAACGATCGACCTAAAATGAGAGGAACTTGAGGATCCGTGGGGATATCAACAACGATAAAGTCTACGGGATAGTAGAACTTCCCCACTTTCACAAAAACGTCTTCCGCCAAACCACATGCGGGTATCGTGGAATGGTCGGCCAACTCGATAGACATTAGTGAAGGAGTAAGATTAGGAAGATTTAGCGACTTGAAGATTGCAAGTGGCATCAAGTTAATGCTAGCACCAAGATCGGCCAAGGCGAAGCATTCCTCCTGATAGGTTTGAAAACACCCATCCTTTTTACCACTTAATTGCAATAATAACCGAGCCAAAACGTGTATTTTATGTCATTTATGTCAGAATTATGCGTGGTTTGTGTTTTTGTTGTGATTTAGGACGAAAAGGTGAAAACTGGAGAAAACACGGCATTCACGGGCTTTTATCGAAGAAAAAGACGAAAGATGAAGTCGAAAGATCAAGAGTGGAAAAAGAACGGAAGTCCAAGACCAATTCTGAAGATTTATCGAAGAAAAAGTCAAAGGACGGAAGTTTACTAAAAAGCCGAAGAACTCGAGTCTTATTTATAAAGAAAAATCAAGACGAGTTAAAGAAATCCCAAGACAAAGTCCAAGATTAACAAAAGATAAAGAAGAAAAGGACTTAAGTGTGCAATTAAGGCAAAGAGGAAAGAGGGAGGAAGCTTCCTAAGCTCCTCCCTAATCACCCCTATATATAGATGATCCTAGTTTCATTTTCATGTTGTTGGGTGGTTTGACAAACCACCACTTCCACCATTTTTATACTTGTCATTTCATTTCTTGCACTTTAATTACTTGTTAAGCACTTTTAATTATTTAATTTTCAAGTAAGTTTTCATTTATTGTTCTTGAATCTTTACCTTTCTTGTCTAATCTCTCATCTTCCTTTCTTGATTCTTGTTTGCTTTTGGTGCGATTTACATTTGATCCGTGTTGTTCATTCATGTTTTCGTGCTTAAAAGTTCATCTTTTTATCATTTGATTTTAAAGTTTGTTTTTTTTACGTTGGATAAGTTGTCTTTCATGCTTATTTTGTCCTTTTCATTATTGATTCGTTCTAGTTTTAGTGTGAGCTTATTACCATAGCTTATTGCCTTAGCTTATTTCGGATCCCTTATAAATCGAAAGGGAAAACCCCTTTCCGATCAGTTATTCTGACCAGCATACCCATATTCCGATCACCCAATCGGAAAAGGGTTTTGCTCATTCCGATTAGTGCCTCGTTATTCCGATTAGCTCCTTGTTTGCATATTCCGACTGGAACCTTTGCCAAGTATTCCGATCAGGGCCTTTTAGCTTATTCCGATTACATGCATTTTTCAGTATTCCGATTTGCTCCCCCTCATTCCGATCACTTGATCGTAATAGGACTTTATATTATTCCGATTTGGAGATTTTAGGTCATTCCGATTTAGCCAGTTTTCAAGTTATTCCGATCATGTTCATTTCTCAAAATTCCGAAAGATTCCGATCGGAATGTATTCCGATCGGAATGTATTCCGATCGGAATGTTTTGTTTTGTTTTAGTGTTATGCTTGTTTGTTTTTCCGCCACTTCACTCGTTTTATCTTTAGTCTATTTTAATTACGTCTTGCATTTTTATTTAATCGCCAATTTATTTTTCGTTAAGCTTTAATTTTACGTTATTTAACTTCCCGTCATTTACTTTTAACGTTTTAAATATTGCACCATTTACGTTTCAACTAGTTGTAGTTTTAATTACTTGTCATTTAATTTTAAGTCTTGCACATTTATTTTACCAAATCCAAAAATATTTGTTTCACCAAGAACAACTAATCTCACACAATTAACCGGAAATCAGTTCGATTAGACACCGAGAAACGAACTTTTAACCTAGTAAAATCTTACATTACCTCCATATCTTGGATTGCACATGGGATCAAGAATTTACCGGGATCACCGACTTTTTTAGGTATGCGATTTAGATAAACCGATGAACAACTAGACAATTGGTGCAATTTCTCCTTGTTGTTCAACATACTCTTAAAGTTAGCGGCAAATCGAGGCATCATGACCAAAGCATCGGCGAAACTCACATTAAGGTGCAAATCACGAAACATTTTCATAAAAAGCTCAAATTGGTAATTGTCGCGCTCTTGACGTTTCTCCTTCCTAAGTCTCGATGGATAGGGCAAAGGTGGTTGATACATGGCTTTTACCTAGTATAAAAATTAAGTTCGTTGTGTTGGTCTAATCGAATTGATCTTGGTTAACTATGTGACTCTATTGTTCTATGGTGAAAACAAAAATGTGTCGTTGTAGTATATTAAAGGTGCAAAAACAATTAAAGTAAATGGCTTAAAATAAAATGGCGTTTAAAATTAAACTAAGTCTAATTAAATGAAAGGGTGCTATATTAAAAAACTTTTTAAAAGTAAATTAATTAAATGACCAAAAATAAAAGCGTGACGAGAATTAAAATTAGACAAGAATTAAAATGAAAGCGTAAAATTAAACAAGACAAAACATAGAAAATAACCCACCATCGGAATATATTCCGATCAGACTCACCATCGGAATGTACCCAAACCTCACAATCGGAATGTTGATCGGAACCATAGATCGGAATACCCTGTTACTTATTCAGATCGGAATGTCCAAACAACCCCTTTGATCGGAATGTCGCCTATCGGAATGAGGTCCAGATCGCAATGCAGTTCAGATCGGAATCCTCCAGATCGTAATGATGCTAAGAAAAATTGGGCAGCACTTCGACTAAGTAAACCTCAAGAGCCTTCGGAATGTGCGATCGCAATCCCAGATCGGAATGAGGAGGATGTTACTTCTATCGCAATCCCGGATCAGAATGCAGTCCTTTGTCCAAACCTGTCACGATCGGAATGTGGAGAATGCACCCATCGCAATGGGTAGAAAACCCTTACTTTCCGATGTATAGAAATTCGTAATAAGCACAAGAACTAAATAAGCTATAACTAATAAGCAGTAACAAAATAAACTCAAATGAAACGAAAATAAAATGAGACAATAAGCTAAAAAAAGTTAAAACCTTTTAAAATTTAAAAGACAAAACTTAATGAAATTAAAAACGTAAAAAGTAAAACTTTTAAGAAAACTTGAAATCAATTAAGCTAAATACCAATTAAGCACATAAGATTGTCAAACTTATGGCTATTTCGTATTAAGACTTAAAAGAAAAAGAAAAGACAAGACTTTTAATCAAATAAGCAAATGGATTAAGCAAAAGTTTGCTTAATCCGAAATTGTAATCGAATCAAAAAGAAGAAGAGTAGAATGAGATTGGTAAAAATAAGCTTGATCAAATAATAAAGGAAGATTAAAGACACGAATTTAAAGAACGCAAATTAAAAACTTACTTGGAATTAAAAGGATAATTAAAGTGCAAAACATGTATTAAAAGTGACAAGTAATAAAAGGTGCATAAAATAAAAGTGGAAGAGCTAATTTGTCAAGTTAGCCAACCAAAAAATGAAAATGAGATAAGACTAATCTATATATAGGGGAGGATTAGGAAGCTTCCTCCCTCCTTCCTTTCTTCTTAATTGCGTCATTAGGTCCTTAAGCCTTTAATCTTCATTAATTGCACCATTAGTCCTTTATTCTTCTAATCTTCTTTAAACTTGGACTCTAATGACTTGTGGCTCGGGATTTCTTTGAATTCGTCTTTTAATTCAGTTCTTCGGCTTTAAGTAAACTTCCATCTTTCGACTTTTTCTTCGATAAATCTTCAGAATTGGTCTTGGACTTCCGTTCTTTTTGCACTCTTGACTTCTCGACTTCGTCTTTCATCTTTTTCTTTAATAAAAGTCCGTAAATGCCCGTGTTTTCTCCACTTTTCACCTTTTCGTCCTAAATCACAACAAAAACACAAACCACGCATAATTCCGACATAAAAGACATAAAATACACGTTTTGGCTCGGTTATTATTGTAATTAAGTGGTAAAGAGGATGGGTGTTTACACACCTATCAAATCCCCTACACTTGACCATTGCAATGTCCTCATGCAATGCATTAGTTACAAAGCACGTTTACATTTTTCATCATGATCAATCCACGTTGGCCTTTATTAAAGAGATAGAAAATTATAAACATTAAAAGTAAAGAAATCAAAAAGCATACCTGGGGTTTTGGAAATGTCACGAATAATCATCATCCTCAAGTTTTCACTTTCTCCAAACCAAGCTTAGAAACGAGATCATTGTTATTATAAGTTAGCAAACTAACACGAACTCATGTGGGCCAATTATTCACTTAGACTCCCTTATTCCTAGGTGTATCTCTTATATTTTATTATTGTCTTGAATGATCACGAGGATGCATTGTTTGACTTATTTCGATAGTTATTTAGGCCGAAAATAAAGTGAACGATTTAATCAATAGTTAGCTAAAGGACAAAATCTTTTAAAACTGCTTCTCGGGACCTCATAAAGTTCATATCTTGGCATAACTCGCTTCGCGATTTGAGACCTTTCTCGGACCGATATTTGGCAGCGACTTCATACTTCAAATCTTGAGAGACGTTCATGAAATAATGGCCTTCTCTTCATATAGGAATTTCTTCACTTGAAGTTTCGAGAGATTCATACTTGGACCACGACTTCTTCATTTTTCTCCAATCATTATTTTGGACTTTGATATACAACGATCCGCCTCCTTTTATGACTTGGATCTATTTATCCTCATACCTTGTTAGGGTCTTTTCGGATACACTTCTCCATGACTATTGGGGAGTTTTTGCTTTTCGTCGTGTGTCTCGATCCTTCATATTGATTTTTGATAAATGATTCTTCACATCACTTTGGATCTTTAGCAACAAAATATAGCCCTCATGCCTTGTTAGGACCTTTTTGGACTCGCCAATCTTCGCGTCCCGCTTCAATAAGTTATGCCTTGGCTATGAACTCTAATCCATACCGTGCAACTTTTAAACGATCTTGGGCTAGAAGCTAAGTAACTTTTCAAATCGTCCAACCTTATTTATTGCAGATAAATTTATTAGCAAGAGATGGGAGAATAGGCTTATAATTAACTCACATAAATTCACGAAAGAATACCGAACTTATAATTGGCTCTATCATCTCTCGTTCTCCACAGTTTAAAATCTCAAGGAATGAGACTAGTGGATGCTTAGCCTATTAAGTCAAAGTTTTGGGTTTTCGAGTCGCCTATAGGATCTTGCAAATTCTTAGACTTCTTCAAGTTTAGAAATCGCGTTTTAAAGTTCCCTTGATAAACGACTCTCTAGGATCAATTATAGGAACTTGCGAAAAGTTCTTGTTCTTAACCCGTGAGAGTTAAGACTTTCGCGTTTTATAGCTCCCTATATAATAGCCTAGCAAAACTCGACTTAAACTCGTTAAGGATACTAGCTAGAGTAACTTAGATAAGTAAACTCGGGTTGAGTCAAAAGATTCACAACGTTTGAAAACTAAAACCACTTTATTAAAGATTTATTCTAGTAAAGAAAGAAAATAACTATACAAAGGAAAAAACTAATAGGCCAAAATAGATCAAAATTTTTGAAAAAATGTCGAAAAATTGATTTTCCGGTTAAAATGAGGACAAATACAAGGAAAAGACCACTTAACTTCGATAGAAGTCCCCCCTACACTTAAGATAAACATTGTCCTCAATGTTTAAGCATGTGGGAGTGAACTCCCCTACACTTAGGACATTGTGCACGTTGTTTAAATCTTGCTAAGGAAGAGACAACTAAAGAGATTCCTACTTTAATATTGAGAAAATATAAAATAGTGAATCGAAAAGAGTTTAGGATAGAACCGGGAAGAAGTGGACACGGAATCACGGGTCGTCAAGAATCGCCAAAAGTGGATCATTGAAGCTCGAATCCCTGATTAAGAGAGGAGAGGAAATAGCAAAACAACGGGTCTCCCCCCTACACTTATGATAAAGAAAGCTAAAAGATAGATGCATGGGTTGCCTCCCAAGAAGCGCTTGATTTTTGTTAACCGAGTCGTGAGCCTGACTCGACCTTGATTATCAACGGAAGAAGCATGAAACATATCCACCGGGATCGAAGACATAGTTTTCGTCCATCAAATAGCACAAGCTTAAGGCGAACAAGGCAAGCCAAAGAAGAGTAGGCAAGGTTCCCTTAAGCAAAGATGGAGCACGGTGGAAGCAAGGGTGAAGTGGTGCAAGCAGATTTCCATAAGTTCCAAAGATATTTCCTTTTATTTCATCAGGTGGATATTGAGATGGCTGCAGAATTTCGATACCGGGGTCGAACACCTTTTCCTTTAGGGGAAAATAGCACTCAGGCTCAGCAGAGTGTGAAGAAGATCCGCGAAGAAGCACAACCTCGTCCTCAGAAGGGGGACAAAGAGGTGTTAACTCATACGTGCTGTGGATATCGGTGTCGACCGGTTTCTTCTCCTTTGAAAGTATGTTCTTCAAATCCAAAGTAGGATCAAGACGATAATCTTCAAAATCATAAGGAGGAGCATCACTCTCATGAGGGAAGTAAGTGTTGAGAAACATAGAGAAATATTCCTCAAATGAGTAATCGTCCAAAGTAGGATCGAGTGATGGCGGAGGATCTCCATCATGTGAAGAATCGCTCGAAAGAGTATCGGCCTCATCGAAATCATCATACGTGGGCAACTCGGGATACTCAGAAGTAAGGTCATCATAATCATCCGAATCTGAGCTAGAATCATCAACATAAGCATCAAAGACCGGTGGAGAATCATAAATGGGAGAAGGTTCCAAATTGGAGAGAGAATCATCCACATCGTCTTGAAAAAGTGGATTATCAATGCAAGAGTCAAATAGAGGATTGTCGTAGACGACAAAGTCATCAAGCACATTAATCATATTCACTGATTCTCGTCCAAAATTTTTGCCTGTAAGCTTCCCCATTTTAAAAACTTGTGCATCATCCCCGACTCTTAAGATTAACTCACCTTCAGCCACATCTACTAAAGCTCGTCCGGTTCTCAAGAATGGCCGACCAAGTATTAAAGGAATACGAGGGTCCATTTCATAATCAACAACGACAAAATCGACCGGGAAAGTAAATGTGCCAACTTTAATGAACACGTCTTCGGCTATACCAACGGGGTAAGCGAGAGTGCGATTTGCAAGTTCAAGAGTATCTTTGTTGGAGTGAGGTCGGGTAATGATAGTGTTTTCCCAACACTCAAAGGCATAAGATTAATACTGGCCCCGATCAGCAAGGGCAGTAAATTCTTCAGTTTTGTTGAACACGCAAGGCAACACAAAACGACCGGGATCTCCAAGCTTTTCCGGAAGTTCTTTAAGAATAACTGCAGAGCAGTTTTCATTTAAGCGTGTGTTGGCGAGCTCAATCAGCTTCTCCTTCTTGTTAAGCAATTCCTTAAATGCTTTAACAAATTTGGGCATGTGGACAAGTGCTTCAAGAAAGCTAATGTTGAAGTTCATTTGAGAAATCATCTTCACATAGCGTGTCACTTCGGAGTCCTCCTTGGTTAGCATTTTGGTCTTGCCTAAACGAGAGGGGTAAGGGATATTGGGTTTAGGTGGTGAAGGTGCAGGTGTAGGTGGTAAAGGTTGAGATGTTGAAGGGTCCTTCCTAGAAACATCGTCATGACGAGGCGGAGAAGGTAATGGTGCACTAATACTAGGTGTAGGAGGAGTAGGGATAAATGGTGGTGGAGGAGGTGTAGATGATGGGGGTGAGTTTGGTGGATCGACAATGGTGATTCCACTACGCGTAGTAATAGCACTCACATTTGCTCGCGGATTGGTGACGGTGTTTGGAGTTAGAGAACTCGAAGTAGAAGGTTGAGCGGCGGGCAAGAAACTAGCAAGCATATTTTTCAAATCAGTCATTTGATTGCTAAAGGAGGATTGAATATTATCTCGAAGCTCGGATCTAATCTCATTTCCTTGCTTTGTGATATCTCCTTTCAGATTGATAATTTGACTCTGCAGATTCTTGATTTGCTCACCTTGGGTTCTCATGATGGCTTTAACATCGGTGTTAATGGGTGGGTTTGGTTCGGCGGGTGGGTGATAAGGATTAGAAGCTCTTGGTGGGATTTGGTTGCTTCTATTGTAGTTGTTGGCGGGGTTGTGGTTTTGAGGAGAAAAACCGGGTGAAAGGTAGTTGTTTGATCGGTAACTCAGCAAATTTCTATCCCCTTGAGGTCGAGCTTGGTAATTTTCCGGTGAATAATTACCATAAGCTGCATACACATTTTCCGGATTTCCTTGAGTCGAAGGACAATCGGTGTATGAGTGAGGACCGCCGCATGTTTCACAAGGATTGGCAACCGCTTTAACTTGTTGTTGTTGGTTTGAAGCGAGAAGCGTAATACTTTTGCTCATTTCAGTCATCATGCGGGTGAGTTCGGTCATATCAGGGTTTGCTGAGGTGGAAGAAACATTGACTCTCGGGTTGTTCCTTGAAGAAGCAGAGGAATCCCAGTTTTTGTGGTGAGTAGTCATGTTCTCAATTAGCTCTCTACACTCCTCGGGTCTCCTTTTCATAAATGTGCCACCGGCGGCTGCATTAATCGTATCACGATCTCGAAAAGTCAAACCGTTGTAGAAAGTATCAATCAATGTGACGGGAAGCATGTTGTGGTTTGGACAACGATCAATCAAGACATTATATCTCTCCCAACCATCAAAAAGAGATTCATTGGGATCTTGCATGAAACCGCTGATTTGATTGCGAAGGCTCGTGACCATGGATGGTGGAAAGTAGCGCGATAAAAAGCGTTGAGTCATGTCATCCCAAGTGTGAATAGAATTCTTCGGGAGACGATCAAACCATTTCTCGGCATGATGTGATAAAGTATGTGGAAAGAGTTGTAGGCGAAGAACATCCATTGTGGCACCAGGCAACTTCATGCTTTGGGTGATTGTAATGAACTTGTCGAGGTGTCTGTTGGCATCATCATCAGGCAATCCACGGAATGGGTTAGTTTGCACTTGCTGAATCATGTGGTGCTTCAACGAAAACTCAGGAGCGTTGATTTGCATCGGCACAATCGGTCTTCCTCGTCCAAACATGGTAGGTTGACAAAGCTCCTCCATTGTCCGAAGATCGGGCTGTGGAAGAACATTGTTGTTATTATTGAGGTGTGGTGGATGATTATTGTTGTTGACACCTGACATAGCTAAATCTTCTTGAGTCTCGGGCTCTTGATAATTAGAAGATCTAGTACGCATACACCTGAAAATGCAAAAGAAAAAGAAACCAAACACAAAGACAATATATATACACAATAAAGATAAAATCTTTTTGGATTTTTTGAAATTTTTAATTTTTATGGATATTTATCAATTTTTAATTTTTATGATTTTTTGATTTTTTTTATGATTTTTATCCACGAATGAACGGATCCCAAAAAGCAAAGCGTCTTTCACAGAAAACCGTTAATCTTTACGAAAAGAGCCGGCAGTGACGCCATTTGATACATGTCTTTTACCTAGTATAAAAATAAAGTTCGTTGTGTTGGTCTAATCGAATTGATCTTGGTTAACTATGTGACTCTATTGTTCTTTGGTGAAAACAAAAATGTGTCGTTGTAGTATATTAAAAGTGCAAAAACAATTAAAGTAAATGGCTTAAAATAAAATGGCGTTTAAAATTAAACTAAGTCTAATTAAATGAAAGGGTGCAATATTAAAAAACTTTTTAAAAGTAAATTAATTAAATGACCAAAAATAAAAGCGTGACGAGAATTAAAATTAGACAAGAATTAAAATGAAAGCGTAAAATTAAACAAGACAAAACATAGAAAATAACCCACCGTCGGAATATATTCCGATCAGACTCACCATCGGAATGTACCCAAACCTCACAATCGGAATGTTGATCGGAACCTTAGATCGGAATACCCTGTCACTTATTCCGATCGGAATGTCCAAACAACCCCTTTGATCGGAATGTCGCCTATCGGAATGAGGTCCAGATCGCAATGCAGTTCAGATCGGAATCCTCCAGATCGCAATGATGCTAAGAAAAATTGGGCAGCACTTCGACTAAGTAAACCTCAAGAGCCGTCGGAATGTGCGATATGAGGGGGATGTTACTTCTATCGCAATCCCGGATCGGAATGCAGTCCTTTGTCCAAACCTGTCACGATCGGAATGTGGAGAATGCACCCGTCGCAATGTGTAAAAACCCCTTACTTTCCGATGGATACAAATTCGTAATAAGCACAAGAACTAAATAAGATATAACTAATAAGCAGTAACAAAATAAACTCAAATGAAACGAAAATAAAATGAGACAATAAGCTAAAAAAAGTTAAAACCTTTTAAAATTTAAAAGACAAAACTTAATGAAATTAAAAACGTAAAAAGTAAAACTTTTAAGAAAACTTGAAATCAATTAAGCTAAATACCAGTTAAGCACAAAAGATTGTCAAACTTATGGCTATTTCGTATTAAGACTTAAAAGAAAAAGAAAAGACATGACTTTTAATCAAATAAGCAAATGGATTAAGCAAAAGTTTGCTTAATCCGAAATTGTAACCGAATCAAAAAGAAGAAGAGTAGAATGAGATTGGTAAAAATAAGCTTGATCAAATAATAAAGGAAGATTAAAGACACGAATTTAAAGAACGCAAATTAAAAACTTACTTGGAATTAAAAGGATAATTAAAGTGCAAAACATGTATTAAAAATGACAAGTAATTAAAGGTGCATAAAATAGAAGTGGAAGACCTTATTTGTCAAGTTAGCCAACCAAAAAATGAAAATGAGATAAGACTAATCTATATATAGGGGAGGATTAGGAAGCTTCCTCCCCTCCTTCCTTTCTTCTTAATTGCGTCATTAGGTCCTTAAGCCTTTAATCTTCATTAATTGCACCATTAGTCCTTTATTCTTCTAATCTTCTTTAAACTTGGACTCTAATGACTTGTGGCTCGGGATTTCTTTGAACTCGTCTTTTAATTCTTCAATAAAGTAGACTTGAGTTCTTCGGCTTTAAGTAAACTTCCATCTTTCGACTTTTTCTTCGATAAATCTTCAGAATTGGTCTTGGACTTCCGTTCTTTTTGCACTCTTGACTTCTCGACTTCGTCTTTCATCTTTTTCTTCAATAAAAGTCCGTAAATGCCCGTGTTTTCTCCACTTTTCACCTTTTCGTCCTAAATCACAACAAAAACACAAACCACGCATAATTCCGACATAAAATACATAAAATACACGTTTTGGCTCGGTTATTATTATAATTAAGTGGTAAAGAGGATGGGTGTTTACACACCTATCTGTGGTGTGGGTTGAGCCATAGTAGGCATAGCCTTTGGAATCTCGGGTTCCAATGATGGTAATGGATCAACCGTAAGTGTGGCATGAGCGGTACTTCGTGGGATTGGGACATGCTCCTTTTGAACCACCACCTCGGGTTCTTCCTCAATTGCTTCCTCCGTATGAGCAATTGGTTGAGGAGTCGGTTCCTTAAGTGTCTTACCACTACGTGTGGTAATCACTTTCATCTCACCCTTAGGGTTGGATACGGTGTTGCTAGGAAGACTACTTGAAGACAATTTACACATTATTGCCTCAAACATAGACGAGATTTTATCTTCAAACACGGATTGCCTCTTCTCGGCTTTAATCATTTCTTGTTTAATCTCGTGTTGCCCTTGTTCCATTTTTTGTTGGTTTTGTTGTAACCTAGTGACATTTCCTTCCATCTTGTTGGTGTGGATTTTAAGTTCATTAGCTAACTCATTTTTCAACTCTTTCTTCAACTCGTTCTTATACTCGGATCTTAGGCTAATGATTTCTCTTTGAATATTGTCAAACCTAGCATCATTCCCACTAGCGTATTCAACAACCTCACTTAGAAGATCTTTCAATGTTTGCAAACCTTTGTTGTTGTTTTGAAAATCATTTTGATTCTTGTTTGAAACTTGATTATTAGCCCCTTGATTCACATAGTTTCCTTTGTTGTAATTGTTTTTGAAACCAACTTGATTGTTGCGATAGTTATTGTTAGCATTTTGATTTGAACCAAAACCCGGTGGAGTCATTTGATTAGAGCGGGGAACTTGACCGTTTTGGTTGTAATTTCCCGTGGCCGCAAAGGCACTCGAAGTGCTACCACCGTTGGTAATGCACTCGGAGAAATCATGACCTCCACCACAATACATGCAAGAAACCTCAACCGCTTTAGCCGTAGCGGGAGCACTTTGTTCACCAACTTTAAACTCAATCAAAAGTCCTTTAAGCTTATAAAAAATCTTGTTTTCCAAGTTCGCCTCAATTTGGCAAGCATCGATGGTAGTAGACAAAGAAGGTGAAGCCGAAGACGAAGCCTTACGAACACTAGACGTGCTACGAGGACTATACACCTTAGATCTATTTTCAATTATCACCAAAGCTTCCTCAACCGTTTTACACAAAAATTACCACCCGCGGCGGCATTCAAATAATCCCTTTCATGATCATTAAGTCCATTGTAAAACGTGTCAATTTGATGCAAGTCGGAAAAACCGTGATGAGGACATTCATGTAACATTTCCTTAAACCTATTCCAAGCCGTTGAAAAACTTTCATTAAATTCTTGTGAAAACTTTGAAATCTCGTTTTCAAGTGCGTAGTCTTAGAGGGCGGAAAAAATTGGTTCACAAATTTAGACACGAGATCCTTCCACGTCAATATAGAATTGGGTGGCTCTTTCTCTAACCAAATTTTAGCGGGCCCCGCTAAGGAATACGGAAAAAGCATCATCTTAATCGAGTCATTCGAGACATCCTTAAACTTACAAGTAGCGGTAAGACGATTGAATTGGCGGATATGGTTGTGTGGATTGTCCTTCTCATCACCACGGAATTTGTTGTTTTGGATCATCGACAACAAACCCGTTTTCACCTCAAAATTCTCCGCAAGGATAGCGGGAATCACAATAGCCTCTCCATAACCCTCGGTGGGTGCTTGAAGTAACTCCATCATAGTTCGATTTGCCATGGTTGGTGCTTCTCTTACAATGGGTTCGTCAATAGGAGACTCCTCACTAGAATTGTTTGGAGTGGGAGTTTTGTTCTTTTGTTTACGTGCACGTCTTGCTTGATTACGAGTTAGCATAAACGTCACGTACAACGAGGGGACGAGCAAAGAAGATTCTTTTTGGTGTTTTGTATTTTTCAATTTTTTTTGTGGTTTTTGATTGTATTAACCTTTTTGGAATTTGGTGAATGTATTAAGTAGACACAAATCTACAAATCTCCTCCTTAATCAAATCTCTTGATTAAAGAAGCCTCAAGGAATGAAAACGATCACGTGAAGTGAACGCCTTTGATGACTTTAGAACATTGGTGGAACACCAAAACGTTCAAGAGGGTTTAATCAATGGAAACCAAGAAAATATATATGATACTTAGTAATACTTTGGGCGGCAAAACCCTCGATTAGCTCTCAAAATCAAATACTCACAAGCAAGCAGGGAAACGAGGCGGCGCGAAGCACTTAAGAGCCTTTTTCCTTAGGATATATTTTATAATATCCGCCTTATACCCACCTTATAGTTTGTATTTTTCAAGATTGAGCCTCACGAAAGTATTTATCTATTTTTGCCTTGTTCTTTGGTTTGAGATTCGAATACAGTGACTGGGTAATGACCTCCCAAGTCAAGGTTGTGATTGCTCACGTATTTGGAGTACTTGTGAATTTATTGTTCTACGTATACAATATAGTAATAGTATTCACACAAAAACCAAAAACCGATAATACATATTAGTAGAGTGCTACTAATACAAATACTAATTATGGTTAGTATATAAAAACAACAATTCCAATCAAAACACAACACGCCTCCCCGGCAGCGGCGCCAAAATGATAGTTGTAAAATTACCCCTTTAGGAAAAGGAAGGTAATTAGGGCAAGCAAGCACGACGATTTAGGAAAACCGTGTGTAAATGACCCTAAAATGAGTTCGTTCTCAAGGAGGCTAGTGTGTTATGTGTGTAATGATTTGGATTAGATTTGTGATTATATTGTTGAGAGAAAAATAGAAATGAGATTAGAAGAGAATGATGGTTACGAAGACGGATTAAACTAAGCCTAAAAAGGTGTACACGTAAAACCGTAAAAAGTGCTAAAATTAAAATTTTAACTTAAAAATTCCTAAAAATTACCAAAATTCCACAATAATATTCTAAGAGTTTACAAAAAAATCCAAACTTGCTAAAACCTTTTAATTAATTAGATAATGACTTTTTAATGCTAATTAAAGCCCTAAAAATCAAAATTAATTATTAAAAAGCCCTAAACAAGATTTTAAAGTTTGTAAACCTCAAAAATACTCTAATTAAGCTAAAAAGTATTTTTCAAAATTTTAAAATCACTAAAAACTATTTTTAAACAATTAAAAACTACTAAAATCAATTAAAACTTAAATTAATTCTAGAAAATAATTAAAAGACCTAAAAAATATTTAGAAAGTTGAAAAATTCCTAATTAAGTGTTTAGAACCTAGGAAAATATAAAAACTTAGAAAATCAGACTTTTAATTTTTAATAATAAAATAATAATAAAATAATATTAAAAATCCAAAAATCATAACAAATTCTAAAAACTTGCAAACTAGCTTAATTTAACCTAAATAACTCAGAAATGAAAGTGAAATTACCTAAATACCCCTATTGGGCCTAGAAAATGGGCTAAACCCAAAACAGTAGCTTATTGGGCCAAAATTGGGCCCAATAACAAAAAGTGTTCAAAATAAGCCCAAAAAGCACAGGTTGACTCAAAATTTGATTTTAAACAACTTTTTCCAAAGGCCCAAAAGCTAAAAATGTGAAATAAGCTAGCTTATAACAAGCAGCTTATTCTTAATGGGCTTTTTGGCCCATTAAGCTATAAGCCAATGCCATAAGCTAAAATTTGACACACAAGCTTCTTTTGACCTAATAAAGACTTCTGCAAAAAGAAATTTGAAATAAGCCCAAGGAATAAGCCTGAAAATGCAATAAGCAATCTACACAAAACGACAAAATAGTCGTTTTTGAGTTCTAGGCCACCCCAAGTGCTGATTCAAGTTCCAAAAGCTTTGAAATGACTTAATTAAGCAAAATCAACAAAGAGTTTTCAAATAAACTGGCTCAATAAGCTAGAAAAAGCAAATAAGAACTTATGTAAAAGTCAAATAAGTTGGTTTTCTAGTAAAAAGTCAAAGTCAAAGTCCAATAAGCTCTAGTCTACTTAAATGGGTCAAATAAGGAAGACCTATCACAAAAAATAAGTTGTTGCAAGTCTGGATAAGCTAGAATAGCTTATTGATAAGCTGATGACAAAATTGCACTAGCAGGGCCTAGTTTTGAGTGTTGAGCAGTGGAAACTTTTTCCACTGCTTGACTTGTTTGACTTTTTGTCTTTAGTGACTTTTTTGGAGATTCGGATTACACAAAGGCACCCAAATGATCTTTGGATCAAAAGGAGTCAAATACAATCAAAATAACACAATCACAAACACCCAATTGATACAGTTTAATCAATTAATCACCAGACATTGCACAGACATGAACAATAAGCAGTTAAGCACTTATGAGCAGTTTTAGCGCAAATCAGCCAGCCAAATTCAACCAAATGCATACACAAGCTATTATAAACTCCAATAAGCAAGTGTAAACAGGTTTCATGCAATGGTTCAAAGAATTAAGCAAGATTCAAGCAAATGAAAGTTACTGATGAACACTAACACATGTAGTTTTCTACTTTGCTGATGTATTTGACCAATAAGCCAGATTCAACACTCAATATCAATCAAATAAGTTATAATAATGATGTTCTAACAACTTTCAACCCTAAGCATGCACAAATACTAGATTTCACCAAAATCTTAGGTCAAAAACAGTCAAATTCACCAAGTTATAGCAGATTGTTTGATTTGAAGTTTCAAACCCAAAAACTTGCAGTAAAACACTCTCAACCAAGCATATATCAGATACCAAGCATAAACACAAACTTCCCTTAACACAATAACACAAAATCAACTCAAACAGGTAGACCCAAACACCCCTTTATCTTTTCTAAATCAAATTTTTCAAAGTGAAAGTGAGATTCAAGACTACCCAAGCATCAATTAACACTAAAACAGGTAAGATTAACAGATTCAAGCAAGAACAAGCCACAAAATTCACAAGATCACAAGTCACATACAAATATCACCAAAAATCATGAATTTAAGCAGATTTTAGGATTAAGTATGCAAACCTCATGGATGTACATCCACACCCACGAATTTTGAGCTTATGTGCTAGCAAGAACAAGCACAAGCTTCCACAACAAAGCCTGCTAAGATTGAACAAGGTTAAAGCACAAGTGTATAAAAACAGAAACTTGAAAAATCTTGATTGATGCAACCTTGTTACCCCACACTTGATTATCCCCAAGTTATAAGCCTCACCACACCTTAATCAAGTCAATTAGGATGCTATGATCAGCCCTATAACCCAAGAATTCCAAGATTAGAACAAGTACTTAGCAAAATATCAAGAATGAGGAAAATTGAAAACTTTTGCAACCTCCAAGTGAAAACAGGTTTTTAACTTCTAAACTAACAATCATATAACAATAATAAGCAGTAACAAAGATTGGCCAATGACTTTTCTTCAATGATTGAAACACAATTGCATTAAACTGAAATGGGATTTACAGAAACTTGAACAAGGAAAAATCAAAAGCAAAGCTAAATTGTAAGGGTCCTATGCCTTATATAGGTTACAAATCGACTAGTGAATGCATAAAAACGTAACCCTAATTGGTGGTGAAGTCCCAAAAATGCCCCTTGAGTAGCTTGAAGATTCTTGAACATGTGACTTTGTTTTGGAGTTTTGTTGTTGCTGGCATGTTTGAATTTCATCCAAGGGTCCAAAACAAGCTTAAAGTGTAAGCTGGAATGTGGTGTGTTGATTCTCTGGCAGGGTTTTGGCTTCTTCCTCAAAGGTGACAAAGCAGGGTTTAACATGTGACAAAGGGATGATGTGGCATTGGTTTTTAAAGTTGGGTTGTGTTTATGATTAGCTTAATCATAAATCTGGAGCAGTTGGGGGTCTAATAACAAGCCATCAGTAAAAACCCAATTTGGATCAAGAACATGAATAGTGCATGTTTTAATCTGTTTTTTGTTTTTAAACTTGTGTTTAGCGCGAGTTTAATTAAATAAACAGATTAGTTTTAATCTGTTTTGACATTTTATTCATAGATAATGGTCTTGACTTGTTTGATTGACTTCTTGGAGGACTGAAATTAATAAGTCATGATTGATGAGGGATCATTTTTGCCAAATGTTGAAAGTTGAGGGTCCTTTGTGTAATTTTGGAATTTTTAAAGGACCAAACTTGTAATTTCTTGTACTTTGAAGGACTTCATGATATGTTTGACTTTTTGGATGACATTGGTTGACAATTTAGCTTTGTTGAGGGGCTAAACTTGCCAATTCTTCAAAGTGGAGGGCCCTTTTTGTAATTTTGACAAACTTTAGGGACCAAACTTGTAATTATGAGGATACAAGGGTATAAAGTGTCAGTTCTTCCATATTGGAGGACCCTTCTTCATAATTCTTCAAATCTTCAAGGGTTGATCTTGGGAAAGTCTTCATTAGGGCTTGGTTCATTGTGCGGCTTCGTTTCCCGTGTTCGCTTTTGCATGATTCTTGTGATCTTTTGCCATTTTCTCAATATCCGTACCTAAAATACACAAGCAACAAACACAAGCATATATATGGGTATTTTGATGATATTTAATGCATTTTAAGCCCTATTTGGAAGATGAGACTATGTATAAAAGCAGTCTCATCAATAACGCACATAAAAACGCCCCAGTATGCATATTAGTTGTCACCTCACTTGAATAAAACGATCAATAAATATATTTCATTAGTGAAATCATATTTTTTAATATGGTATTTAATTTATTAAAGTAAAAAGGTAAATATTTATTGTTGCATAGTTTTTCAAAATAATACTCCATATGAGTGATCATAATATTTTGATTTTATAAAGTAGTGTTGAATGAGAATTTAGACAAATATCTTGTGAAAAATAACATGCTTCTAACAAACTAAGAAATAAAATAACATGAGGTTAATCTATCCAAAAGTTAAATTAATGTGTGAAGTGATATTTACTTTTCAATTAATAGTTATGAACCCATCCAAGATAATTACAAGTTATAATATATGAGTTATATTTTTATGAACTTGTAATTTGAGTTCATATTGTATCATTTTGCTTATTACTATTAATTGTGGGTATCAGGATGCGCTAGCGTGATTGTAATATAATTTCTTAGAAGATAGAGTTGTCGTTTATTTACGATTGCATTTTTTGACGCCTCGTCCTTGGCATTGAAAGTCTGAGGACCGAGCCTGGTTATGTCCATTGACTGAATTATTTTAGTCACTTGTTTTAGGCAAAATATATAATCGTGGCAAGTATTAAGTATCACGTTTAGGAAAACGCGAGTACTCGACAATTGAAAGTTCGTTCTCGGCGGAGGTGTATGTGTTATGTGCCAATAGTATAAAATACGGTTTGGATAGTGACGTTTTTGGTTGAGAAATATTAGAATTTAAAGACGAATTACACTAAAAATTCCATTAAGACGTTAAAAAGGAAAAATTGTAAAACCCGACGAAAAATGAAATTAACCTAAAAATTACCAAAATTCAAACTTAAGTTTTAAAAATTATAATTAAGAAAAAAATGAACACCAAAATTTGTAAAAATGATATAATTAATTATTATTAATTTTTAAAATTTAATTAAAAACCTAAAAATAAATAAAATTAAAGAAAAGTCAAAATACAAATTTTAAAGTTTGTAAACCTAGATCATATTAAACTATAACTAAAAAATATTTTTTGAATAATTGTAAATACTTTTTCCTATTTTTAATTGACTTTTGAAAATTTAAAAATAAAATAAGGCTAATAAATTAATTAATAAAGATAAAAAAATTTATTTTTACTCCTAAAAATCCTAAACTGTGTACCATGTTGATCCCAAACTTAGATCGATTTAGCTTGTGTAAACGAGAATGAATCAAGTTAAACACTTAGAGAAACTTTGTTGTATATGAAACAATTCAAGTATTATGCGGAATTAATACTTAAACAAGAACACACAAACAAGATAAACCAAACTTTCACTTTGATTGATTAATCGAACTTGAGTACAATGAAAGTGTGTAAAACATATATTGAACTAAACCTAAAGGCCTCCTTTTATAGATTAAGGAACCTTGTTCAATAGTCTACGTATCAACTATTTTAGGTAAAGATAAACATAAGAAATAGATTATCGAACATATCTTTACTAGAAACATAAAACGTGTAGACTAAGTATCCTATCAGTGCTTGACTTCTTCTTATCAACGCTTGACTTCTTCTTGTCAACGCTTGTCTTGACAGCGCTTGATTTCTTCCTATCAACGTCTAAATTCCTCTTGTCAGCGTCTAAGTGTCTTGGCTTCATTTTATTCCCAACAATCCTCCCCTAAACTTGATATCTACCTAGTAATCAAGTTTTTGAATAAAAACTAAGTACAAGGAGGATTCTTAAAATCTTATTAAGTTGGAAATAAATAAACCTAATCAAATCTTTGCCAACTTCACTTGTATAATCCATCTCCAGCTGTGTTAACACCATTTTCTTCAAAACTTCTTTGGACATAGGATATTCAGCATCCACAAGAAGATACTCAGAAAAATTTGTAGTATTCAAATGATACACACCAGCTGCTGAATATAGACGCCATTGAAGTCCACTGATATCATCAAGATCCTTCCAAACTGGATTTTCTTCATCTGGTGCACACATTCTCTTGAATGTTGACCATATCTTTATTCCTTTAACTGAAGTAGGTGCTTCAGTCTCATACTTGGCCTGCATCAACCTCCAAAGGTCTGCCAAGTCTTCTCTATCCAGGCTTGCAAACAAATACATAAGAGTAGTGAAAGTATGTACCTCTTTCCCATATTTGCAAATCATCCAAAACCCACTTGCATCTTCCTCATAGTGAACTATAGGGTTTCTAGAATCATTAGGAAACACCTCTACCATATGTGAAACTTCCAAGGGTAAGAGCTTGATACTCTTTCTAATAACAGCTTCGCTAGGATTCACGCTATCCATGTTTTCTGGAACTCAAGTGGAACTCCCTTTTTTAATGGTCTTGGTGTAACCAAAGCCTGTTGGATATGCATCTCTTCTACAAGTTCTTCCTTTCTTTCATGTGAAAGAAGCCTTATAGTGTTCTGCTCTTGAACACTTGCCCATATAGGATAAGCTTTATACTCCAACTCATCAAAAGACAATCCCTGCAACTTCTTAAAAGTCCAACCTGTTTGATGACATTTGAGCAACATGTTGAAAAGCTCCCTTCTATCCTTCTTAGTCTGTGAAAGAACTTTGCTAGCTTTATACTTCAGAATCACCCTGAAATCCCTTTGAACTCTTAGTAGAATCTCCAAACCCCAAATTTGGACTGATAAAGCCATGTCTGGATTCTCCATTACCTTATTTTCCCATGCAAAGTACATCTGAGCAACTTTAGGCATCTCAAAATCCACCTGGTTTTTCAACTCTGCAATCTTTTCCTTTGCCAACTCATCACCATATTCAAGTCTCTCGAGTTCTTCAATAATCATTACACTTGAATCTGTGCTCTTATCATCACTGCCCTCCTTACTCTCAATAGTAGTTTCCTCCATTCTCTCCTCTTTATCAAGTTGTGCAGCCAACATGGAATCAAACTTTACTTGGGTTGCATCCTTTGAAGCTACTATTTCTACCATGATCCCTTTATCCTTATCTAATATATCAATGATTGGTAAAGATGATGATGGTACCTGTGTAGACACATCCTTGATGATAGCTGATGACTGGGATACATCAACCATACTTGCATGTCTATCAACGTCCAAAACATGTGTGTCAACGCCTAACTTACTCCTATCAGCACTTAGCTTGTCAGCGTCAAAAACCTGCTTGTCAACGCTCAACTTACTCTTGTCAGCGCTTGGCTTTGTGAACTGCTCCATCATCTCAGTAAAAGATAAATTCAAATCTATAGGGGTAACCAATGAAACATCAAAACCTGGTTGCCTCTTTAAATCTGTTAGAGCTTCAGCTATACCCAAAGATTCTCCTTCATGTGAGCCTTTGTCACTCACATGTATCTGCTCATCCTCCCCTTTGGAAGAATCCTCCACTCCAAGCCTAGGGTTAGCTTCTTCTAAAATAACAATCCTCTCCCTCAATTGCTTGAGTTCAAGACTGTGTAGAGACAGTATGTACAAGGTCTACATTTTTATTTTGCAAGCTAATGCAGACAGCCGTCAATTCCAACAATGTATAGGGTTTCAATCTACCCTCCTCTAGAATGGGAATTTGACCTCCCAAAGTAGAGTCATGGGGCATGGATGAGGTCTGAATGATGTTAGGACTGGCTTGGCCTGCATCTAAGCTAGTACCAATAGTCCTAGCCCCACCCATGTCACCAACCACATTTGTGGTGGTAGTTCTCTCTGCAACATGGCTAGGACCACTAGAGGAGAACACTCCAGTAGTCCTTTGGCGTTTTTCCATCTTAAAGTCTGGAGGTGAAGAAGATGATGTGGATTGGGTTTCAGTTTGAAGGTTAAGGGGTGTTTGGGTTTGTTGTAAAAGTGTGTCAGCGTTTGGATTTGGAGTGTCAACGCCAACATTTAACGTGTCAACGTTGAAGGGATCTTGGTCAATTTCCAGATGTTGGGGTGATGGTGATGGTTCAGGTAATGGGTCTTGTTGTGGTAGTAGGTCTGGTTGAGGTTGTGCTTCTACAATAACAGCAAGCATGGCTTGGGTGAGGGGTAAGTCTCTGTTTGGTGGTGTATTCATCTTTCCAAAAATTGCTTTCTTTTGCACATGGATCTTATAAAAATCATTGTGATCCCTAGTGCAATATCTTTGTTCATCAAACACCATTTGCAAAAATCTTGGGTAAGCAAGAGTCATCTTGATACACTTGTTATGACACATGCCATCAAAAATCATTTTAGAAAAATTATATTTTTGCAAAATAGCAATACACACAATGGCACTCCCAATTGATCTGTTAATTTCATTGTGTGCAGTACATTTGGGACTCAAACATTGAAGAATGACATGTATCAAGTACTTCCAAGTTGGGGGAAATTCCTGTTTTGAATATTTGTTTAAAGTTCCCTCTTCAAGGAAAGGATAACCCAAAGCTTGAAGTCCTTGTTCTAGCTCACCAATGGGTAGGGTGGTTATACCATCTGCATCATCAAGATGCAAAGCCTGGTGAACCAAGGCTTCAGTAACCACCCATGAAAGCCCATGGACTGTAGCAGTCAATGTAGTCACATTATTAACCGTTGAGGATGTGACAGTATTCCAAAACTGTTTAATATGAGTGACATGGATAAGAGGAGCATGAGAAAGTGCATACCTTATTGGGGATGCAATTTTATACTCCACCATCTGAGTTTATTGGGGAACCAGAGCATTGTCAGCCTCTAAATAGGCAACCATGTTGTGCTGACTTCTGAACCCCAATTCCAAATCATTTGATTTAAACTTAGGCGCCATTGATGTAGAAAGCTGTGATAAATGTTATGAAAGATGAATGTGTGTGAAAATTTAGTTGGACAAGAATAAGCAGTTACCCTGTTTCAAAATAATAAGCCAAATATATAGGAGAGGTGAAAACATGTGATTGGTCAAAGATGAGGCAGTTATTTTCAAAATATAATGATTAAAATCTTGAAAATATATAACTTATCTTGTGCATTAATAAAAAGTTACCAACTCCTAAAATTACGGACCAAATTTTCGTCAATAATAACAACTGGGTAGGACCCAATGTTTATCAACGGGCAAAAATAACTCAACAACGCCCAACGACTATATTCTTGTCAACGATGGATTTTGCCATGTCAACGTGAAAATTGGTCCTAACAACGTTTGGAAATAAAACTGTCAGCTTCCATAAATAAAAATAATAAAAAAGAAAAAGGACCTTAACAAAGTAAATTATCCTAGTGAAGATAACCTATAGACTGAAAATTACCATAGGGTGGCAAGCACTGTCCAATCATGCACACTTGCTTAAGCAAGATAGACATAATTGTCCTCAAGTGTCCCTTGCTAACCAAAGTTCTTAACAGCGAAGTTATATTATAAAATCCTTTGTAACTTCCCAGGTAAGCCCAATAAGAACCATACCCAAGTCTCCCAACAGACCACATCCAATTCTAGGTCAAAAAGTCTTGGCAGCGTGCAAAGCATATCAACTTTGCATGCTACAGTGCCTCACGATTTATTAAACTAACTCGTACTCACCAGTGGACACAATCTAGAATTGTGATAAGATTATTTTATGAATACCCAAAAAGTCTTAAAGGTTTCCTAAACCTCCCTTTAAAATAAGATATACAAGTTGCTAAATAAAATGCATGCAATAAAAATTTATGTCAAGATAGGAATATAAATATTCCAACCATCATCCATAAACTTGAACATGCTCCAAATAAGCTCCAAGGATCCATAAGCAACTATGTATCCATTTGTACAATGCTAACAATGCCTGCATAATTAGATCAAAAACCACAAAACTAACATGTTGCTGACAACGTCAATTTAACACTTGTCAGCGTTAAAATAACCTTTGTCAGCGTTAGACAAATAAAGTGGAAAATCTAATTTTGTACAAAGACCAATAACAATGCATATCATGTACATACTTTTACACAAAGTTCAAAACACATATTAGGTAAGATTGATCATTCCAATACTTGTTACCAAGTATTGAAATCTCCCAGTATCAAAAGGTTTAGTTAATAAATCTGCCACATTTTCTTTTGTGTCAACCCTATCTGGTTGTATTAAACCTTTTTCAAAACAATCTATTATAAAATGATGTCTAATTTCTATGTGTTTTGTTTTAGAATGATGTACAGGATTTTTAATAATGCATAAAGTACTGTTATTGTCTACAAAAATCTTGGTATGCATGAAATTATACCCATAATCCAACAGTTGGTTCTGAATCCATAAGACTTGTCCACAACAAGCAGCTGCAGCTACATATTCTGCTTCAGTTGTAGAGTTGGCCACCACTGTCTGTTTCTTGCATTGCGAAGATATCAACCTACTCCCAAGAAATTGGCATCCACCAGTTGTGGATTTTCTATCAAACTTGTCACCCCCATAATCACTGTCTGAATATGCAATAAGATCCAATGGAGAATCCTTTGGATACCATAATCCCAAGGTGGGATAGCACCTAAGGTACCTAAAAATCCTCTTGGCAGCATGAAGATGACACTCTTTGGGAGTCACTTGATGGCGTGCACATGCACACACAGCAAACATAATGTCAGGTCTAGAAGCTGTAAGATACATCAATGATCCAATCATCGACCTATAATGCCTGACATCCACCTCTTTTCCATATCCAACCTTTCCCCAAGGGTGTTCCCTATCCATGGGTGTGCTAGCCCGTTTTTCATGTGGAGAAAAACAAAACTTCTTCAAGATCTCTGTTACATATTTGTCTTGTGAGATGAAGATACCATCTTCTTTCTGCTGAACTTGTAACCCTAGAAAGAAGTTCATCTCTCCCGTTGCACTCATCTTGAACTTGTCTGTCATGAGCTTGGAAAAGTCTTCACTAATCTTTGGACTTGAAGAGCCAAAGATGATATCATCCACATATACCTGAACAAGTAAGAAGTCCTTTCCAGTCTTCTTGGTAAACAAAGTCTGATCTGTAGAAACTAGAAGGGGGGGTTGAATAGTTTCTCTTCGATTAGTCACCTAATTAAAATTACTTTCAATTATGTTTGTATCAAAACTATCTTTTACTTGAAGCTAAGTTGCATAATGATTAGATTCAATTCAAATGCATTAGCAATGGTAATAGGTAAGTATAATGATAATGAAATAAGTAAAGAGTAAGGAAAGAGACAACCTAATGACAAGACACCAAGATTTATAGTGGTTCGACAACGAGGCTCTATCCTCGTTTCTACTCCACTCCTCGAGTACACCTACTCGAGATTTCCACTATATCCACAAGCTCCCTTCTTGGTGGAGAAAGCCTTACATCGTCGCTTACATTATTTTCTGACACTAAGCTAAATGTCGAGACCTAATCTTTAGCTAGGACCAATCTACACAACGTTGCCTACTTCACAATTTAACGACACAAGGCTAGATGTCGAGTTCTAATCTCAAGGTAGAACCAATCTTCACGACGTTGCCTACTTCACCATTTTACGACACAAGGCTAGATGTCGAGTTCTAATCCAAAGCTAGAACCAATCTTCACAACTCTTCACTTTGAAGATAAGTGAGAACTTCACACAACACAACTACTAATGACTTTCAAGTTTAGTGAGAACTCACAAGACACAACCACATCACTTTATAGTTTAGTGAGAACTACTACACAATCTATTACAACTCAACTAGACATATCCAAGTACACACATGTAGCTTGGATCTACACAACACAAATCCAAGCAAACACATATGCAATGGATGTACATAACAAATCCAAGTATTCACAAATAGCTTAGATGAACATAACTAGTCCAAGTATTCATAAATACAAATGGATCAACAAAAACAAAAAGGCTAATATGATGAACATGACTAATTCATGGATTCATCTTTATCACAACACTAGTGTGATCTTCTCTTTGGACAAGGTAAAGGAGGGGATCAAGAGGATAATCATATGTAAACATACTTAACACATTAAGTGATCATTTACTAATGATTATGCTATAGAAAAGAGAAAGGGGGCTGAGAAAAACGTCCAAGAGGGTTATTGGAAAATGAGATTTGATCCACTATTTATAGAAGACAAGGTGCGACGGCTAGTTGGGTGCGGTTCTTTAACTAGCCCGGCGGTTCCATATCGCTAGAGAACCGCCTAGCTATTTAAGGTACCGCCCAGTAGAGTCCGCTCCTTTTTTTGTCTTTTAGTGGGGTAGGAATATCTAAGGTTTTTTAAACCTTCAAAGGATATTCTTATGGCATATGGAATATGCCATTTTCAAATTTACATTTTCCATTTTAATAAACATTTTCTTAAAAAGAAAGTTTATTAAAAAATCTTTTGTCATATTAACAAAAGTGAGTTTTAAGGATAATCACTTTGATGATCACTAAGTATGATTAAGAAAATTTAGTGATATGATTATTACCTTGATGATAGTGTTGGTTAAATAATTCGTTTTGTGTTCTACACTAAATGTGTTGTATAGTTTGTTGTGATCAAAACTAAGAAAGATTAGTTAACACTAATAATGTTTTTAGGCATCACTTGCATTAACAATCTCCCCCTTTTGATTACGACAAACTATAAACTCATTTACGTAGAAATACAAAATATCGTTTTATTAACGAGTTTATCACTATCATTTCTCCCCCTTTGCCGTAGCAAAAAGGTAAGCACAAGTCTTTGAAGAGAACCGGACTTTGCTAGTAGCTCCCCCTTGGTGGTTGCTCCCCCTTGCTTGGGGCACCAAGTGTATGAGCTATGGTGACATGCTACACAAAGTTTAGTAGAAAGAAAAGAAACACCAATGTATATATGATCACTACCTATTAAGTAACTTGAGAGGGAGAAGGAGAAGAAATCTAAAATTAGAAGCAAGTATTTGCTAAGTATGTCCAAAGAGGTAAATGACAAAATCAAAGTTCAATTGGTGGAATGGGGGTAGAAAAGAAGCATCCAACCAATGAAGATGATAAATTTGTCAAGGGGTTAAAATTTATAATTGATGGAATCACCCATAATCAATTGTAAAGATTAACCACGATCAACTCAAAAGAAAGAGAGAGTGATCAAATAAAGAAAACAAACACAACACAAAGGTTTCATATTACATAAATATGAAACAAACAAACAAAGTAGATAGTCATACACACAATATGAGTATCTAAAGAAAAAGATATAGAAAATAAACCACAAAGCATAAGCTATTCTAATAGTGATAATTTCCCAAGATTGCTTAAAAAGTTATTGACTCCAAAACAACTAAAGTATTATTGACTCCAAGAGTGCCTTTAGTTGGAAAAATAAGACGACGAGGCATCATTCGAAGTTATGTCCACGGGAACGAAAACTATGAGAGGAGGTCGAGTGAGGAGGAATTCAAGAAAATTTAACTTCTCATACACATGAGCAAGTTCAATTTGTTGAAATCGACAACAAGCACACGAGGATCCATGATGCAAAATAAATTCGGTTGATGGGGGAAGGACATCACACCTTGGGTTTGGTGGTGGTGAGGAGAGTGGGTAGGAAATGTTTTCACAATGCCTTGTGAGGTTTGGGAAGGTTGAAAGGTCATTGAGTTGAGGGGTGTCAAGAGGTTTTGGTGGTGGGGGGGAGATTTTCCTTTTCTCCGGTGATGGGGTTAATGGAGTAGGTCTCATTCCAATGCTTGATTGGAGAGAAGGTGGGGTTCTTGGGTGGTTTGGATGAAGAGGGTTCATTTTTCTTGATCCAAATAGGTCAAACCGAGATTTTCGGTTTCTTAGAAAGCTTGGATGAAGAAGCTTTGGGTGAGGAGGTTTGTGACAATGAAATGTCAAGGTTATGCAAGGAAGAGTTAGGCATTATTGGGGTGTGAGAATGAAATCTCAAGGTGGGGGTAAAAGAAGAAAGGAGACAAGGCAAAGGTTTGAAAATCAAATGTAAAGTGTCAATGAATGTTTAGCCAAATTGAGTAAACATGGAATCTTGACAGGGGATAGGGTGATGAAGAAAGACCAAAAACGAGCCAAAAATTGGCCTTCTGTCCGCGGTACCTTATAGGGACCGGCGGTTCCTTATCACTTAAGGAACCGCGTGACTTTAATGAGCCGCGTGCAGTGGACTTGAAACCATGATTTTCCAGGGTTTTGAGAAAAACTAAGAATTTTTTTTTTCAAAAAATTGCAAATCTTGGGATTTTACCTCTATTAGCACTAAATTATGCTAGGGTTGCATAAAAGCAACACATTCACAAAGAATGTCTTGACAAAGGGTGACAAAATATTTAGATAACATTTTGAACCAATTTTAGTCACGTTTTAGAGGTTGTGATAGATTTAGGTTCAATTTTAATTTAGAATTAAAGTTGATTAATGTGCACATAAAGAAAGAAACACATAAAGCTAAATCCATAATTCATCCTCATGAAAAACTCATGGAGGGAAAGAGATACATTAAGGAAATAAAGAAAAACAATTAACTAAAACAAAGATAAATTAAAACTAGGTCTTGATGAGTAGTCTTCCTTGGCTTGGTTTTTCTTGAAAAATATTTTTAAAGAAAATCACCATTCATCTCCTAGGAGGAGGCATGGTAAACAAGGTGAGCAAGAAATCTTGCAACCTCCTATGAAGACAAAACATCTCCATCCTAAGATTTTGAATGATGTAGTTATTGTAGAGGCAACATGGGCAATAAGAACCATGAGCTTCTAGGAACCCAAGGAAGTAAGGATCACCAAGGTATCAACAAAGTCATTCACAATGGGAATGCTTTGGATGAGTTGATGTTGGGTAGTCACATCCAAGAGAGTACTTGGAGTGAAGGGCGAGGATAGCTCATTCATTCTAGATTAGAATGAAGAGGAGGTAGAACCATGAGAATGGTTGGTACCATGGGTTGAGGTACTCTCGCATGGAGCAAGAGGTGGTGAGGTTGATGAGGAGATGAGAATGGGGATAATCTCATTCTTGGGTGTGTGAAAGGTGAAGAGTTAGGTTTGGGAAACTTAATCTTAATCTTAAGATTCTTCCTTGAAGTGAAGGTTTTGGATGAGTTTGAGGTTCTTGTAGAAACCATGGTTGTAATGAAAGGTTTAAGGGTTAAGGATGAATGGTTTGATGTGTGAATAACATGGCTAACAAGGTAGGTTTAAAAGGGTGAGGGGATGATCCAAACTAGTAATGGGTTAAAAACATTTTATGTGAATAATGAATTTAGGTAACCTAGTTTAGGAAATGTGCAGGTTTTTGCAAAGAATCAAGCAAGGTTTACACAGATTAAGGAAAATAGTGTAAAGCAAAGATTCTGTCAGACACAGTAGCCGGTGGTTCCTTATCTAGGGTGGGTGGTTCCTTATCAATAAGGTACCGCTGGTTGATATGAAACCGCGACCAGAGGTGTTCAAAAATGGCACTTCCTCAACCTTTGGTTAGCCCAGAGTTTTACCAAAGGATTATCAAGCCAAAGTTAACTACTGACCAAAATCTAGGAAGCTAACTAACACATAGGATGCACAAAGCTATGCAAATCGTAAACCCGATGGCATAGAAAATCATTAGGATAACAATAACAAGTAATCCAAACAAGTAGAATTAGTTAATACACAACAAAAAAAAAAATTTGTTCAACATCACATTACATGTTTACCAACATGTATACTTTGAAACACTTCAAAGTCTTCACCTTCTTTTCTTGCCCAATCCCTTGATCATATTCCCCAAGTACTTGAATCCTTTCCTTGACTCAACCCGATGTTCATGTAACTCACCTCGAGTCCTAAGATTTTCACGGTAGAGACGCTCTATGTTGAGATCTTCTGGTACTTCACTAAAGGAATAATGAGGTGGAGGAGCTAAGTCTTCAAGTCCATCCACGAATGAGTTTGAGGATGGGTAGGAATTACTCGAAGAGTTGAAATGAGAACTAGAACCTATGCCATCACCATTACTTGTTGGCATATAGGTGTCCTCATCATCCGGCTCTTGATGATCGGATTTTCGCGAACCTCGATCACTTCTAGGCTTTCTTTCATATACCTCTTGAATAGGCAAATAACCCGATGAACCGGGTGAAAGCGAGAAAGGTCAAGGTGGGGAAAGTCATGAGCAACCCTTTTGAAAAGGCGAGTAAGAAGCATAGCATAGGGAAGGTTTGTTTTGGGCTTTGAAATAGCATAATTTATTCGTCGAGCGATATAGAATGCCAAATTGTACTTGGTTGATGTAAAGATGCAACACAACATATGCACCATACAAGCCGGGATATGATCTCGGTTTCCACCAAGACAAAATACATTTTCCCTAATGATATTTGCCCATTGGACCATAAAATCCTTAAGATCGCTTGAGAGCACTTCATAGTGATTCACATTTCGCACATTAGAATGAAGGCTTCTCACAACGTTTCCATCACGCTCTTTCGAAATGATATCAAGGTTAAATTCCAGATCAATTTCGGCGTGGTCATTTGGAGGTTTGTCGTAGGATTCTAAGAGAGCATCAAGTCTCCATTTATCCGTGAAACGACAAGTGCCTTCATATGGCACACCAAGAATTTCACCGAAATCCTCGAGAGAGTATTGAATGATTTGATCGTTCAACAAGAATCGAATGAAGATTTCGCCATTGTATTCAAACATGGAGTAAGTGCTAAGGAATTCTAGAAGAAACAAGGGGTAAATATCTTCTTCTATGTTGAGCAAGCAATCAAACCCCGTATGCTCAAACATAGATTTGATATAGACATAACCCCTTATTCCCTCATCAACAACTCTACCCTCATGGAAATTTCGACTTGAAAGAGATGAAAAGGAGTTTCGAAGTTGAGTGGAAGCAAAGGTTTGGGAAATGTTTGGCATATATTGTCTAGTGAGTTGATGATCCTTTTGGTATTGTGAAGGCATGGTTAGTACCTAATATAAACACAAGAAAATATTTTTCCAATCACTCATATGAAAAATAAAATCAAAAATCAAAATATGAGAATGTGTTATATCAATTTCTTGACAGACAAAGGATTGAATCCATATCATTCTCATGTTCACAATGTATCTATTCCATTATTAACCAAGAACGTATGAACTATGTTGGATCAATAATGGACTAGAACATTGGTTTTTCAAAACAAGGTTTTTAGGTAAGCATTAACAATGCAATTACCTATTTGTTCATGGGTTCATCTCAATTCCATCTTTTAACCAAAATCATTTTGCCAAAATTTGGATTTGTTCTACAAGTGGGTTTTAGTGAAATCTTAATGAATATGAACCTAAGGAATCATAGTAAAATAACCATGTCAACCCAAATTCCTATTAAGGTTCTAATTCAATTCCAATTTTAAAAATCCCCAATTATGAAAGTATGAACCCTAGAACAAAATAGATGAAATTGAAAGAAAGTACTTACAATTAATTGATGTTTGATGAAGGATGAGTGAAACCCACAACTTGGAATCAATTAGTTTGAGTGATTGAAGGTTTTTGAAGCTTCAACAATGGTGGAAAAAGTGGAACCCGTCGGCTGTGTGTTTTTGGTAGAGAGAGGGTTTAGTTTGAAAAAGATTAATTTAATAAAACTGGCGCTCTGACAAGTTTTACTACTCGCGGTTCCATATCGATAGAGAATCGCGGGTTTGAACCGCCAGAGATAAAGAACCGCTTACAGAGGCTGGTTTTTATCATTGAAATACGCCAAATTTTTGAAAACCAAGTTTTCTAAAATACTTAAAAATATATCTTAAACCTTTTAGAATATCACTGGATCATCATAACACTAACCAGTATGCCTTAATGAAGGATTACGAGTTGAATCGAGATAAAAAAGAACCGAAACGGGCAAACGACTACTCGTAGCGAAAAAGCAAAGTGGAGAGAAGTCAAGGGATGTGAATCAAGACTAAGATCAATGCTCAAGGGATTAATGACAATCTTCAAATCGAGGAGACGAAGAGCTTGTGTCATATATAGTGGTTTAAGACGTGCCTTTCCGGCGAAGTGTTAAACGGCTTTGGTAATGAATAAACACAAAGCAAATATTGATGCATAGACTAAGATCACTTTCAATAATAGTCTTAGTCTAAACCAAAATATGAGCAAGGTATTAATTCACTTTCTCTCCCACAAAGGGCCTACTAACCGTATGGGTGCAAACCATGGATATCATGCTTGATACTTTAAGCTACTACTAACTCACTCTACATCGCAAATGAAGTCTAGCTCAGTTGGATGGATGCATTTGGTTATAGTCTCCATGTAGGGGAGGTCAGGGGTTCGACTCCTGTCATTCTCCATATGGGGGATTTTCCCAGAATAGGCAGCCAGATTTGAATCCCATCGCAATGCCTTGAAGCCCCTTAATGGGAAACTGGATGGCTAGCATGGGGGTTGATATTCTCTTCGTGAGATGATTCGAACTCTGGTTGAGAGACTTGGTGCCTCGGTGGCACGCAAGATACTCCGCTACACCAAACTGCCGTTCAAAAAAAAAACTCACTCTACATCACCATAGTGAGTCAAGTATCCAAGCAATGAAGGTTTGAGAGGATAAAAGAAAATAATCACAAACCACAAACAAATGTCAAGGCAAGGATGCCAAGAACAAGCACATAGTCAAGTAATGATCAAAAGAATGATCAAAGGGCGTGTGGAAGAATGAAAGCGTACCTTGGCCACAAAGAGCATTCCAATCCATCAAGGAATCAATGCAATGCCCAACAGTGACTATGATGAGTACTAAGTCTTCAAGGACTAGTATCATTCCCAATCATCTTGATATCATCATTCAAAGATGTTGAAGATCAATAAAGATGAGTCTTCTACAAGTGCAAGTAACTCAATCCACAACCAATTAAATGATTGATCTTTATGAGTACCTACACAAAGCAAGATGCAAACTAGTAGATACATTTCAAGAGTAGATCTAAAATGCATAAAAGCTACTAATCTAAGAGAGATGCAACATTACCAATTAAAAGACCTATTTTCCAAGAAAAAATACTTTTGACCAAAACGAAACTTTAGTATAACTTGACCTTCTAATTTGAGGAGACAATGGATCGATCCAAGTTTTAAAGTACAATATACTTCAAATATCTTGAGTGACCATCTCTCTGATACCAATTGTAGAAACTAGAAGGGGGGGGGGGGGGGTTGAATAGTTTCTCTTTGATTAGTCACCTAATTAAAATTGCTTTCAATTAGGTTTGTATCAAAACTATCTTTTACTTGATGCTAAGTTGCATAATGATTAGATTCAATTCAAATGCATTAGCAATGGTAATAGGTAAGTATAATGTGTTGTTCCCATTTAATCCATAACACAAGATTTAGAGAGAGAAATAGTAGAAAAGTAGAGAGAGAGAGTAGAGAAAGAAGTGGAAGGTTTACACTAAAACTATATGTTTTATGAAATGAACCAACACCCTCTTCCACATGTGGAAGAGGGTTATATATGCCACGGCCTAAGGCCTTTGCGGGCTTCATCTTGGGCCGGGCTTGGCTTTGTTTTGGGCTTACGCCCCTAACTTATACAATATTAGCTTAAAGTCCAAGCCCGGTTTTCCCGACTAACTTATTACAATACAATACCATTTAACGACTGAGATGACCTATTACATTCTTGTTCGACTATATAAAATATAGGGCTAACAATCTCCCCCAATGTATCGGTCATCTTAAAATGCTTAAAAAGCATAAGATGATTGAGTGAATACATTCTTGTAGAGTATATCTTCCTGCTTTGGTCTTGTATCTTGGTCTTGATCTTGTTTGTAACAGCTTTGTTCCTTCATGCTTTCGTGATCTTTATCTTGAGCCTTTGTCATTTGACTTTGAGTGCTTGAGATCTTCATCTGAACTCCTTGTGACTAAGATGACCTATTACATTCTTACATTCTTAGGTATCTTGATTATCGCCATCTTGTGCTCTTGTGACTTCTGAATCGACATTGGTTACACAGCTACGCCACCTTCTTGATATGCAGTAACATATACAGACACGGATGAAATGGCTTTGAACATTTCACCCTAACTCGGTAGCGTTTTACCTCCGGTCGGTGAAGACCGTTAAACGGTATTAAATACCGTACCTGTGATCAGGTAGATTCGATTAAGAACCTCCTTGACAGGGTTTTCCGGCGGTAGTAGCCAGTTCTCTTTACTCGACCGTCTCAAAGCAGACTGCGAACGTAAAGAGTGAATCATAAGGATAAATTATCCGTCTGATTAGAGTCGTCAATTCAGATTTCCTGGAACAAGTTTGATTCTAAAAGAATCGCACCATTGTTGCTTTCCAGTTTGTCACAAGCTTGATTCATAGAGAATCTTGTGAGTTACCTACCGCAGTGCTGTTTGATGTTGACACTGGAAGGATTTCCATTCGTCACTGTGAACACTAATGATTGTCACTCTGAATGTTCTGGCAAGATCACATGGATTTTGCGAAGAAACCTGGAATCAAGTTTGAATCAATTAAGAATCTAAACTTAGTTGCTTTCCAGTTCTCACAAGTTTGATTCGTGTAGAATCGCACAAGTTACCTACCATGAGCTTGTTTGATGTTGGCTCAAGCAGGATTTCCATCTTCATTGTGAATCGTATCACTCAGATGTTCTGGAAATATCACAAGGATAATGCGTAGGACTCGATTGTATCCTAATGAGATGATAAATTGATCTCGTTTGGCTCTAGACTCAATAAGTGCATTTTGGTAATCGGAGGCTGGAGCAAACTGCCACCTTTTCAATATTAACTGACTCGGAGTGAGAAAGTCAATAGATACGTGTTGATCTCCGTGACAATGAGACAAGTTTCTTTTGAGAGAAACTCGAATGGTTGGGGAAGGGTTGTGCATCGCATCACTGGGTCCATGATGACTTGTCTTCAATAGATGTATTGACCCGGTTTCTGCCTAAGTTGCATAGAATATTCAACTCCTTCAATGCTTACCAATACGTCATCATTAGCACCTTGTTGTGATTGTTCCAGTGCTAACTTAAGTACTTGGTCCGCATTCAGCTTCATTCCACTCCATCTTTCCTAAGGACAACTATTTCTAGCTATGGAATGTCCTTGGGTAGATCCCTCCGGTTCTGGTTGGATCATAGGACTTAGTTTCCTATCCTAAACCACCTTTTGACTCCATCGTTCCGTCGTGGATAGTAGGTTGTTTTGGGTATAGATCGTAACCATAAACCATTGAAAACCATTCAAAGTGTTTGATAAAAATCAAAACTTTTAACACTTGAAAGTTTTACATTTCCGAAAAGCTCCCCCTACACACATGCATCGATATACGAAATAGTTTGGCATGTGAAGGAAAGAGTTGCACTTGAGTCTTTAAGATCACTTGTTGTGATATATTACATTTTAATCACATTTTCTCCCCCTATCTCTAATATAAAAAAAACATCATATTAGAGATACCAATTGATTAAAATATGACAATTTCTGAAAACCGATTGGGAGAGAAACATGTGTGCACGCATGAATCATGGAACTTTTTTAGTCGGGACGCTCCCCCTCAACAATATATGTGTGTCTTGAGACAAAATTTGACAAAATTTTAGAAAAACTACACCACAAAATATGTTGAGGTACGGAGTTGAGATGCCTTTTCCGATATAATATACTACATTTGACAATTTCATGTCATTTTCGGAATGTGTTGGATACATAAAATATGACAATTTTAGAGATGTACCCAACAACATTAAAAGGCTTGATTTTAAAACGCTCCCCCTCAAAAAGTGATCAAAATAACATATGACATTTTGAGATAAAAACCTATTATGAGGAAGGGAGTGTTGAACACATAATTTTGAAAGATTTAGAAAAAAAAAATCTTTTGAGAAATTTTTGAAATATTATGTTCAACGGTTTTAAAATAAATTCCAATTTACATGAGCTCAAAACTTTGAATGTTTTGTGACTAGCTCATGACCGAGAAAAATTAATTTTCCGTTTTGAAGGATAAGTTATCATCCGTGATAAACTTTCCTTAAGTGGAAGTACGAGTTCTAAGCTGACATTTACTTAGAAGTCGTTTTTCATGAACTTAAAAACTTTGAATGTTTTTATGAGAAGCTCATGACCGAGAAATATGAACTTCTCGTTGAGAAGGATAAGTTATCGTCCGAGATAAACTTTCCTTAGTTGAGGTCCGAGTTCTAAGCTGTGATGCGCCTAGAAGTCATTATGAGAGAATATCAAGCAGCTTCATTTGCCAAAACCTCCAAGTATTCTGGAGTCATATACTTCATACCAAGACGGCCAACGAGATACGCAAACCTATCTTTCGATAGAGCTTTTGTAAACAAGTCTGCCAGCTGGTACTCAGTTCTGACAAAGTATAATTCCACGATGCCACGTTCCACTTGTTCCTTGATGAAGTGATATCTGACATCAATGTGCTTGGTGCGGGAGTGTTGAACTGGATTGCAAGATATGGCTATGGCCGACTTTGAGTCACAATACATAGGTATTTTATCAAAGTAGAAGCCATAATCCGTGAGTTGAGTTCTCATCCAGAGGACGTGAGCACAGCAAGCGGATAGAGCCATATATTCTGCTTCAGCTGATGAGAGCGAAGTGCAATCCTGCTTCTTTGACGACCAGCTGACAAGCTTGTCTTCCCCTAGAAATTGTATGCTACCAGAAGTGCTTTTACGACTATCAAGACAACCTGCGTGATCAGAATCTGAAAAAGCCGTTAGATGAAAACCGGTTTCCCTCGGATACCAGAGTCCCATGTGAATGGTATTCTTAAGGTACCGAAAGATCCGTTTAACCTCTTTGAGGTGCTTTTGAGTAGGTCTGGCTTGATATCGTGCACAATAGCATGTGGCATGATGAATATCAGGCCTGCTGGCTATAAGGTACATAAGTGACCCGATCATACTGCGATATCGCGTTTGATCTACGGGATATGAGTACAAGTCAGCGTCTAGGGATGTGGTCGACAATGGTGTACCAACGCGAGCACATGAGGTCATACCATGCTTTTTAAGTATCTCTTGAGCATACTTAGCTAGGTTAATGAAGATACCACGTGGGGATTGATGAATCTGGAGGCCTAAAAAGAATTTTAGCTCCCCCATCATTGACATTTCAAATCTGCTGTGCATTAATTTTTCAAAACGTTTTGAAAGTTTTGGGTTCGTAAAACCAAAAATAATGTCATCAACATAAACTTGCACCAGCATTATGTCATCCCCATATTTATTAGTAAAGAGAGTAGGATCAATAGAACCTTTGGAGAATCCTTTGGACACCAAGAAGTTTGAAAGTTCTTCGTACCATGCCCTTGGAGCTTGTTTAAGTCCATATACAGCCTTCTTGAGACGATAGACTTTTTCAGGATGATGAGGATCGATGAATCCTTCCGGCTGATTCACATACACTTCTTCCTTCAAATGACCGTTGAGAAAAGCAGTTTTAACGTCCATCTGAAAAACCGTGAAGCCCTTATGTGCAACATAAGCAAGGAATATCATGACTGCTTCCAAACGAGCGACTGGAGCGAATGATTCATCGTAGTCTATGCCTTCTTGTTGACGGTATCCCTTAACAACAAGACGAGATTTGTTTTTGATGATTGTTTGTTCTTCATCTAGTTTGTTTTTCCAGATCCATTTGAAATCTAAAATTGACATTCCATAGGGTCGGTGAACAAGTTCCCAAACATTTAGGCGTTCAAACTGATGAATTTCGTCTTGCATTGATTCAATCCACGCATGATCAGTCATGGCTTGTTTGATGTTTGTAGGTACAGTTGAACTCACGGTGAGTGCATACATACACACATCGCCATCGGTTTCGAGTTGTCTGCGTGTTCGAACCGGTTGTGAAGGATTTCCAATGACTTGCTCCAATGGATGATCACGTGTCCAATGGTGAGTGGATGGATATGGTTGGTAGAATGTATGCATGTTGGACGGATCAACATGTTGAGTAGAAGACTCTCTGACTTCGTGTACCGGTGTACCGAACGGATTGATAAATTCTTCATCGTCGGGTTGTGCATCGACTGCTTGATTGTTGTTTCCTCCTTCAACATTGACGGTTGGTGATGTTGGTTGTATGGTTGTTTCTTGAGTTTGTTGAGTAACCAATGGAATAGTCTCTTGAGCAACAGTTGCTGAAGTAGAGGCAGTTGTGTCTTGTTGAATTTGTTCGGGTACATCAACAGTATTGACAGCGGAAGGCTTTGACACAACTTGATTGTTTCCATTGTAATATTCATCAAACATTGGATCATATAAATCAACCAACTCACTCATTTGTGCCTTATCCATCGAGTCTGCTGTAGGAGTACTTTGTTGACATTCTTGCACGGGACGTACACTGTTGTGTGTAGGTGCCATTGCTGGACATTGAGGTGCGGGACTTGAGCTGTTTTGATGAAGTACCATCTGTGGCAATTCGTCAAAGTTCACATGAATTGTTTCGACAATGATCTTTGTTCTCTTGTTATAAACCCGATATCCTTTCGACAATGTAGCATACCCCACAAAAATACATGCATCACCTTTTTCTTTCATCTTGTCGAGATTCTCACCGTCTTTAAGGATGTAGCATAAAGATCCAAATACGTGAAAGAATTTTACAGTAGGTTTCCTGCCATTAATGATGGGTTAAGGTGTCTTTTCATGTCTAGGGATGACGAGAAAACGATTTTGAGTATAACAGGCAGTTGCAATTGCTTCAGCCCAGAAGAATAGCGGTAATTTTGAAGCAGAAAGCATTGTTCGAGCAGCCTCAACCAAAGTACGGTTCGGTCTTTCGACAACGCCGTTTTGTTCAGGAGTGCGAGCAATAGACGTTTGATGTTCGATGCCTTCTTCTTGAAAGTAAGATTGCAAGTTCTTGTTCAAAAATTCAGTACCCCTATCCGTTCTTACGGTTAAGACTTGAGCTTGAAGATTGCGTTGTATCATCTTGAGAAAGTTTTTGAGAACCTATGGTGTTTCATCTTTGGACCTTAAGAAGAAAGTCCATGTGTATCTAGAGTAATCATCAACAATCACTAGAATATACTTTTTCCCGTTAATACTCTCTACACGCATGGGACCACATAAATCCATGTGTAGAAGTTCCAATCGTCCTTTTGAGCTAGGGGTAGTCTTTGTTTTGAAAGACTTCCGTTTTGCTTTCCCCAACTCACAAGAAGAACAAAGATGGTCTTTGACGAATTTCAACTTAGGAAGACCGGTCACAATATCATTCTTCGAAAGCAAGTTGATGGTGTCAAAGTTGAGATGTGACAATCGTTGATGCCATAACCATGCTTGAGATGATGAAGCTTTAGCCATTAAGCAAATTGGATTTGTTGAAGATGTGTCTTGAATAGTTACTGTGTAGAGATCAGAACCACGAGAACCTGTACGAAGGTCATTCCCATCGTAGTCTCTAACATAGCAAGTAGATTTCCGAAAAGCCACTTCCAAATCCGCGTCACAAAATTGACCAACCGAGAATAAATTGTGATTCAGTCCCTCGACGTAATAAACCTGTTTTATAGTGATATTCCCTTGAACCAAGTCTCCATATCCGAGTATTGGTGCAAATTGATCATTTCCAAACCGTACCGTACCCAGAAACTTCTCCACGAAGTTAATGAGAAGCTTGAGATTGCCCGTCATGTGCTTTGTGCACCCGGAGTCCATTATGAATAGGATGAGTTCGACGAGCTGCAGAAGAATTAGAAGACAATGTAGCATTTGACAAATGGGAGCCCTTGATAGAAACGGGTTCCAAAATAGTAGTGGACCTAGATTCTAAAGGCAAGCTAACATTCACAGACCCAATTAGAATGGGGGTTGTCTTAGGTACCCATTTGTATCCGGGTGGTGTAAATCTTAAATACCCCCGTGTACATGTCCTAATCATGTTCTCATAAAGCTTCTTTAACCTGCTTTGTTTATGTAGAGTAGTGGATTCTAACGCACTTAGTTTCTTAAGTGGTTGCTCAGTGGATTGGTTCAAAGTTCTTGTGGGTTTACTAGTACTAGTGGGCATACGAATAGGCTTCCTAGTTCTAGTATTCACGCCATTATAATTAAGAGCACAAGCATCAATGTTTGAAAGTACGAACACATTTGCCACATTCAACACAAACAAATTCAACATTCGAGGTCTTAGCATTTAAACTGTCATTACATGCAGTTACAGACGTTTTATTCTTAGAAAACTTAAAATTCCTATGGTGATCTTCTACTTCATTCTTCTTCCCTTGACTATTGTTAGGCATGACTTTATCTTCAACTCTAGTGCTCTTAAGCTGTGGTCCGCTAACACTAGTAGTGGGATTTACTCCTGTAGAAGAAGACACACGTTGATTAGTTTTCCTAGTATTCTGAGGTAACTGCGTTGTTCCAGTTTGAGTGGACCTAGTGTTCATCTTATACATTCCAGGTGCTATCACATTAGTGCTCTTATCATTTCCTATCTTAGGCAAAGTCTGTGGGGATTGTCCCAAAATAGATTATTTAGGGCATTTAACCGCATTCGGTTGACGAACAGCGGATGGTTTACCCAAAACAGACTTTCCTTTCATTTTCTCAATGAGTTTCTGTAACTCACTTATGGCAATGTCCCTTTCTTTTAGCTGAGCTTTCAAATCATTTATTTCGAAATCTTTTTCATTTAGTAGACGAAACGAAGAAGCTGACATTTCTTGACACTTTTTATGATTATGAGATTTTTCACCTTTTTGTAAAGCAAGTTCAAGAGAAATGGAGTGTTTCTCAAGTTGAGAAAAACTTTTCGAAAGTTTGTTATATGATTGAATTTGTTTCGAAAGCTCTGCTTCAAGATTGCGACATTTCGCGTCCGATTCTGACACTAGACATGCTACATGACAATATTGATCAAGATCGGTATACACACCAAGTATAGCATTCATATGGTCAGCATAAAAATATTCCTTCGAAAGTCGATCAATTTCGTTAGAAAGTTGGTGTTCTTGTGTCTTTAATTTAGTTTGAAGAAAATCAACTTCATCTTCAAGAGATTTAACATAACTTAAATCAGTTAACATTTCCTCAGTGAGAGCTGTATAAAACATTTCCACATTTTTTGAAAGATCATCAATGGTTGGAACAATACATTGTTGAATGACGACTTCTACTTGTGGGTTAGGTTTAATATTCCAAATGGTATCCCTAGAAACTTTTTCATAGTCGACGACACCTTTGTACAAATTTAAAACCCCTTGTTTTATAAACTCACATTGCTGAACACTTTTGCTTTTCTCATCCCATTTACGTTTTTCATCCAAAATTCGCTTTTCTAACAAAATTGATTGCTTTTTGAAACTCCTTTTTAAAGAAACTTTCTTTTGTGGTTCATCACTTGGTGGTGGAACACTATTATACATCTTTTGTTCTTTTGAAAGTTCCTTTTGAGGGACAAACTTAATATGATTGTTAGAATCAGAAAGGTTTATTAAATCACTTGATGACGTATAGTCCCCAAACCGGGTCATGAGCCCGGCCCACGGGTACTACCCGTATCCGGCCCATCGTAAATGGGTGGATAAATATCACTCAGGCTTATGGGCTTGAGTGAACAGTGCTCGCACATGTGTGCGGCCCACGGCCCAAAGCGGCCGACATAAGATCAGACAGAATAATATTCTGTCTAAGCATATCTTAATCCTAATAGGAAGGGATATTCATTGCCAGAATTAGAAGATAGCAATCATTCTAATTCTGGTGCTTATCTTTTCCTTGGGGCCGAAGGGTCAGTAAAAGCCCACTGGGGTTTCACTGCCTATAAAAGGAACCCCCAAGGGTTCCACAAAGGTATCACAATTCTCTCTAAACTCACATATAACCCTAAATCGATTACTTACTCTCACGCCGGAGTCTAATCGTGGGAAACCTTCCCACGGTAAGCTTAACGCGTGTTGTTTAGTGTGCAGGATCCCAACCAGACGATTCACTTGGTGCAGGAGCCGGTACCCAGCCAACCCGAATTAAACCTAATTCGGGTCTAGCAAGGATCAACCAACTTTTGCATCAACAAGTTGGCGCCATCCGTGGGACCTTAACACTAAGCTAGAACAAAACCTCATCTCGATTGTTTCAATGACGAAGGGGCATCCGCCAGTTAACCCCAGGAACGTGAATCCTGGGAATCGGAAGCCCTCAGGGGAAGGAATTCTTATTCCCAACCAATCACCTAGCCGCCTCGCAGGCGGTCCAGGTAACCGTAGCGGTCTTCAGTCCGCAGGGGTGACGAGCACGATCTCGGTGACACCCCCACCCACTTCAACCCTGGACAACCCCGATCCGGGAAGTGCACCAGCCCCTCCTAACAAGGAGCCACGTAGACCCTTAATGGAGGAAGAAGTGGAAGCTCAACCACTCAGCGAGGACAAGCTCACTCGGGTTCTTACTCAGAACTTTGAAAGGATCGTCCCAGGGATCGCATCAAGATTGAGCCTGGGGAGGAACCTCCAAGCCCGACTCAACTTTGGCGACAGTGGACCATCCACTCCTTCCCGAAATCGGAGAAAAAGGAGGACTCAGCCTCGGGAGCAGGGAACCTTTGAGGAAGACCCTCAACCCCGGAATGTGTTTGAACGCATAGGGGATCGCATCATGCAAGAATTAACGCAACCTCAAGATGGGGAAAGGTCGGATGGCTCACCCGAGCGGCCAGACCGAGAGCTGACCAGAACCACACGCCGCCCAAGTGTGTGGGATAGGATGAACACAGGAAGGAAGGCTCCTGGCTCATCTCAAAAAAGTGGTCCCTACTCAAAAGGCGGGGCACCACCGCCGTCCCCAGATCCGTCTGGGGAGGACTCAGATGACCATCCGCCCAAACGCCGCCGGCCAAGGCGCACGCCACCACCACCAAGCAATGATGAGTATTATGGTGGCCCCCACTATAGGGATACGGAAGCAGAGGACCTCTCGCGTCCGTGGTGTGAACCATGGGATGACCCTAGGCTCACACGGCCATGGGCTGATCCTAGGGAAGATCCGTTTACCCTTCGCATACGGAACTACTCTGAGGACACCAAACGTCGCATGCCGGCATGTATCAAAACGTATGATGGGTCCGGTGATCCTGTCGATCACCTCAAAATATTTGATACTCAGGCTAAAATTGAGCGATGGCCCATGCCCATATGGTGCCAAATGTTCAATTCGACCTTAATTGGTAACGCTCGTGACTGGTTCGAGGCACTCCCCCCACGGAGCATTGATAGTTTCACGGAACTACGCACTGCGTTCGAAAACAATTATACTCAGAGAAAGAAGTATAATAGGGATCCGGTTTCATTGGCAACCGTTAAGCAACGGCCGGGGGAGTCCACAGAAGCCTTCACTGAACGCTTCAATGATGAGTGCACACGCACGAGAACCATGCCAGAGCTCCTGAAAATCTCGGACTACATGCACGTCATAAAAGACAGAGAACTGATCAGGCGTCTCAACGACAAGCGTCCAGAAAGATATGATGACCTCATGGAGAGAGTGAGGAATTTCATAGAGGGAGAGACAGCGGTGGCCGCAGCCTACCCATCCCGAGGGAATGGGTACCGCTCAAATGACCAGTCCAGGAGACAGTCGGGTGGTCAAGGCAACCAGAACAATAACAAGGGCTCGGACTATAAGAGCCAGAGCAAAGGCGGACGGTCAGACGACAAGTTCACCCCCCTAAAGATGTCCTACCGGGAGATCTTGTTGACTGAAGGGGCGAATTTTCCAAGGCCTCCCCCAATGACCACACCCCCGGAACGTCGGCAGGGAAGTCGCTTCTGCGAATTCCATAATGACAAAGGACACGGCACGGAGGAGTGTATCCAGCTAAAGAAGCATATTGAGTCGCTAATCAAATCAGGCAAGCTTAAGCACCTGGTTAAGGATTGGAGAGACGGAAAGGACAACAACAAGAAGTATGATAAGAAGGACCCCCAAAAGGACAAGCCTTCTACCATATACATGATCCAATCCAGACAGCGCCGCACGAGACAGAAAATTGGCCAAAAATTTTCCCGCGGCAAGGAAATCTCATTCCCTCTCATCACAGCAAGTGACGTGGTTGATGCGCCTCTCACTATTGAGATAAGCATTGGAACGCACAATGTCCGCCGCATGTATGTGGATGGAGGATCGTCAGCAGAGGTATTATATGAACACTGCTTTGTGCAGTTATGCCCAGAAATAAGAAGCCAATTAGTACCGGCCACGTCGCCGCTTACTGGCTTTAGTGGAGATACTATCTGGCCAATAGGGCAGTTGCGTCTGCTTGTCACCATTGGGAATGAGGAACATTCCACTACAACGTGGATGAACTTCATGGTGATACGTTCACATTCCCCTTATAATGGAATCATAGGCCGACCAGGCATTTTAGCTATCCGAGCAGTACCCTCTACGGCACACGGAATGATTAAGTTCCCAGTTGACGGGGGAATCGTTACTATTTATAATACAGTCGTGCCGACGTCCGAGTGTCACACCGTGACAACACCGGCACCACCTGTACCACCCGAGGATGGGGCACCACCACCCAATTGGAAGGTGGCCATCCACCCTGACTACCCGGAACAGGAGGTATCCATAGGAGGGGCACTCTCAGATAGCGGCAAAAGGGCCATGTGTGCACTTTTAAGTGCAAATCTGGACATATTCGCATGGGAGCCAAAACATATGACGGGTGTGCCACGTACGATAGCAGAGCATAAGCTCCAGATCCGCCAAGGGTACCAACCCATCAAGCAAAAGAAGCGCGGCCAGGCGCCCGAAAGAAGCCAAGTTATATTGGAGGAAGTGCGGAAACTGGTGGATGCAGGCATTATGCGCGAGGTATACTACCACGAGTGGTTATCCAATCCAGTCATGGTCAAGAAACATGATGGAAGTTGGCGCATGTGCGTGGATTTCACGGACCTGAACAAGGCCTGCCCACAAGACTGCTACCCGCTTCCAGAAATTGACTGGAAAGTAGAATCTTTGTGTGGATATCCTTTCAAATGCTTCTTGGATGCATATAAAGGGTATCACCAAATCCAGATGGCGGAGGAGGATGAAGAAAAAACTGCGTTCCACACAAGCCAGGGCGTGTATTGCTATACGAAAATGCCGTTTGGATTAAAGAACGCCGGCGCTACGTATCAGCGGTTGGTGGATAAAGCTTTCGAATCACAAATAGGACGTAACTTGGAGGTATATGTTGATGACTTGGTGATAAAAAGCCACACGGAGGAGGCACTCCTCCGGGATGTCCAGGAGACATTCGACACGCTGAGAAGGATTAATATGAAGTTAAATCCAAAGAAATGTACGTTTGGTGCAACAGAAGGAATGTTCTTGGGATATTTGATTGACCCAAACGGCATCAAACCTTGTCCAGAGAAGACGGACGCAGTGATACGGCTACCGTCCCCGCAGACACGGAAGGAGGTACAATCCCTGAATGGGAAGTTAGCCGGACTAAATAGATTTCTATCCAAATCCGCAGAGAAGTCACTGCCCTTATTTAAGACACTGAAGAAGTGTATTAGAAAGGGAGACTTCCGTTGGACGAAGGAAGCCGAGGAAGCCTTTGGCCAACTCAAGCAGCATCTCGCATCTCTCCCCATGTTGGTAGCTCCCCGCCCAAAGGAGGAGCTTGTTATGTATCTCTCGGCTACCCATGGCGCAATAAGCGCGGTACTGATGACGGATAGAGACACAATACAGACCCCGGTCTACTTTATAAGTAGAACATTACAAGGAGCGGAGCTGAACTATTCCCCCATGGAAAAATTGGTACTAGCACTAGTATTTGCTACAAAGAGGCTGCGCCGGTACTTTCAGGCGCACCCGATTGTCGTGATTACGGATCAGCCAATCAAGCAGGTTATATCTAGACCAGACGTGGCAGGGAGACTAGAGAAGTGGAGCATCCTACTGGGGGGGCATAATATATCATACAGACCAAGGACGGCTGTTAAAGGCCAGATCTTGGCAGATTTCCTGATCGAGAAGCCGGATGAGGGAGAACCAGTCATTAAGCAAGAGGAGGCCCTATCGGAACCTTGGGTGCTATTCACGGACGGGTCCTCATGCACAGACGGATCCGGGGCAGGCCTCATCCTTACAAATCCAGAAGGTATGGAATTCACGTACGCCCTCCGTTTTGAGTTCACGGCCACCAACAACGAAGCGGAATATGAAGCATTAATTGCGGGTTTAAAAATCGCCGCTAGAATGGGAGTTCGCAACCTTGAGGCCTACGTGGACTCACGGCTTGTCGCGAACCATATTCTAGGTGGGTATGTGGCTAAGGAGGACAACATGGTCAGGTATCTGGAAAAAGTCAAGACGTTAATCGCAACTTTCAGTAAGTTTTCCATCAAGCAGGTACCAAGGGGCGAGAACAAGAAAGCGGACGCCCTCAGTAAAATCGCGTCCACAAGCTTCGCTCACTTGTCTAAACAGGTTTTGGTGGAGATACTCAAAGAAAAGTCTATTACAGAAGGGGAAGTGACTGCGATAGTTGAAGAAGAGGGACCTACGTGGATGACCCCAATCATCAACTATCTGGCTAGCGGAACACTCCCAGATGAGGAAAAAGCAGCAAGGCGCGTTAGAAGGAAGTCACAATATTTCGAACTCCGGGAAGGCATCCTTTATAAGCGCTCCTTCTTGCAGCCGTGGCTGCGGTGTGTTGGACCACGCCAGGCGGCCTATGTGATTAGTGACATACACGAAGGATTGTGTGGCATGCATGCAGGTCCACGATCCGTGGTAGCTCGAGCCTTACGAACAGGATACTATTGGCCCACTATGCACAGAGACGCGCGCGACATGATTCGCAGATGCAATGATTGCCAAGTGCATAGGCCAGTACCGCGGCACCCACAGCAGGAGCTTACACCTATCACGTCCCCATGGCCATTCTACAAGTGGGGAATTGACATCGCAGGACCATTTCCTGTAGCTGCGGGAGGGGTTAAATTCTTGATTGTTGCAATGGATTACTTTACACGATGGATAGAAGCCAAGGCAGTAAAATCTATCACGGGTAAGCAGGTCAAGAAGTTTGTGTGGGAACACATTGTATGCCGTTTCGGTCTACCTGGAGAAATTATATCAGACAACGGCAAACAGTTCATGGATAACCCATTCAAAGACTGGTGTGCATCATTGAACATCAAGCGGCGCTTCGCGTCTGTCAAGCATCCACAAACGAACGGCCTTGTCGAACGAGCAAATAGGAGCTTGGGGAATGGGATTAAGGCGCGGCTGGATGAACGACAGGGCAAATGGGTCGAGGAATTGTCGCATGTGCTATGGGCACATAGAACCATGATAAAAACAGCCAACGGAGATACTCCGTTTGCATTGGCTTACGGCACTGAAGCCGTTATACCAGCAGAAATAGGGATGCCTACCATCCGCACGGCGGAGGTTAATGCCGTCACAAATGATGAACAGCTGCGAATCAACCTAGATCTGTTGGAGGAAAAAAGGGAATTAGCAGCCATCAATGAAGCTAAGTCCAAGGCTAAGATGAAGGCTTATTACGATGCCAAGGTCAAGGGTGTTTCTTTTCGACCGGGAGACTATGTCTATCGTGCTAACGAAGCAAGTCGCGTGGAAAATACAGGAAAACTGGGCCCTAAATGGGAAGGACCGTATGAAGTCACTGAAGCCTTGGGACGAGGCGCGTACAAGCTACGCGATATGGATGGCCGCGACATAGAGCGCACATGGAACATCGCCAATCTAAAAAGGTGCTATCTTTGAAAGCTACGGCTCCCGCATGGATACTTTGCTATAGGTGGTCTTAATAAAGAACCATGCGGGTTATTTGTCTTATTTGTTTTTTCTTATGTTTGTTTAAGTTTCCTTTATGGACTTTTTTAGGACTTGTCATCATTGTTCAAACAAAAAATGTAAATGTTCTAATAAAATGCCGTGGTGCCTAGCTAGCTCCACGGCCTGTTTCGTGCAAATTATTGTCTTCTTTGTTAGATTCTTTGTTAGCCGTATGAATTTTACTTGTGTTATAATATGCCATGCTTCTTTCGTATGCATTCCCTCAAAATACTGTACATGTACCAAACGCCTCCAGGTGGGGTAAGAGGATTAAGTGAACCTACTAATTCAACTTGCCGCGTAAGAGGGATGCAACCCCAGCCGCACGGATCACGTATCCTTACTAGACACCTTACTCACAAGATGTTGGGGTAAGTTTCATATGCTACAGCCATACGGTGATCCGCATAATAAAGACGCACGTCGCATGTCTAGTAAATTGGACTTGTATGTAAGACGTGATATGTCACGCAGCATTGGATTGCAATGAGATACACAAGTTTAAAAATGAAACAAACAAAATGGCCGTGGTTGACACGGACTTCTAAAATAAAAAGACAAGTTGTTACATGCATGTCTTAGCCGTGTACATACACGGACGAATATAAATACAAATGTCTACAAACATACAAGTTACATGGGGGGGAGGAATTCTTCTAGATCCTTCTTTCCTTCCTCAATCAAAGCACGGAGAGCCTCCCCGCGAGCATCTTTCCCGTTCTGAACTTTGACGGCAAGATTATCAACATAACAACCGATATCATAAAGAGCAGGCTTGGTACTTTGAACTTTCTTGAGATATTCAGGCTTGACAAAACTCGTTTTCATATTTCTATTGAGCATATTCATAGTTTGAATAGACTGACCCGTTTTGTAAACAATGTTGTTTAACGTGTCGACTCTCTTTTCCAAAGCAAGAATATTTTCAATATCCTTTTCTTCACGAGTTTTATAAAGCTCAGTTTGTTCTTTGTTAACCGACTCTAATTCAGTAATTTGGAGTTTATGTAGCAGCAGTTGTTCTTCAAGTTCCGATATCTTCTGTTTTGACATATGAATTTCGTGTGTTGCTTCAGAACAATATTGTTCGTTGAGCACCTTACGTTCATATACCAAACCATTAGCTATTGCAACTCGTTGATCAGCTTCTTTTACTTAATCACACTCTTTAAGCCTGTCTATCTCCTCGGCTAAGGATGTGTTTGCTTGCTTCAAACGTTTATTAGCATCTTTGTTTTCCTCAATTTCATGTTTTAAAGAATCAATTATAGACGCAAGCAAATCACGGTCCTCATCCGAGTCAGTATCCTGAGCAGCATTACCATCATCATTACACATATGCTGTGAATCCGTAGAGATATTGCTATCCTCCGTGTCCATTACATATGTGTCATTGATGCTTTCGGGTTGCTCAGGATGCCGTCGTTCATTAGCAAACACATTATAGTTATCATTTGTTGGTACCTTTTCAATTGGCTCAGTATCAAAGATAGGTCCAGAAGTATCAGCAGTCTCTGGAAGCACTTCTTGAATCTTTGCCATGTACACATAATGTGCCTCTAGCTCTTCATCATCGGCTTCATCATCAGTGTCATCACGCCAGTCAACTTCATCTGCTGTGAGTGGAATTCCTGCTTCTTCTTTCTTACACATCAGCATCTTTTCCTTGTGATACCCTGAGTCCTTAACCCGTTTTGGCTTCTTGCATTCCCTAGCCATGTGCCCAAAACCCTTGCAGTTGAAGCATTGAATCCCAGTCTTTTGCACAACCGGAGTGCCTACAGTGTCTCTAGCCCCAACTTGATTCGGCATCCTCTGATTATCATACCTAGCATCACGATCATACCTAGGTGCATGATCAACTTCCTTATATCTAGCATTGGATGATGATTTGAGGTTGTTGTTGGTAGGTTTGTAGATCTTCTTATAAGTTGTGGTGAGTAAAGACATGAGTTCCTCAATCTTCTTGTCCCTTGAAGTTTTTTCATCATCACTGTCTCCATCTGACTCGGTGTCATATTTTGGAGGTGGAGTGGGGACAATTGCTTTTGCTTTGTGTTTAACAGCAGCTGGAGGTTTGATGGATGAGCTAGATGACTTTGAGGAATGAATAGGTAGTTGTTGACGGGAACGGGTTTTGTTGAAGTAGCAGCCACAAAAGCAATAGAGTTCGCAGATCGTTCTGCCTTTTCAGCTCTAAGCTCATTCACTTCATTCTGATGTTGTTTCAATATGTCATAAAGTTTATGGTAAGATATAGTCTTGATATCCTCCCTTTGTTTGACCAAAGTCACAAACCTTTGCCATTCCGATTTGAGTTGAAGTAGAAACTGAACATTGGCATGATGATTGGAGATGGTGCACTGATTTCTGACAAGCTCATTCATCATTTTGTAGAATCTCGAGTAATATGAGTCAATGGATTCACCATCTTCCGATGTGAATTTTCCAAACTCCCAAATTAGATTAGTCTCGAGATCTTGAACGTTGATCGACTCACCTTGCTTTAATTGATGAATTGCATTCCACATTTCCATAGCATTAGGACATGCACCAACTGTGGAATAGATATCGTTATCAATTCCAGTGAGTATGAAGTTTACAGCATCAGCTTCAGCTTGGAGGAGTTTCTTTTTCTCAGCAGAACATGTGTCAAAATCCTCCATAGCTCGTATAGTTGATGAAGTACCATCCTCTGCCTGTGTGGCAATTGGTCTGAATTCAAAAACTGGAGGTGGATTCTCAAGGCAGTGACGAAGAGCATTTCGGTTTTCTTTTCCGTCAAGAAATCTGAGAAAACGAGATCTCCATTGAACGTAACAACCGGCAGTGAGCACAGGTGGATTACCGTTGCCACCTTGTTCCAAACGAATTTGATTAGCAGTTGCAATGTTGATGTTGTTGTTAGACATGGTGAATACTTATGAATGAATTGCAGATCTTAGTGGATTTGTTGTGATGAGGTGTGGTTGAAATTTCGTAGAGTTCCGAGAATCTTCAGTCCGACAATAAATTCCTCAGTCCGACAAAACGGTAAGCCGAAAAATTTTGTAACGCCAAATTTTTAAATTGAGTTAGAAATAGCCAAAAAACTAGTAGGGAAAAAATTTGAATTAACTTGACCTAAAATTTTACCTTTTTTTTTTCTTTTTTAATATTCGTGTAAACTATGTTCTGAAACTAGTCTAGATAGTCGCTAAGTCTAAAAATTGCTCAAACAAAATTTTGATGTCCATCGCAATACCCATCGCACTATTAGATCGTACTCAGATCGTGCTCTTGGATCGCAGTCCTTAATCCTACTCTTGGATCGTAGTCACTAGATCGTACTCTGATCGTAACCTGGTGATCGTACTCTATGATCGTGGTGAGTGATCGCACTCTATGATCGTGGTGAGTGATCGCACTCTATGATCGTGATGAGTGATAGCACTCTATGATCGAGATGAGTGATCGCAGTGAGGTATCTCACTATAGATCGTACTGAGTGATCGTAACCTAATCGAAGCTGTGATCGTACTCTGCTAGGTCGTACTCCCAGATCGTATTGTGATCGTACTGAGCAATCGTAGTCTGGATCGTACTTTGGATCTTAGTGAGCTATCGTAGTCACAGATCGTAACTTGGATCGTACTAAAGATCGCAGTTAGATCGTAACAATGGATCGTGACTGTGGATCGCAAGTAGAAACCCCCATGGTTTATGCAAACACAAAGTCAGATCGTACCAAGGAATCAAAATACCCCTTTTCTCGGATAGTACTAGAACACACCAAATTCGTGATTTTTAGCCTAAAAATGAATCAAGCACCCACAATTTTGTGTTTTTAACCAAAAGAACAATACCAAATCACTACCAATAGTAAGTAGATGATTTGTATCAAGAATAAGCCATAAAAACACAAGAAAATTTTTGGTACGTGAGTTTTTTGGATCAAAATAGGCACGAAAAAATCAAGAACACAACACACGAATCTTCAATCACCTATCCACTATAGGCTCTGATACCAAATGTTGTTCCCATTTAATCCATAACACAAGATTTAGAGAGAGAAATAGTAGAAAAGTAGAGAGAGAGTAGAGAGAGAAGTGGAAGGTTTACACTAAAACTATGTGTTTTATGAAATGAACCAACACCCTCTTCCACATGTGGAAGAGGGTTATATATGCCACGGCCTAAGGCCTTTGTGGGCTTCATCTTGGGCCAAGCTTGGCTTTGTTTTGGGCTTACGCCCCTAACTTATACAATATTAGCTTAAAGTCCAAGCCCGGTTTTCCCGACTAACTTATTACAATACAAGACCATTTAACGACTGAGATGACCTATTACATTCTTGTTCGACTATATAAAACATAGGGCTAACATAATGATAATGAAATAATTAAAGAGTAAGGAAAGAGACAACCTAATGACAAGACACCAAGATTTATAGTGATTTGACAACGAGGCTCTATCCTCGTTTCTACTCCACTCCTCGAGTACACCTACTCGAGATTTCCACTATATCCACAAGCTCCCTTCTTGGCGGAGAAAGCCTTACATCGTCGCTTACATTATTTTCTGACACTAAGCTAAATGTCGAGACCTAATCTTTAGCTAGGACCAATCTACACAATGTTGCCTACTTCACAATTTAATGACACAAGGCTAGATGTCGAGTTCTAATCTCAAGGTAGAACCAATCTTCACGACGTTGCCTACTTCACCATTTTACGACACAGGGCTAGATGTCGAGTTCTAATCCAAAGCTAGAACCAATCTTCACAACTCTTTACTTTGAAGCTAAGTGAGAACTTCACACAACACAACTACTAATCACTTTCAAGTTTAGTGAGAACTCACAAGACACAACCACATCACTTTATAGTTTAGTGAGAACTACTACACAATCTATTACAACTCAACTAGACATATCCAAGTACACACATGTATCTTGGATCTACACAACACAAAGTCAAGCAAACACATATGCAATGGATGTACACAACAAATCCAAGTATTCACAAATAGCTTGGATGAACACAACTAGTCCAAGTATTCATAAATACAAATGGATCAACAAAAACAAAAAGGCTAATATGATGAACATGACTAATTCATGGATTCATCTTTATCACAACACTAGTGAGTGAGTGATCTTCTCTTTGGACAAGGTAAAGGAGGGGATCAAGAGGATAATCATATGTAAACATACTTAACACATTAAGTGATCATTTACTAATGATTATGCTATAGAAAAGAGAAAGGGGGCTGAGAAAAACGTCCAAGAGGGTTATTGGAAAATGAGATTTGATCCACTATTTATAGAAGACAAGGTGCAACGGCTAGCTGGGTGTGGTTCTTTAACTAGCCCGGCGGTTCCATATCACTAGAGAACCGCCTAGCTATTTAAGGTACCGCCCAGTAGAGTCCACTCCTTTTTTGTCTTTTAGTGGGGTAGTAATATCTGAGGTTTTTTAAACCTTCAAAGGATATTCTTATGGCATATGGAATATGCCATTTTCAAATTTACATTTTCCATTTTAATAAAAAATTTTCTTAAAAAGAAAGTTTATTAAAAAAACTTTTGTCATATTAACAAAAGTGAGTTTTAAGGATAATCACTTTGATGATCACTAAGTATGATTAAGAAAAGTTAGTGATATGATTATTACCTTGATGATAGTGTTAGTTAAATAATTCGTTTTGTGTTTTACACTAAATGTGTTGTATAGTTTGTTGTGATCAAAACTAAGAAATATTAGTTAACACTAATAATGTTTTTAGGCATCACTTGCATTAACATGATCTATGGTGCCCCTCTTGAATCCATTTTCCACCAGATAGGTGGACAATCTCTCATACCATGCTCTTGGGGCTTGATGAAGTCCATACATTGCTTTCTTTACTCTATACACCTTGTCTGGATGTTCTGAATCTTCAAAACCAAGAGGCTGCATTACATAAACCTCCTTTGTAATTGTGCCATAGAGAAAAGCACTCTTTACATCCATTTGATAAACTGTGAAGCCCATGCAAGAGGCATAGGCTAGGAAAATCCTTATTGCTTCAATCCTTGCAACATGTGCAAAAACCTCTTCATAGTCTATCCCTTCCTCTTGTATATAGCCTTCAGCAACTAAACGTGCCTTGTTTCTGACCACAATCCCTCTCTCATCCTTTTTGTTTCTAAGAACCCATCTTGTCACTATAGGTATGACATATCTAGGACAATCAACTAACTCCCAAACATCTTGAATAGCAAATTAGTGAAGCTCATCTTGCATTGCTTCCACCCAACTTGGTTCTTTGAGAGCATCAAATATCTTTTTGGGTTCCTGTTGTGACAGAAAACAAGCAAACAATCATGCCTGAACAAGAGGGGTATTAACCTTCTTGTGGATATTGTCAATAAATCCTCCATGACTCTGATGAGACCTTCTAGTTTGTACAGGAGACATCACATCACCGATAATTAGAGCAGAAGGGTGATTCTTGATATTAGATGTAATCACTCCTCTTTTAATAATTGTGGTGTCTTCAATTTCAGTCTCCAAGTTGCCAATATCTTCTTTAAATTATCTTCTATCATCATCTGAATGAACCTCTTCATGTACTACTGAAGGTTCACCTTGTTCAAAAACATTGGAAGAAAATAAGTGGTCAAAAGAGTTGTCAACGCCTGAATTGGTGTTGTCAACGTTTGAGCCATCAACGCCTGAATTTGACCCATCAGTGCCAGATTTTCCTTTGTCAGCGCTTGAAGATTCATGCATGTTTTCATCAACAAGTGTTACTTGTGGCCACCTTTTTCCTTTCCATCAGCAGCAGCAACAAATGCATATGTCCATATAGGAATGGTAACATACTCAAGTATGGGTGCTGATTTGTCTGCATGTGATCCTATCTCCTTATCAACCTGTATACCTGAAATTTCAACAACTGGTTCTTCCACAACATTTGAACTTACCTTCACAATATCTGGATTAGTAACAGGCATATCATTTAAGGTTCTAGATAGAGGTTCCAATCCAAATAACCAATTTGGTCCATTTTCATGATCACTAGGTTTACTTTCTAAAAATCTAACATGTACCTTTTCAAGTATACGTTTTTCCTTCTTAAGGTAAACCCTATATCCTCTACTCTGAACTGAATAACCCATAAATAGCCTTCATCACCTTTAGCACTAAACTTTCCTAAGGCATCACTAGTATCTAAGACAACTACATGACAGCCAAAGAGTTTAAGAAAACCAATATTAGGTTTCCTACTCCAAAATAGCTCATAAGGTTTCTTATTGTGGATTTTGTTGATCAATGCCCTATTATGAACATAACAAGTTGTATTCACAACCTCAACCCAAAATGCAATGGGAAAGTGAGCATCAGCCAACATTGTCCTAGCTGCTTCTATGAGTGTTCTATTCTTCCTTTCAGCTACCCCATTTTGTTGTGGGGTTCTAGCTACACTAAACTGCCTAGTAATCCCTTTCTTGGCACAAAAGTCATCTAACAGCTTATTTCTAAACTCACCACCATTATCACTTCTAAGTATTTTAATCTCATTCCCAGTCTTTTTCTCTAATTGGGTAATAAAGTTAATCAAAACATCAGCAGTTTCACTTTTCAAAGCCAAAAAGAAAGTCCAAGTAAATCTAGAAAAATCATCAGTTATGACAAAACAATAAGATTTACCATTTAAGCTTTCTATATTAGTTGGACCAAAAAAGTCCATATGCAGCAAGTGAAGTGGTTTAGAACTAGAATGCACAAGTTTAGACTTAAAGGAGACTTTGTGCTGCTTGCCTTTAAGGCATGCAACACAAGAATGGTCATTGTGGAAAGCCTTTTCAGGCAAACCATCAACTAAACCATGTCTCACAAGTCTATTTATGTTCTTAAAATTAATGTGCCCTAAACTTTTGTGCCAAACATTACTCTCATCAACTGAAGCCTTAGCATATAGACATGACAGATTATTCTTGTAGGTCCTCGCAATCTTGGATTATCCTTGTGTTCGAATGATTTAAAGAAATAGATAGATAGATGAAGAACTAGAGAGAGAAACTAGAGAGAGGTTGGAGAGAAAATGAAATATTAGATTGAATGTGTGAAAGTGAGAATGACCAACCCCTCCTAACATGCTAGGAGGGGGTTTATATAGCCCACCCTACATGTGGGCTATATGGGCTATATTGGATCACGAGCCCAATATCATTGGAGTGACCGATCCTTTCTAAATACGTAAAAACGTATTTCCAACAATCTCCCCCTAAGGGAGGTCACTCCAAGTTACAATGTCCTAAATAGTCTATAGCTCGTGATCTATGCTAATAATGATGTGACCGAGACTTTCCTTGGAAAAACGTATTTCCAACAATCTCCCCCAAAGGAAGGTCACACCATTTTACAAAATCTTAAACCTAGCATACTATGCTTGAGTCTTCGATCTTGTTCTTGTGAATATGCTTGATGAGATCTTTGACTTTGGTCTTGAGCATGTGTCCTTGCTTTGACCTTGTGCATTCATCACTTGTGATATTTGCCTCTTCGTGACTTCATGTTCCATATACTTATACCTTTATAATTCTTGAAAGCTTTAGAGTTTGATACAGCGGAAGACTTGACTTTTAGGCTTTCTAGAATTGGATGAAGTATTAAGTGCATAAAGTATAAGCATGCGGGGACGACTTCTTCTTGGATCCCGCAACGCCACCGTCTTCAAATGCCGCAACATAAGTAGACACGAACGAAATGGCTTTGAACATTTCATTCTAATTCGGTAGCATTTTACCTCCGGTCGGTGAAGACCGTTCGACGATATTAGATATCGTACCCGTGACGGATAGTTTCAATTAAGTAACTTCCTGACAGGATTTCGCGGGTAAACCCGTTCTCTTTATTCGACCGTCCAAAGCTGACTGCGAACATAAAGAGTGAATCATTTGGATAAAATTATCCGCATGATTTGAAGCCGTCAATTCATGTTCCTGGAACAAGTGAAATTCAATTAAGAACCGCACCATCGTTGCTTTCCAGTTGTCACGAGCTTGATTCGTATAGAATCTTGCAAGTTACCTACCAAGTGCTGTTTGAGGTTAACACTAGAAGGATTTCCACTCATCACTGTGAACACTAAGGTATCACTCTGAGTGTTCTGGCAAGATCACTAAGATATTGCGTAGAGGCCTGGAACGTGTTTAGATTCAGTTAAGAATTAAACAGCTGTTGCTTTCCAGTTATCACAAGTTTGATTCATAAAGAATCGCACAAGTCACCTACCATGAGCTTTTTGATATTCGCTCAAGAAGGATTTCCATCTTCATTGTAAATACTTTCGTATTACTCGGATGTTCAGGCAAGATCATGAAGATTTTGCGTAGGACTCTTAAAATCTTTCTTACTTTTCACAGTGTGTGAAGAAGCAAGGAAATATGAAAGTGTGTCCTAATGAGATATTTGATGATCTCAAATGGCTCTAGACTCGATCGTGCACTTTGGATTTTAGTGATCGGAGGCTGGAGAGGAGTGCCACCATTTCAATACCAATTTATTCGGAGTGAATAAATCGATAGATAACGTGTTGTCTCCGTGTGATTAAAACAAATACCTTTTGAGAGATATCTGAGTTAGCTGGGATGGGTTGTGCATTGCATCACTGGGTCCATGATGTCTGTCTTCAATATCGAGAATCATTAAAATGATCTCAATAGCATATGTGTTGACCCGGTTTCTGCCTAAAGTTGTAAGGAGGGCTTCTTTCTTTACACCCTTTATCTTTACAATTTTTTTTTCATTCTTCAACCCCTTCAATGCTTACCAATACGTCATAACTAGCACCTTGTTGTGATTGTTCCAGTGCTAACTTAAGTACTTGGTCGGCATTCAGCTACGTTCACAATCTTTCTCCAACTTTCCTAAGGACTACTATTTCTAGCTATGGAATGTCCTTGGGAAGATTCCTCCGGTTCTGGAAGAATCATAGGACTTAACCTATCCTACCATCCTTATGTCACCACAATCTTCATCGTCGTGAAATAAATGGGTTTTGGGTAAGTATATGTCACCATGAAAATCCATTTTGATATGCAAATCCATTTTGCTCCCCCTTAACATATGCCACGCTATTCGAAAACATTTCGCACATGTCGGGATGAGTCAGCACATTAAGTCAAACCGTTTGTGATAATATCCCATATTAAATCACATTTTCTCCCCCATATTAAAAATATTAACCCAATCGATGTTTTTAATATCAATTGATTTAATAGCATTTTAAGAAAATTTGGGAAGAAAAATGCAAATCCAATTATCTTCATGAAGTACACAAGCTCCCCTTCAAATTAATGAGGGTGTTCTTGACACGTAAATTAAATACCTTTTAAACACAAGTGTAAGGTATTTATCACGTGCAAAGATCATATATGATGATGTATTCACAAGATTAGCGATTTATGAGGTTGGACCTGAATGATGAAGAACATCATATGAAAGAGGCACATGGTTCTAGTTCACGAATGTTGGTCGCCTCATCACGTCTGAAGTTATCTCTTGACTCCATATGTACGATTGATATCGTTGTCTTGACACCAATATGTGAACTTGGCACCTTCGGCGTCAAAGATTCTGAATGCTGGACAATTGCTCCCCCTCAATTGTTGACCCGTGTTCTATTGAAAGAGCTGTAGTCACCATTTGAGTAGTCGCATCGTCGAGTATGTAGATACCAATTGTAGATTGCTATGGTTGTAGAGATGATAGCTTCATAAAAACAAGATTTCTCTTGTTTTAACAAATAAATGCACTGACACGTACATATATTCGTGTTAGATTGTGTTATAACGTAAACACAATCCCTTACATGGTTATAAAGTAAACCATGCCCGAGAAAATTAATTCCCGTTGTTGAGTCAAAGCTTTCCGGTGAAATGCTTGACTAGAGTATAAAAAGCGGGTTACTATCTGAAATAATAGCAAACCATTTTGAGCATGTTTTAAAATATTTGAACTTCTGCTCGAACTTTATTTACAACCCCGTGTCATTATTGAATGACATTTCTAGTATCGTAAATATTATCGATTCCAGAAGACATGCTCTTTTTATCAAAACATTTTTTGAACACACAATTTTGAAAGATTTAGAAAAACCTTTTTGAGAAATTCTCGAAAAATTGTGTTCAATGTTTTGAAAACCAATTACTTGAGCTTAAGATGTTGAATATCTTACAAAACGAGCTCAAGTCTGAGAAGTTGTAAACTTCCCGTTGTTAAGGATAAGTTACCATCGGCGATAAACTTTCCTTTTAATTGAAGAACGAGTTCTAAGCTGACATTTACTTAGAAGTCGTTTTCATGAGCTTGAAAAACTTTGACTGTTTTAACGTAAAGCTCATGACCGAGAAAGGTAAATTTCTCGTTATGAGGAAAAGTTCTCTTATTTAAAAGATTCACTTTCCTTTCTGAGCTTAAAACCTGGAATGTTTTAATACAAGCTCATGACCGAGAAAATTTAATTTCCCGTTACGAGGATAAGCTATCTTTAAAGATAAGCTTTCCTAAAATTGAAGTCCGAGTTACAGTCTGATATTTAACTGTAAGTCATTGTGCATGAACTTAAAAACTTGGAATGTTTTTTTGCATAAGCTCATGCCCGAGAAAATTTAATTTCTCGTTGTTAGGATAAGTTTACCATCGGCGATAAACTTTCCTTTCTTTGAAGAGCGAGTTATAGTCTGTGATGCGACTATAAGTCCTGATGCACTGTAAGCTTAACTAGAAATCCCCTGAGACACTTGTTTCTTAGATATCAGCTTCTTTAGCAACCAAACTCCGAGAGTGTCCTTAATTGAGTGGTATACAATGATTGGACCGCTTCTTTCTTTTGGAACATTCTCTTTGGTACCTGCATTCTCATTAGGATTTGGCATGCTTTGATATGGGTTAGCGATATCTATCTTAGAAGCAAGTGGGGGTTCACAATTTTCTTTTCTTGTGCTAGAGGTGACCTGAGGAGAGGATTCACTTGTCTTAGCTGGCAAACGTTTCCTTTTATAGAAAACCTTAAGTTCAGGCTTAAGTGATGTATCCTCCTTTTCAATTTCCTCCCTAGTAGTCTTAGTAGAATCAGAGACTATCCTAGTTAAAGGGCACTCGTTTCCTACAAGAGTGAAAGTTCTACCAGTGGGGCGCCACATTTTACCAATGGGTTTGATTTTAGCAATCCACTGGGATTTAAGTCTAGCACGGGAGTTCACCTCATTAAGTAATTTTTTGATACAAGAATCATGATTGGCTTTAAAGACACATTTCCTACATGTTTTACAAGTAGCATATTTAATGTCCGAGTAAGATCTAGAATTCCTAGATGATTGATTGATGCTCCTAGGAAGTGACATGCTACGGTTAGCAGTGTTGGGTAAACTAGAAGGCATCTGACTAGGTTTAAAATTCCTATCTCTTACTTTTGTCTTCTGAATAGCTTCCCTTAGACCAAATTTATGGTGAACATCATTTGAACTAGTTCGAGACGTGTTCTTTAGACTATGTCTAGGGAGGCTAGATGCAATCATGTGATTAGGTCTTGCAAAAACTGTTTTAGTCACATTGGGCCTAGATAGTGGAGTGACTGGTCTAGAGAGATGAACCATATCAACTTGGGAGGCAAACCGCGGTCTCGAGGATTTTGGTCGCTCAGATCTAAATGCAGTCGGTTGTCTAACAGACTGAATTTGAGGCGGTTTCCCCAAGATTGATGGTTTTTCAAGCTTAGTATCCACACTAGATCCTTTAGTTTTTCTCAATTCGTTTTTCAACGCAGCTATAGCAAAGACCTTTTCTTGTACTTGAGCCTTTAAAGTCTCATTCTCTTTGAGCAATTCATCTTGGGATGCCAACTTAAATTCAAGCGAATTAATTTGTCTCACAAAATTATCTTTTTCAGCTTTAGAATCTTGAATTTTTTGATTTAATTTTCTTTTAAGAACAACGTTTGAATTTTCAAGTTTTTCAAAATACTTTTCAAATTTATCCGTTTTCTTCGAAAATTCAATTTTGGCATCCTCAAGAGCTTTAGATTGCTGAGCTAAAATCGTTTCAAGCTCTTTAATCTTGGAATCAGAATCGGTTAGAGAAGCAGTCATAAAGCATTTATCCTGATGAACTATAGCATTCTGAACAATTTCTCCCCTATTTTGACTCACATCGGATGAATTTGAAGTGGTAAAACTATCACCCTTTTCCATCCCATGTTTGTCATAATTAGGTTTGGAATGCGCAACATGCGGTGGTTCATTGGCATAGACATCATATACCACATTCCTTTGTACCGTGTTTGTAGACTCTTTGTCAGATACAGGTATGGTGGCATCAATCCCTGACATGCTGCTTGTATCATGCTTTCCTCCCGAATCCTTGCTCTTGCAATCTTTAGGCTCCAAGTTGTCAACCGTATGACAATTCTCCTCTTGCATCTGCATCGTAGATTCTTGCACTCCATTATCATACTCTTGCTGAAGTCGAGATCTTTCATAAATCGAAGATGAGACTGATATCATTAAATTCAACAATGTACCACGAAACTCTTTAATTTCCGTTTGTGTGTACTGAAGAAATTATTGACATATCCCTGAATTGTCAGACTTAAAAATGTTGAATTTGAAGAAGTGCGTAAGTTGTGTCACTAGAGCTTGATATGCAGATGCTGATGCAGAGTGATTAAAGTCTTCTTTGTGAAGTTGCTCAGCTAGTTGGTTCAAGTTGAGGAATATGGAATCGATGAATATATAACGATCTTGACCGAAGAGTGTCAGAAATTCGTTTCCTCCTTGAAACCAAGAAATGGTCACTAGATGAGACTGGAGTAGTCGAAAGAACGTTATACCACTTTCTCTAGCTGTGTTTTGCATGAGATACAAGTCTCCCTCTCGAGATGTCGATTTCAACGAATCCATTAAAAATCTATGATAAATGAAAGTAAGGATTACTTGTCGATCGATCAATGAAAGAAAGTAATTGTGTTTGTTGTTGTGAGTAGAAGTCGAGAAATAATGTTAAAATCCCCTAATAATTGTTCTCGATAAACCAAAAATTCCAAGACAAAAATTTTCAAAAACACGTTTTTTGAAAAATCTTGAAATACTTGTCACCGTATCGGAATCCTCAAAATTAATCCGTCGGAATACCCATCGGAATGTCAGATCGGAATGTCAGATCGGAATGTCAGATCGAAATGTCCAGATCGTAATGTCAGATCGGAATGATTTCAGATCGCAATACTCAGATAGCAATGTAACCTTGTCGGAATGATTCAGATCGCAATGTCCTATCGGAAAGTTCAGATCGGAATATAGCTGACAAAATTTGGGCAGAGTAACGACTTAACCACTTCCTTATAACCGTCGGAATCCCAGATCGCAATGAACGATCGGAATGTCCAGATCGGAATAAGTATTGAAATCCTCAGTATCGCAATGTAGAACCAACCCCTTTCCGATGGTGATGGTTATTGCGATGGAAGCCCACTTTTCACTTGTACTTTCCGATGGAGATTTCTGCTTGAATTTCGGAAAGATGAACACAATACCTTTTTGCACTTTTGATCCAAGAAAGTTTGTGTTTTTAACCAAAACCAAGATACCAAAATCACTACAACAAATAACTAGATAACGTATATCAAGATTAAAGCATAAAAACACAAAAAAATAATTTTGGACGTGGGTATGGATGATCAAAAAACAAAATCAAGAACACAAGAACAAACCAATCAAACCAAGGCTCTTGATACCATTTGTAGGTCCTCGCAATCTTGGATTATCCTTGTGTTCGAATGATTTAAAGAAATAGATAGATAGATGAAGAACTAGAGAGAGAAACTAGAGAGAGGTTGGAGAGAAAATGAAATATTAGATTGAATGTGTGAAAGTGAGAATGACCAACCCCTCCTAACATGCTAGGAGGGGGTTTATATAGCCCACCCTACATGTGGGCTATATGGGCTATATTGGATCACGAGCCCAATATCATTGGAGTGACCGATCCTTTCTAAATACGTAAAAACGTATTTCCAACAATTCTTTATCCTAATTCCATTAAGATTCACATTATAAATGTCCTTATGCCTAGCTGTTCTATAATCAATGAATTTCTCATCAGGTATTTTAAAATCTTTGCTTAACACCAAGCATTCAGTATCAGTGAAAAGAACCTTATTTTTGTTATCACAAACCCGTGATATGCTAAACAGATTATAATCAAGTTCTTTTACTAGAAATACGTTCTCAAAACGCAAATTGTTGGTGATAAGAGTGCCTTTGCCAGTAATGGTTCCATATCCTTCTCCAAAGTACACTTTGTCACCATCCTTAATGGGGGTAAAGTATGTCAAATAATCTTCCTTCCCCGTCATGTGCCTAGAGCATCCACTATCCCAATATCCATAATCATTAACCTGCTTTTGAATGCCATGCACATAAAGAAAACAAATTGAGTGATCTTTGGGAACCCAAGCCTGAGAAAACTTGGATTCATTTGGTTGTTCAACAAGAACAGACTTAGTCCTTATAACAACCCCTTGTTCATCCCTTTTTGGATTAAACACCCAGTTAACCCCAGTTGGTTTAGTTATGACCTTTGAAATATAATGAAATCTGTTACAGGTCATAGAAATCCCATCTGAATTAGGGTTTTGGTCTTGTTTGGGTCTGCACGTCAAGCTAGAAGAAGCTTTAGACCCCTTTCCCTTTGGTTTCAAGTATTTGGCATTACTTGGTCTAACAGCGTTGGAAACATTCCTGTCAGCGTTAAAATTGTTCTTGACAACGCCGAAATTACCCTTATCAGCGTCAAACCTAGGGTTTGCTACAGGAACCAATTGTCTGTTAGACCAGGTATTAGTCTTATGAAAAGGCCTTTGTCCATAAGTATTAGACCCTTTAGTAAAGAATGGAGCTGGTCTAATGACTTGTGGACTTTACTGGACAAAAGGTTTGGGTTTGACCATGGTTGATTTTCGCAGCGTTGACCTTTGAAGCATTGACACACTTATAAGCCACATGTGAAAAACTTGCACAAGTATAACAGGCTTTTCTAGACATAACTCTAGGTCTAGATGAAAAGAAACCTGTCCCATTATCACTAAATTGACTTTTTGGTGACCTAGGTTTTCTATACATTTCTACATATTTAATACTAGGTTTTCTATCAACGTTTAAGCCAAGATCAACAGTCTTTCCAGTACTGTCACTAAGCATGTCACCCTTAACAAAAAAAGTAGGGTTGGCTTTATTCCATTGGTCCAAATCAGTCAATTTCTGCTTGTATTCCTCTACTGGAGTAAGAACTCTTGGTGGAGGAATAAATTCCTTTTCTTGGAGTTCTGGAATACCAGTCCAAGACAAATCCTTTCTAAGGACACCATAGAAGTTCCCAGCAGGTGGTGGAACACTAGCATACTCTTTCATCCCAATCCCAGTCATATCCCTAGAATCCCTTTGTTCACTAACACATTTTTCTAGGGTTTGAGAAGCTTTATCAAATCTTTGAATTTTAAGATCTACATTATCTTTATTTTTAATGGCCTCATCCAACTCAGCTTGTATAACACCTTTGGATCTCTCCAAGATGTCCCTAACCTGAATACTAGCATTTAGGTCATGAGTCAAAACATTTATTTGATCTTTTAGGTCAAGCTCCATTTTCTTATATTCAGCCACAGTCTTTTTAGTTTGTACAAATGCAAGTTGATAGTTAGATAACTTGCATTTTTCCTAAAAACATCTGATTTTAACTTTAAAATTTCTTTGTTAAGTTTTTCAGTGTTTAAATGACAACATTTACTAAAAAATGCATCATCATATACCTCATTGTCTGATGAAGATGGAGAATGTGCCATGAGAGCATAGTGAATATGCTCCTCTTCCTTCTTTTCTGCAACCAATGCTTTGTTCTCTTCCACATCTTTGGCCAAAAAGCTCCAGTCCCAGCCAACACCATCAATCTCTTGCATGGCAGCCATAGCTTTTGTATCTTCAACCTTGATGATTTGGCTTGAGGGTTTTCCAACATCAGATCTTCTTGGATATATGCACTCTCTCATAAAGTATCCCATTCTATGGCAATTGTAACATTCAACCTTGGATTTATCAAACCCATTAGTGTCTTTAGCATTAAAAGTCATCTTCTTCCTGAATCTCCTATTCTATCTATTGGCCCTTATGCTTGCAAGTGCTATATTCCACTTTATGTCCATCTCCTCCAAGTGCTTATCACTAATTTGCTCAAGGTCCTCATATGTAATCACTGAACCATTGGGCAATGAAGCAATGTATGCACACATTGTATCTGGATCAATACTTGTAGGCTTAACTCTTGGTGAGTCAACATTGTATGTGTCAGCGTCTGAATGTGGAGCGCTGACAAAGCTTGATCCAACGTTGACACATGGTGATCCAGTAACGGGGTGCATATATGACTCCCTTTGATCAAATTGACCTTCACTATGTGAGAAGAAGGCCATATTTTCATTGGTAGATTTGCTTCCTTGATCCAAAAGGATTTCACTATCTACAATCCTCAGTTTATTGTAGAGATCATCAAAAGTGGAACTTTTGTGAGTATTATTAGCAATCATAGACCTTGCTTCAATCTTCCATGCATCACCAACACTTTTAAGGAAAGTGGTGATGATATCAGCATCATCATGCACTGTTCCCATAAATGACAAATTTCTTGTTATGTCAAGAAGTCTCTTTCTCACCCCACTTAGCTTTTCATTGGGAAGAGCTTTGAACACAGCATACTCATGCAAGAGTTGCTTCTTTTTCTTTGAGGCATTATCATCATTACCATCATAAGTTACTTGAAGGGCTGCCCAAGGATCTTTGGCAGACTCATAGCCTCTATACTTGTGCTGGTTAGCTTGTCCCAAAAAAAAGTTTGAGAATTCTTAGAGTTTTCATGTCATTCCTTCTCTTTGCAATGTCCTTAGTTGAGACAGCTCTCCCATCTCTAGGTTATTCTTGTCTAGAAGCGTCACTTGAGCCTGGAGTTGATCTTAAAGTTATAGCAGCTTGAATCTTGGCAGCCTTATCGAATGTGTTTCCATATTCAATAATTTCCCATAGGATGTGGTCATGGATTTGAAGGTACTGCTCAAAATTGAACTTCCATAACTCAAAGTTGTCTGGGTCTAGCATGGTAATTTTTATGTTATGGCTTGAGGAGGAGGTCAACTCTGGAGTAGACATGTTGTCTGGATTTTAGGGTTTCTTGAAAATTAGGGTTTTTTGGCGATTTAGGGTTTTTGTGTTCTTTTGATCAAAGTTTCTCAACAAGCTCTGATACCACTTGTTGATCCCAAACTTAGATCGATTTAGCTTGTGTAAACGAGAATGAATCAAGTTAAACACTTAGAGAAACTTTGTTGTATATGAAACAGTTCAAGTATTATGCGGAATTAATACTTAAACTAGAACACACAAACAAGATAAACCAAACTTTCACTTTGATTGATTAATCGAACTTGCGTACAATGAAAGTGTGTAAAACATATATTGAACTAAACCTAAAGGCCTCCTTTTATAGATTAAGGAACCTTGTACAAGAGTCTATGTATCAGGTATTTTAGGTAAAGATAAACATAAGAAATACATTGTCGAACATATCTTTACTAGAAACATAAAACGTGTAGACTAAGTATCCTATCAGTGCTTGACTTCTTCTTATCAACGCTTGACTTCTTCCTATCAACGCTTGTCTTGACAGTGCTTGATTTCTTCCTATCAATGTCCAAATTCCTCTTGTCAGCGTCTAAGTGTCTTGGCTTCATTTTATTCCCAACATACCCTAAATTCAGGAAAAATGAGAAAGCTGAAAACAATAAAACAAATAAGCCAGAATTGTGCTTATCAGTCTCGAATTTCTTTTTAATAAGCAAATCAAATCACCCTTTATATGTTAAACTAGGTAAAGTCTAACAATAAAGTCCTTAGGGCGCTGTTGGTTATGTGTGTGTTGTGTTGAGGTGTTTTGTATGGCGAGGTCGGGGGTTCGAGGCTGTGTAACCCCCAAACTTTTTTATTTAATTTTTTTTTCTTTTTATTTACACTTGATGGACAGTCACGAACCAACTCCAAAACACTAACAAAAACCAATATACACCACGAATCAAACCACTTTGAGCTTATATGAACACAACAACACCCTTTTTTCCTATTTTTCTTTGTTTTGTATTGTCAGGATTGATGATACTAGGTTGTTTGTTGGGGGAACAAGGGCACCCTCACTTGCGTTTTGCAAGTGAGGAGTCAATAACAAGTAAAAACAAACAATCACTCACAAATCATCCGCCAATAGCACACAAACATTTACTGTTAACAGAAAATGAAAGGTTGTGGTCTATTGTGCTCATAGTGGGCTTATAGGTTTGCAAAAGCTACGTTTAAACAAGAAAACACTACAAACCAGATGTTTAAAACCTAAACAATACCCTAAGCTATATTTGTACCAAATTTCAAAGCTCAAAACCAAGAATTTACCCTGATTAATTCTGCTGGTGCACAGTGGCCTAAACAATGGGCTTCAACAACTCTAAAATATATGAATGTTACCCAAATTGACCAAAACAATCATGCACACTTAAACTATACTAAGCCCTATCATATTACTAGTAGTGAACCACAAAACATGCAAATAAATCACAAAGTTTGGAGTCTAAAGACCCATTGTGTATATTGTGGAGTAGTGATGCAGTTTTCTGATGTGTATGACCAAAAGAATGGATTTTCAACCACCAAATCTAACATCTAGGACTACCAATATCCAAGTTAGCTATACCTAAACCTATACCTACACCAATACTAGTTGTGGACCAAGTCTCATGCCAAGACTCAAACTAACAAGGCACCTAAAGCTCCTGCTATGATTGACAGATTTTTATCAAATTTACGACATACAATTCTCAACCTATGACTTGACCATCTAAACCAAAACTTGAACTAACTTAAACATACCAAAAAGGAAATGAACAAGCTAAAATGAGGCACTTTTGTGTCACCCAAAAGCCCAAAGTAAATTAAACCAAACACCCCTTAAATCTACCAATATGAAGATTTAACAACGAGAGATTGCAATAATCAATTCAAAACGATACTAGATGATAACAACGAGCTTATAATTTGAACTTATGTGCTTATATTGTCGGTATAGGCACATAAGCTACTTATAAGCTTATTGGGTCTCAAACGTCTTCAAAGATTTGAAAGGCTTTCAATAAGAATAAACAACAAGTTTGCAAATAATAAAAGATCTAGATTAATGAACAAGTAAAATAATGAACACTATAATTTGGCAAGGTCAAAGAATTTCTTTAAATAATCTTTTCAAAGAGTTTACAAAAAACTGGAACAAGATTATAGAGACACAAGTGTCATCTATATATACTACCCTAAGGAAAATACTATAAGAAAGCAGAGTACATTAAACCCTAATACTAAACTGCCAAATATTCCCTTGGTCAAAAGATTCTTGAATTTGGTTTTCTAGGATCCATGTGACTGATCTTGAGGTGTACAGTTGTTGAAATTGATCATGAGCATTGAATAAGCTTAACCAACAAGAAATACATCCTAGTCATGGATTTTCCTGGCACTCTTTTTGTTTGGGAGCTAAAGTGAATTAGGGGAGCATGTGGGGGGACCTGTGGTGAAGGGGACACGTTTTTGGGAGTTGTGATGGTGTTAGGGGACTGAGAATTAGGGTTCTAGAGACTCTTAGTTGAAACCCCTTTGAATTAAACCCTAATCAAGATTAGGATTCCTGTGTATTATGGGTGGGAGATTAGGGGATTAATGTGAACAGGATCTGTTTCCCAGTTTTTGGGGATTTAGAAGTGGGATTAGTATAATAGGGTGACGTGGAGGAGTGTAAGTGGTGGAAGGGTTTGGATGCGTTTATTTAATGGGCTGTTAAATTAAGTTTGGTAAGTTTGCAAGTTTGGTCCTCCCTGTTATTAGCTCCCCTTAAACAGCTTTCATTGTTGATCCTTGGTATTTGCAACGTTAGTCCTTTAAACATTTACACCATTAGTCCTTTTTGCTTAACTTTGGAATATAAGGACTAATGTGGGATGTCTTCAAACTTGGGGAACTATTCATGGTATTTCTTCAAACTTTAGGGACCCCAAAATAGTTTAGGATATTTGAAGGGTATAAGTTGTCAATCCTCAAAAGTTGAGGGACCAAACTTGACATTCTTCAATTCTTCAAGGGTAGTTTTAGAAAATAAATGCTCGGGTCTGGTTCTTTGTGCGACTTCGTTTCTCGTGTTAGTTTTTGCTTGTTTCCTTTGGTCTTTTGTTGATTTCACGATATCTGTACCTAAAATACACAATGAACAAACACAAGCATATTTTGGGGTATTTATGATATTTTAAAGCACTTTAAGCCTGATTTGGACGATGAGACTATGTATAAATGCAGTCTCATCACTCCCCCATACTAAACCATTGTAGTGCCCTCACGCAATGCTAGAATTAAGTATCATAGCACTTCCAAAATTCATTTTTATATGATAATTTATTGAAACATAAATTAAAATTAACTACTACGTGCGTTTTGGACATAATGTATTGTTTTCATCACGAGAACGTGACTTTTAGGGTCAAAGAATAAGAACACATGTGCCTCATAGAGATAAGTTCGTCATCCTCGATTTTCACCCAATTCTATGCTAAGCATGAAACAAGATCATTGTCATTACAAGTTAGTAATGCTAACACTACTCATATGCTCTAATCACGTACTTAAACTCCCTTATTCCTAAGGTGTAACTCTTATATTTTATTTTTGTCTTAAGGATCACGAGGATACATTTTTAACTTATGCTTGCATAGGTATTAGGTCCAAAAATAGAGCCTTAACGGTGTAATCAAAATCATCGAATAATAATCTTTCCTAATAGACAACGATGTCAAAAAATTAAGTTAACAAAAAGGATCGATAAATACGGTTTTATAACGGTTTTGAACATGATACTTATTACCATGAATTTTATTACCCACCTCATCATCGGTAGCTTTGATTATCATGGTTTACCTCCATCTTTTATTCAAATCCGCCATGGAGCTTTTATTATGACTTCGGTCTTGCCCTTGTCTTTTATTTAACCTCGCCATGAGGTGTTTATTATGACTTGACGTATATCCTCATGCTAAGGCGATTTTTGGATCTTTAAGGCTTCAAGATTTAAGACATTCACTTTAATTTTGAATAGATTTTTAGGCCTTGTGAGCTTCAAATTTTTGCTTGATTTAGGTGAAGAGGAACTTAAAATTATTACTTGGGAAGCCTTTGATTATTCGGGTGCCAATACTTCAAAACCGTGACGCTGGCGATACCTTAATGTTTTCCCAATTTAATTACATGGAAGCTACAAGAATCAATTATAAACCAACAATTAAGACTAAACCGCAAAAAACCTATTTATTAAGAATACGAAAATAATTAAAACACATGAGTTTTTGAAAGAATACGAGTACTCTATGTTTAGCATAGTAACTTATAATTAACGCTATCATTTCTCGTCCTCAATTTAATGAGACTTACCTTAAAATAGTTAAGGAATCGAAGCTAAGTGCTCAACACGCACGGGGCGAGTCAAAAATTACTCTTATTCTCACCATCGGAAAACCTACATTCGTGTCTTAAACACTTATGAAAAACTTGAAATTTTTTTAAATTTGGCCATTTTTAGCCTTATTTTGCCATAAAATGATAACAAAAAGATGAATATCAGATTGCGTGATGATGTGAGCAAGGTAAAGTATCTATATACCCCCCCCCCCCCCCATACTAAAACTAAACATTGTCCTCAATGTTTCGAGTCTAAGGGTGAAACACCCCCATACTAGAGACGAAAAGTCGAATGCTTAATCTCGAGCATGGAAAGGGTAAAACGAATAATCTAAAAGCCGTTTATGAATTATGCTAATAATATAAACGTTAGAACGTAAAATTATATCATCAGATATCGGAATCTTCAAAGGCAACGATCGAAGCTTGTGTGATACGTAAAACAAACACGAGAGGCTTCAATGATGACGATGAACCTAATAAATCACAATAAAAAACAACCACAGAACAAAGGTCGATAGAGCACAAGTCTCCGCATTACACTATTAGAAAGCAATAATATTTAGAAGGATAAGCATGAGAATCCCCCATGAGGCACCTTGTTTTTTATAACCGAGTCAAAAGCTCGACTCTAATCCCCATAAATGTGATCATTTAGAGATTATCATGGTATGGTCAATGAGTGGGTCTTACATGATAAACAAGGCCTAAAAGTACATGGAGTACTTAAAAATCTGATATAGATATACCATAGTCGAAGATGGTGTCTTCGTTTTCATGGGTCAAACGAAACAACGCCACTTCAAGCAACGTCCCAAAGGGACACAAGAAAATAGAAAAAAACAGAAGGGTGGGACAATGGGTGGGGCACAAACATGATGAGCTACCCGAGGTAAGCTTGCACCGTAAGTATAGAAAGAGATTCCATTGACTATGTAAAATCCATGATTTTACCATGATTTTATGTAATAAGATTCACCCATAAATCCTAGAATATTCACTCGTGTGTTGTACTTCTATAAGTTGTGTGTAAACTTGACCACTATGTACTTATACTTCTACAACTACTTTGCTATGGTAATATGTTGCATAACTAAACTTGGTACATATGACTAGGATAACAAGTATTGAAAGTTATAACAACTATGTATGCCCAACACTTAAACAAATTATGGGAAAATATTGTATGAGGTTTGTACTACATATATAAATGTATGTGTACATTATAAACATACATACACACTTTGGACTAGCCCAAAATCCTCTACATTTATGTGCTAGCCCAATCCAAGCCCACAACTTGAGCCCATTTCCATTTTTGGCTAAGAATGACACGCACCCCTTAGGTGGAAGGTGAAGAGATGCCTTGGAAACCCAAGTGTCATGCCTTGGAAACCCAAGTGTCATGCCTTGGAAACACAAGTGTTAACACTTGACACAAATGTCCTTACCAAGGTAATCACACTTGCCTTGCATTCTCTCCCCCCCCCCCCCCTTTAGCCGAAAACCTTTCTCTCTCACTCTTCACATTCCCTATTTCGGCTATAAGCCACCAAAGATCCAAGGTTGTTCATCCAATCTACTAGATCCTTGTCCCAAAGTAATCACCAATCATTTGGTAACATCATCATCTTAGGAAGTATTGTAACAAGCCCTAGCCGGACCTTAAAGGTCACGGCATGGTTAATATTTAGAGTCTCCTTCATCATCTTGAATAGATCTCTAACCCCCTTGTTCATATAGATCTTCCTTGTTAACATTTAGGCAAGAAGGTATACTCCTTATGTTTCTTCATTTTTCACTTGCATGCATCATCATCATCCATCTATAAACACATGTATATATAACTTGTTAAAAATCAAGATTTGGTAATAGCCATGACCTTAAAGGTCACGGCCTATTTTTGTGTACCATTAATCATGGTTAAAAATATTTTAATAAGAAATCTATGATTAGTACTATATGTTTAAACTTGATTTAAAATCATATGAAAACATTTTATAAACTTAATGTAGCAAGGGTTACAAATCTTACTTTATGGGACTTCGGTTAAAAAATAATCATAGATCTCATAAAATAAACATGTGTAACTCAAGAACCATGAAAACCATGACCTAGAAGGTCACGGCATATATGATTAATGAATATGTGATTTATGTGCTAAGTTTAAATGATGGAATACGTATCATTACATATTAAATGGACTATTGAAAATCACAAAAATGTTATATGTGTACTTAGATGATCTTTTAGTGTACATGCATGTATATGTGGAACCTAGATTTGTGGTTAAATGGTAAATGTGAAACTAGCTAAAAACCATATCTTGGAAATACCAAGATTAAATGACTAACCGTAAGCTATATGTGGTGTACATGGACTTTGACTTGTTTTCTTATTATATACATAGCTAGATCTTAATACTAAAACACTTGCAAGTACATAGAATCTTAAAACAAGACTTGACACACCTTAATAAACTATGGTAATCATAGCCGTGGGTCTTAAGCTCATGGTTAGAACTTATGACTTGTATAAAACCTTGTAACATACCTAGATCTAAATTGGTACATCGCATAAAACAAAGTATAAGTTTTATTCTTCTATTTTAGATTTAAAACTAAATACAAATAAACTAAAGACAAGCTTATAAGAATATCCTAAGTTAAAAACTTACATAAATATGTAAAGTAGTGTTAATGGACTATTTAAGCCCATGAAATGTTAATTCAAAACTTAATGGACCCAATAAGCCCATTTAATAAATCCTAGTAACTTAATGGACTTAAGATTACACTTAGGCCCATTTAACTAATTAAAGGACTTAAAAATATAGCTAAGCCCACTAAAATAGCCCATTATATGTTTAGCCCATTTAATGAGCCCATATACTATTTTGAATGTTAAATAAAAGTTTTTATAATAAAAATATAACTTATAAAAACATTTTTGATGAAAATGACAATTTATAAAACTTAAGGACTGTTTTTGTAAACTGCCGAAACTTAAAGAAGCCCTATGGGCTGTTTTTGTAATTTTAGTGAAGTTACAAAACCTAGATAAAACTAGGGGGACTAAATCTGCCATAGGCCGAAACATTAACAAGCCCTAGGTACTATATATGAAAAATCTGAAAGATTATACTTGTTTAAAATGTGGAGGGACTAGTTTTGCCACGTTCCTAAACCATTAACAAGCCCTAACCCTAAAATCTAGTTTTAATTATAATAAAACATAATTAAAAATCTAGACCATAAAGAATTAATGTATAAACTCTTATGTTAGATTATTTTATGAATGTTAAAATGATTTATGGAAACTTTAAAGTTAAATAAAATATTATATTTTACTTTCAAAATAAAATATTTATATTTACTTTAAGAAATAATTTTAAAACCATTAGGGATATATATATATATATATATATATATATATATATATATATATATATATATATATATATATATATATATATATATATATATATATATATATATATATATATATATATATATATATATATATATATATATATATATATATATATATATATATATATATATATATACTACTCATACATAAACTCATATACTTTTAGAAAATAAATGCTATATGAACGTTGAACAAATTGAAAACCAATATTTTTTTAAAGTAGAACATTTTATGTCTACTTAACCAAGAAATGTAGAATCTTGATAACCTATGAATCTATGAAGTGGGTTGATGTTTTCTAGAGAGAGAAACTAGAGAGAGAAAGTGAGAGAAACTATGTGATATTTTATTAAGTGGAAACTAGAAAGTGAACAACAACCAACCCCTTTCCAAGGAGGAAAGGGGTATTTATACTTCCAAGCCTTATTTGGACTTGGGCCGGCCCATGACAAGCCCATGGGCCGGTTCTTACTTAACTAAATAAGTAACTATTAACTATGAGCTATTACAACATAAATAATATTGTGGAGTGACCGATACTTCTAATATACGTAAAAACGTATTTCTAACAATCTCCCCCTAAGGGAGGTCACTCGACGTTACAAAGTTCTAAACCTAGCATACTATACTAAGTCTTCGTTCTTTAGCTCGTAGTCTTTTCTTCTTTTTCTTTTTGTTGTGAATATGTTTATTGATCTTTTAGGTTTTGGCTTGAGAGCATTGTTCTTTTGGCCTTTCACGTGCGATCTTTGCCTTCTTGTGAAACTTGCCTCCTCATGACTTCATGTTCCACACACTTATGTCTTTTTGGTGAATTCTCGAAAGCTTCAGAGTTTAGTACAGCGGAAGACTTCATTTTGCACTTTCTTGAATTTTGCTGAACTTTATGCAGAAAAACATAAGCATGTGGGAACGACTTCTACAGGTACACCGCAACACCACCGTCTTCACTGGTACACAGCAACGCCACCGTCTTCAACAGGTACACAGCAACGCCACCGTCTTTAACAGGTACACAGCAACGACACGAATAAAATGGCTTTGACATTTTATTCTAATTCGGTAGCATTTTACCTCCGGTCGGTGAAGACCGTTGGACGATATTAGATATCGTACCCGTGACGGATAGTTTCAATTAAGTAACTTCCTGACAGGATTTCGCGGGTAAACCCGTTCTCTTTATTCGACCGTCCAAAGCTGACTGCGAACATAAAGAGTGAATCACTTGGATAAATTATCCTTGTGATTTGAAGCCGTCAATTCATGAAACCTGGAACAAGTGAATTTCTATTAAGATTTTCACCATCGTTGCTTTCCAGTTATCACGAGCTCAATTCATAAAGAATCTTGCACGTCACCTACCAAGTGCTGTTTGATGTTAACACTAGAAGGATTTCCACTCGTCACTGTGATCAATAAAGAGTCACTCTGAGTGTTCTGGCAAGATCATATGATAATGCGTAGAGGCCTGGAACGAGTTTAAGTTCAATTAAGAATTAAACCACTGTTTCTTTCCAGTTTTTCACAAGATTGGTTCTAAAAGAACCGCACGTGTAACCTACCATGAGCTTGTTTGATGTTGGCTCAAGCAGGATTTCCATCTTCATTGTAATACTTACGTATTACTCGGATGTTCTGGCAATATTACAGGAATACTGCGTAGGACTCATGAAAATATCTTACTTTTCACAGTGTGTGAGAAAGCAAGGAATAAATGGAAAGTGTCCTAATGAGACTTTTGATGATCTCTTGGCTCTAGACTCGATAGTGCGTTTTGATTTAGTGAGCGATGGCTGAAGAGGAGTGCCACCTTTTCAATACCAGTCTATTCGGAGTGAATAAACCAATAGATAACGTGTTGATCTCCGTGTGATTAAAACAAATACCTTTTGAGAGATATTTGAGTTAGCTGGGAAGGGTTGTGCATTGCATCACTGGGTCCATGACGTCTTTCTTCAATATCGAGAATCATTAACAAAAATGATCTCAATAGCATATGTATTGACCCGGTTTCTGCCTAAAAGTTGTAAGGAGGGCTTCTTTCTTTACACCCTTTATCTTTACAATTCTTTTTCATTCTTCAACCCCTTCAATGCTTACCAATACGTCATAACTAGCACCTTGTTGTGATTGTTCCAGTGCTAGCTTAAGTACTTGGTCGGCATTCAGCTACGTTCACAATCTTTCTCCAACTTTCCTAGGACTTCTAATTCTATCTAGGGAATTGTCCTTGGGAAGATTCCATCGGCTCTGATGAATCATTGGACTAAGCCTATTCCTACCACCCTTTTGTCACCACATTCGTCGTGAATTAAGCGTGTTTTGGGAAAGTATAGCCACCATGAAAAATCATTGAAAATCACCTAAGGTACTTGTGATATTGAATCAAAAGTTTTGTATCTTAGGTGTTTTGTTCATCAAAAACGCTCCCCCTTAATATGTGCTTTACACATATTAAGTTGGATAATCGTTAAGTCTTTTTCATCTTTTAGCCAAGTATCATTTAAATCTCCTTAATCCCATTTTCTCCCCTTATCCAAAATGTTAACCATTAATATTTGGGATATTGAATGGATTAACCGGTCTTTGGGTAAAAAATGAAATCGATGTTTGGCCATAGAACATGTTAATGCTCCCCCTTAAATTAATAAGGGATATTTGTAGTGCTTTAGTATGATATATTTTGAAAGATTTAGAATCTCGTGAGAAATTCTTGAAAAATTATCATACCTTAACACTACATCAAGCCGCAAAAGCACAATATTCACAAATATACATATTCACAATTGAAGACCAATATAAAGTGGACCTGAAATGTACGACCCATTAGATGGATCGTTGCAGTAGCTTGTGGTGCACTAAATATGGTCTACCACCAACGAATCTTTCTAAGCTCCTCATCAATCTTCGTTCAAGGGTTCTTGCTTCGGCAATTACGGCTGCTCTAGAATCTTGGAGTGCTTGTACTGTTGGATTAGTCATCATATTTGCTTAAGATAAGACATGAAAGGTTGATGCACAAACAATATATAGATATATATCATTATGACTTCTAAGCATAACACATTTCAAGAAGTAATTATATTAGGCAAACAACTATCAATCCAACAACTCTTCATCCGGAAGTCCTTCATTCGGAACTCTTCATTCGGAAGTCCTTCATTCGGAACTCTTCATCCGGAAGTTCTTGGAACTCTTCATTCGGAAGTTCACTCGGAACCTCTTCATTCGGAAGTTTCATTCAGAACTCCTTCATACGGAAGTTTCATTCAGAACTCCTTCATTCGAAAGTTTCATTCGGAACTTCTTCATTCGGAAGTTCACTCGGAACATCTTCATTCGGAAGTTCACTCGGAACTTCTTCATTCGGAAGTTCACTCGGAACCTCTTCATTCGGAACTTCCTTCATTCGGAACTTCCTTCATTCGGAACTTCCTTCATTCGGAACTTCCTTCATTCGGAACTTCCTTCATTCGGAACTTCCTTCATTCGGAACTTCCTTCATTCGGAAGTTCTTTCATTCGGAACTTCCTTCATTCGGAAGTCCTTGATTCGGAACTTCCTTCATTCGGAACTTCCTTCATTCGGAACTTCCTTCATTCGGAAGTTCTTTCATTCGGAACTTCCTTCATTCGGAAGTTCATCCGGAACTTCCTAAACGCAGCCTATTGGTGATTATTCTAAGCGCGATTGTGAGTTTTAAGGCATGCTAAGGCAACAGAACATCTTCTAATCCTAATCCGCATAGAACCCAACTAAAACCCCTAATAAATTAATCCTAAATTAAGGCAGAAACCCTAATCTTGATTAACTTGATTAAGTGAATTTAGGCGAATTAATTTTCCAACTTAAGCATCGCATCCTATTAGCAAATCTCCGACATCTAAAGCCAGTCCAATCACAAGTCGTATTCTAAAGCAAGACCACACAAAAAAAAAGCCATTCAGCCAATTAATTTTCCACAAACACTTTTGAAAATCGATTTAATGACGAAGATGATTTAATATTTTCTCCCCCTTAAACGATGACCCGTTTTCTATTTAAAGAGCTGTAGTCATTGTTTAAAGAGTCAAATATTAATGAAAGCATTTCCAATTAGTATCTTGAAAAAAGATTGATTCGTGGTGTCAATAAGATTTCTCTTATTTTAACAAATTAATGCACTGAGACGTACATTAATTCATGTTAGACCAAGTTGTAAAGTAAACTTGATCCCTTTGCATGATTTGGCTTGTAAATCATGCCCGAGAAAATTAATTCCCGTTGTGAGCTAACGTTTTTCAAGGAAATACGTGACTTTAATATGAAAACCGGGTTGTAGTCTGAAATAACTACAAGCCATAATGGGCATGTTTTAAAAAAATGTACAACTTTTATATGGACCCTATTTATGGCACCATGTCAATATTGATCGACATTTCTAAGGCCGTAAATATTACCGTACTAAAAGACATGCCCGTTTTAAAAACGAAAAATATTATTGGTTTTTCTGGATTTTATAATTTTTATGGTTTTTCTAGGTTTTATATTTTTTATGGTTTTTGTTGGTTTTATATTTTTGTATTTTTCTTTTTGTGGTTTATATATTTACGATAATATACATGATCACGAACAAAGTATACTCTGAATAGTTTACCACCACTATTCAGCTGATTCTTCTGCCAATTATTTGAGAGTCGCTGGAGTGAATGATTTCATGCCAAGCTTGTCGATCAAAAACTCGATTCGTCCTCGATCTAAGGCTTTGGTGAACATATCTGCCAGCTGGTACTCAGTAGTGACAAAATACAGCTCGATCACTCCGTTCTCCACCTGCTCTTTAATGAAATGGTAGCGAATGTCTATGTGCTTGGCCCGGGAGTGTTGAACATAGTTGCAGCAAAGGGCAATGGCGCTCTTGTTGTCACAATACATCGGGATTTTGTTAAATCCCAAACCGTAGTCAGTTAATTGTGATCTCATCCAAAGGACTTGAGCACAACAACCGGACATGGCGATGTATTCAGCCTCCGTGCTAGAAATTGCAGCGCTTTTCTGCCTTTTTGAAGACCAACTGATCAATCTATCTCCAAGGAGTTGCACAGATCCATAAGTGCTACGCCTCGTGTCTTGACATCCAGCATGATCGGCATCTGCGTATGATATTAAAGCAATATAGGAATCTTTCGGATACCATAGACCACGATGAAGTGTTCCTTTTAGATACCGAAAGATCCTTTTAACAACATGTAGGTGCTTTTCGGTAGGCCGAGCCTGATACCGGGCACACATGCATACAGCAAATTGCAAATCAGGCCTGCTAGCAGTCAGATAGAGAAGGGTGCCGATCATCCCACGGTAAAGTTTTGGATCGACAATAGTCCCATTCCTATCTTCATCTAACTTGGATCTCTCCACCATTGGAGTGTCCACGGGGTCACAATTTTCAAAGTTATATTTCTTTAAAGATTCTAGAGCATATTTGGATTGATTAATAAAGATGCCTCTGGGATTTTGAGAAATTTGTAATCCTAAGAAAAATGAAAATTTTCCCATCATTGACATCTGAAAGCGTGTGGACATTATCTTCTCAAAGCGATTAGACAATTCTATGTTAGTGGCAGCAAATATTATATCATCAACATAAATTTGTACCAGTATCATGTCGTTGTCCTCCTTGAGAGTGAATAAAGTGGGGTCCACCTTGCCTTTGGAGAAGCCTTCCGAGATGAGATATGTTGAAAGGAGATCATACCACATGCGTGGAGCTTGTTTCAACCCATAGAGAGCCTTCTTAAGCTTGTACACATGATTAGGAAACTCCGTGCTAACGAACCCATCCGGCTGACTAACATAGACTTCTTCCCATAGTTCACCGTTCAAAAATGCCGTCTTCACATCCATTTGATAGACGATCATGTTCATATGAGCAGCATACGCAAGGAATAGTCTAATAGCCTCCAATCTTGCAACAGGAGCAAAAGATTCTTCAAAGTCTATACCTGTAACACCCCATTTTGGAAATGGAATATTACGCATAATCATGGCGTGTCATCAAAGCATACAAGGATAAATGTCTAAGCATTATTCGACCATAAAAGGGAAATACCGGAATCAAACATCGGTAACCCCAAAGTAAAGCTCATCACACACAAACATAAATACTGTAAAAGGAAAGGACGAAACAATGTCCATAGCAACTGTATCCAAGTAAAGGAAATGCATAAAGTAAAGAAAGACAGTAAAGCTTTCAATCCATATGCACGTACGTTTGAGATCTACGAGCGTCCCTGAGTACCTGCCGTTTTGGGAACATGAAAAGGAAAACGGTTGAGCAAGACGCTCAGTGCACGGATGTACAATATAGCATGAAATAGGATAAACATGTAACATATAACAGCGGAAGACTAAGTTCTGAGTAAACTGGTTAAGCATTAGGAAAACTGGTTTTATAGTTTGAAAAGCCTTATGTTTATCTTATGAAAATTGTTTTAACATAAATATACCATAGCCCATATAGGTCATGAAAAGGTCACGTGCATGAATACTTGGAGGGGTGACCTCATCATGCTGATTAGAGGGGATGCCTCTAATTAATATACTAGTTTGGGTAGGAGGGATCAACTCCTTGTGAAGGATGCAAGGCACACACCACATTCACCATGATAAACTGAATAAAACATGTACCTAGGATGCACCCATACGCCCCACCTGATATAATAATATGGCCAAAACTGAAAAGGGACGCCACGAGCAATCACTCCGCCGTGGGGAAGTCATAACATTGGTGCCTCCAATGTTATGGTTATGGTACCTCCATAACTAGGTGAAACTGGTCATGCTTGTATATGGCTATAGATTATGCTAATTAAACATAAGCAGTTCAAAACAATAAAACAAATGCTGGGGAAAACAGTTGGCTGCATACGGGGAAATCCTAATAAGGAAAGAATGTCCATACTGAAAGGACGGGAATCCGTACCTCAAGTCCAGTGAATGAATGGAAGAAAGACTCCTACTTCTGGATCACTAACTCTACATGAATACACACGTGTATAAGTATCGATTCACTGATTACGTACTGGGTTCTATGTCCCATTTTAGCTGACTTGGTATGTTTTAGGTCATGGTTCACTGTTTAAAGCCTTAAACTGTGTTTATCTTGTATTTTGATTAATCTGTTTAAGTATTACTGGTATTTCATGTATTATTATACTTACTGTGTAATAATAAGTAACTTTCCAAAAATAACAGGTTTCCAAAAATAGAAAGTTTCCAAAAATAGAAAGTTTCCAAAAATAGAAAGTTTCCAAAAATAGAAAGTTTCCAAAAATATAAAGTTACCAAAAATAGAAAGTTTCCAAAAATAGAAAGTTTCCAAAAATAGAAAGTTTCCTAAAATAGAATTTACTGCTAAAAATAGATTAGTTTCTAAAAATAGAAAGTTTCCAAAAATAGATCAGCTGCCTTAATTAAATAAGTTTCCATATATAGAAGGTTTCCATGTTTAGATTAGCTGCCTGAATTAGATAGATTTCCATATATAGAAGGTTTCCATTAATAGATTAGTTGCCTTATTTAATTAAGTTTCTATAAATAGAAGTTTCCATATTTAGAATTAAGCTGGTTACATAAGCTAACATATAAGTCTACGTGTTTATAAGCTGATTTCTTAAGTCATATGATATAGTATATAGTTTAATTATTATTTCATGTATTTTAATTAAACTATAGGTTAAGCATTTTAATTAAAGTATAACATGTTTTAATTAAAATGAAATGAAAATACTTAGGTTAAAATGTGTATTATTATTATTAATAATATAACCTAAGTCATGTCTAAATTAATTAATTATAGGCATGTTTTAAATAATTAATTAATTATAACTTATAACATAAAATACTTAGGTTAAATTAATATCATGCTAAATTAATAGTTAGAATAACCTAAGTCATGATTTAATTAATATCTCATGTTATTAATTAATTTATATCCTAAGTTCATGATTCATAAAAAATAACATGTAACATAGATCATGATTTAACCAACGAACCATGAATCGGGCATGAATTCGACACCGTACCCCGAGCCAAACTCGGGGCACGTGTGCCTCCTTGTTGCCGTGGGTCCCACAAGCACCAACCAAGACCAAAAATGGTCTTGGTGGTGGCGGCAATAAGCAAACCAAACCCCCCTCAGGTTTGTTTGCTAGGCGGCTAAAACAAACACCCTTTTTATAACGTTCTTTGATTTTAATTTACCCCAAAACATGTTAGATCAATGTTTAATTATCATGTTTTAATAAGAAAAATAATAACATGTTCATGAAAATAATCAAAGATCAAAAAGAATTAAAAAGAAGGGTTTAGAATGATATACCAACACGTAGCTTGAAAGGGGATGAACAAACACGGTTTCTAGCACTTGTATTTAATGTCAAAAATCAACAACACCCTCCTATGGTGGTGATGTAGGTGGCGGCACAAAAGGAACCAAGGAGGAGGAGGAGAAAACTTTTTAGGTTAAAATGTTATTTTGCTTGAAAGTGAAAATGAAAAACATATTTACCATAACCCCCCTTTACTTGTAAAAGTCCATGGGCTTAGCCTATTTCTTGTTGTTGTGCCGTGGGTATGGGGGCCCCACATGGGGTACCCGTACCTTTCTCGTGTCCCGGTGTTTCGTGTTCGTTCGTGGTTAACGTGTTCGTGTTTAAAGTGTTTCTGTTCATTTTATCATGTCGTTTATCGTAATTTTAACGCTCGTAATTATATTATATGTATATACGTAATTATTCTAGTTCGTATTTTAAATGGTGATCATGATTTAATTATGTTCACGTGACATATTTATTAACTGTTTATCATGAGTTCGTACGTAATCGATACTTATCATGTCATACACGTATGCACTTGCTTGATTACTAGCACATGAATGTGATCAATACCAAATAAGGTAAGTTTTAATCTAGGACGTACGATCTTAAGGGCACTATTCATGGTAAAAGCATGCGGGTTTTACAATTCTTCCCCCCTAAAAAGAATAATTCGTCCCCGAATTATAGATAAAGTAAGCTGAAAAGAAGTAACATACCCGAACTCAAAATATGAAGTGAGGGTAAGAAGCCCGAATAGACTCCTCTGTTTCCCAAGTGGCTTCCCGCTCGGTATGGTCCCTCCAAAGAATTTTGACGAATGGAATCGTCTTCCTTCTCATGACTAGTTCTTGCCTGTCGAGTACTCGTTCGGGTTCTTCTATAAAAGTGAGATCTTCACGTATCTGTTCCAGTGGATACTGAACCATGTGAAGGGGATGATAATTGTACCCTCTGAGTAAGGACACATGGAACACGTTATGCACGTGCGAAAGCTGAGGAGGTAACGCCAATCGGTAAGATACTACACCGATTCGTTCAATGATATCAAAAGGTCCGATGAAACGAGGACTGAGTTTTCCTTTGATCCCGAAGCGTTTAACACCACGTGCCGGCGAAACCTTGAGGAAGACGTGATCTCCCACATTAAAATGTATGTCCCTACGATGCTTATCGGCGTAACTCTTCTGACGTGACCGTGCTTCTTGCAACTTCTGTTTAGCTACCTCGATCTTCTCATTGGTCATTTCTATAATCTCTGGTCCTTCGAGTGTTCGCTCTCCCACTTGATCCCAGCAAGTTGGAGCGCGACACTTTCTGCCATACAACATTTCGAAAGGAGCACATTTGATACTTGCGTGCCAGCTGTTGTTGTATGCAAACTCGACCAAACAGATGTAATCGTCCCAATCACCTGTCCATTCCAACGCACACGACCTTAACATATCTTCCAATGTCTGAATTGTTCGCTCCGATTGTCCGTCCGTTTGAGGATGGAAGGCCGTACTCAGCTTAAGTTGTGTACCCCAAGCTTTTTGCAGACCTTTCTAGAATCGCGACGTGAAACGAGGATCTCTGTCTGAGACGATGCTGGAGGGAGTGCCGTGGAGTCTCATGATCTCCCTTCTGTAAGTATCTGCGAGTTTACTTACCGGATCTTCCTTGCGTATCGGTAAGAAATGAGCTGATTTGGTGAGTCGATCAACAATGACCCAAATAGCATCATGCTTCTTCTTGGTAGGCGGAAGACCGGTAACAAAATCCATGGTGATTTTGTCCCACTTCCACTCTGGAATATCCAACGGTTGAAGGAGACCGCCCGATCGCTGATGTTCAATCTTAACCTGCTGGCAGGTAAGACATTTAGAGACATACGTGGCTACATCCTGTTTCATACCACTCCACCAAAAGTGTTGTCTGATGTCATGGTACATTTTTGTCGACCCAGGATGTATAGAAAATGGGGAGCTGTGAGCTTCAGCTAACAATGCTTCCCGGAGTTCTTGGTTGTCAGGAACACAAAGTCTCGTGCCCTGCCAAACGATACCGTCTGCGTCCATTCTGAATTCTGTCTGCTTCTCCAAATTCTGAATTATCGCCCAAATCTCTCCATCATCCTTCTGCGCTTCCTTGATCCTAGTCAGTAACTCAGGTTCTACTCTAAGATTCGCCCAGTATCCGTGCTGCCCACGTACCATGATTTCGATGTCTAGCCGCTCTAAGTCTCTTATGTTTTGTTCCTTGATCTCAATGCCGTTGATCATTCCGGACTTTCTGCTGAGTGCATCTGCTACTACATTAGCTTTCCCGGGATGATACTGTAGGTTAATATCATAATCCTTCAACAGTTCCAACCATCTCCTTTGTCTCATGTTCAATTCTCGCTGTGTGAAGATATACTTCAAGCTCTTGTGATCCGTGAAAATGTCGCATGATTCTCCGTATAAGTAATGTCTCCATATTTTCAATGCGAACACCACTGCAGCAAGTTCCAGGTCATGCGTAGGGTAGTTTTCTTCATAGGGCTTAAGCTGTCGTGAAGCATACGCGATCACTTTCCCATGTTGCATGAGAACACAGCCCAGTCCCTTCCCCGATGCATCGCTATAGATCTGAAATCCACCTGTACCAGATGGGAGAGTAAGAATAGGTGCAGCAGATACTAACTTCTGCTTTAGGTCTTCGAAGCTCTTCTCTCGATCTTCCGTCCAGACGAATTTCTCTCCTTTTCGCATCAGTTTGGTGAGTGGTAGTGCCAAGCGGGAAAAGTTCTCCACGAATCTGCGATAATATCCAGCTAAGCCTAAGAAACTGCGGACTTCTGTCGCTGACGTTAGTCTTGGCCATTTAGTGATAGCCTCAACCTTCGCTGGGTCCATAGTGATCCCTTCTGCTGATACAATGTGACCTAAGAATGCCACCTTGTTTAACCAGAACTCACACTTGGAGAATTTCGCATACAGCTGCTTCTGATGAAGAATCTGTAGTACCGTACGGAGATGGTCTTCGTGTTCCTCCGTGGACTTTTAGAAAATCAGGATGTCATCGATGAATACAATGACAAACTTATCAAGGAATTCATGGAAGATTCTGTTCATCAGATCCATGAATACTGCTGGAGCATTAGTCAGGCCGAATGGCATGACTACAAACTCATAATGGCCATAGCGGGTACGAAAAGCAGTCTTGGCAATATCCTGCTCTTTAACCCTTAGCTGATGGTAGCCTGACCTTAGATCGATCCTTGAGAAGTGTTTGGCTCCTTGAAGTTGGTCAAACAGATCATCTATACGTGGCAGTGGATATCTATTGCGGATGGTAATCTTATTAAGTTCACGGTAGTCAATGCAAAGTCGCATGCTGCCGTCCTTCTTCTTAACGAACAAGACCGGTGCGCCCCATGGAGATGCGCTTGGTCTAATGAACCCTCGTTCAAGAAGTTCCTGCAGTTGGTCCTTCAGTTCTTTTAGCTCTATGGGAGCCATACGATACAGAGCCTTAGAGATTGGCTCAGCTCCTGGAACAAGGTCGATGTTGAACTCCACTTCTCGTGCAGGTGGTATGCCTGGAAGTTCAGCTGGGAAAACGTCTTGAAATTCCGAAACTACTGGTTGATCCTGAATCGATGGGGATTCAGCATCCATGTCATGAACCGTAGCTAGATAACCTTCGCAGCCATGTGACAGTAATGCACGTGCTTGCAAGGTAGATATCACTTGTACAGACCGTCCGGGTATGAACCCGTTATGAATGTACTCTGGTGCGTTAATGTCGCCGAAGATCACCCGATATGAGTGGCAGTCTATGGTAGCATGGTGCTTGGATAGCCAGTCCATGCCGAGAATCATATCGAATTCAATCATGTCTAGGGGAAGTGCATCTACTGCACGAACTTTATCGTCAAACTCTAGAGGAAGACTCTTGTATACATGAGTTATTAATACAGAGTCCCTCAAAGGCGTGGAAATGGTAAGCCTATTTTCTAATGGCAAGGGAAGTGTCCTGATGTTCTTAGCATATGTAGTGGAAATAACTGAATGAGTGGCACCCGTGTCGAAAAGAACACATGCGGCATGGCCGTACATATACAAAATTCCAGTAATGGTACCTGTAGATTTGTTTGCCTGACCGCGCGATGTCGTGTAGACACGCCCAGTGGTAGGAGGCGGTTTAGTATCAGCGTGACCCGAAGTACCCTCCATTTCACCCTTACGGCAATCTCTCATACGATGGCCAGGGAGGCCGCACTTGTAGCACGCGTCAGAATCACGACGACATGGGCCAGGGTGTCTGCGATGGCAAGTACTGCAAAGAGGATGAGTGAATCCTCCAGCAGGAGTCCTTGCTTGCTGAGGGCCTGCTGATGACAAAATGTGTTAAAATAAAGTATATGCACGAGTATAAGACATATGCGTCATAAGATATTCACCAGTGTTAGCTGAACGGTTAGGCTGAGAACCCCTGTGGTTCAGGTCCTTCCCGTTACCGTGGTTCCTGGTAGAGATTAATATAGTGTCAGCATGAGAGTTATAACATGAAATCATGAGAAGATGCGTAAATAGTAGGACCTGCTGTTGTTGGAGTGTCCCGCATTGTTACGGTAATTATCATTACCGCTGCGCCTTTCCACAACAAAACGGTCGTTAGTGTGACCGTTTCCTTTGGGCTGATTAGGCTGCTGCTGAGTAGCCGGCTGAGACCGGTCCCCAGTTTTCTGCCTGGAAGATACAGTTTAAGAGATGATTATAGAACATATAATGATAGGATGGGGTCTGGTTATCGATAGAACACGAAATGTTTACCTCTTGTCGGGTCTTTCAGCTTCCCCGAACTCATCGCGTTCCTACAACATCTCAAGCTTCCTTGCTGCGTCGGCCACTTGTGCTACTGTATTGAACGTAGCACATACCAGATTGTTCGCGACCGAGGTGCGAAGTGCCCACCTAAAGTGGTGTGCCTGCTCCTCAGGAGTACCAGCTGCTGCTCCCAGAAAACCAGCTAAGCGAAGAAAGCGCTGCATGAATTCGTTGCTATTCTCGCCCGCTCTCTGACGTATCCCATGGTATTCTCGCTTGAGTTTGTCCTGCTCTGCCTTACGAAAGAACTGCTCCATCACTCTCTCCTTGAATTGGGCCCATGTCAAACCAGTGACCCATTCATCACCTCCTTCTGACTGCGTCAAGGCTAGCCACCAGTTGAGTACATCGCCTTCAAACCGGTAGCATGCCAATCTCGCCTTGAATGCGGGGTCACATCCCATAGCATTGAAGATTTTCTCAATGTGAGTCAACCAGCTTTCAGCATCGCTGGGGCTATCAGTCTTTTCGAAAGCTCTAGGACGGAGCTTGTTGAATCTTTCCAACCACACTGCTAGTGTCACTGGGGGAGGAGGAGGAGGTGGCTGATTGTGCTGCTGATTGTTGGCAGCTTGGACTTCAGCACGAATGTCATTCCTCAGTTGAGGAAGTAAGGCTTGCATGGCAGCCTGAATTGCAGCATTGAGCTGCTCTTGCTCGCGTGTGAGAACCATCTGACAGTATAACATAAACATATGATTAACAGTTCAAACATAAAATATAGCTTATATATATACATGAAAAAAAATTTATGCTAAAAATTTCACGAGAAAAATTTTATGCAAGAAAATCTTTGTATGAATGCATGATGCAGTTTTATGAAAACTTTTGATGCTCGAGAGTGAACGCCTCTGGTCGGTTCACTCAAAACAAAAGACATATCGAGGGGGACGCCTATGGGTCAGTCCCAAATTTAAAAGTTTCGATAAAACACATGCGACTAAATAGGGCCAGTCCTGTACCAACCATTACTTAGTCAAAACCCTGTAACAATGACATGTATATGTATGCTTAAAAATGATGAATGCATGAAAACAACTGTCAGTTCTAGGAAGACCGTAGTGACTACCCACTAATCACAGGTCATATTTGAGAGCCTACAGGTCGAAACCTTGGCTCTGATACCATAATTGTAACACCCCATTTTGGAAATGGAATATTACGCATAATCATGGCGTGTCATCAAAGCATACAAGGATAAATGTCTAAGCATTATTCAACCATAAAAGGGAAATACCGGAATCAAACATCGGTAACCCCAAAGTAAAGCTCATCACACACAAACATAAATACTGTAAAAGGAAAGGACGAAATAATGTCCATAGCAACTGTATCCAAGTAAAGGAAATGCATAAAGTAAAGAAAGACAGTAAAGCTTCCAATCCATATGCACGTACGTTTGAGATCTACGAGCGTCCCTGAGTACCTGCCGTTTTGGGAACATGAAAAGGAAAACGGCTGAGCAAGACGCTCAGTGCACGGATGTACAATATAGCATGAAATAGGATAAACATGTAACATATAACAGCGGAAGACTAAGTTCTGAGTAAACTGGTTAAGCATTAGGAAAACTGGTTTTATAGTTTGAAAAGCCTTATGTTTATCTTATGAAAACTGTTTTAACATAAATATACCATAGCCCATATGGGTCATTAAAAGGTCACGTGCATGAATACTTGGAGGGGTGACCTCATCGTGCTGATTAGAGGGGATGCCTCTAATTAATATACTGGTTTGGGTAGGAGGGATCAACTCCTTGTGAAGGATGCAAGGCACACACCACATTCACCATGATAAACTGAATAAAACATGTAACTAGGATGCACCCATACGCCCCACCTGATATAATAATATGGCCAAAACTGAAAAGGGACGCCACGAGCAATCACTCCGCCGTGGGGAAGTCATAACATTGGTGCCTCCAATGTTATGGTTATGGTACCTCCATAACTAGGTGAAACTGGTCATGCTTGTATATGGCTATAGATTATGCTAATTAAACATAAGCAGTTCAAAACAATAAAACAAATGCTGGGAAAAACAGTTGGCTGCATACGGGGAAATCCTAATAAGAAAAGAATGTCCATACTGAAAGGACGGGAATCCGTACCTCAAGTCCAGTGAATGAACGGAAGAGAGACTCCTACTTCTGGATCACTAACGCTACATGAATACACACGTGTATAAGTATCGATTCACTGATTACGTACTGGGTTCTATGTCCCATTTTAGCTGACTTGGTATGTTTTAGGTCATGGTTCACTGTTTAAAGCCTTAAACTGTGTTTATCTTGTATTTTGATTAATCTGTTTAAGTATTACTGGTATTTCATGTATTATTATACTTACTGTGTAATAATAAGTAACTTTCCAAAAATAGCAGGTTTCCAAAAATAGAAAGTTTTCAAAAATAGAAAGTTTCCAAAAATAGAAAGTTTCCAAAAATAGAAAGTTTCCAAAAATAAAAAGTTACCAAAAATAGAAAGTTTCCAAAAATAGAAAGTTTCCAAAAATAGAAAGTTTCCAAAAATAGAAAGTTTCCTAAAATAGAATTTACTGCTAAAAATAGATTAGTTTCTAAAAATAGAAAGTTTCCAAAAATAGATCAGCTGCGTTAATTAAATAAGTTTCCATATATAGAAGGTTTCCATGTTTAGATTAGCTGCCTGAATTAGATAGATTTCCATATATAGAAGGTTTCCATTAATAGATTAGTTGCCTTATTTAATTAAGTTTCTATAAATAGAAGTTTCCATATTTAGAATTAAGCTGGTTACATAAGCTAACATATAAGTCTACGTGTTTATAAGCTGATTTCTTAAGTCATATGATATAGTATATAGTTTAATTATTATTTCATGTATTTTAATTAAACTATAGGTTAAGCATTTTAATTAAAGTATAACATGTTTTAATTAAAATGAAATGAAAATACTTAGGTTAAAATGTGTATTATTATTATTAATAATATAACCTAAGTCATGTCTAAATTAATTAATTATAGGCATGTTTTAAATAATTAATTAATTATAACTTATAACATAAAATACTTAGGTTAAATTAATATCATGCTAAATTAATAATTAGAATAACCTAAGTCATGATTTAATTAATATCTCATGTTATTAATTAATTTATATCCTAAGTTCATGATTCATAAAAATTAACATGTAACATAGATCATGATTTAACCAACGAACCATGAATCGGGCATGAATTCGACACCGTACCCCGAGCCAAACTCGGGGCACGTGTGCCTCCTTGCTGCCGTGGGTCCCACAAGCACCAACCAAGACCAAAAATGGTCTTGGTGGTGGCGGCAATAAGCAAACCAAACCCCCCTCGGGTTTGTTTGCTAGGCGGCTAAAACAAACACCCTTTTTATAACGTTCTTTGATTTTAATTTACCCCAAAACATGTTAGATCAATGTTTAATTATCATGTTTTAATAAGAAAAATAATAACATGTTCATGAAAATAATCAAAGTTCAAAATGAATTAAAAAGAAGGGTTTAGAATGATATACCAACACGTAGCTTGAAAGGGGATGAACAAACACGGTTTCTAGCACTTGTATTTAATGTCAAAAATCAACAACACCCTCCTATGGTGGTGATGTAGGTGGCGGCACAAAAGGAACCAAGGAGGAGGAGGAGAAAACTTTTTAGGTTAAAATGTTATTTTGCTTGAAAGTGAAAATGAAAAACATATTTACCATAACCCCCCCTTTACTTGTAAAAGTCCATGGGCTTAGCCCATTTCTTGTTGTTGTGCCGTGGGTATGGGGGCCCCACATGGGGTACCCGTACCTTTCTCGTGTCCCGGTGTTTCGTGTTCGTTCGTGGTTAACGTGTTCGTGTTTAAAGTGTTTCTGTTCATTTTATCATGTCGTTTATCGTAATTTTAACGCTCGTAATTATATTATATGTATATACGTAATTATTCTAGTTCGTATTTTAAATGGTGATCATGATTTAATTATGTTCACGTGACATATTTATTAACTGTTTATCATGAGTTCGTACGTAATCGATACTTATCATGTCATACACGTATGCACTTGCTTGATTACTAGCACATGAATGTGATCAATACCAAATAAGGTAAGTTTTAATCTAGGACGTACGATCTTAAGGGCACTATTGATGGTAAAAGCATGCGGGTTTTACAATACCCAAGGCTTGTTTATATCCTCTAGCGACCAATCTAGCCTTATTCTTCAATACTGCACCCATCTCATCAAGTTTAACCTTATAAACCCACAACAAAGTAAGGATGTTAACCTTGTCAGGGAGAGGAACGAATTCCCATACTTCAAGTCTTTGGAATTCATTTAGTTCCTCCTACATGGCTTCAATCCAAGATGATTGAGTCATAGCCTGCTGCCAATTTTTAGGTTCGACTTCAGTGAGAAATGCATCAAAGTAGCAATAGAGTGCACTCTCTTGTAATTGATAGCGTGTAGAGACTGGTCGATCTAGATCTCCAATGACATTCCTAATTGGGTGATCTTTTGTCCATTTGGTGCTATGATTTTCAATCCTAGGTGGTCTGGAGTGAACAATAGAAGGAGCTTCTTCTGAGGTAGACGCGGCTGAAGGGTTTTCAGGTATCGCTACACCAAAGAAAGGAAGCTCTTGCAGGTGAGCATATTCCAAATCGTGATCAATAGAATCCTCTTCCACATCATTAGGCACAAGTAAGGGTGACGATTCAGGTGTAGTTTGAGAATCACTTGGTAAGGGTGCATCCGGTTCAATGTTAATTGAAGATGCATTTGATAAAGCTTCATTAGCAGGAGCAACAACTTCAGGGATTGGAGCTATCACTACAGGTGCTGGAACTTCATCATTCGGGGGATCAAAGAATTCGTCAAACAATGGTTGAAACAGTTTATCCCACTCGGGCCTTGTTGGTGGTAAAAATGATGTAGAAGTAGGATTATTGGGAACTAATCCGGAACTAATAGCACCGGTTCCCATCTCATGAAGCGCGGGTTCAGAGCTGCGTTGCTCAGAAGCCATCGCTGTCAGCTCATCGAAATCTGCGTCCATAGTTTCTACGATCTTACCAAGACGACGGTTGTAAATTCGGTACGCTTTCTTGGAGGGTGAGTAACCAATGAAAATACCTATATCGGCTTTCGGTTGAAGCTTGCCCAAGTTCTCACTATTAATGTTTGGATAACAAAGAGCACCAAACACATGAAAGAATGAGACATCGGGTTTACGGTCATGTAGAAGCTCGTAAGGTGTTTTTCCATGGCGTTTCCGAATGATAGAACGGTTTTGGGTGAAACATGCAGTAGATATAGCTTCTGCCCACAAGAACAATGGAGCGTTCGCATAAATGAGCATAGTCCTAGCAGCTTCCATAAGCGTACGATTCCGTCTTTCAACGACACCGTTTTGTTATGGAGTGCGTGCAGCGGATGTTTCATGTGAAATACCAACATCTTCATAATAAGCACGAAGAGTCTGGTTGACGAACTCTGTTCAATTATCTGTACGAATACGGCGGACAGTAGTATTCAAACGTACCTGAATGAATTTCAGAAAAGTGATGATAGCCTTCGGTGCTTCATCCTTTGTACGTAGAAATCTAACCCATGTAAACCTGGAGAAATCATCCACAATAACGAGAATGAATTTCTTACCGCTCACACTTTCAGTTCTCATTGGCCCACAAAGATCCATATGCAAAAGATGAAGTTTTTCTTGATTGGTGTCTTCAGCTTTGGGCTTGTAAGATTTCTTGGTACTTTTCCCACTTGAACACGCGGAACATAAATGGTCCTTGTGAAATTTAAGCTTTGGAAGACCACGAACTAATTCGTTTTTAGCCAGATGATTAATAGCATCAAAGTTGAGATGAGATAATCTGCGATGCCATAACCATGACTTGGTCTTAGATGCTTTAGAGAGAAGACATACTGGAGAGGCGGCCATCATGTCTTGTAAGGACAAGGTATAAAGATTTGCACCACGAGATCCCTTCAACAAATCTTTTCCTTCCAAGTTGCGGATGAAACAAGTGTGTTGTCGAAAAGCAACCTCTAGGTTGGAATCACAAAACTGTCCTACTGAAAACAAGTTATGACCAAGACCTTCTACATAGTATACCCTTGAAATCGTAACGTTTCCAATCTGATATTCACCATACCCCATTATCTTTGCTATATGATCATTACCGAATTTAACCGTTCCAAGAAACTTGCTGACGAAATTTCGGAGCATCGAGCGATCTCCGGTCATATGCTTTGAACAACAGGAGTCCAAATACCAGAGGATGATTTGGACCACCTGAAAATATCACCACACGAAGACAATGTAGCGGTATCAGAATCTGAATGTTCCTTGTTATTAGCAGGTACAGATTTAATAATCTTAGATTTGCTAACTTTAGGTTTCTTAGATTTCCTAGCCTTCTTCTTCCTAGTTGGTGGTGTAGATTCTAGTTGGCTTAAATCCTATGGTATTTCTTCACTGATAGGCACTATAGTGGGGGCTGACCTAATTAAAGGGTGTTGTTTCCATACTTGAGTGCTAGTGTGCCTAACTAAAGGACGCTCAGACCTAACCTCAATGGATGCATTCCTAGTTAAAGGGCACATTTTTCCATGTAATGTAAAGGACCTACCAGTGGGACGCCATTGCCAGCCAACCTGGGCACGAGTTCTACCCGTTGGCTTCCATTCAAGACCATTCCTAATGGCATTCATTTCATTCACATGATCAATAAGACAGAAATCATGACGTTGGGAAAACATACATTCATTACAATTCCAACAATTCAAATTAGAATTCACGAATGGTTTAGGCTTCTGCACAGGCGCAGAGCTTTTAGTCTTAACATTATTCTTTTTATTTAAAACTGAACTAGCATTCCTATGGTGAGCTTCTACTTTCTTCTTTTTGGTACTACTAGTGGAGGGCTTGATCTTATCTTTCTTGAGTGGCGATCCTTTAGCCTTAGTAGTCTCTTTTAATCCTATAGAAGGCAAAGTGGGAACATTAGCAACAGATTTTAAAGGTGCCTTACTTGATGGTGCCAATGACGGTTTTGCTCCTGGAGTCTTATTAAATGGAGTTACAACAATGGGTCGATTAGTGAGTAGTGCAGAACCTGGTTTACCTATGTATTGCAAATATGCTAAGCAATATTGAACTCGCTTAATGTTTTCATGAGCTGAGTAATAGTAGCTACTTGAGGGATCTAAGGCATAAAGATCGTCTAAAATATCCCTAACAAGATCTACATGCTTAATGGCATTCCTCATATAATCATCGTAGGTAACCGGGTTTCTCTTATGGAGCGGGTTCTTATAAAGCACTACTGACTTGGTTGTTGGAGCACTAGTGGACGGTGCAGAGTCGGTAGCTAAGTTATCAACAACTTCTTGTCGGGTGAGAAGAAGTGTCTCCTTTAACTCGGCCAAAACCATATTTTTGTCAATGAGCAGGATGTTTAAGTCAGAGATTTCCTCACACTTTTGGTTCAGTTGTTCAACATAATATTGTTGCTGTGCCGCATTAAAAGCGAAGCGTTCTTCTAGTGAACCATAAAGAGCGGATAGTCCCTGTCTTGTCCGATCCATCTCCCCTAGAACAGACGAAAGTCTAATTTCTAAGACCTGGTTTTTAGACTCTGCAGCCTCTAGTTCCAATTTTAGTGTTACATTTGATGACACATCTCTCTTCAATCTCATAATCTCTTCCTCTAATGCCTTAACTATTGCAATCATCTTGTCACTCGTCTCAACACCGTTTTCACAACTATTTGTTATCAAAAGATCCTCATTTTGAGTTTGTTGTTTTAGTTCTAAAGATATACAATGTTGTTCTAGTTGATTAAAGCGTTTTGAAAGTAAATTGTAAGAATCTTGTAGCTTTAAAAACTCAGCGTTAGATTCGTGAAAAGAATGATTATCTACCTCATTTTCAGTATCAGCAACATTTACAGAGAGATCACACACATCATCACATATATTCACAGCATCACAATTAATCATAGCGGATGTAAGCTCATTCGAATAATTAACATTTACAGTAGTAAGCACATCACACGAGATTACTTCGGACAAGAATCGGTCATATTCGGATAAAATCTTTTCCTTTTCAATTAGTTGTAGTTCGTAAGCGGTGTCCATTTCATAAAACACTTTTTGAACTTCTCCAATTTCAAACTCAAGATTTTCCTTAAGAGATGCAAAACTTCCTTTTAGACTTTCGACAAATGGATTGATCTCATTTTTAAACACCTCGTTCATGTGTTCGAAAGCCCATTCTCCGGCGTTTAGGCCATTTGAAGTCGTACATTCCAAAATGACCTTGTCAAAATTAGTAAAGTATTGATTAATCTCTTGCAAGTTTAACCATACAGTGCTAACAGGTGGGAGATCCTTTGGAATTTCCTTAGGACCTTCCATGTTGACAAGTGTAGGAAATGTACTAGGGTTTTCTTCATTCAACATGTAGGTTGGTGCTGTAATGAGATCTTTGTCCATATGGAAGCGAATTCTAAAATCCGTTTTAGCAATCTCCTGATTCATTTTAAAATAATCACACTCGGGATATTTTGCAGAATTGTATGACTGATCCTCATCAACTAGATCCTTACTTGTGCGATCATCGAAAATAACAATCGGGTCTAAGACCAATCCTAATTGGGTTGCATTATAAAGTCTAGGACTATGGATCAAAGCTTGTTTTGCATACCGTGGGTTAGGGGGAAGGCCTTTTTGACGTGATAAGTTAAATTCTCTAAACGAAGCATCAAATAAGTGCACTAGTTGAGAAGCAGCGTATTGTCTTAAAAGCAAATAATCTAGACTTCTAATCTTATTAGCAGCATTAATCTCCATTTCATTCTTCTTAGACTCGAGTAATTCAAAATCCGTTTGAAGTTTTTGAAAATTAGTGACCACTAACTCCTTTTCTTTAAGTTCATTAGAAAGATTTGCTCTTAAGTTTTCAATTTCTTGCAAGTGACCCATTTGTTTGTTTCGAAAGTGATCATATTCGGGATTTGTTAGAACACTAGACGAAGGCACTAATTCCAAAGTTTGAACTTTCTCGTTGCTTAAGGCCAGCTCATCAGACAAATTCTTATTCTTAGCTAGGGTTTCTAAAAGTGCAGCATTCATTTGGCTAAGTAATGTAGCAGGAACCATGACCAAATCTTGTTGAGCAGGAGTATGCGTATTCGAAATGGCTCCCGGTTGTGATTCACTCAAAGTCTGGGGACTCACATTGATATTACTATCATTGATTGTCTCCTCATTTGAAAGACTCACCACCGAAGACTCATTCGAATCAGCACTCTCTTGCACAACTTGAGGTGGTTGAATACTAGCATCAGTGGTATTATCAGTGGTATTAATAAATACCTCAGATCTCTTTTCTGGCCCTAAGCTGGAGATAGTTGCCATGAGAGCAGCCTTTGCAGATTGAAATTCATCACAGTCTGAGTCATACGCATCGAGATCATCTGCTTGGTATGCTACATTCTGTGTGGTGACAGTGTCTTGTTCAGCAATCCCTGGATCAGCAAGAAATGCAAGCTCCTCTTCATCAAGTTCCCTTCCTTGTGCCTGAGCATTCACCAGATAGATCTTCTCTGCAAACCATTGACCATCCCTTCTCCTTTTGGGTTTCTTGCAATCCCTGGACATGTTTCCTTCTTCCTTGCAGTTGTAGCATGTAATCATTCTCAACTTGCCTGTGGAATTAGCCCGTGGAGGATTGTTGACCATTGGAGCAGGATTGACCGTGCGAGCATTGGTGGTTGATGTAGTAGGTCTCCCCTGATAAGGTTGAATAGGTTGAACCATTACCCTGCCATTCTCAATAGTAGCTTGTTGGCGAGAATTGGATGAATTCCTCAACTGATTGTTAGTCGGAGCTGATCCCCTAAATCCTCGTTTGCTTAAAGTCCTTGTGAGATAAGCAGACATAGTGGTTAACACTTCAACTGGGTCAGTTCCTTGTTTGAACACAGGAATGGGGACTTCCTCATCATCACAGTACATAGCTTGGTCTTGTTGAACTGCATAATCACTAGAAGGAATACTCATGTGATCAGAGTAGCTTGATGGATATGATGTATTCTCTTGATAAGAAGAATATGATGGCTGAGCATAAGGTGCAATACTTGTTGAGTGTGGTTCTGAAGCATATTGTGGTGAAGGTGCATTAAACCGATATTGTTGCTGATGTGAGGTGGGTGGTTGCGGGAGAATCGAGTATTGGGGGAAGGTTGGTGTCATGTAAGGTGATGGATGATAAGCTTGATGTCCCAAGATATAAGGAGTGTTGTTGTGTGACAAGCTTGGTTGATTCTCCATCAAAGCTAATGAATCAGGGTACATACCTCGTGGCGAACGGTGCATGATCACATGTTTCTCATGTTGCTGAAGAAAAGCATAGAGTTGATCCAAATTGCACTTATGCAAATCCCTGGTTAACTTAACATCGGTAATATACTCACCCCATTCAGCTTGAGGTAAAGTATTCAAAAATTTGGTGTTAACCTGGAATGGAGCAATCACGAGATTGTATACATTCAGATCATTCATGAGAGTGGTGAATCTGATGTAATAATCGTGAAGCGTTTCCCCTGGGTTGTACGTGAATCTATCAAACAGATCATACAACTGACATTCCCTTTCCTGTTTGGTAAGAGACGTACCTTGTAGCAACACCTTTAGACGTTCCCATAAATCCTTTGCCACCGTATACTGACTTACCATCCGATAGATGTCATGTGGAAGAGCTTGGAGAATGGTTTGAAGAGCCTTTTCGTCTGCATCGGCAACAAGTTGTTGAGCTGGTATAAGTTCTTCAAATTCTCTTGGTCGAGTCACATTGTTAACCACGATGGTACCATAGTCAAGTGGACCATTTAGAATTGACTTAACCATAAGCCTCCCATATACCGGTTTTCCCTTAAGGTAAGACATCATCCGGCCTTGCCATGCTTCAAAAACTTCTTTGATGAGCATTGGCGGGCGATTGTCCGTTCCCGTAATGACGGAAATATCCGTAAGTGATGTCATCTGAGGCATTACTGAATTCGGATTCATTTTGTTCACTTCAAAAAAATAAAGATTATCGGTTGATCGAGCAGTGAAGTAAAGCTTGTGAATTGTGTTGAGTTTTTGTTGTAAGAAACCAAGATTAAATCCTCTTAAAAATCGTCGAAAAAACAAGTAAAATATCCCTTGATTCGGAACTTTTGTTGATTCGGAAGTGTTGATTCGGAAGATTTTGACTTGGAAGACCTTGATTCGGAACTTTTGGTTTGGAAGATTTGATCTGGAACTTTTGTCTTGATCCGGAACTTTTCCCTTGATCCAGAACTTTTTCCTTGATCCGGAACTTTCCTTGATCCGGAACTTTTTCCTTGGTCCGGAACTTTCCTTGATCCGGAACTTTTGGTTCGGAACTTTCCTTGATCCGGAACTTTCCTTGATCCGGAACTTTTGGTTCGGAACTTCCTTGATCCGGAACTTTCCTTGATCCGGAACTTTTGGTTCGGAACTTCCTTGATCCGGAACTTTTGGTTCGGAACTTTTTGATCCGGAACTTTGGTTGATCCAGAACTTTTTGATCCGGAACTTTGCTGGGTAAACAGAAACTTGTTCGAGTATAACAGTCGATCAAAAATGATGATAAAAACCCAGATTTTTTACCAAGTTACCCAAAAATTTTTGTGATTTCTACAATAATAAGTAAAAACTAATACTTATCTACTAATCTCAATCACAAAAACACCAAAAACTCCAAGAATCAAGATGATCTTCTTAAAGAACACTAATACAATCAAAAACTAAAAAAACCACACAAATCATTACCTTAAATCACCCCATAGCTCTGATACCAAATGTAGAATCTTGATAACCTATGAATCTATGAAGTTGGTTGATGTTTTTTAGATAGAGAAACTAGAGAGAGAAAGTGAGAGAAACTATGTGATATTTTATTAAGTGGAAACTAGAAAGTGAACAACAACCAACCCCTTTCCAAGGAGGAAAGGGGTATTTATACTTCCAAGCCTTATTTGGACTTGGGCCGGCCCATGACAAGCCCATGGGCCGGTTCTTACTTAACTAAATAAGTAACTATTAACTACGAGCTATTACAACATAAATAATATTGTGGAGTGACCGATACTTCTAATATACGTAAAAACGTATTTCTAACAAGAAACTTAATTGTAAGTTGAATGATTGTTATAAATACATGTATGCTAATTGATATTAATAGTTAAACATTTTATGTTTACTTAGAAACGCAACTTATATAGATAAGTTAAATGAATGTTTATGGTACTTGAATTATAGTTATTTAGATAAACACCGTAGCATAAATGAACTGACTAAAATCTGTATAAGCATACATATATGTTCTTTGTACTATCTATTAACACTGTACTATCTGATTAGGCATAAATTTATTATGAGCTTTAATTGGATATCCGTGTTAAACAAGCAATTGCCTACTCCCAGGTGAGTTTACAGCCCCATATAAACTTTGATAAAACTTTCCCTTTTTGGGAAAGAAAATATGCAAACATATATTGGACATAACTGGATTGTATAAACTTGATTATGATTGATTATTACTGAAACTGTTAAATTGTTGTAAATCGCCCGAATGTTATAAATAGATCTATTAGGGATTGACCATCCCTGTCTGGGTGAGTCATGCTCACTGTGCCTTGGTCGGGACAACAGACGTATACCATGTTGGAATTGGAATTGGTGTCTTTTTGTAAGACACTACGTCCTCATATGTTGAGGACTATGGGGTTAAGCTTTAGTTTCTAATAATAAACAAATGTTATTTACATATTAGTAAGAATGTTTTGTGCATTATTACTTCTATGATTATTGTATGTCCAAACTAATTAATTGTTAAAATCTGTAAATTCACCAACTTTATGTTGACCCCGTTAGTATGTTTTGCACAGGAATATGAAGTTAGTACGTGGTGTGTGCATGGTCTCCAGCATCTTAGTAATCTGCATTGTAGGACTCGTCTGGGGTTCTATTTCGAAACTCAAACAATCACTCTTCACCATGTTTAAGACAATTTTTATTTATTTGTTTAAATAAACATGTAATATGATTTGACTAACTCTTTATCTTATGCTCTATGGACTATATGCTATCGATCCATGAAATGTAGTATAATGCAAGTTCGTTTTCTCAGTTCTTACCCAATAGAAAGTCCAATCAATATCAGATTTATTATTGTTCTTGGTTGTTCAAGCTTGCTTGGTAATCTATTGCTAATTCAAACAACACTATTTAAAAATGAAAAATATTAACCTACTTATACGTAAAACAAGTTGCAAATTCCAAGTTTTTATTCAAACAAAATTAAAATTGCAAAATATAAAACTAAGAGGACTGAAAATGTAAATTCTAGGAAAATTAAATGCTTGAAATGTAAATTCTAAAAAATTATAAGGACTAAAAATGCAAAGCAGTTAACTACAAGGACCAATTATGTAAAACTAGTAACAAACTAACCAAAAATGTAACTAATCAACAAACTTCTAACTGAAAACTAACAACTTTCAAATGTAAAGGACTAAATTTTGCAAATACCACAAAATTAGGAAGTTTAGCTAGGTTTTGAAACTGATTAAACTTCTAGGGACCTAAGTGCAATTTTTAAAAACTTTTAAACAAAAACGGGACACAATGAAGATTAAGCTCGTTTGAGCTTAATACTCAACCAAATCAGCTGAAACAACTTGCAAAACTCTTAAAATCCAATTAAGACTACGTGTGTTCAAGGAGATAAGCTAAAAGTCAAAAATAAGCAAATGAGTGCTTATTGATAAGCACAAAATAAGCTACAGCTTATTCCAATCAGTCACAACTTGATCTTTGTGATGAAACTGATTAAGCACTTGATTTAAAGAAGGGGAAATCAAACTAGAACGTTTTTCATCCAGAAATGAATGAGAAATCTGAAATAAGCTCTTTTGAGCTTATGTTGACCAAGTTTGACCAACTTTTTGCAAAAAGCTCAAAACTTCAAAATTCAATATTCAATACTTTCTAACTAGAATTGTGAAAGAAAATAACAACTTTTGTGAAGTAGAATTGGAGATCTATGAAAACAGTAAGCACTTTGTCTCAGAGAATGAAAAATGCTCAGACCTTGACCAAAAAGCTCTTTTCTAGCTTATTTCTTAATACTGTAGAATTTCCTCTTAGAATCTAAAAGTCTATGATATAAGCTATAACCAGAAACAAATTTGGGAGAATTTCATCAAGGAATGAAGGAGAACTAGGCAAATGAAAAAGGCAAGTTTTAAAGAACAAAGCTGAATGATATCTAACCCAAACTATTTTTTAAGCCAATTGCCTGTTTGACTATTATTTGACTTGTAAAAAGTGTAAATCAACTTGTTAACACCTAATGACTGGAAACTAACTCTAAAACAACAAATCTCAACACTTGAAAACTGATTTTAAGCTACTCCCAAACACACCTTAATCTATTATGAACAAAATTTTAACAAAGACTTTTAAAGCACTGGATTGAACTGAAACAAAGGCTATAGCAGACTAGTTTTAATGGACTAAATGAAATGTATAAAAGCTGTAAACAAACAATATCCAAAGCTAGAACTCAATTAAGCTGTTAAGCTAAAAAGTGACTGAAATAAGGCAGAAACTACAAATGAATCTCAAATCAGTTAACAAGTTGCAATATTAAGCTACAATCTCACTAGAATCAATCAATCAACAGCAACTAACAAATATATCATATAGCCATCAAGATTAACTAGGAAATTGAGCATGCAAAAACTTGTTAAGTGGAACAAAAATAAGGACTATAGAACCTAATGTAGAAATCCTTTGGGAAGAAGAGGAGCGCTGAGCTCTCTTGCCCTAGTGATAACCACCACCTATCACTAGTGTTCAACAAGAATCAATCAACAATTCAGCTACAAATCATCAATCTGCTTGTAATCTTCAAATGAACAATGGAAAGAACAAATCTTGATCAAACAGCTATCAATCTCCACAAATGTCAGTTATGATCTATAGTTGATCATAACAAACATCAAACAGCAACAACTCTATCCAATTGAAGCAAAATCAAACTAGAATTTTGAAGAACAGGATTTGGCGGGAAAAAGGTAATTTGAATTTTATTGAATGAATTCAGTTATAAAGGTTGTTACAAGCTACTAACTAACTAACTGACTCAAGAGTTTGTCAGACTCTTGAGTAGTTAGGGTAAAAGTGAGAGAAAAAGGAAAGGAAAATTGAACTATGTGTTTTACAAATTTAAGCTACACTGAAAAATGAAGACTAGTCTAGGTATTTATAGGCAAGAATTGAGAGTTTGTTGGAGTTGGTGACGTGTCAGAACCAGTAATAACTTGCCACGTGGAAAAATTCTGCATTTGGCACTTGAAGGTGATGAACAGATTTGGGTGTTTTTGATTTACTGGATGATTTGTTAATTGGATTGCACCATTGAATTCCTCTCTTCAAAACGAGCAAGTTTGGTGTTTTGATCTTTTCATGAAACGGCCTCAATCTCAATCCCGATTCTGGAAATTTTCTTTGTGAAGAAGATGACACGTGTCATCTTTTTATTGGTTGAGGAAGAGAGTTGTGGATTGAACTGTTGAGATTTGGTGTATTAAATGAAAGGCGGCAGTAGTGGGTGACGTGGTGATCCATGTATATTATTTTCTTGCTTCTGATTGGTTTAGAGCTAAAGCACTTGGATCATGTCTTGTATATTTTCCAAACTTGGCAAAACAAGCCCCTTGACTTGGCAGATTCTTGTTTCAAGCTAGGATCTTCATTTCTTTGACATTTTTGGTCCTTTAACTTCCATAATTTGTACAAAATGGTCCTTTGACTGAGTTGACTTGATAGTTGACCAGGTTTGACTTGAATCTTGACTTTTCATAATTTGCACTTTAAGTCCTTCAACTTTCATAAATTGTCAAGATAGGTCCTTGAACTTCAAAGTCTTGTCACTTTTGATCCTCTTTTGTCTTTTTCATCCATTTGAGCTTGATTTTTCTTTGTTTGCTTGAAATTGTATTCTTTTACCTACATAAGATCACACAAACACAAACATACCACATAACACTGTTTTTGCCAAATAATTGGGTATTTTGCTTCATGTTTTAGGGTTATTTGTTGATAAAAGGATATGAGTTTAAGCTCATATCAAATTCCCCTACACTTGAGCATTGCCATGTCCTCATGCAATATTATATTTCAAAGCTTAAAAATTTACATTTCCCTCATAATTAATCCACCTTGGCCATATGAGATGCATCTACACTACTCTAAACTAAATGATGCATGATTTTGACTTTTAATAATGCAATGAATCAAAATACAATTCTATCTATATCTTTTTGATTTTTCTTGAAATGGTTTTGATGGAAATAACTCATAAAGAATTCAATGACTTAGATTAGGGCTTGGATACCATGAACATTTATCACCCTCAAGTTTCACTTTCCCCATACCAAGCTAATAAATGGGATCATTGCATTCACAAGTAAAAAGTGCATCAACTTATTCATGACAATTAAATGTGGAACCGGTTATTAATTGAGCAAATTGCTTGTGGGCAAATTTGTCATTATTCAAGTGTGAAATATAAGAAGTGTAAAATCCAAAAATAAGGAAGCACGGTTTTAATCCTAAGTAATCTTCTCATCCATTACTTGAAAAACCGCTCACAATTAATATAAGTCCGTATTAAGAGTAATAAGTCATTCGCCTTATGTGTAAAATCCTCATGTCATGCTTTCATAAGTAACTACACACTCGCTAAGGAAAGAAAAATAAAACTCACGCAATAATTTACATCCGCATCTTTTTGAGATTTTGGATCTTCAACCCCGCAACCCGTCAAGGTAATATTCGATTGGAGCAATCTATTGAATCCCCGCAACCCGTCAAGGTAATATTAGAACTCAATAGTCACTATAATTAACACCACACTGCCCCTCTTGGGAGTCTTGCATTATTTTTTTTTTCTTTTTCTTTTTCTTTCTCTTTTTTTTCTAGCCACTCATTTTTTTCATAAGCCGCTCTTATTTTTCTTTATTCCTCTCAAAGAAATTTGAAAAGAAGAAAAGGAAAAACACCCGCTAAATATGGAGCATGACATAAGTCTAGTACACATAAAACGTGCTAACTTAGAATCTTAAGACGTACTCATATCAACCATAAATGATTAGCCAAAAATGCATAAGAGATTACAAACCAATTAAAACCGTACTTGATTATTTATTAACAATTATATACATGCGAAGAAAGTAGAGGTCAAGAAGAGAAGGGTTTAGCCACAAGTAATTGCCATGAAGTCTATCTAGCCCTTTTACACTTGCTTCAACTCTATCATTTCCCATTCTCCACAAATTTAAAATTTCAAAGAATGAAATTGGTGGAAGCTTAGCCTAATAGACCAATGAAGGACTACATGGTTAAGGATACTAGCTAGAGAGTGCTAAAATAAGCAAACTCGGGTTGAGTCAAAATATCCATGGCGGGCCTAATATGTCAAAGAAATCTAAACTTGTTAAAACCATGTTTTATTTTATTTTTCTCTTTTTATATATTTTTTTTTTGATGAAAAATAAAAGAAGAAATATATACAATGCAAATGTGCTATGCAAAATGAAAAATGATTGATGCAAAATCATGAATGCATATTTTTGTTGGCCAAAGTAGATCAAAAATTTGAAAAATGTTGAAAATTCAATTTTTCATGTTATCATGCAAGACAATGACAAGTTCTAGGTAAGGTCACTTCGATAGAAGACCCCCCTACACTTAAGCTAAACATTGTCCTCAATGTTTAAGAGCATGGAAGTATAAAAACTTCCCCTACACTTATGACAATGAATAGACTTTGCTTAACCCAAGTTAAGGAAAGGACTACTATCAGTGAAATCATGTTTAAGCACAAGGTGTCAATGAAAAATCACTAAAGTAACGAAGTGAACCGGATACAAGGGCCTCCTCCATAAGCTCCAAAGCATGAGATGAGTGAGCAACCCTACAAACAAGCATGAAGACAAAAGAAGGTCTCCCCTACACTTATCTCCAAATCTATGCCTTTATTTCTAACCTACAACACTCTAAACCTAGTTATACAATGCTTGAGTTAATGAGTCTCTAGCTCGACTCGTCCCTCAATGAATTAATTCATGGGGAAAATGGGGACCTCTTGGACCATTTCAACGGAAATGTCCTCCCCAAAGTAGTGTTTAACACGGTGACCATTCACTTTAAAATTTGGACCATCGGGTTGGGACAACTCAAGAGTTCCATATGGAAACACTTGAGCAATAGTGAATGGACCGGACCATCTCGACTTAAGCTTGCCCGCAAAAAGCTTCAATCTTGAGTTAAAGAGGAGAACCGGCTCTCCAACTTTGAACTCACGATTCTTGATCTTAGCATCATGCAATTTCTTAGTCTTTTCCTTGTATAGCGAAGAATTCTCATAGGCATTGGCTCTCAACTCATCCATCTCATTGATTTGATCTTTCCTATGTGAACCGGCTTGGTTTAAATCAAAGTTAGCCCACTTGAGAGCCCAAGATGCCTTATGTTCTAACTCAAATGGAAGGTGGCACGCTTTTCCATAGACAAGCCTATAAGGAGTACAACCAATTGGTGTCTTAAAAGCCGTCCTAAACGCCCACAAAGCATCATCAAGCTTATCCGACCAAGAAGCTCTATGCTCTCCCACCGTTCTTTCTAAAATTCTCTTTAAACCACGATTTGTGACCTCGGTTTGACCATTTGTTTGAGGGTGATACGCGGTAGAAAGTCTATGATTCACTCCATATTTCTTCATAACTCTCGTGAATTGATCATTACAAAAGTGCGTACCACGATCACTTATGATGGCCCGAGGTACACCAAATCTAGCAAACAATTGTTTCAAGAACTTTACAACCACTCTAGCATCATTAGTAGGTAAGGCTTTAGCCTCCACCCACTTGGACACATAATCCACCGCCACAAGTATATACTTGTTTCCCTTAGAGGATGGAAAAGGTCCCATGAAATCTATTCCCCATACATCAAATATCTCACACTCTTGGATAAAATTTTATGGCATCTCATCACGTTGTGTAATTTTTCCTTGTCTTTGACAAACATCACAAAATTTCACCATCTCTTGGGCATCCTTGTAAATGGAAGGCCAATAGTAACCCGAATCAAATACTTTCTTGGCGGTGTAGTTAGGCCCAAAATGTCCACCCGTAGGTCCTTTATGACATGCCTCTAAGATTTTAAATGCCTCGGGCCCATCTACACACCGTCTAATGATTTGGTCCGCACATTGCCTAAAAAGATATGGATCATCCCAAAAGTAATACTTAACTTCCTTAAGAAACTTTTTCTTTTGTTGATAAGTAAGACCCTCAATAAGCACATTGCCCACAAGATAGTTTGCTATATCCGCAAACCAAGGTGTGGCATCCTCTTGGGAAGAGATAGACATGAGCTCCTCTAATGGAAAGGATTCATTGATTTCTTGATGTGGAAAATATCCTTGAAAAGGATGCTCAAGTCTACTCAAATGATCCACCGCTAAATTCTCGGCCCCTTTCTTATCACGAATCTCTATCTTAAACTCTTGAAGCAACAAAACCCATCTCAAAAGCCTAGGCTTAGCATCTTGTTTTGTCATAAGATACTTGAGAGCGGAGTGATCCGTATACACTATGGTCTTAGAAAGCACAAGGTAAGGTCTAAACTTCTCAAAAGCATATACTATAGCAAGCAACTCTTTTTCCGTGGTAGTGTAATGAAGTTGTGCACCGGTCATGGTTTTACTCGCATAGTGTATAGGTTGAAAATGCTTATTAACTCTTTGTCCTAAAACGGCCCCCACCGCATAATCACTAGCGTCACACATAAGCTCAAAAGGTAATTCCCAATTTGGAGAAACCAAAACGGGAGCCTTTGTCAATTTTTCCTTAAGTGTCTCAAAAGAGTCTAAACAAGCTTGGTCAAAAATGAAAGGAGCCTCTTTCTCCAAGAGATGAGTCATCGGTCTAGCTATCTTAGAAAAATCTTGTATAAAGCGCCTATAAAATCCCGCATGACCTAAGAAACTCCTCACACCTTTAACCGAGGTGGGTGGGGGAAGCTTAGCAATCACATCAATTTTGGCTCGATCAACTTCTAATCCCTTATTGGATATCTTGTGTCCTAAAACAATCCCCTCTTTCACCATAAAGTGACATTTCTCCCAATTAAGCACCAAACGTGTTTCCTCACAACGCTTAAGCATTCTCTCAAGATTGGTGAGACAAGAGCTAAAGGAGTTCCCAAATACGGAAAAGTCATCCATAAAAACCTCCATGGTTTGCTCTATCATGTCATGGAAAATCGCCATCATGCACCTTTGAAACGTCCCCGGTGCATTACATAAGCCAAAAGGCATCCTCTTGTAAGCAAATGTACCGTAGGGACAAGTGAATGTGGTCTTTTCTTGATCCTTAGGGTCAATGGGTATTTGAAAATAACCCGAAAAGCCATCAAGAAAACAATAGTACTCATTTCCCGCTAAGCGTTCAAGCATTTGATCCATAAAGGGAAGCGGGAAATGGTCTTTCCTAGTTGCCTCATTGAGTTTTCGATAATCAATGCAAACTCTCCAACCGGTTACAAGTCTCGTGGGAATAAGCTCATTGTTCTCATTAGGCACCACGGTGATTCCACCCTTTTTTGGGACACAATGAACCGGGCTAACCCATGGAGAGTCGGAAATGGGGTAAATCATACCCGCATCTAAGAGTTTAATCACTTCCTTCTTAATAACCTCATGAATTTTTGGGTTAACTCTCCTTTGGTTTTGAATGGCGGGTTTATAATCATCCTCCATAAGGATTTTGTGAGTACAAAAATGTGGATCAATTCCCCTTATGTCGGATATTTTCCATGCTAAAGCTTTCTTATGTTTCTTAAGGACTTCAATAAGTTGCTCCTTCTCATCCTCTTTCAATTCCTTAGCAATAATCACCGGTAATTGGTCTTTTCCTTCTAAGAAAGCATATTCTAAGTGGGATGGAAGTTCCTTAAGTTCAATGGGAGGTGGACTCTCTATGGAAGGTTTTACTATGGAAGGTTCCTCAATGGTAATCTCTTGTGGAATAGGAGAAGGAATGGGGTCCTCATTGAGCAACTTTTGGATTGTAAGAATATCTTCTTCCCAATTAATGGGAGAATCATCATCACCAAGAAAGTTGGACTCAAATTCCTCCAAGAGGAAATCACTCTCTCCAAAAGGTGTTAAGGAGGGAGCAATTGAGGCCACGGTTTCAACATGTGGAATCTCATCACTAGCATTCTTACAAGCATCATGAAAGTGTTCATTACACACTTCATCTAGTACATCCACAATGTTAATAGTCTCACAAGGTCTAGACTCCTTAACTTCTTGCCTATCACAAACTTTCCCTAACTTAAACACCACTTTCTCATCCTCTACTCTCATAATTAATTCTCCTTCCGCCACATCTATCAAGGTACGACCCGTTCTCAAAAACGGTCTACCAACAATCAAAGGCACTCTAGGATCCATGTCATAATCGACCACTACAAAGTCGGCCGGAAAGGTAAACTTATCCACACCTACAAACACATCTTCCGCTATACCTACGGGGTGAGCTATGGTTCGGTTGGCTAGTTCAAGAGTCATCCTAGTGGGAGTGAGCTCGGGAAGAGATAGTTGTTTCCAAACCGATAAAGGCATGAGATTTATGCTCGCCCCTAAATCCGCCAAAGCCATGCAATTTTCAACACCGGGAAAATTACAAGGTATCAAGAAGCGCCCCGGATCTCCAAGTTTTGTTGGTAAGGTTTTAAGTAACACCGCGGAACAATTTTCATTAAGTGATGTGTTGGGCAAATCAACCAATTTTTCTTTGTTTGAGAGCAAATCCTTGAACATCTTAGCAAACTTTGGCATATAAGCAAGAGCTTCCGCAAAGGATATGTTGATATTGAGTTGCTTGAACATCCTTAAGAAATTGGAGACTTGTATGTCATCTTTGTTCTTTAACTTGTCCTTTTTCAACCTTGAAGGGTATGGAAGAGTGGGTTTTGTTGTAGGTGGAATAGGTGTTGTGGTGGAAGATTTGTCTTTGTTAGCCTCTTCATTGGGAAGTGTGGAAGGTAAAGGAGAAGTATGAGGTGGTTGAGAAGGTGTGTTTGAGTGAATAGGAGCACTTTGAGGAGGTGAAGTAGAAGTAGAAGGCTTATCACAAGTAGGAGCACAAGTAGGTTGAACAATAGTAGGTTTAGGAGGTGAAGGATCCTTTGTTGTTGTACCACTCCTTGTAATAGCATTAACATTGGCCCTAGGGTTTGTTTGTGTGTTGGAAGGTAAAGCCCCTTGTGGTCTTTGATTCAATACCACTAAACCCTTATTGAATTGTTCCTCCATTGTACGTTTCACTTGGTCATTCATTCTCTTCTCAATTTCACGCATTTTCTTGTCAACATACTCTTGAGTCTCTTGCATCCCATATCCTTGAGTTTGATTTTGAGGGTAAGCTTGATTTGGTATTGGAGCATATGCTTGATTGGGAATAAATGGAAGTGGTTGATTAAATCCTTGTTGTGGTGGATAAAAGGTATTAGCTTGAGGTTGAAATTGATTGGGTGCCTTGTAATTATTTCCTTGGTATAATTGTCTTTGCCCTTGATTCCTTGCTAAAATTTGAGGAGGATTTTGTGGAATTTGGGTGGGTGGGAAGCCGGGTGGGAAGCCGGGTGGAGTAAGGTAATTTTGGGATTTGTAAGAAAGGTTATTTGGATTGATGTTAGGCTTGAAGTGTTCACGGTGTTCCTCTTGATAAGCATAGCATTCCCCTTGATACCCTTGCACCTTGTCACATTGTTCATAAGAGTGGGGGCCTCCACAAGTAACACAAGAAATGGTGATGGCATTCACATTGTTTGAGGAATTGTTCAATGACAAGTTCTTAAAAGTTTGAAGCATTTCTTGTTGTGCTTGCAAATGCCTCTCACTTTCTCTATCCATCCTTTGAAAAATGGCTTCTTGAAACTTGAGGAGTTGGTTGTCACAAGGGATTTGAGAAGTGTTTTGGATAACATGAACTCTTTCTTCAAATGGATCGTTTGTTTGAACCATTGCCTTAGTCTCAATAATGTTCAATGCCTCATGGTATGTTTTAAAAAGAATACTCCCTCCCGCGGAAGCATTTAGTGAATCTTGGTGGTGAGGTTTAAGGCCATTATAGAAGGTATTGATTTGGCTTAGATCATCCATTCCATGGTTAGGGCATCGCCTCAACAACTCACTATACTCTTCCCAAGCATCACCAAAGGATTGACTAGGTTTTTGTGTAAAGCCCATAATCAAATTCCTCAAAGCCATAGTCTTTTGTGGAGGAAAGAATTTGTTCAAAAACTTAGTGGTAAAATCATCCCATGTGGTGATACTATCGGGTGGTTGGGTGTCTAACCAATGCTTAGCACTCCCATCTAAGGAAAATGACACTAACATCAATCTAATGACCTCATGTGGAACCCCATTATGCTTAATGGTATTGCAAAGTGAAAGGAATCTCTTAAGGTGAGCATGGGGATCCTCATTTTGTTTTCCAAAGAAAGGCGATGAAGAAACCATATTGATCATAGATGTATGTAGCTCAAATGTGTTAGCGGGAAAGTCGGGAATCTTAATGGCACTAACATATCCATGAATGTTGGATTGCATACGTTCATACAAAGTACGATTATCAATAGCCATGGCTTCTTGTGGTGGTGACAAAGCACGATTCTCGTGATCGGCTTGATGGACGGTGGTGGTCTTACTCTTTCTCTTTTTCTTCCTTTTCGGAGGAAGAGGTTGTACACCAATCGGTATTTGTGCACGCCCGCGAGTGAGCATGCAACTCAATACGAGGAATGAGAGAGAAGCTCTCGTGTGACTTTGAAGAGAAATGGATTATCCTCTTCGAGTTTCAATATTAAATATCCACAAGAAAGTAACAATATATGTATTTACTACTTTGGGTGCAAGACCCTCAATGAAGCCTTCCTTTTTAGAATACTCCCAAGTGAACGGGGGGTTAGGTGGCGCGAAGCACTTAAGTACCTATTGACCCTTAGATGGCATTTTATAGCACATCGCCTTTCTATTCACTTAAATGTTCGTATTCTTCGAATTGTTGCTTATTGAGAGTATTTATCTATTCTTGCTTTATTTTGTTTGATCGATACGCGTGTCAAGGACCGGAACGCCCCTCAACACGGTGTATTGCCTCGGCAATACTTATGGAAGATATGTAGATTGATTGTTCTTATACGTATACGTATCTACTTATAATAATATATGGAAAATATTTTTGTATTTATGAGTTTTTTAAAGGAAAATACTATATGTACATAAAAATCGAGAGAATCCAATAATATATATTTTTGGGTGCAATCTCTTAGGAAAAAGATTGCTTTTTGAATTTTTTAATTTTTTTTTTTTTTTTTGGTCAATTCTTTAGGAAAAGAATTGTTTTGTTAATTTTTTAGTTTTTATATATTTTTATATTTTTGATTTTTTATTTGTTTTTGATTTATGATACGTAAAAATAACGTTCACCAAATGAACGGATCCCAAAAGCCAATGAAAACCGTCAATCGATAGTCTCTCGTGTAGTCAAAGAACCGGCAGCGGCGCCATTTGAAATGTAGTATAATGCAAGTTCGTTTTCTCAGTTCTTAACCAATAGAAAGTCCAATCAATATCAGATTTATTATTGTTCTTGGTTGTTCAAGCTTGCTTGGTAATCTATTGCTAATTCAAACAACACTATTTAAAAATGAAAAATATTAACCTACTTATACGTAAAACAAGTTGCAAATTCCAAGTTTTTATTCAAACAAAATTAAAATTGCAAAATATAAAACTAAGAGGACTGAAAATGTAAATTCTAGGAAAATTAAATGCTTGAAATGTAAATTCTAAAAAATTATAAGGACTAAAAATGCAAAGCAGTTAACTACAAGGACCAATTATGTAAAACTAGTAACAAACTAACCAAAAATGTAACTAATCAACAAACTTCTAACTGAAAACTAACAACTTTCAAATGTAAAGGACTAAATTTTGCAAATACCACAAAATTAGGAAGTTTAGCTAGGTTTTGAAACTGATTAAACTTCTAGGGACCTAAGTGCAATTTTTAAAAACTTTTAAACAAAAACGGGACACAATGAAGATTAAGCTCGTTTGAGCTTAATACTCAACCAAATCAGCTGAAACAACTTGCAAAACTCTTAAAATCCAATTAAGACTACGTGTGTTCAAGGAGATAAGCTAAAAGTCAAAAATAAGCAAATGAGTGCTTATTGATAAGCACAAAATAAGCTACAGCTTATTCCAATCAGTCACAACTTGATCTTTGTGATGAAACTGATTAAGCACTTGATTTAAAGAAGGGGAAATCAAACTAGAACGTTTTTCATCCAGAAATGAATGAGAAATCTGAAATAAGCTCTTTTGAGCTTATGTTGACCAAGTTTGACCAACTTTTTGCAAAAAGCTCAAAACTTCAAAATTCAATATTCAATACTTTCTAACTAGAATTGTGAAAGAAAATAACAACTTTTGTGAAGTAGAATTGGAGATCTATGAAAACAGTAAGCACTTTGTCTCAGAGAATGACAAATGCTCAGACCTTGACCAAAAAGCTCTTTTCTAGCTTATTTCTTAATACTGTAGAATTTCCTCTTAGAATCTAAAAGTCTATGATATAAGCTATAACTAGAAACAAATTTGGGAGAATTTCATCAAGGAATGAAGGAGAACTAGGCAAATGAAAAAGGCAAGTTTTAAAGAACAAAGCTGAATGATATCTAACCCAAACTATTTTTTAAGCCAATTGCCTGTTTGACTATTATTTGACTTGTAAAAAGTGTAAATCAACTTGTTAACACCTAATGACTGGAAACTAACTCTAAAACAACAAATCTCAACACTTGAAAACTGATTTTAAGCTACTCCCAAACACACCTTAATCTATTATGAACAAAATTTTAACAAAGACTTTTAAAGCACTGGATTGAACTGAAACAAAGGCTATAGCAGACTAGTTTTAATGGACTAAATGAAATGTATAAAAGCTGTAAACAAACAATATCCAAAGCTAGAACTCAATTAAGCTGTTAAGCTAAAAAGTGACTGAAATAAGGCAGAAACTACAAATGAATCTCAAATCAGTTAACAAGTTGCAATATTAAGCTACAATCTTACTAGAATCAATCAATCAACAGCAACTAACAAATATATCATATAGCCATCAAGATTAACTAGGAAATTGAGCATGCAAAAACTTGTTAAGTGGAACAAAAATAAGGACTATAGAACCTAATGTAGAAATCCTTTGGGAAGAAGAGGAGCGCTGAGCTCTCTTGCCCTAGTGATAACCACCACCTATCACTAGTGTTCAACAAGAATCAATCAACAATTCAGCTACAAATCATCAATCTGCTTGTAATCTTCAAATGAACAATGGAAAGAACAAATCTTGATCAAACAGCTATCAATCTCCACAAATGTCAGTTATGATCTATAGTTGATCATAACAAACATCAAACAGCAACAACTCTATCCAATTGAAGCAAAATCAAACTGGAATTTTGAAGAACAGGATTTGGCGGGAAAAGGTAATTTGAATTTTATTGAATGAATTCAGTTATAAAGGTTGTTACAAGCTACTAACTAACTAACTGACTCAAGAGTTTGTCAGACTCTTGAGTAGTTAGGGTAAAAGTGAGAGAAAAAGGAAAGGAAAATTGAACTATGTGTTTTACAATTTTAAGCTACACTAAAAAATGAAGACTAGTCTAGGTATTTATAGGCAAGAATTGAGAGTTTGTTGGAGTTGGTGACGTGTCAGAACCAGTAATAACTTGCCACGTGGAAAAATTCTGCATTTGGCACTTGAAGGTGATGAACAGATTTGGGTGTTTTTGATTTACTGGATGATTTGTTAATTGGATTGCACCATTGAATTCCTCTCTTCAAAACGAGCAAGTTTGGTGTTTTGATCTTTTCATGAAACGGCCTCAATCTCAATCCCGATTCTGGAAATTTTCTTTGTGAAGAAGATGACACGTGTCATCTTTTTATTGGTTGAGGAAGAGAGTTGTGGATTGAACTGTTGAGATTTGGTGTATTAAATGAAAGGCGGCAGTAGTGGGTGACGTGGTGATCCATGTATATTATTTTCTTGCTTCTGATTGGTTTAGAGCTAAAGCACTTGGATCATGTCTTGTATATTTTCCAAACTTGGCAAAACAAGCCCCTTGACTTGGCAGATTCTTGTTTCAAGCTAGGATCTTCATTTCTTTGACATTTTTGGTCCTTTAACTTCCATAATTTGTATAGAATGGTCCTTTGACTGAGTTGACTTGATAGTTGACCAGGTTTGACTTGAATCTTGACTTTTCATAATTTGCACTTTAAGTCCTTCAACTTTCATAAATTGTCAAGATAGGTCCTTGAACTTCAAAGTCTTGTCACTTTTGATCCTCTTTTGTCTTTTTCATCCATTTGAGCTTGATTTTTCTTTGTTTGCTTGAAATTGTATTCTTTTACCTACATAAGATCACACAAACACAAACATACCACATAACACTGTTTTTGCCAAATAATTGGGTATTTTGCTTCATGTTTTAGGGTTATTTGTTGATAAAAGGATATGAGTTTAAGCTCATATCAATCCACCCTTGTGACATCTCCGTGGATATATTCCGCATATTTTGACCCTACCCGGGGTGTCACAGACTACATCAGTGGAAGTCTGATATTTACCCTTAAACGTGATACCGGGGTCAAAGATCCCGTCCTCGGTGGAGAAACGAATGGGAACAAGTGGGGCTTCCCCAATACTAACTCCATAAATACACTCGTCAAAAGGGGTAGACGATGTAAAATTAGTCTCACCAAAGGGTGGTGTAAAAATTTCCAAATCAATTGACGACAAAATCGAGTTAGAGACATATTTTAAAAAGGACACAACATTTTTCTCTTTTTCATCTTTAAGTTTCTCATTTTGAAAACCCGATTTCCCATTTTTAAAGTAAAAAACATTAGACGCCTCTAAAACATATTTTGGCACACTAAAACGCTTAGGCGTCTCTAACTCAATAGGCACACTACTCGATTTAGGCGTCTCGAAAATAATGCTAGGCACACTAGAAAATTGAACATTTAAGTCTTGGGTGGTGGGGCAAACATAATGGTCATCACACGAAGGAATGTCGACGCTCACGATCTCTTCATCATAAATAGGCTTGTCGAACCACGGTCTTCCAAAGCCGTCATCATAGTTTTTGTAGACATCGGTTGACGAAGCAAAATTCCCCGGTTTTCCTAAAGATACAAATCGAAGAAGAAACGGTGTCGGTAATCTCCTCCAAAATAGGCTCATCACAAGACGGATCGTCAAAAGTCATGGAAATACAAAAAAATTAACGCGTCCCTCCGGATTTAAAATTTGATCATCTTTGAAAAACGACGGATCCACAATTTTCCTTAAAATTTTATCGTACCCTTTCATGTCAAAAAATTTTGAAAAAGTTTTGTCATTATAATTAATAACTTCTAAGTCGTTTTTAGGCTTTCCCAAAAGGGCATCCGCGATTAATGGGGTTATGTGAACTATTTTCTTCTTAGGAATATATTCCTTGTTTGATTTTAACACGATTATCTTGTCCCCAAATTTCAAAGTGATCCCCATAGCGCTCCAAGAGTTAAACGATAGAGGGTAAAGAAAAAGAATAAATTGATAAGAAGACAACGAAGATTATTTTTAATTTTTGATTTTTTAAAAAAAAATTTAGATTTTTGGTGTATTACGTAGAAATTAATCTACAAAAATTATCCACTAATAAAAGGTCTCGGTTAATGAATCCAAGATGAATGAAGGCAATTACGACAAGTAAAAACCTTCGTCGACTTTGAAACGTTGGCGGAACGCCAAAACGTTTCGAGGGTTCGATAACGTAAACTCACAAAAATAGATATATTAATACTTGAATGGCAAACTGTACGATATTGTAAATCTATGCTTATTTGGAGAGAGAGAGAGATGGTAGATTTCACACAAACTTGAGAGAGAATGAAAGATTACACCTTTTACTATGTGTAAAGTATGAGAAAACCACACCCTCTCCAACTAAGGAGAGGGTTTATATACCCAAGCCTTGTGATGGACTTGGGCTTACACAATGGGTCGCTGGCCTCACACAAGTTGTGTGCTTGGCTTTGCCTTGTTTGAATAATATTAATAGAGCTAAACTACGAGCTACGACTTAGACTATTGTTAGAGTGACCGATCCTTTCAAATACGTAAAGCGTATTTCCAACAATCTCCCCCTAAGGGAGGTCACTCCAAACAAGGGCGTTACCCAAGTTACAATAATAAAATAAACCTAGCATTATATGCTTGTATTGAGCTCGTAGTCTTCGTATTTCTTTTCCGTTTCTTTTCTGGTGAACATGTTGATGTGATCTTTGATATCAATCTTGAGCAGACTTCACATCCCACATACTTATACCTTTGTAATTCTTGAAAGCTTTAGAGTTTGATACAGCGGAAGACTTGACTTTTAGGCTTTCTTGAATTAGATGAAGTATTAAGTGCATAAAGTATAAGCATGAGGGGACGACTTCTTCTCGGATTCCGCAATGCCACTGTCTTCAAATGTAGTAACATAAGTAGACACGAACTAAATGGCTTTGAACATATTATTCTAATTCGGTAGAATTTTACCTCCGGTCGGTGAAGACCGTTGGACGATATTAAATATCGTACTTGTGGCAGGTAGATTTAATTAAAAAATTTCTTGACAAGATTTCGCGGGTAAACACGTTCTCTTTACTCGACCGTCCAAAGCTGACTGCGAACGTAAGGAGTGAATCATTTGGATAAAATTATCCGCATGATTGAAGTCGTTAATTCCGATTCCTGGAACAAGTTTGATTCATTAAAGAATCGCACCATCGTTGCTTTCCAGTTGTCACGAGCTCAATTCATATTGAATCTTGCAAGTTACCTACCAAGTGTTGTTTAAGGTTAACACTAAAAGGATTTCCAATCATCACTGTAAACACTTAAGAGTGTCACTCTGAGTGTTCTGGCAAGATCACTAAGATATTGCGTAGAGGCCTGGAACGTGTTTAAATTCAATTAAGGATTAAACAATTGTTGCTTTCCAGTTATCACAAGTTTGATTCATAAAGAATCTCACAAGTCACCTACCATGAGCTTTTTAATGTTCGCTCAAGAAGGATTTCCATCCTCATCGTAAATACTTGCGTATAACTCGGATGTTCAGGAAAGATCATGAAGATTTTGCGTAGTACTCTTAATATATATCTTACTTTTCCCAGTGTATTAAGAAGCAAGGAAATATGGAAGTGTGTCCTAATGAGATATTTGATGATCTCAAATGGCTCTAGACTCAATTGTGCATTTTGGATTTTAGTGATCGGATGCTGGAGAGGAGTGCCACCATTTCAATACCAATTTATTCAGAGTGAATAAATCAATAGATAATGCGTTGTCTCCGTATGATTAAAACAAATATCTTTTGAGAGATATCTGAGTTAGCTGGGATGGGTTGTTGATGAGACTGCTTTTATACATGGTCTCATCGTTCTTTTTGGACTTAAAATGCATTAAATATCATCAAAATACCCAAATATATGCTTGTGTTTGTTGCTTGTGTATTTTAGGTACGGATATTGAGAAAATGACAAAAGATCACAAGAATCATGCAAAAACGAACACGGGAAACGAAGCCGTACGATGAACCAAGCCCTAATGAAGAATTTTCCAAAGAAAACCCTTGAAGATTTAAAGAATATTGAAGATTGGTCCTCCAAGTTTGAAGAATTGACACTTTATACCCTTGTATCTTCATAATTACAAGTTTGGTCCCTAAAGTTTGTCAAAATTACAAAAAGGACCCTTAACTTTGAAGAATTGGCAAATTTAGTCCCTCAACAAATCTAAATTGTCAATAATGGTCCTCCAAGAAGTCAACCAACAAGTCAAAGCCTTGAAGTTTGAAAACATGTCAAAATCAGTCCTTGGAATATGAAGAAATTACATGTTTAGTCCTCGTTTCAAGATTATAAAAAGATTGTGCCAAAAATGACAAATCAGCAAAGTTATTTACAAAGGGAGTCTTGTTTTAAGCTGATTGAATCAAAGAGACAAGAAAGAAGGAGTTCAGGGGGTGTTTCTGCCAGACAACTAAACATATTCCACCACTCCCCTTTTGACACGTCACCCCCACCAGTCCATTTCATCAAAATGAACCAGTCCATAACTATTTAACCTATCACAAAACCTTTTGAACCCACTCTCTTTAATTAAACTTATTTAATTACTAAAAGTGGGGGAAACACGAATTTGAAACTAATTCCCCTTAAACACAATCAAAACCTAACCTGGTACTCCATAAACCCTAGAACCAACCCAGTCCTAATCACCCTCTTCCCTCACTCAAAACCTAATTAACCTTGGGTAAAATGATAATTACCCAGTCCCCAACACTTCCCCACACCCAGAAAACGACTACACCTTTCCCTGTCCCCTCACAAGGTTCCCCTGACCCCACTCTTGTGCAAGAAAACAAAGGAAACAGTCATCCAACGGCTCCAACACATTTCCTTGCTCACAAAGGACCAAATATACGACCAAGATCATTCAAACACAGCTGGCTATCAAGGACAATCACATGTGAGCAGATTTGACTCAAGACCAATTTTAAATTCAAGGACATATTAGGTCTTTCATGTATTAGGGCTTTGAAATTCTAGAATTTTCCTTTAAGTTGTATAAATAGGGTCGTTTGTGACACCTATAGCTTGGTTCCAGTTTTATGTAAAATTTTTATTTTATGAATTAATGAAAAAAGTTTTTATCCTGCATATGACTGAGATCCATTTTACTTTCCAGTATTCCATGTTTTAAATTTGTTTTTCCTGAATTCATTTTAAAATCTTCAAGTTTGTTTTTAAGAATTTCACTTGCTTTCAAAAAAATTTCAGAAACTTATTTTTTAGCTTACTGCTATAAGCCATTCAATAAGCTTATTAAACCAAGCTTATTGAATCTCTTATAAGCTTGTTCTTTCTCTCTTTGTTGTTTGTGGTGTGCAGGAAACAAGGATCAGTCAAGGGTTATTCTCACCATTTTCTTGGCATTTGTGCTCAAGCTAATCCAACTCCCACAAGGCTCAGCACAAGCCCGAGCTTGTAGGAGGTGGCTTATCAGCCACTGTTGGGCTTGGAAGTAAGCCCAACAAGGTAGTCCTTGTCTTCTCTTTTTAATTTTCATTTTTCTGAAATTTTTATGCTTTGTGTGATTTTTTATGTTAAGTTGTTAAGAGTTTGTTTAAGTGCTTGTATTTGCTTCATTTAGATGTTATATGCATGATTTAAGTTCTTTATCCCAGTTTAGTTTGGGTTTAAATAGATTGGTTTGAAAAAAAGTTGATTTCTGAATATAAGGGGGTGTTTGGGTTTAGGGTTTTGGCAGCTTTAAGTTATAATTAAACTGTTAAAAGCTACTCTCACATACCACTTAGGTAACAATAGGTTAAGGTCAGCATTATTTTTTAAGTTTAATTGAGTTTTGTAGAAGTTGCTTGTAAAAAAATTGGTAATATTAGCTAAAATCAGAAAGTTGCTTCAATATGCCTTGTCTTAGCTTAATTTTGTCCATCAATCTTGTTAGTTGTTAGGGCTTGGTATAATATAGGGTTGCTGATAGCTTATAATTGATTTGGGTAACTTGTGTGCTAGATCTTGGCTTTTAAAATTCGTCATAGAACCAATTGCACCAGCAAACTACCCCAGCCTCCATCTTAGCATACAGTAACTGCAAATTGCCCGTTTTTGTGTGATATTTTCTTTGTGCTTGTGTTTTTTTCTGTTTATATTGACTCCCCACACTTCCATGAGTGTGGGGGTGCCTTTGTTGCCATTCAAACCCAAGTATCAAAGCTTTCCTAAGCTCTTAAATCACCAGATCCGTTTTTTCATTGTCAGTGGGAACTCCTTTCCCACTGATAGCTTTGCTGTTCCCACTGCTTAGCTAAAGGACAAAAGTCCAGCAAAGGTCACTATCAGTTTTCTTCCTTTTTTGTCTTTAGTGCTAAAAAAGTGGAATTAGGACTTGAATCCAACTTTGTTATTTTTCTAATTTTAATTTGGATTTTTCTCTTTAATTAAAATTTTTATTACTGTTCATTTAGTAATTTTTAGATTAATTAGCTATTTTTAATTAACTTTAAAGTTTCTGTTTTTGTCTTTTAGTGCCAAAAAGTAATATTTTTCAGTTTAATCAATTTTCCTAGACTTAGAATAATATTTTAAGGTTTTTGGTATAAAAATATTTTACTGTTCATCTTTTTATTAATTTTTAGAATTAATTTAATTTAATTAGGGTTTTAATTAAACTAGTTTTGTCATTTAGTGGAAAATTTAATATTTTTCAATATTTTTCATTTTTCTACTGTTCATTAGAGTAATTTAGGATTTTTAAAATTGGTAGATTATTTTTAGCATTATTTTATTATTTTTTATAATTATTTTGGTTTAAAAATAGTTTTTAGTAATTTAAAAATAGAAAAATAGTATTTAAAAATTGTAAAAAATACTTTTTAGTTTTTAGATAATATAAGTAAGTTATTTGTTCAATAAAATCATATTTTGGACATTTTGATTAATTATATTTAATTTTAGGGCTTTAATTAGCATTTAAAATTGAATATTTAATTAATAAAAGGTTTTAAAATATTTTTATTGGATTTTATTCCTTATTTATATTATTTTAGACTTGTTTTAGCTTATAATTAATTTTTAGGATAAAATTTTAATTTTGGGCATTATTTACGACTTTACGTGTTCGTCTTTTTCGTCGTAGTTTAATTCGTAATCGTAACCGTCTCTTCTTTCCTTTCTAATTTCTTTTCTTCTTGTTCATAATCACAAACATCATATATCAACTCTCAACACAACGCACTTGCCTCCTTGGGAAACGAACTTGCTTGGTTATTAGTGCTCGGTTTTCCTAAACCGACACTTAATACTACCACTATTTGTACTTCCTTTTCCTAAAGGTCGTATTTTACTACATCATTTTGGCGCCGCTGCCGGGGAGGCGTGTTGTGTTTTGATTGAACCATTGTTGTTTTTATATATAGCCATAAAAGTAATTGTATTAATAGCACTCTATTAATACGTATTATCGTTTTTTTTGGTTTTTGTGTGAATATTATTACTATATTGTATACGTAGAACAATAAATTCACAAGTACTCCAAATACGTGAGCAATCACAACCTTGATTCGGTATTTCATCACTCGATCATTGTATTCGAATCTCAAACCAAAGAAAAAAGGCAAAAATAGATAAATACTTTCGTGAAGCTTGATTTTGATAATACAAACTATAAGGTGGGTATAAGGCGGTTGTATTTCACGACCTAAAGGAAAAAGGCTCTTAAGTGCTTCGCGCCGCCTCGTTTCCTCCGCTTGCTTGTGCGTATTTGATTTTGAGAGTGAATCGAGGGTTTTGCCGCCCAAAGTATTACTAAGTATTATATATATTTTCTTGGTTTCATTTGATTAAACCCTCTTGAACGATTTGGTGTTCCACTATCGTTCTAAAGTCATCGAAGGCGTTCACTTCACGTGATCGTTTTCATTCCTTGAGGCTTCTTTAATCGAGAGATTTGATTAAGGAGGAGATTTGTAGATTTGTGTCTACTAATACATTCCAAAAATCCAAAAAAGTAAAAACAATCAAAAACCACAAAAAAATTGAAAAAGTAAAAACACCAAAAAGAATCTTCTTTGCTCGCCTTCTCGTTGTACGTAACATTTATGCAAACTCGCTCTAAAGCAAGATGTGCTCGTAAACGAAGAAACAAATCACTCACTCCTACTAGTGAGGACTCTCCTATTGACGAACCCATTGTAGTGAAAGAAGCACCCATGGCTAATCGAACTATGATGGAGTTGCTTCAAGCACCCACCGAGGGTTATGGAGAAGCGATTGTGATTCCCGCTATCCTTGCGGAGAATTTTGAGGTTAAGACGGGTTTGTTGTGATTGATTCAAAACAACAAGTTTCGAGGGGACGAAAAGGACAACCCTCATAACCACATTCGCCAATTTAATCGTCTCACCGCCACTTGCAAGTTTAAGGATGTTTCAAACGACTCGATTAAGATGATGCTTTTTCCGTATTCCTTAGCGGGGCCCGCAAAAGTTTGGTTAGAGAAAGAGCCACCCAATTCTATATTGACGTGGAAGGATCTCGTTTCAAAATTCGTGAACCAATTTTTTCCGCCCTCTAAGACTACGCACTTGAAAAACGAGATTTCAAAGTTTTCACAAGAGTATAATTAGAGTTTTTCAATGGCTTGGAATAGGTTTAAGGAAATGTTGCACGAATGTCCTCATCATGGTTTTTCCGACTTGCATCAAATAGACACGTTTTACAATGGCTTGAACGATCATGAGCGTGATTATCTTAATGCCGCCGCGGGTGGTAATTTTTTGTGTAAGACGGTCGAGGAAGCATTGTTAATCATTGAGAATAGGTCTAAGGTGTATAGTCCTCGTAGCACGTCGAGTGTTCGTAAGGCTTCGTCTTCATCTTCACCTAGTTTGTCACACACCGTTGATGCTTGCCAAGTCGAGGCTAATTTGGAAAATAAAATTTTTGATATAGTGAAAGGCTTGTTAGTTGAGTTTAAAGTTGGTGAACAACCCGCTCCCGCTACGATTAAAGCGGTTGAGGTTTCTTGTATGTATTGTGGTGGAGCTCACGATTATTCCGAGTGCATTACCAACGGTGGTAACACTTCGAGTGCCTTCGCGGCCGCGGGAACTTATAACCAAAACGGTCAAGTTCCTCGCACTAATCAATTGACTCCACCGGGTTTTTCACCAAATCAAAATGCTAACAATTATCAAAACAATCAAGTTGGTTACCAAAGCAATCAAAGGAACAATTTTAAGGGTAATAACAACTATGGGAATCAAGGGAGTAGTAGTAGCCAATTGCAAAATCAAAATCAAAACCGTAATTTTCAAAACACGAGTCAAGGTCTTCAAAATGCTCACACTAAAGAACTTCCAATGGACTTTTTGAATTACGCTACTTCAAATGATAAGATTTTGGAAAACATTCAAGAGCAATTGGCTAGTCAAGCTAGGGACACGGCTAAGAACGCAAAGGAGTTAGCTAATTTTGTTAAGGAAAATCTAGCCATGAGAAATGAATTGAAAAATGATTTTGCTAACCAAATTCGAGGTCAAAACAACAAGATAGAACAAATTCATGCTAGGCTTGAACAAAGAATTGACCAAAAAGCCGCTAGTCAAGATGTGAAGTTTAATAGTTTTGATGTTAAGCTTAATGCCATTTTAGAAGCCGTCATGGGGAACAAAGCCTCTACTCCGGGTAGTTTGCCTAGTAACACCGTTTCAAACCCGAAGGGAGAGATGAAAGTGATTACCACACGAAGTGGTAAGACACTTAAAGAACCGACTCCTCAACCAATTACTCCAACGGTGGAGGAAATTGAGGAAGAACCCGAGGTGGTGGTCGAAAAGGAGCATATTTCAATCCCACAAAGTACCGCTCATGCCACACCTACGGTTGACCCATCACCCATTTTGGAACCCGAGATTCCAAAGGCTATGCCTATGCCCCAACCCACACCACCCTTGCCTTACCCCTCGAGACTTAGGAAGGAGAAACGACAAGAGCGCGACAACTACCAATTTGAGCTTTTTATGAAAATGTTTCGTGATTTGCACTTTAATGTGAGTTTCGCCGATGCTTTGGTCATGATGCCTCGATTTGCCGCTAACTTTAAGAGTATGTTGAACAACAAGGAGAAATTACACCAAATGTCTAGTTGTTCGTCGGTTTATCTTAATCGCATACCTCAAAAAGTCGGTGATCCCGGTAAATTTTTGATCCCTTGTGCAATTCAAGATATGGAAGAATGCTATGCCTTGGCCGATCTTGGTGCTAGCATTAACTTGATGCCACTTGCAATCTTCAAGTCGCTCGATCTTCCTAATCTTACTCCTTCACGAATGTCTATTGAGTTGGCCGACCATTCCACGATTCTTGCATGTGGTTTGGCGGAAGACGTTTTTGTGAAAGTGGGGAAGTTCTACTATCCCGTAGACTTCATTGTTGTTGACATCCCCACGGATCCTCAAGTTCCTCTTATTTTAGGTCGTTCGTTTTTAGATACGTCTATGGCTTTGATTGATGTGCATGCTAGAAAGATCACCTTACGTTTCAACGACGAGGAACTTGTTATAAACGCAACTCAAAATTCTCAACTTTCTCATGTTTATTCCGTTGCTACCATAAACCTCGTTGATATGATCGACGTGGTTTGCGAGGAATTTTCACAGGAAGTTTTAGGGTTTGGTGATGAAGAAACTAGTGGCAATCCCACTATGTTAGATCCAATTCTTGATAATTCGACACCAACCTTCACTCCATTTGAAGGTGGTGGTTTTACGTTGGAAGAATTCGATGTTCCACGTACTTGTGACGAAGACCTCGACAACGATGAGGACTTCTCGATTATCAAGGATTTTCTCAACGATTTCCCATTTCCTCCACCCGAGGAGGTTATGAGTGTCGAGCCCAAATCTTCACTTGAGGAACCACCCATTCTCGAGTTGAAAGATTTACCTCCTCACCTCGAATATGTCTATTTGGAGGAGGACGACAAGTTGCCGGTTATTATTGCGAAAGATCTTTCGAATGACGAGAAAACCGCAGTTGTCGATGTTCTTAAGGATCACAAAGGGGCGATTGCGTGGAAGTTATCCGACATTAAGGGAATCGATCCCAAATTTTGTACCCACAAAATCTTAATGGAGGAGGATTTCAAGCCAACAATCCAAAGTCAAAGGAGGGTGAACCCCAAAATTCACGACGTCATCAAAAAGGAGGTCCTTAAACTCCTTGACGCGGGAATGATTTACCCTATTTCCGATAGCCCTTGGGTGAGTCCTATTCATTGTGTCCCTAAAAAGGGAGGGATGACCGTTGTGCCAAACGATGCCAACGAGTTGATTCCCACTAGACTCGTGACCGGATGGAGAGTGTGCATTGACTATCGTAAGTTGAATGAAGCCACTCGAAAAGACCATTTTCCCTTGCCCTTCATGGACCAAATGTTGGAGCGTCTTGCGGGAAACGATTTCTATTGCTTTTTAGATGGTTTTTCCGGTTACTTCCAAATTCCCATCGATCCTCGTGATCAAGAAAAAACTGCGTTTACGTGTCCATATGGAACGTTTGCTTATCGTAGAATGCCATTCGGACTTTGTAATGCACCGGGAACTTTTCAACGATGCATGATGGCTATTTTTCATGATATGATCGAGAAGACGATGGAAGTCTTCATGGATGACTTTTCCGTATTCGGTGATTCCTTCACTTCGTGTTTGTCGAACCTTGAGAGAATGTTAAAACGTTGTGAGGAAACCAACCTTGTGCTCAATTGGGAAAAGTGTCATTTTATGGTTAAAAGTGGAATCGTCTTAGGGCACAAGGTCTCGAAAGCGGGGATTGAGGTAGATCAAGCTAAGGTAGACGTCATCGCCAAATTACCTCATCCCAAAACCGTCAAGGGAGTTAGGAGTTTCCTAGGCCACGCGGGCTTTTATCGACGATTCATCAAGGACTTTTCAAAGATTTCTCGACCCATTACACATCTTCTTGAAAAAGAGGCACGTTTTATCTTTGACGAGGATTGTGTACGAGCCTTTGAGATCCTTAAGAGGAAACTTACCGAAGCTCCCATTCTTGTTGCTCCAAATTGGAACCTCCCCTTTGAGCTAATGTGTGATGCTAGTGATTACGCTATTGGGGCCGTTTTGGGGCAACGTCATGATAAGCACTTCTTGCCTATTCACTATGCTAGCAAGACGATGACCGAGGCTCAACTCAAATACACTACAACGGAAAAGGAATTCCTTTCCGTGGTGTATGCATTTGAGAAATTCCGACCTTATCTCGTCTTGACAAAATGCATAGTGTATACGGACCATTCGGCTATCAAGTATCTCATGGCAAAGCAAGATGCTAAGCCGAGATTACTTCGTTGGATTCTCCTCCTTCAAGAATTTGATCACAAAATCGTTGACAAAAAAGGAGCCGAGAATCTAGCAGCCGATCATCTCTCTCGTTTGGAAGATCCTCACCAAAGTGTTTACGAGCCCAAGGAAATCACCGAAACATTTCCGCTCGAGACACTTGGTGTAGTGAATTCCAAACTTGATTCTTCTACCCCATGGTTTGCGGATTTTGCAAATTACCATGCGGGTAACTTCATCATTAAGGGTATGACAACTCAAGAAAAACGAAAATTCTTTCGTGATGTCAAGTTCTATTTTTGGAACGACCCTTACTTGTTTCGAACTTGCGCGGATCAAATCATCCGACGTTGTATATTTGGCACCGAAGCTTCTAACATCCTTAGAGCTTGCCATGAGGGACCCACGGGTGGTCACCACGGTGCTAATCTCACGGCTAAAAAGGTGTTTGATGCCGGCTTCTTTTGGCCTACTATTTACCGAGGTGCACAAGATCTTGTGAAGTCGTGTGATTCATGCCAACGACAAGGAAAAGCCTCACAAAAAGATGAAATGCCACAAAATATCATTCAAGTATGTGAGATCTTTGACGTTTGGGGCATAGACTTTATGGGGCCGTTCCCATCATCTCGTGGTAATAAGTACATTCTCGTTGCGGTTGACTACCTTTCTAAGTGGGTGGAGGCGAAGGCCTTGCCCACCAATGATGCTCGTCTGGTAGTTAAGTTCTTGAAAAGTTTGTTTGCTAGGTTTGGAACCCCTCGTGCTATCATAAGCGATCGTGGAACCCATTTTTGTAATGACTAATTCGAAAGGGTTCTAAGGAAATATGGGGTTACACATCGTCTTTCTACAGCTTATCACCCACAAACGAGTGGGTAAGTCGAGGTTTCAAACCGAGCATTGAAGAGGATCTTGGAGAGATCCGTGGGGGAAAACCGACAATCTTGGTCGGATAAGTTAGACGATGCTTTATGGGCTTTTAGGACCGCTCATAAGACGCCCATTGGGTGCACTCCCTATAAGCTTGTGTATGGAAAGAATTGTCATTTGCCTATCGAGTTGGAACACAAGGCTTATTGGGCCCTAAAGCATTGTAATGATGATATGGAGACCGCGGGAAAACACCGGAAAATGCAATTAAATGAATTGGATGAATTAAGGGATATTGCTTATGAAAATTCATTGATTTATAAAGAGAAAACTAAAAAGTTGCATGATTCTAAAATTAAAAACCGGGTTTTTAACATTGGGGATCAAGTTCTACTTTTTAATTCAAGACTGAAAATATTTTCCCGTAAATTGAAATCCCGTTGGTCCGGTCCATTCACCGTGATTCAAGTATTTCCGTATGGGACCATCGAGCTAGCTCAAGATGATGGTCCTAACTTCAAGGTGAATGGACATAGGTTGAAGCACTACTTTGGCGGGGAAGTTCCATCCTTGAACTACCTCGACCAAATCACTTTCCCCAATGATAATTAGTATTGAGGGGATCGAGTCGAGCTCATGACTCGGTAATCAAAAACGAGGTGCCTCGTGGGGGAGTCCCATGCTTATCCTATGTACATATTATCGCTTTCTAATGTAGCTTACGTGTGGGGATTCGTGCCCTTCCAACCTTTGTTCCATGGTTGTTTGTGATATGTGGTTTTTAGATCATAATCTTCACGATTGGAGCCTCTCGTGTTCGTTTTATGGGAGCACTCGATCGTTTGCTTTGGATACATTTCTCAATATCCATGATATATCCTTTGATGTTCTAACCTTAGGTTTTTAGCACACTTCATAAACGGCTATTAATTTAATGGTTACACCCTTTCCATGCTAGATTAAGCATTCGACTACGTCTCTAGTATGGGGGTGTTTGCACCTCTAGACTCGAAACATTGAGGACAATGTTTAACTTTAGTATGGGGGGGTGAATAGATACTTGCCTTGCCAAACCTTCACGCTTTCCAAAGTTTATCGTTTTGCTTATCGTTTTGTTGCAAAATAAGGCTAAAAATGGCCAAATTTTAAAAATTTTCTCATGTTTTATAAGTGTTTGAAGACACGAATGTAGATTTTCCGATGGCGAGAATAAGAGTAATTTTTGACTCGACCGTGCGTGTTGAGCACTTAGCTTTGATTCCTTAACTACACATTAGGCTAAGTCTCTTAAATGAGGACGAGAAATGATAGAGTTAATTATAAGTTACTATGCTAAACGTAGAGTACTCGTATTCTTTCAAAAACTCATGTGTTCTCGTTGTTTGCTTATTCTCCCTTCGCTTGTAAATATTTTTTGCTTATTAAATATTGATTTAGCGGTTTAGTTAGGATTGTTGGGTTTCTAGTCTTTTCTAGTAGCTTCCGTGTAATTAAATTGGGAAGACATTAAGGTATCGCCAGCGTCACGGTTTTGAAGTATTGGCAACCCGAATAATCGAAAGCTTCACCCAATAATAAGATTTCAAGTGCTCACCTAAATCAAGCAAACAATTTGAAGCCCCACAAGGCCTAAAATCTATGCAAAATTGAAAGTGAATCAAGCCTTAATCTTCGAAGCTTTAAAGATCCAAAATTCGCTTTAGCGTGAGGATATACGTCTTTGGCTAATAAAACCACCGATGAGGCGGATAATAAAAGGCAAGGCAAGACCGAAGTCATAATAAAAGCTTCATGGCGAAGTTGAATAAAAGATGGAGGTAAACCAAAGATAATAAGGCCCTTCCGTTAGGGGGCGTATAAAAGTCTTGGTAATAAGTCTCATGTTCAAAACCGTTATAAAACCGTGTTTATCGATTCTTCTTGTCAACTTAATTTTTTGACATCGTTGTCTATTAGGAGGGGTTATTGATTTGATGGTCTTAGTTACACCGTTAGGACTCTATTTTTAGACCTAAATCTCTATTATCGCATAAGTCAAACAATGTATCCTCGTGAAACATTCAAGACATCATAAAATATAAGAGATACAACTTAGGAATAATGGGAGGATAAGTACGTGATTGGGGCATATGAGTAGTGTTAGCATTACTAACTTATAATGACAATGATCTCGTTGCACGCTTGGCATGGAATTGAAGTGAAAATCGAGGACGATGAAACTATTTCTAACGAAGCATTCACGTGTTCTTATTCTATGAACCTAAACGTCCCATTTTGCGATGAAAATCATACATTATGTCTATAACACAAGTAGTAGTAATAGTAGTAGTGTAGCTAGTTTATCATTCCAATAAAGTGAATAAAAATGAATTTTGGAGATGCTACGATACTTTATTCTAGCATTGCGTGAGGGCACGGCAATGGTTTAGTATGGGTGAGTGATGAGACTGGTTTTATACATGGTCTCATCGTTCTTTTTGGACTTAAAATGCATTAAATATCATCAAAATACCCAAATATATGCTTGTGTTTGTTGCTTGTGTATTTTAGGTACGGATATTGAGAAAATGACAAAAGATCACAAGAATCATGCAAAAACGAACACGGGAAACGAAGCCGTACGATGAACCAAGCCCTAATGAAGAATTTTCCAAAGAAAACCCTTGAAGATTTAAAGAATATTGAAGATTGGTCCTCCAAGTTTGAAGAATTGACACTTTATACCCTTGTATCTTCATAATTACAAGTTTGGTCCCTAAAGTTTGTCAAAATTACAAAAAGGACCCTTAACTTTGAAGAATTGGCAAATTTAGTCCCTCAACAAATCTAAATTGTCAATAATGGTCATCCAAGAAGTCAACCAACAAGTCAAAGCCTTGAAGTTTGAAAACATGTCAAAATCAGTCCTTGGAATATGAAGAAATTACATGTTTAGTCCTTGTTTCAAGATTATAAAAAGATTGTGCCAAAAATGACAAATCAGCAAAGTTATTTACAAAGGGAGTCTTGTTTTAAGCTGATTGAATCAAAGAGACAAGAAAGAAGGAGTTCAGGGGGTGTTTCTGCCAGACAACTAAACATATTCCACCACTCCCCTTTTGACACGTCACCCCCACCAGTCCATTTCATCAAAACGAACCAGTCTATAACTATTTAACCTATCACAAAACCTTTTGAACCCACTCTCTTTAATTAAACTTATTTAATTACTAAAAGTGGGGGAAACACGAATTTGAAACTAATTCCCCTTAAACACAATCAAAACCTAACCTGCTACTCCATAAACCCTAGAACCAACCCAGTCCTAATCACCCTTTTCCCTCACTCAAAACCTAATTAACCTTGGGTAAAATGATAATTACCCAGTCCCCAACACTTCCCCACACCCAGAAAACGACTACACCTTTCCCTGTCCCCTCACAAGGTTCCCCTGACCCCACTCTTGTGCAAGAAAACAAAGGAAACAGTCATCCAATGGCTCCAACACATTTCCTTGCTCACAAAGGACCAAATATACGACCAAGATCATTAAAACACAGCTGGCTATCAAGGACAATCACATGTGAGCAGATTTGACTCAAGACCAATTTTAAATTCAAGGGCATATTAGGTCTTTCATGTATTAGGGCTTTGAAATTCTAGAATTTTCCTTTAAGTTGTATAAATAGGGTCGTTTGTGACACCTATAGCTTGGTTCCAGTTTTATGTAAAATTTTTCTTTTATGTATTAATGAAAAAAGTTTTTATCCTACATATGACTGAGATCCATTTTACTTTCCAGTATTCCATGTTTTAAATTTGTTTTTCCTGAATTCATTTTAAAATCTTCAAGTTTGTTTTTAAGAATTTCACTTGTTTTCAAAAAAATTTCAGAAACTTATTTTTTAGCTTACTGCTATAAGCCATTCAATAAGCTTATTAAACCAAGCTTATTGCATCTCTTATAAGCTTGTTCTTTCTCTCTTTGTTGTTTGTGGTGTGCAGGAAACAAGGATCAGTCAAGGGTTATTCTCACCATTTTCTTGGCATTTGTGCTCAAGCTAATCCAACTCCCACAAGGCTCAGCACAAGCCCGAGCTTGTAGGAGGTGGCTTATCAGCCACTGTTGGGCTTGGAAGTAAGCCCAACAAGGTAGTCCTTGTCTTCTCTTTTTAATTTTCATTTTTCTGAAATTTTTATGCTTTGTGTGATTTTTTATGTTAAGTTGTTAAGAGTTTGTTTAAGTGCTTGTATTTGCTTCATTTAGATGTTATATGCATGATTTAAGTTCTTTATCCCAGTTTGGTTTGGGTTTAAATAGATTGGTTTGAAAAAAAGTTGATTTCTGAATATAAGGGGGTGTTTGGGTTTAGGGTTTTGGCAGCTTTAAGTTATAATTAAACTGTTAAAAGCTACTCTCACATACCACTTAGGTAACAATAGGTTAAGGTCAGCATTATTTTTTAAGTTTAATTGAGTTTTGTAGAAGTTGCTTGTAAAAAAATTGGTAATATTAGCTAAAATCAGAAAGTTGCTTCAATATGCCTTGTCTTAGCTTAATTTTGTCCATCAATCTTGTTAGTTGTTAGGGCTTGGTATAATATAGGGTTGCTGATAGCTTATAATTGATATGGGTAACTTGTGTGCTAGATCTTGGCTTTTAAAATTCGTCATAGAGCCAATTGCACCAGCAAAGTACCCCAGCCTCCATCTTAGCATACAGTAACTGCAAATTGCCCGTTTTTGTGTGATATTTGCTTTGTGCTTGTGTTTTTTTCTTTTTATATTGACTCCCCACACTTCCATGAGTGTGGAGGTGCCTTTGTTGCCATTCAAATCCAAGTATCAAAGCTTTCTTAAGCTCTTAAATCACCAGATTCGTTTTTTTCATTGTCAGTGGGAACTCCTTTCCCACTGATAGCTTTGTTGTTCCCACTGCTTAGCTAAAGGACAAAAGTCCAACAAAGGTCACTATCAGTTTTCTTCCTTTTTTGTCTTTAGTGCTAAAAAAGTGGAATTAGGACTTGAATCCAACTTTGTTATTTTTCTCATTTTAATTTGGATTTTTCTGTTTAATTAAAAATTTTATTACTGTTCATTTAGTAATTTTTAGATTAATTAGCTATTTTTAATTAACTTTAAAGTTTCTGTTTTTGTCTTTTAGTGCCAAAAAGTAATATTTTTCAGTTTAATCAATTTTCCTAGACTTAGAATAATATTTTAAGGTTTTTGGTATAAAAATATTTTACTGTTCATCTTTTTATTAATTTTTAGAATTAATTTAATTTAATTAGGGTTTTAATTAAACTAGTTTTGTCATTTAGTGGAAAATTTAATATTTTTCAAGCTTTTTCATATTTCTACTGTTCATTAGAGTAATTTAGGATTTTTAAAATTGGTAGATTATTTTTAGCATTATTTTATTATTTTTTATAATTATTTTGGTTTAAAAATAGTTTTTAGTAATTTAAAAATAGAAAAATAGTATTTAAAAATTGTAAAAATACTTTTTAGTTTTTAGATAATATAAGTAAGTTATTTGTTCAATAAAATCATATTTTGGACATTTTGATTAATTATATTTAATTTTAGGGCTTTAATTAGCATTTAAAATTGAATATTTAATTAATAAAAGGTTTTAAAATATTTTTATTGAATTTTATTCCTTATTTATATTATTTAGACTTGTTTTAGCTTATAATTAATTTTTAGGATAAAATTTTAATTTTGGGCATTATTTACGACTTTACGTGTTCGTCTTTTTCGTCGTAGTTTAATTCGTAATCGTAACCGTCTCTTCTTTCCTTTCTAATTTCTTTTCTTCTTGTTCATAATCACAAACATCATATATCAACTCTCAACACAACGCACTTGCCTCCTTGGGAAACGAACTTGCTTGGTTATTAGTGCTCGGTTTTCCTAAACCGACACTTAATACTACCACTATTTGTACTTCCTTTTCCTAAAGGTCGTATTTTACTACATCAGTTGTGCATTGCATCACTGGGTTCATGATGTCTGTCTTTAATATCAAGAATCATTAAATTGATCTCAATAGCATATGTATTGACCTGGTTTCTTCCTAAGGTTGTAAGGAGGGCTTTTTTCTTTACACCCTTTATCTTTACAATTCTTTTTCATTCTTCAACCCCTTCAATGCTTACCAATACATCATAACTAGCACCTTGTTGTGATTGTTCCCGTGATAACTTAAGTACTTGGTCGGCATTCAGCTACGTTCACAATCTTTTTCCATCTTTCCTAAGGACTACTATTTCTAGCTATGGAATGTCCTTGGGAAGATTCCTTCGGCTTTGGAAGAATCATTGGACTTAACCTATCCTACCATCCTTATGACACCACAATCTTCATCGTCGTGAAATAAATAGGTTTAGGGTAAGTATATGTCACCATGAAATCCATTTTGGTATAGCAAATCCATTTTGCTCTCCCTTAACATATGTCGCGATATTCGAAAACATTTCGCACATGCCGGGATGAGCTATCACGTTATGTCAAACCATTTGTGATTAATCATTTCCCATATTAAATCACATTTTTCCCCATATTAAAAATATTAACCCAATCAATATTTTTGATATCAATTGATTTAATGAAGCTTTAACAAAGGTTTTGGGAAGAAAAATGCAAGTCAGTTTTATCTTTATGATACCAAATGTTGAGATATGATACCGATGAGTAAAATGATCACAGATTCACCATATTAGAATAAATTGACAAGGTTGGACCTGATTGATGAGAACATCATATGATAAGATCAAATGGTTCTTGTCGGTAAATTTTGGTCGCCTCGTCACGTCTGAAGTCATCTCTTGACACCACATGTACGATTGGTATTGTTGTCTTGACACTAATTAGTAAACTTGGCACTTTCGACATCGAAGATTCTGAATGCTTGACAATTGCTCCCCCTCAATTGTTGACCCGTGTTCTATTGAAAGAGTTGTAGTCGTTGGTTGAGTAGTCGCATCGTCGAGTATGTAGATACCAATTGTAAATTGCTATGGTTGTAGAGATGATAGCTTCATAAAAACAAGATTTATCTTGTTTTAACAAATAAATGCACTGATGTGTACATATATCCGTGTTAGATTGTGTTATAACGTAAACACAATCCCTTACATGGTTATAAAGTAAACCATTCTCGAGAAAATTAATTCCCGTTGTTGAGCCAAATCTTTCATAAGAAATACTTGACTTTAATATGAGAAACAGGTTGCAGTCAGAAATAACTACTAGCCATATAGGCATGTTTTATAAAAAATTTACAACTTTTGTACGAACTCTATTTATGGCGTCGTGTCCATATTAATCAATATTTCTAAGGCCGTAAATATTATCGTACCAAAAGATATGCCTTTGAAAAATAAAGTAAAAATATTTTTGAAATTTTCTGAATTTTTCAATTTTTATGGTTTATATATGGTTTCATATTTTTATATTTTGCTTTTGTGGATAAAAATATAAACAATATATACAAGTGATCACCAAGGATACGGAGAAAAGTTTACCACCACTATTCTTTCGCTTCATCTACCAATTCCTTTAGAGTCTCAGGCGAGAAAGTTCTCAAACCTAGCTTGTCGGCCAAAAATTCCATTCGAGCGCGATCTAAAGCCTTTGTGAAAATATCCGCCAATTGATACTCAGATCGGACAAAGTAAAGCTCGATCACTCCATTTTCCACTTTCTCCTTGATGAAGTGGTAGCGAATGTCAATATGCTTCGACCGGGAGAACTGAACGTTGTTGCAGCATAAGGCAATTGCACTTTTGTTGTCGCAGTACATCGGAATTTTGTTGAAACCTAGACCATAGTCAGTTAATTGCGATCTCATCCAAATAATTTGAGCACAGCAACCGGACAAAGCTATGTATTCTGCTTTCGTACTTGAAATTGCAGCGCTTTTCTGCCTTTTAGATGCACAACTGATTAGTCGATCTCCTAGTAGTTGTGGAGTTCCACTCGTGCTACGCCTTGTATCTTGACAACCGGCGTGATCCGCATCTGCATATGCTATTAGTGCAATCGAAGAGTCCTTCGAATACCAAAGTCCCCGATTAATGGTTCCTTTAATATACCGAAAGATCTGTTTAACAGTGGCTAAGTGTAACTCAATAGGCCTAGTTTGATACCGAGCACACATACATATAGCAAATTAAAGATCAGGTCGACTAGCTGTGATATACAGAAGGGTACCGATCATTCCACGATAAAGTGTCAGATCAACTACAATCCCATTTGGATCTGCATCTAGCTTTGTTCATTCCACCATTGGATTATCCACGGGGTTACAAGATTCCATCTTATATTTCTTAAGCGATTCAAGGGCATACTTGGATTGATTGATAAAGATGCCTCTGGGACTCTGAGATATCTGAAGTCCTAAGAAAAATGATACCATGCCCATCATTGACATCTTAAACTTGGAAGACATGAGTGTCCCAAACTCATCCGATAAGGTTTGGGTCGAGGCTACAAATATAATATCATCAACATATATTTGTACCATAATCATATCTTTACCTCATTTCTGAATGAACAGCGTGGGATCCACCTTGCCTTTAACGAAGCCTTGTGTAATGAGGAATTGTGACAATAGATCATACCATATGCGTGGAGCCTTCTTCAACCCATAGAGAGCCTTCTTAAGCTTGTACACGTGATTAGGATATTTAGAGTTCACAAAACCATCCGGCTGTTGAACATAGACCTCTTCCTTGATTTCACCATTGAGAAATGTCATCTTCACATCCATCTGATAGACGATCATATTCATATGAGCTACATAAGCGAAGAATAGTCTAATAGCTTCCAGACGGGCAACGGGTGCAAAGGATTCCATAAAGTCGATGCCCAATAATTGCTTGTATCTACGAGCTACTAGTAAAGCTTTGTTCTTCAATATTCCACCTAACTCGTCGAGTTTCACCTTGTAAACCCATTTCAAAGTGAGTAATTTCACTTGATCCGGGCATGGTACAAGTTCCCATACTTCAAGACATACAAATTCATTAAGTTCCTCTTGCATAGCTTCTATCCAACAAGATTGGGTAAATGATTGTTGCCACGTCTTAGGTTCAACTTCACTGAGAAAAGCATCAAAATGACAAAACATTGCACTTTCTTGTAGTTGACTTCGTGTGGATACCGGACGACTAGGGTCACCAATAATCTATAGGATGATCCTTTCTCCACTTGTTGTCATGTTCACGAATCCGTGGATTGGAGTAAACCGTAGTAGGAGCTTCCTCTGAGGTGGACGACCCAGCTTGATTATGGTCGGGAATCGGTACACCAGAGAATGGAAGTTCACGCATTTGAGCGAATTCCAAATCATGATCATCATCATCCTCTTCATTATCAATAAGCATGACATGTGTAGTTGATCCGGGTGTTGGTTAGAATTACCTGTTGAAGGTATATCTTGACCAATTGTAGGTGTAGACATATCTGATTGTGCTTCGGTTGCTGGAGAGACAACTTCGGTTTCTGGAGCTATTACCTCAGGTTCTGGAGCAACAATACTTGGAGGAGTAAAGAATTCATCAAAGAACGGTTGAAACAACGTATCCCATTCGTTCCTAGAAGGTGGTGTAAATGATAATGAAGTAGGGTTGTTTGGGACAAGACCAGAACTAATGTTATTGGGTCCCATTTCATGAAGTGCGGGTTCAGAGCTGCTTTGTTCAGAAGCCATAGCCGTCAGCTCATGAAAATCAACATTCATAGTTTCGAGGATCTTACGAGAATTACGATTGTAGATTCAGTATGCCTTCTTTGTGGGTGCATAACCAATGAAAATACCAATATCAGCCTTTGGTTGAAGTTTTCCCAAATTGTCACCATCATTATTCGGATAGCAAAGAGAATGAAATACATGTAGATATGAGAAATCTGGTACTTTTCCATGTAGAATCTCATAAGGTGTTTTACCATGGCGTTTACGAATTAGTGACCGGTTTTGGATGAAGATTGTTGTAGATACTGCTTCTGACCATAAAAACAATGGAGCCTTTGCGTAAATCAACATCGTTCGAGCAGCTTCCATAAGTGTGCAATTTCGCCTTTCAACGACACCGTTTTGTTGTGGAGTGCGAGCAACGGATGTTTCATGAGATATGCCAACTTCTTCATAATAATCACGCAAGATTTGATTCACAAATTCGGTTCCATTATCTGTACGAATGCATCGGACAGTAGTGTTGAGACGCACTTGAATCATCTTGAGAAATCCGATGATAAATTTAGGTGCCTCATTTTTTGTTGAAATAAATTTCACCCATGTAAACCGAGAGTAATCCTCTATAATGATGAGGATGTACCTTTTACCACTAAGACTTTCAACACGCATTGGCCCACAAAGATCCATATGCAACAAATAAAGTTTCTTTGGTTGGTGTCTTCAGTCTTGGGTTTGTATGATTTCTTAGTGCTTTCCCTGTTGTACACGCGAAACACAAATGGTCCTTGTGAAATGTAAGTTTGGGAAGACCACGAACAAGTTCGTTTTTCGCCAAATGATTAATAGCGTCAAAGTTAAGATGAGATAACCGTCGATGCCTGATGAGACTGTATTTATACATAGTCTCATCGTCCAAATCGGGCTTAAAACGCTTAAAATATCATCAAAATACCCATATATGTGCCTATGTTTGTTCATTGTGTATTTTAGGTATGGATATCGTGAATTCACCAAAAGATCAAAGGAATCAAGCAAAAACGAACACGGGAAACGAAGCCGCACAAAGAACCGGGCCCAAATCATGAATTTCTGTTCAAGTCCTTGAAGTTTGAAGAATTGGCAAGATTGGTCCCTCTACTTTTGAAGACTTGACATTTTATACCCTTGCAAAACTCATAATTGCAATTAGGTCCCTAAAATGTTGATTATATACAAGATTGGTCCTTGGAATTTGGATAAAATACATATTATACCCTTGGAGCTCTTTTGATAAAAGTTTGGTGGCAAATATATGAACTTTGAAACTTTCTTATAAAGGGAAAAGCCATTTTGGGCTGTTTATATCAAAAAGACAGGTTTTGGGAACTATAGGGGGCTTTTCTGGGAGACAGCCAAACACAAACCCTCCACTCTCACGCCGCCATGTCACCCCACTTAAACAACCCACCAATCACCTTCCATCTTACTTACACGTCATCCTCCACCAAAACTTAATAAACTGATTAATCAGTTTATTATTATTTCCCTCCCTAACGATAATTTAAAATTAACCCATCCTTAAAACAGATTAAACACCCACCTTTTAACCCCTAATCCCCAAGAACCCTAATTTGGTTCTCTCTAATGACCCAATAATTAACCCCCATTCTATCCAGAACTCTAATTAACCTACCCCTAAACCCAACCCACACCACAAACAAACTTACCCATGACCCAAATGGACCCCACATGTGTCCCCTGTCACCCCCAATATAGCAAAGAAGGAATCTGCATACCATCCAACAGCCCTTATGCATTGCTTTGTCCCAAAGGCTTCTAAAGAAAGGCTATGATCAAGAAATACAGCTGGCCATCACTCTCATTCACATGTTGGACATTTGACCATTTTCAGAATCCAAGACTCAAGGGCAAATATGGACTTTTAGCAAGATTAGGGTTTAGGGTTTTTCTCCTTTTTTTTTATTATTGTATTCGGTAGCCTAGAACCTTCCTTCATGTAGTATAAATGAGACAGATTGTGTCTCATTTTAGTTTGTTCCAGTTTTTGTAAAAGTCTTTATTTTAAGTAATGAAAATGAAAAAAAAAATTAGCTTATACAATTTCTGAGTTCTAAGTCTTTTCTCTTTATATTACATTAGTCAAGAAATCAGTTTAATTTTCAAGTTGTTAGTTTAAAGTTCTCTAAGTTTTCAAGAAAGTAAAAACGTGTCCTCACCATTTTTCAGAAAATCACCTAGGCCTAAAGTGAAAGTGAAAGTGGAAGCTTTAGACTTGTTGATTTATGGAGATTTGTGTAGTTTAGTTGGTTTCACAGTATAGCTTAAAAAGGATTTTAAAAAAATCAGTTTTTAAGGAAAGTTCAGCTTTTTTATTACATAAGCCATAAGCTAATAAGCCTGCTTATTCAATAAGCAGTGCTTATTCCCTTGAGCTTTTAAGTGCTCCATTTTCTCTATTTACTTTGTTTGTGCAGGTTTGAAGACCAAGAAAACCTCATCCCATCCCATTGCATTCTTTTTGTTTCCAAGAAAAGACATATGGGGTGTTGACTGATTAGTCAACACCAGCAATTCTCTACATCAGCAAAGCTCGTATAAGCCTAAAGGACTCCTAATAGAAGGCATCAGCTAAGGTGAAAACGGCTTGAACCCTATTTTTGAGTTTTTTTTAGGATATTTATGAATTTGTTTGATTTTGAGCTTGATATGTTTAGGTGTTTATTTTTCTGTGTGATTATGATTATATGATGATTGTATGCATGTTCAGTCAGTCATAGATCAGTTTTGTTAGCATTTAAATAGATTTGGGGTGTAAATTTTCACTTTCTGATATTAAGGGAGTGTTTGGTTCTGTGTTTAAGGCTAGAGTTTTGACACCTTTGTGGCTTAAAAGCAACTTAAACATACTCCATTAGGATAGGTTATAGTAAGTAGGGTAATTGGTTCAAGTTTGGTAGGATAATAATCAGATTTGCTTGCGCAAAATTGGTTTTCATAGCATAAATTCAACAAATGCATGTTTCTGCTTATACTTAGCTTGATTTTGCCCATTACTTTTGAAATTTGTTAGAGTATAGGAGCATCTAGGATTATAGCTAGCTTTTACTTGATTTGTTTGATTTGTATGCAAGAAATTGAGCTTCAAAAATCATTTTTGTGCATCTAATAGCCGTCACTGTTCACCAGCAACCTTAACACCATATCAGCAACTGTTCATAGGGATTTTTGTGTGAATCTTGCATTGTGCCTGTGTGTTTTTGTGATTATATTGACTCCCCACACTTCCATGAGTGTGGGGGTGCCCTTGTTGCCAAAAATCATCAACAATTGAACAAGATACAAGCACAAATCCATACAGCCCGTTTTTTTTACATTACCAGTGGGAACTAAGTTCCCACTGTCTTTGTTAAAAGTTTCCACTGCTGGGCAAAAGAACAAAACAAGCTACAAGTCAACATCAGTTTCTTTCTTTTTTTTGTCTTTTATGACCTAAATTAGGAATTAGGGTTTGATTCTTTTTGCATTATTTTTCTTTTTTAATTTCTGATTTTCTAGTATAATTTAATTTTTTGTCACTGTTCATTTGGTAATTTTTAGAATAAATAGCATTTTTAATTACTTTTTAATATTCTGTTTTTTGTCTTTTAGTGGGAAAAAGTTATATTTTTCTGTTTTAAAATTTTTCCTAGGTTTAGAATTTTAATTTAAGATTTTTAGTTTAAAAATTAGTTACTGTTCACTTTTTTAATTATTTTTTATAATTAATTTAAGTTAATTAGGGTTTAATTAATAAATAGTTTTGTCTTTTAGTGCAAATTTTTACCTTTTTCAAACTTTTTCAATTTTCTACTGTTCAATAGGATAAGTTAGGATTTTTAAAATTGTTAAATTAATTTTGGCATTATTTTATTATTTTTTAGGATTATTTTAATTTAAAAATAGTTTTTAGTGTTTTAAAAATAGAAAAATAGTTTGTAAAATTTAAGAAAAATACTTTTTAGTCATTAAATAATATAAGTTAGTTATTAGTTTAATAAATTAATATTTTGGGCATTTTGTTAATTATATTTAATTTTTGGGCTTTAATTAGCATTAAAAATTGAATATTTAATTAATAAAAAGTTTTAAAATATATTTGTTGGATTTTTATTCTCATTTATATTATTTAAGACTTAGATTAATCTTGTAATTAATTTTTAGGGTTTAATTTTTAATTTTATCACGTTTACGTATTTACGTTCGCGTTTTACGTCATTACGTCGTAGTGTAATCGTAGTCGTAGCTCGTCTTTACTTTTTCTCTTCTAAACCAAAAACGTCACTAATCCAAACATTGTTATTTCATATATTGGCACATTAATACACACACCTCCTTCGAGAACGAACCCGCATTTATTCGATTTGTCGGTTTTTCATTAAATCGTCGAGTTTAATACTTGCCGCGTTTATATTTGATTTTTCCTAAAAGTAGATATATACTAAAACACTACATCAATGCCATAACCATGACTTAGTCTTTGATGCTTTGGAGAGAATACATATGTGACACCCCCAAAATGGTCAAATGCAGCGGAAATAATATTTGGGTGTCACGTAGGTGGATCAATAGCAGATAGTACATAGATCATCAGATAAAATATTATCAAACATTTATTACATGATCAAGAGTGAAAATTGTTATTAAAATGGTTCTAACATAAATAAAATATTGTTTATAAATCCCCAATAATAAAATCCCCAGATGCGTGCTAGAATGCTGCATATCCTGATGCTGAGATCCATGCACAATATAACTACCTGCTTCAAATACCTGAGAAAAACATGCTTTTGAGGGTCAACATAAAGTTGGTGAATTCACAGGTTTAATAAACATGTTTGGATAGTAAAACAGTCACTGAAGTAGTAACGCACATAGCATCAATACTTAATGGTAATTACATTGCCTATTGCCCGAAACTGACACTTGACAAGTTAAGCCCTCAACAAATGAGAACCCTTCGCATTAATAATAATGCACCCAATATTCCGTTCTGACATGATAAACACCTGTTGTCCCGGACAAGGCACGGTGAGCATGACTCACCCAGATGGGGATGGTCAGTACTAAATAGATCTATTTATAACATTCAGGTAATCCAATAATTCTAACAGTTTCAGTTCACGGGTCATGAGGAATTCTACTATAAGCACATGTAATCAAAAGTTGATACAGTTCAGTTTACATCCATAAAATAAGTTGCATAATTTCTTCCCCTTAAGGATTTAAAAGTTTGTCAATATATAAACTAGGGCCATGAACTCACCTCAGTAATACAGTAATAAGTCAAAAGAATCCAAAGTAGTGCCCACAACACAGTCAACAACCTAAACAACTATACAGTCTCAGTAAAAGTATAATAGGATGTATAAAAGTCACCAAAACAATCTGTACATGCTTCTACTGGTTTTAAGTATTTTATTAAGATTCTTGTAATTTAATATATCGTTGTACAAGTAATAGAGTGCTTACTTTTAAATGCGAAGTAATTAATATCGTTCGAGTAACTAATTCGTTTAGTTAATATTTGTACTATAATAAGGTGAGTTAAATATTTATACAAGACGGTTTTATATTTATTTAAAATGTACAAGATTAATAATAAATATATTTAATATATTTATTATAAATTAACTGTATTTAATTTATATAAAACTTATATAAATAAAGTATACAAAAGTGTATTACATTTTATTTAATAAAAACTCTCTGAAATTTATATAATTTATTTAAGTGACAAGTTTGAGAACGAAAATGGTTTTTGTATTTATCGTTTTATTTAAGTTTACACTTTTTAAATATTAGGGAAAGTATATAATTAGGGTTTGATTAAGTTTAGGGAATTTACAATACAAGTCCCTCAAGTATATATATATATATATATACTCTCGGCAATTTTCACAAACGCCTCTAGGGCTTGTTTTAGTTTCAAGGTTTGGCAAAACGAGTCCCCCTAGTTACACGTGTAACTAGGGCTTGCATACTTTTCGAGTATTGTCAAATACAGTCCTTGTAGTTTGGATAGGGTTAGGGGGTGTGCAAAAGTTACATAACAGCCCCCTAGGGCTCGGTTTATATTCGAATTGTGGCAAAATGGGTCCTTGTGGTTTCGAAATGTATAAGAAGGGCACGAAAAGTAACCTAGGGTTTATATAAGTTTCTAAAATTAACAAAACTAGTCCTTTAAGTCTCGAACTAAATTAATATGGCTCGAAAAGTTTTCTAGGGCTTGTATTGAGTTTATAAAATGGCATGTTTAGTCCTCGGGGTTTAATTAAAGGCTCGGCTAGTAATATACGCAACCCTAGACTTTTCCTATTGGCAATTTTAGTCCTTGTACTTGTTTTAAGTCACGAAATATGTATATAAGTTTTAACCCTTTTCATTTTTGACTAGTACTTTCATTATATTACAAAAATGACACAAAAAGTCTCCATTAATTATATTTGGGGCTTAGTGGGCTCGGTTGGCCCATTAAGGGTCCAGTTTTGGTTCTTGGGCCTAACGGGCTTAATAGTGGGCTAGTTTAATATTAGTTAACATTTATTTAACCAAAACCATTTAACCTAAACATTTATCTTGGGCTTATGGGCTTATTATGTTTTGGCTTATACAAGCTTATGACATATTTGATTCGGCTTATATGGCTCGACTTATTTAAGTTTGTGGCTTATCTAGCTTATTAATAATCTTTCTTCCTAATTCATCCTAAGTTAAACAAATATGCATTAAACCAATGTCTCCTCATTCGGCTAGAATATTAAGCCGAGACATATGGGGATATATCTAGCCACATTTTAAGGTCTAACACTTTAGTTTTTCTAGGAAGCAAGCCTAAGTTAGTCACTTGTTTACACATGTTGTTTATAGGCCTAAACATGAAGACATGTTTTCTTATAACCACAATATTCAAGCCGTGGGTTTCTAGTTAGGTTTTAGCATAGATTTTACGTGTGCATGCGTTCTTAGTCTCGATTTCTAAGATTTTATGTGAATGACATGCAATGGGAAGCAAAAACAAATGGAAAGGTGGTGAGGAGATGTTTCACTTACTTGTTTTAAGGAGATGATGAATGATGAAGGAGTAGCAACACTAGGGCTTGAGGTTACTTAAGAGTGAAATGTGAAGATTTCCTAGTTAGATGTATACATGTCGTGACTTTCCTTCTTCTTCAATATTGTTTGACCCAATTTAATGCTATGAGGAGTGAATGTGGAGTGTTTGAGAATGATTGGAGAGTAAATGAAGTGTGAGTTAAATGGTTTAGTGAGGACTATCTCTTTATATAAATTCTAGCCGTATGCTTTTTCCAAGGAAAGTGGTTTTGGTTTTACTAGTTGTAGAAAGGGTGATGTATGTATAGTGAGGCTTAGTAGATCTCATAAATGGAAGTGATGTACATAAGCTTTGTGAGGTTTGGTATTCGGCTAAGTGAAGAGCAAGTAGGATACATCCAAGTACAAGTATTAATGAGGTAATCCTAGTACTAGATTTATTTTGGAGAATGTTGTGTTTGGTTTGTGTGGGGGGCTTTCTAGCCGTGTATCATATACAACATGTGGGGAAAGGATTTTTCCAAAAATATCTAGTGACAAGGTAGTTAGTTAGGTAGTGTTTTAAGCTTAGGAAGGTTTTTGTCAAGTGTATACTTGTATGTATACAATCCGTGTGACATATAGCTTCAAGAGGGGTAATGTATCATTTTTAGGGTCTTAGTATATATATATGTTAAATGTGATAAATTAGTTAGGACTAGATATAAGGTGGAAGGTAAACTTCTTTATTAAGGTATGTTGTATATATTAAATGTGTAAAATGAGGCTATGTGGAGGTTAAAGTAGTTAAGTATGACAAAAGTTCCATATATTTATAAATATACTAGAATTGACAGCGTAATTAAATGAAAGATTGATGTTTCATAAAATTAAGTCAAGTGAGATTACATAGATTCAAGCAAGATGTGAACACGAGGTGACAAAGTCAAAAAGGTCAAATCAGGGGTTTTACAGCACGTTCCTATTATTTTAGCTTTGTCCTCAAAGCTTAGATTAACGTCACTGGTTAGGTGAACAATTGTGGGTAGGGGTGTGATTCGGGTTGACCCGGTCGGGTTCGGGTCAAGTCGGGTTAAGAGCAAAAAAGTCATACCCGAACCCGAGCCTAATTAGAACTCGGGTCACTCGGGTTCAGGTCAATTCGGGTCGGGTCAACTCGGGTCGGGTCAACTCGGGTTCGGGTCAACTGGAGGTTAAAGTAGTTAAGTATGACAAAAGTTCCATATATTTATAAATATACTAGAATTGACAGCGTAATTAAATGAAAGATTGATGTTTCATAAAATTAAGTCAAGTGAGATTACATAGATTCAAGCAAGATGTGAACAAGAGGTGACAAAGTCAAAAAGGTCAAATCAGGGGTTTTACAGCACGTTCCTATTATTTTAGCTTTGTCCTCAAAGCTTAGATTAACGTCACTGGTTAGGTGAACAATTGTGGGTAGGGGTGTGATTCGGGTTGACCCGGTCGGGTTCGGGTCAAGTCGGGTTAAGAGCAAAAAAGTCATACCCGAACCCGAGCCTAATTAGAACTCGGGTCACTCGGGTTCAGGTCAATTCGGGTCGGGTCAACTCGGGTCGGGTCAACTCGGGTTCGGGTCAACCCGAGTTTAATGAAGATGTGTAAGAAGTGGCTCAATTAAGTACTAAAACAATGTAAAAAGTGTAATTTTCGTCGGTTCAAGTCGGGTTGGTCGGGTTCGGGTCAAGTCGGGTCGGGTCAAAGGTAAAAAAATATATAACCCGAACCCGAGCCTAATTAAACTCGGGTCAATTCGGGTCAACCCGAATTGACCCGAATACACTTTTTGACCCGAGTGACCCGACCCAAATATGATTATTCGGGTTCGGGTCGGGTAAACTTTTTCGACACCCCTAATTGTGGGTACTTGGTTTTGAACGAGTCTTCTCGTTCCCAAGTGAACTCAGGATCTCTCATCGAGTTCCATCGTACTTTGACCAACGGGATGCGGCTATGTTTCAACTTCTTAACCGTCCTCTCCATGATTTCTACCGGTTCTTCTGTGAACTGGAGTTTGTCATCGAAGTGAACTCCTTCCAATGGCATAGCTAGAGGTTCTTCAGCATAGCACTTTTTCAGGTTAGACACGTGAAAGGTGGAGTGCACTCGACTCAATTGTTGTGGTAATTCCAAACGATAGGCAACCTCCCCGATCCTGGCTATCACCCTAAAAGGGCCTACATAACGTGGGTTCAGTTTTTCACGTTTACCAAAGCGTACAACTCCCTTCCATGGTGATACTTTGAGCATGACACGATCACCTACTTCAAACTGCATGGGCTTTCGTTTCTGGTCCGCGTAGCTCTTTTGTCGGTCGCAAGCAGCTTGGATCCTTTGCTTTATGAGGACGATCTTGTCGGTAGTTTCCTGGATTAGTTCTGGTCTGGTGACTTGAAATTCGCCTACTTCTGCCCAACACACAGGTGAATGGTATTTTCTACCATATAGTGCTTCGAAGGGGGCAGCCTTGATACTAGCATGATAGCTGTTATTGTAGGAGAATTTGACCAAAGGGATGTGATCAACCCATCCATTCCCAAAATCAATCACACATGCTCGCAACATGTCTTCAAGGGTCTGGATGGTTCGTTCACTCTGACTGTCAGTTTACGGGTGGTGAGCAGTGCTCATGTCCAAGTTTGTCCCTAAAGCTGTTGGAAAGCCTTCCAAAAGTTTGATGTGAACCTACCGTCTCGATCATAGATTATTGATACTGGTTTTCCATGCTTGGTCACTATCACCTTAAGATATGTCTTTGCTAGTTTCTTCAGGGAATCAGTTTCCCTGATTGGTAGGAAGTGCGCGGATTTGGTGAGTCGATCAACGATTACCCAGATGGTGTCGTAACTGTGAGACGACTTTGGAAGGTTGGTGATAAAGTACATAGTGATGTTCTCCCATTTCCACTTTAGTATCTCAGGCTGTACTAGCAAACCGGATGGTCTTTGGTGTTAGGTCTTGACACGTGAGCATGTCAAACACTTCTGAACATAGGTGGCAATGTTTGCTTTCATCTTCGGCCACCAGTGTAAATTCTTCATATCCTGAAATATCTTTTCAGATCCAGGATGTATGGAATACTTGGACTTATGAGACTCGTGCATGATTACGTTCCTCAAGTCTCCATAACAAGGTAACCAACTCCTCCCATGCAAACACAGAGTTCTATCCGCTCTCGGCTCCAATTTCTCTTTGGTAAGGTCGGTTCTAAGCATACCTCCAATGTCTTCCTTCACGAGGTTTTCAAGTTTTTGAGCTTGAGTCTGAGCTTCTAGAATTTGCTTGGGTAGGTCCAGGCTAATCGTCATGACTAGTGCTCGGACCCTCATAGGAGGATCGGTTTCCTTACGGCTTAGAGCATCAACAACCACGTTTGCTTTACCGGGGTGGTATTTGATCTCGTAGGCGTAGTCACTTAGCAATTCAATCCAACGGCGTTGCCTCATGTTTATCTCCTTTTGATCCAGTACGTCTTGCAAACTCTTATGGTCAGTATGCACAGTGCACTTGGTTCCGTAAAGATAATATCTCTAGATTTTTAAAGAAAAACCACGAATCCAAGTTCTAGATCATGTGTGGTGTAGTTCTTCTCGTGCTTCTTCAGTTGCCTGGAGGCATAAGCGGTCACCTTTGTTCTTTGCATCAACACTGCACCCAAGCCTTTGTGTGACGCATCACAATATACAACGAAGTCGTCGTTGCCCTTAGGTAAGGCCAATATAGGTGCACAACACAGCTTTTGCTTGATCAGCTGGAAAGTTGATTCTTCTTTCTCTCCCCAATCGAACTTTATCCTTTTCTGTGTGAGTTTGGTCATTGGTTTGGCTATCTTGGAGAAACCTTCGATAAATCAGCGATAGAATCCGGCAAGGCCTAGGAAATGGCGGATCTCTGTTGGTGATTTAGGAGATGCCCAATCCTTGACAGATTCAACCTTTGCTGGGTCTACATGAATACCGTCACTATCTATCACGTGGCTGACGAATTGAACTCTGGGAATCCAGAATTCACATTTGGAGAACTTGGCGTAAAGCTGTTCCTCCTTGGGCACCTTCAACACTTGTGTAAGGTGTTCTCTGTGTTCCTATTCATTCTTGGAATAAATGAGTATATCATCTATGAAGACTATCACAAATTTATCCAGGTAGAGTATGCACACACGATTCATAAGGTCCATGAAGATGGCAGGTGCGTTGGTCAACCCAAATGGCATGACCTAGAATTCGTAATGGTCGTAACGGGTCCTGAAAGCTATTTTTGAACTATCCTCCTCCCTGACCCTTAATTGGTTATATCTAGATCTCAGATCAATCTTGGAATACACGCTTGACCCTTGCAGTTGGTCAAATAAATCGTCAATGCGGGATAGTGGATAACGGTTCTTTACAGTTAACTTATTCAGGTCTCTATAATCAATGCACATTCGGAAGGAACCATCCTTCTTCTTGACAAATAAGACCGGATCACCCCACGGTGAGGAACTGGGTCGGATGAATCCTTTGTCAGACAATTCCTGAGGTTGTTCAACTAGTTCTTTCATTTCTGATGGTGCCAATCGATAAGGAGCTTTAGCCACAGGTGCAGCTCCAGGGATCAAGTCGATCTGGAATTCCACCTGTCGGGCTGGTGGTAAACTTGGCAATTCCTCAGGAAATACTTTGGGAAAATCTAGGACGATAGGTACGTCCTTGATTTGTTTCTTCTCGGGTTTATCTTCTTCATCTGTTTGGGAAATATAAGCCAAAAAGATAGGACATCCTCTCAACAAATATTTATGGGCTTTAGTACAAGAGATAACACTGAGTCTAGTGTCAGTAAGGTCAGTGTTACCGTCTCCTCGAATGATTAAGGTCTCGTTTCCCCATGGCAGGCGGACTAGTTTATCGTCGCAGACAATGACTGCATGATACTTAGCTAACCAATCCATGCCAATATTAACATCGAAACTACCTAAGTTTACTGGAATTAGGTCAATATTGAATGGATGCTTGGAAAGGTTCAGAGTACAACCTCTAATGATGGCATCAGCCTCTACGATCTTACCATCTGCTAATTCTATGGAGAAATGATGATCTAAGATTGATGGGGTAACTTCTAGTATGTTACTAAATTCAGTAGATATAAAGCTTCTATCTGCTCTGGTGTCAAATAGAACGGATGCATAACGATTGTTTAGTAAAAACGTACCAGTAACAATGTTGGAGTATGGGTTGGCTTTTGCATTTCCCACCACGTATACCCTTGATGTGGCTCCTCCATTGTTCTTGTTCTGACTAGCCAACTTAGGGAAACCTGGTCTCACATGTTCGGGTGCTCCACACTCGTAGCACACAACTCCTTTCTTCCGACCATTGTTACTTCCTCCAGCAGCGTTGCGGTTTCCCGGCTGTCCATTCCCGTTCCCACGGGTATTAGGTCCGCCCCGGTTGTTGTTTCTAGCATTTGTGTTAGGTCGGACCTGGGTAACAGCATTCACTTGGCAGGTACGAGCAAAGTGACCAATCTCTCCACGTTTGTAACAGGATTTGCATGGACTACCAACATTGTGATGGAAGTGGCACCTTGGGCACATAGGTTTGGTACCTACGTAAGTCCTTGGCTCTGTGGTGGAGATAGCATTATAAACCTGCCCGGAATTTCGCTTTTTTGGAGGTGGCTGGTGATGGTTGCGGACACTGTCATCTATCCTTCTTTTGTTTTCAGTCTGCCTCTCAGATATGGTACGGGCTCTTTTGTTGATCAGCACTGTCACGAATTCCATGGCATTATCGACAGTAGTGGGTCGAGAGGCGAGAACGCTATCATGGATGGCGTCGGGAAGTCCTCCAACATACTTCTCAATCTTTTCCTCTTTCTCGAGAAACATCCTGGTGCACATGAGGGTCAACTCCTGAAACCTCTGGTTGTATAACATGATGTCACTGTTCTTACACCAAAGATCACATAGTTCGACTTCCAGTTTCTTCATTTCGCCCCTTGGGCAGTACTTTTCTGTCATTCTCTCTTTCAAGTTGCAACCAGTTGAGAGTGTAAGCAGCGTCATGTCCTAGGGTAGCAACCACCAAGTTCCACCACGTGAGAGCACTTTCGAGTAATGTGCAGGTGGCGAACTTGACCTTGTTTTCGTCAGCGCAGTCGCTGATGCGGAACATGGTCTCTAGTCTTTCAAACCATTGCATCAGCTCTACAACGCCTTCGCTGCCCCGGTAATACAACGGCTTGCATTTGAGGAAATCAGGATAGGAGCAGCCACTAGTGTTGTTGTTGTTCCTGCGTGTATTAGAGTTTTGGCTATCGTCCGTATTTCGGATAGCGGCCATAGCAGTGGCGATACCCTTGTCTATCATTTCCCTAAGTTGGGCAGTAGTGACGTTATGAGTAGCATCGACATCGGCGTTGTTGGGATTAGTTCTAGTGATTGCCATTTGTCTGTGGTTATACACGAAAATGAGATCATTAGCTTTAGTGTTAGTACAGTTCATATATTATTTGCACAAGGACATTTATGCTCAAAATTTATAACAAATTGAATAACCTGTCAAGATTTCAATAATATAGCACGGCACATGATATATAACAAAAGAAAGTGAGCACATGTCATTTCTGGTAGAAAGTAAACATATCATCAGGCATAACCAATCCAAGACAAAAGTACAGTACGTCTGTCTAGGATGGTGGTACACACAGTCTAAAATGCAATATATACAGACACCTATCTAATGGAGTACAGTACATGATAGGATACAAAAGATGCATGAAATGAAAGTACATGGGGTCCTATATCATGATAGTTGGGATGCAACCCAAGAGCTTATCATGATGTACACAAAATCTAGCACATCGAATCTATGCATGTCTAACAGATACGCTGGAAGTGGCTGGTACAGAGGGAGCTGGTGGGGCTACTAGTGCTGGCATGGCATCCTGCAAGGAAATCATGGCAAGACGGGTCCTCTTGACGTGTCGAAGTGTCTGAACCAGCTGAGCTCGAAGGGTATCTAAAGCTCCTCTAATATGGGTTGTCTCTTCCGTCACTCCATCATGGCGAACAGTCGCTAAGTCAAAGATCATGGACAGAGTCTGCTCTTGAGCTGAGAGGGTAGCATGAGTCTGATGATGTAGGCTCTCCACAGCGTAGATGCGATGACAGATGAAATCATACCCCCCCCCCCCCCATGAGCAACTGAAGAGCATCATGACTGTGGCCCATGTCCCTCTAGCGACTTGGGCTTCTGCCCAGGTGGTCCAAGTGAGGGAATCTAGACGCTCCCACAATATAGAGCGATCAGCCTGGTCGGCAACCAGCAAGCTGTGGACATCTGCCAGGTCCTGGGCCTGATGAGCAGCCAATGCCGCAATCTGGGCCTGGACAGGGTCAACCTGTCTAGTCCCGGAACCCTCTCCGACCTCAAAAATAGAGGCGGGGGCAGTCTCGTACCTCCTCTTACGAGGTGGTAGAGATCCGGGTTCATAGCCCTAGAGAGATGACGAGGGTGGCAGGGGTGGCAGGGAATAGGTCATATGGTCCTCCTCCACAGTAGAGGGAACCATAGCAGCAGGTGGAGTAGCAACAGTCAGGACTACTCCGTCGGTCTGACTATCCTCAGACTCGGAAGCTGACAGCCATCCTGGCAGCACTGACGTCGGTGACGGTGGTACAACTGGAGTGGGGTCTACATCTGGTATAGCTATCGGTGATGACACTGGTGATGTCATAGTAAATCTGGGAATAACATCATTTTTAATTGACGTAAGTATAAGCTTACTCAAGTTAAAAAGTCTTTTAAAAAATGATATGTTTTAAGTTATAATGGTTGTAGTGAGTGTTCTCTTAATCATCGCGGGTTAAAAGACTTAGTTAATACTTATAAGATTATTTAACCAAAAGTAATAATCAATGCTCACATAAATCACATAATAAATGCATGCCCTACGTTCTATATGCTTAGTTATTTTAGTCCCAAAAATCCCAAAAGATTTTTAAGCAGTTATAGTCCAGTTTATATAAAAAATTATTTTTATATTTTATTAATTTTGGTCTGGTTCTCTATAACTATCGCTCTAATACCATTATGTGACTCCCCCAAAATGGTCAAATGCAGCAGAAATAATATTTGGGTGTCACGTAGGTGGATCAATAGCATATAGTACATAAAGCATCAGATAAAAGATTATAAAACATTTATTACATGATCAGGAGTGCAAATTGTTATTAAAATGGTTCTAACATAAATAAAAGATTGTTTATAAATCCCCAATAATAAAATCCCCAGATGCGTGCTAGAATGTTGTTTATCCTGATGCTAAGATCCATGCACAGTATAACTACCTGCTTCAAATACCTGAGAAAAACATGCTTTTGAGGGTCAACATAAAGTTGGTGAATTCACAGGTTTAATAAATATATTTGGATAGTAAAACAGTCACTGAAGTAGTAATGCACATAGCATCAATACTTAAAGGTAATTACATTGCCTATTGCCCGAAACTGACACTTGACAAGTTAAGCCCTCAACAAATGAGAACCCTTCGCATTATTAATAATGCACCCAATATTCCGTTCTGACATGGTAAACACCTGTTGTCCCGGCCAAGGCACAGTGAGCATGACTCACCCAGATGGGGATGGTCAGTCCTAAATAGATCTATTTATAACATTCAGGTAATCCAATAATTCTAACAGTTTCAGTTCATGGGTCATGAGGAATTCTACAATAGGCACATGTAATCAAAAGTTGATACAGTTCAGTTTACATCCATAAAATAAGTTGCATGATTTCTTCCCCTTAAGGATTTAAAAGTTTGTCATTATATAAAGTGAGGCCATTAACTCACCTCAGTAATACAGTAATAAGTCACAAGAATCCAAAGTAGTGCCCACAACACATTCAACAACCTAAATAATTATACAGTCTCAGTAAAAGTATAATAGGATGTATAAAAGTCACCAAAATAATATGTACATGCTTCTACTGGTTTTAAGCATTTTATTAAGATTCTTGTAATTTAATTTATCGTTGTACAAGTAATATAGTGCTTACTTTTAAATGTGAAGTAATTAATATCGTTCAAGTAACTAATTCGTTTAGTTAATATTTATACTATAATAAGGTGAGTTAAATATTTATACAAGACGGTTTTATATTTATTTAAAATGTACAAGATTAATAATAAATATATTTAATATATTTATTCTTGTAAATTAATTGTATTTAATTTATATAAAACTTATATAAATAAAGTTTACAAAAGTGTATTACATTTTATTTAATAAAAAATATCCGAAGTTTATATAATTTTTTAAGTGACAAGTTTGAGAACGAAAATGGTTTTTGTATTTATCGTTTTAGTTAAGTTTACACTTTTTAAATATTAGGGAAAGTATATAATTAGGGTTTGATTAAGTTTAGAGAAATTACAATACAAGTCCCTCAAGTATATATATATACTCTCGGCAATTTTCACAAGCGCCTCTAGGGCTTGTTTTAGTTTCAAGGTTTGGCAAAACGAGTCCCCCTAGTTACATGTGTAACTAGGGCTTGCATACTTTTCGAGTATTGTCAAATATAGTCCTTGTAGTTTGGATAGGGTTAAGGGGTGTACACAAGTTACATAAAATCCCCCTAGGTCTCGGTTTATATTCGAATTGTGGCAAAATGGGTCCTTGTGGTTTCGAAATGTATAAGAAGGACACGAAAAGTAACCTAGGGTTTATATAAGTTTCTAAAATTAACAAAACTAGTCCTTTAAGTCTCGAACTAAATTAATATGGCTCGAAAAGTTTTCTAGGGCTTGTATTGAGTTTATAAAAGGGCATGTTTAGTCCTCGGGGTTTAATTAAAGGCTCGGCTAGTAATATACGCAACCCTAGACTTTTCCTATTGGCAATTTGAGTCCTTGTACTTGTTTTAAGTCATGAAATATGTATATAAGTTTTATCCCTTTTCATTTTTGACTAGTACTTTCATTATATTACAAAAATGACACAAAAAGTCTCCATTAATTATATTTGGGGCTTAGTGGGCTCGGTTGGCCCATTAAGGGTCCAGTTTTGGTTCTTGGGCCTAACGGGCTTAATAGTGGGCTAGTTTAATATTAGTTAACATTTATTTAACCAAAACCATTTAACCTAAATATTTATCTTGGGCTTATGGGCTTATTATGTTTTGGCTTATACAAGCTTATGACATATTCGATTCGGCTTATATGGCTCGACTTATTTTAGTTTGTGGCTTATCTAGCTTATTAATAATCTTTCTTCCCAATTCATCCTAAGTTAAACAAAGATGCATTAAACCAATGTCTCCTCATTCGGCTAGAATATTAAGCCGAGACATATGGGGCTATATCTAGCCACATTTTAAGGTCTAACACTTTAGTTTTTCTAGGAAGCAAGCCTAAGTTAGTCACTTGTTTACACATGTTGTTTATAGGCCTAAACATGAAGACATGTTTTCTTATAACCACAATATTCAAGCCATGGGTTTCTAGTTAGGTTTTAGCATAGATTTTACGTGTGCATGCATTCTTAGTCTTGATTTTTAAGAGTTTATGTGAATGACATGCAATGGGAAGTAAAAACAAATGGAAACATGGTGAGGAGATGTTTCACTTACTTATTTTGAGGAGATGATGAATGCTGAACAAGGAGTAGCAACACTAGAGCTTGAGGTTACTTAAGAGTGAAATGTGAAGATTTCCTAGTTATATGTATACATGTTGTGACTTTCCTTCTTCTTCAATGTTGTTTGACCCAATTCAATGCTATGAGGTGTGAATGTGGAGTGTTTGAGAATGATTGGAGAGTAAATGAAGTGTGAGTTAAATGGTTTAGTGAGGACTAGCTCTTTATGTATATTCTACCCGTATGTTTTTGCCAAGGAAAATGGTTTTAGTTTTGCTAGTTGTAGAAAGGGTGATGTATGTATAGTGAGGCTTAGTACATCTCATAAATGGAAGTGATGTACATAAGCTTTGTGAGGTTTGGTATTCGGCTAAGTGAAGGGCAAGTAGGAGACATCCAAGTCCAAGTATTAATGAGGTAATCCTAGTACTAGATTTGTTTTGGAGAATGTTGTGTTTGGTTTGTGTGGAGGTATTTCTAGCCGTGTATCATATACAACATGTGGGGAAAGGATTTTTCTAAAAATATCTAGTGACAAGGTAGTTAGTTAGGTAGTGTTTTAAGCTTAGGAAGGTTTTTGTCAAGTGTATACTTGTATGTATACAATTCGTATGCCATATAGCTTCAAGAGGGGTAATGTATCATTTTTAGGGTCTTAGTATATTTATATGTTAAATGTGATAATTAGTTAGGACTAGATATAAGGTGGAAGTTAAACTTCTTTATTAAGGTATGTTGTATATATTAAATGTGTAAAATGAGGCTATGTGGAGGTTAATGTAGTTATATTTATAAATATACTAGAATTGACAGCGTAATTAAATGAAAGATTGATGCTTTAAAAAATTAAGTGAAGTGAGATTACATAGATTCAAGCAAGATGTGAACACGAGGTGACAAAGTCAAAGAGGTAAAATCAGGGGTTTTACAACATACGGGAGAAGCGGCCATCATATCTTGTAGAGACAAAGTGTACAAATTATTCCCTCGAGTACCTTTCAATAAATCAACCCCTTCCAAATTACGGATGAAGCAGGTATGCTCTCGAAAATCAACTTCTAGGTTTGCATCACAAAATTGTCCCACAGAAAATAAGTTGTGACCGAGACCTTCCACAGAGTACACTCTTGAAATTATAACATTCCCAATATGATATTCACCTTAACCCATTATCTTTGCAATATGATCATTTCCAAATCGAACCGTATCAAGAAACTTGCTGACGAAATTTCTGAGCTGAGAGCGATCTCCAGTCATATGCTTGGAACAACCAGAGTCAAAATACCAGAGAACAATTTGGACCACCTGTTTTCAGTAACAACAGTAGACAATGCATTGGAAACTATTAAATTCCAGAGTGTTAGCAGATACAGATATAATATTATCAGAATTGCTAACATTTGTGTTATCCTTAGATTTCTGGCGTTTTCTAATGTGAGTTTTACCAATAACAGGTTTTACTGTTCCAACTTTCTTAGGTTTTGGAGTTTTAGAGGGCACTACTGTAACACCCCAAAATGTGATACGCGGAAGCGGTGAAGCTCGGGGGCTGTTACGTCATTGTATCATAGTTCAAGGTACAAGAGAACGACTCTAAATGAGACGTTTTATAAAAATACCTCGTTGAATTTAAATTAAAAGCATCAAAGTACAAAAGGTCTCAGTTTCAAAAGATAGCGTAGCGGAATATAAAAGTTTTAAACATCAATGAGATAATAGTTCAAAAGCATAAGTAAATAAATGTCCGAAGATAGCCATGAAAATACATGCGGACTCCAAGTACTTCACACAGCAGATACAAATCATCATCAATTACCTGAGATAAATGCTAAATTGGGTCAACATAAAGTTGGTGAGAATAAGGTTTCAAGTAAAAATTCATAGTAATTCGATTTCAGATTTCATTTCATGTACACATGCAACTATAGGAGGTATAGTGCCAAGTGTAGGATAAATTGGGTGTTCTCAATATTTATGATAGCTAAGCTCGTGACATCGAAACTAGTGATCCAGTGCATACAATAGATTGTATACATAAATTTTGCCCCAATGGAGTACCTAGCCAAGATAACTCCGTTCATACAAATGGTAGACACTCGTCCGGCGTCAGAATGCCCGAGTGGAGGTTGTCAACCCTCAATAGATCTATCCGTAACATAAGAGCTTACTCCAACAGAGTAACTAACGATTCACGATAGTGGGGACTATGGCTAAAGTAACTTAAGCTATCTCATAAACAGTGTTCACAAAACGTTCACAGAAATCAAGTTTTACTTGCGTCCATAAGCAAGCGTCAAAGCATTTATCACATCCCAAAATATTAAACATAGAAAGCAGTTTAATAGGGATCTATAAACTCACCTCAAGCAACGATTCAAACCGCACAAGTATGATCAAATAGTAGCGAGCAACTCTAGCAACAACCTAAATATAATACTATAGTTTAGGCGCTAGCAAATAAGTCACAATAGTTCGTCATGTACGTTACTCATCGATCATATATATATTTTGTTGTTAAAATCGTGACTTGTAAATGTTATATCGTTATAAACATTATAGTATATATATACTTAGGCAAAAATATTTATTTTTGACTCGACGAAATTTCGACAGCCTTTCGGCGTAAATTTTATTTACCAAAATTTATCTTAACAAATTTTCCAACACGATTTCTAACGAAAATTCGGCAGCCTTTTGGCGTCACGTAAAAATTTGCCATTTTTAGTAAGTACCCAAATCTCGTCCTAAAACCCCTAATTTCAACACTTTTCAATCACAATGTTTCAACAAGTCATTTTCCCGCAATAGTATCAATTTCCACTTTCAACGCTAAAACTTTTAACGATGCACCAAGTATTCACATTTCGCGCTAATACCCTTTTACAAAATGATCCCAACATTCATATACAACTTTTAGTAACCATTTCGACACTTAATACAACTCCGTTTAACTCGAAAATGTCGTTTCGACCACTTTAAAAATCTAGACAGCAAGTACATTATAGTGTTTTTCACAAAAATTAAGTTTTCCGACAACGAAATTTAAACGACCATATCTTACTCATTTTAGCTCCGTTTTTAGCCCATAATATATCGAAACGAAGGTATTAACTTATATTTTCATGATATCGTAGTAAACTAGTGTCAAAACAATTTTTACGACCCTCTACGCCTCTTATAAAAATCGGACAGATTGTATGTTTTTCGTAAAAACTTGTTTTTGACCATTTTCAAGCGTAACCACTAGTAGTAACACTACTAGTTCCCTCCAATTATTCATAAACACACTCAAAATCAAAGATTTATCTTCAAGTCCACAAATCTAAAAATATACATTTTTATATTTTACAAGTCTTTCAATTAAACTATTTTCATGCATGGATCTAATAGATCCACACAAAATTTTCATAGATCTAATATATTTCATGACCAAAAATAGTTTTTATCATTTTATTTCAAGAAAATAGTTGATGAGTAACATGCATGCATAGATCTACATAGATTATGCATGAAAAATGAAAAAGATGAAAAGGTTTAAGAAGTAACCTTGAGTAACGACTCTACGTAACCACGACAACACAATCTACGCTCTAACCCACTAATAATCAACAAGAACTCAACTTCTATAAACTACCACCAAAACTTCTCAAATCTACAAACCAAGAAAACCCATTCTTCTTTATACTTGTACAAACCCTAGGATGTTTTTATTTTGTGTCAAATCTTCTTAAAATGAAGCTTCAAGAAAATCAACAATGGTGGAAAATGGTGTAGTGTTGGTGCCGTGTGTTTTAGAGAGAGATGGAGAGATATGTGTGTGTTTTTTTTGTGAAGTGTAAGTGTAAATAATGTGAGGTGATGTTAAGGTTAAATGGGTAATGAGTTAAAAGGTGTAAGGTTATGTAAGTTAAGCTTAAAAGGATATTTGGAAGAAAATTTGGTTTAGCTAGCATGTGGTGAGTTTTGGCCGGTTATGGGGGTCCCACTTAGGGTAAATAATTCAAAACTTTTACTATGGTAACTAGTTAGAAGGTTTAAGGTAAAAAGGTTAGTTAGTTTTGGGTAAATATCGAAAAGTATATAGTTAAGTTTAAAATTACGTAAAACTTAAAAAATTGACGAAATATATTAAATTTACGATTTCTCGACGAAAACTAATATTTTAGGATTTATAAAGTATTTTACGCACGCTAACGACGGTTAAACGTAAAAACGACGTAAAATACGAAAACGCGATACGTTAATTAAATATTCACAGAAAATACGATTTATTACTATAAATAGCAAAAAATACTAAAATACAGGCATATAGACATATACAGACATATTTAAATACGTTGCTCATGAAAATACGATCACGCTGTTAAAAACTAAACAGTTAAGCACATAATTCACAGATAACGAATAATCTCACGGATTATTGTCAATTCATTGACCGTCTCAGCATTTTGCTCAGATTCACAGAAACTGTTCAGAATAATGACTGAGCACAGTGTCAAGTCATTACTCATCAGCAAACAGTTTTTCAGAAAACGCGGGATAACCTCCCGGTTCCAACACAGTTAAATCACATAGTTGACTAAATAAATAGTCAAAGGGTAAAATAGTTATTTTACAAAGTAGGAAAATTACTAGGTGTTACATCATCCCCTTGATAGAGAAGCTTTGTCCTCAAAGCTTAGGAGTGTCACGGTTTCTAGAGTTGTCAAAGAGTTGCGGATATTTCTTACGAAATTGATCCTCACGCTCCCAAGTGAATTCAGGTCCACGTTTAGAATTCCACCTCACCTTGATGATCGGAATACGACTCTGTTTCAATCGTTTAACCTCATGGTCCATGATTTCAATAGGTTCTTCGACAAATTGCATCTTGCCGTCAATTCGGAGTTCCTCCAATGGTATGACGAGTGTCTCATCAGAAAGGCACTTCTTCAAGTTCGACACATGAAAAGTGTTGTGCACACGGCTCAACGCTTGCGGTAATTCGAGACGATAGACTACAGTTCCAACCTTTGCCAGAATTTTGAAAGGTCCAATATAACGGGGGTTCAGCTTTCCTCGCTTTCCAAAACGTACCACGCCTTTCCAAGGCGATACTTTTAGCATCACTTTGTCTCCCACTTGAAATTCGAGAGGCTTACGTCGAACGTCGGCGTAACTCTTTTGACGATCACGGGCTGCTTGAATTCGGCTCTTGATTTGAACAATCTTCTCAGTAGTTTCACGAATGAGTTCAGGGCCAGTGAGTTGACTATCCCCAACCTCACTCCAACACACAGGCGAGCGACATTTACGACCATACAACGCTTCAAACGGTGCAGCCTTAATACTGGTATGATAACTGTTGTTGTAAGAGAATTACACTAAAGGCAAATGTCTGTCCCATTGCTTCCCAAAGTCAAGCACACAAGCACGCAACATGTCCTCCAGCGTTTGAATAGTTCTCTCACTCTGTCCGTCAGTCTGCAGGTGATATGCAGTACTCGTGTCCAATTGCGTACCCAACGCTTTCTGAAGTGATTTCCAGAACTCTTAAGTAAATCTAAGGTCTCTATCGGAAATTATCGAGATCGGTATCCCATGTTTTGCGACTACTTCCTTCAGATAAAGTCCCGTAAGCTTATCCATTGAATCATCTTCCTTCATAGCCAAAAAGTGTGCAGATTTCGTAAGTCGATCTACAATTACCCAAATTGTGTCGTATCCGTTTGTTGTTTTAGGCAGCTTAGTTATGAAATCCATGGTTATGTTTTCCCATTTCCACATAGGAATTATAGGTTGAACCAACAATCCAGATGGTTTTTGGTGTTCTGTTTTCACTCTAGCGCAAGTCAGACACTTCCCTACATACGTAGCAATTTCAGCTTTCATATTTGGCCACCAATATAGCTTCTTCATATCCTGATACATTTTGTCAGATCCTGGGTGAATCGAATACTTAGATTTATGCGACTCGTGCATAATCACGTCCCTTAGTCCTCCAAACCGTGGTAACCAACTTCTACCATTCAGACATAGCGTTCCATTAGTGCTAGTCTCCAATTTCTTAGTAACCATTCCCCCATGTTTCTCGGCTTCAACATGTTCAGGCTTAAGGGCTTCGGTTTGTGCTTCACGAATTTGCACAGGTAAGCTCGGATTGATAATCATAGCTAACGATCTAACTCTACGTGTCATCAATTGCTCCTTTCTACTTAGCGCATCCGCCACTACATTGGCCTTCCCAGGGTGGTAGCGGATTTCACAGTCATAATCGCTGAGCAACTCGATCCATCAACGTTGTCTCATGTTCAGTTCCTTCTGGTCAAGAATATGTTGTAAACTCTTGTGATCGGTATAGACGACACACTTGGTTCCGTACAAGTAGTGTCTCCACAACTTCAAGGCAAATACCATCGCTCATAGCTCGAAGTCGTGCGTAGTATAGTTTTTCTCATGCGTTTTCAATTGTCGTGACGCGTAGGCGATAACTTTCTTCCTTTGCATCAACACAGCTCCCAATCCTTTTGCTGATGCATCACAGTAGACCACAAAGTCTTCTGATCCTTCTGGTAACGATAGAATAGGCGCACTACACAACATTTGTTTCAACTTCTGGAATGCTAATTCCTCTTTATCTCCCCATTCGTATTTCACCTTCTTTTGAGTCAACTTTGTCAATGGTTTCGTGATCTTCGAGAATCCCTCGATGAATCTTCGGTAATATCCGGCGAGTCCTAAGAACTGGCGAATTTCAGTCGGTGTCGTAGGAGCAGTCCACTCCCTAATTGACTCAATCTTGTCAGGATCAACATGAATCCCCTTGCTATCAATAACGTGACCTAGAAATTGTACTCTTGGCAACCAAAAATCACACTTCGAGAACTTAGCGTACAATTCCTCCCTCTTAAGCAATTCGAGTATTATCTTAAGATGTTCCTCATGTTCTTTCTCATTCCTTGAGCAAATCAGTATGTCATCGATGAACACAATGACAAACTTGTCCACATACGGTTTACACACCCGGTTCATGAGGTCCATAAACACAGCAGGTGCGTTTGTCAAACCGAATGGCATCACTTGGAACTAGGGGTGTGATTCGGGTTGACCCGGTCGGGTTCGGGTCAACTCGGGTCGGGTCAAGTCGGGTTAAGGGTAAAAAATATATAACCCGAACCCGAGCCTAATTAGAACTCGGGTCACTCGGGTTCGGGTCAATTCGGGTCAGGTTAACTCGGGTCGGGTCAACTCGGGTTCGGGTCAACCCGAGTTTAAGAAAAATGTGTAAAAAGTGGCTAAATTAAGTACTAATACAATGTAAAAAATATAATTTTAGTCGGGTCAAGTCGGGTTGGTCGGGTTCGGGTCAAGTCGGGTCGGGTCAAGTCGGGTCAAGGGTAAAAAATATATAACCCGAACCCGATCCAATTAGAACTCGGGTCAATTCGGGTCAACCCGAATTGACCCGAATACAGTTTGTGACCCGAGTGACCCGACCCGAATATGATTATTCGGGTTCGAGTTCGGGTCGGGTTCGGGTCGGGTCAACTTTTTCGACACCCCTACTTGGAAATCATAGTGTCCATACCTAGTCCTAAAAGCAGTCTTTGCAACATCCTCCTCACGGACTCTCAATTGATGATAACCAGACCTAAGGTCAATCTTCGAGTAAACGCTCGATCCTTGCAACTGATCAAACAGATCATCGATCCTAGGTAACGGGTAACGGTTCTTGATGGTAAGTTTGTTCAACTCACGATAGTCGATACACATCCGAAAACTTCCATCCTTCTTCTTTACAAATAAGACTGGAGCTCCCCAAGGTGAAGAACTCGGTCTTATGAATCCTTTATCAGTCAACTCTTGTAGTTGCGTCGCTAGTTCTTGCAATTCCGACGGTGCTAAACGGTAAGGCGCTCGAGCAACAGGTGCAGCTCCCGGTATTAAATCGATCTGGAATTCAACTTGTCTAGCCGGCGGTAATCCAGGCAAATCTTCAGGAAAGACTTCCGAAAAATCCCGTACGATAGGTACATCTTCCAACCGTTATTCTTCCATCTGCTTTTCAGTAACACAGGCTAAAATTACGTGGCAACCTCCCGACAACAACTTCTGAGCCTCGACACGCGAGATAATGTTCAGTCGTGACTTCCCTTTTCCATTACTTGTATCCCCTTGTACCTCCAAAACTTCATCACCAAATGGTAAGCGAACGATCTTCTCGTCGCATACAATCGTAGCACGATATCTCGACAACCAATCCATTCCGACAATCACGTCAAAACTACCTAACTCAACAGGCATAAGGTCTATTGTGACACCCCCAAATTGAGTCAAACGCAGCGGAAATAATATTTGGGTGTCACGTAGGTGGATCAACAGCAGACAGAATATAGAGCAACAGATAAAAGATTATCCTTACATTTATTACATGATTGAAATTGCAAATAGTCTTTAACATTGTTCGTAAGTTTGAATTATTCCCAATTTATAAAACCCCAGATGAGCTCTATAAATGCAGCCTATCATGATGCTTGACTCCATGCACACCAATACCTGCTTCAGTTTCTTGAGAAAACATGCTTAGAGGGTCAACATAAAGTTGGTGAATTCACAGGTTTAATTAAAAGAAGTTTGGACATTAAATATTCACTGAAGTAGTAATGCACAAAGCATCAATACTTAAAAGTAATTACATTCTCATATTGCCCGAAACTGAAACTTGACAGTTAAGTCCTTAACAAATAAGGACCCTTCGCCTTATCATTATCAAGGCACCCATAACAAAAATAAGTGCTGACATGTGAAACATCTGTTGTCCTGGCCTAGGCACAGTGAGCATGACTCACCCAGATGGGGACGGTCAATCCCAAATAGATCTATTTATAACATTCAGGTAATTCAATAATTCTAACAGTTTCGGATGCACGGGTCATGCGGGTTCATCTACAATAGGCAATGTAATCAAAAGTTTCACAGTTCGATCCATGTCCATAAAATAAAATATGTTGCATGTTTTCTTCCCCATTAAAAGGTTTAAAAGTTTGTCAATATATAAAGTGGGGCCATGAACTCACCTCAGTAGTACAGCAATAAGTCAATGGATAAATCTGATAAGGATGCTCACGATACAATCAACGACCTAAATAATTATAAGGTCTCAGTAAATGCATAACATAATGCATAAAAGTTCCAGAATAAATCTGTACATGCTTAAACTGGTTTTAAGCATTTTATTACAATACTTGTATTTTGTTCATCGTTGTACAAGTTCTAATAGTATTTATTTTAAGTATAAAATAAATAATAAGGTTTAATTAATTAATTCATTTAATTAATATTTTGTACTTACGTTGTTTATAAAACACTTTAAACATTTATATAGGATAGTTTTATATACATTTAAAGTGATAGGAAATAAATATAATTAATATATTTATTTTATAAGTTAATCATTTTTAATTTATATTTAATATATAAATAAGGTTTATAAACGTATAACATTTTATTTAAAATCCATGTTTACGTAAAGTTTATAATTATTAAATTATAAGTTTGGAAAAATAACAATTGTTACGTTTATTTAAGTTTTACGTTTTAAATAACGGTTTAAATATATAGGATTTTAAGGTTCGTAATACTTTGTATAAAATACGTTTTAGTCCTTTTAATTAAATAAATACCCGCGGTTAAATTACTTTTATACCCCTAGGGTTTCTAAATCTTTCAAGTAATTACAGTTTTGGTCCCTCCCTAGTTACACGTGTAACTAGGGTTTCTTTAAGTTTCAATAAATGGCAAAAATAGTCCCTAAAGTATACGGCTCAAATTAGGGCTTATTAAATTTTCACAACTTGGCAGTTTTAGTCCTCTAACCTTCGGTTAATATTTAAGTTTAATACAAGTTACACTATTGCCCCCTAGGGCTTGTATATGTTTCGGCAAATGGCAGGAATAGTCCCTAGGGTTACTTAGGGCTTAAATAAGTTTGCTATCTTGGCATATTTGGTCCCTAATGCTTATATTAAGTCTCGGCTAGAGTCCAAAGTGATCCCTAGGTTTTCTAAAGTTTACACAACTTATCCCTAACATTATATTAATCCCTTTTTAGTCCTTTTCAACACCTTTAAGTTTCAGATATGTTCAAAACACACCCCTAAACTCTCGGCAATATTTGTAAGTGGTCCAAAAGTTTATGTTTTTGAAATATAAGTTTCTACACTTATTTATTTAGATCCCTTTTACTTTATAAATTTATAAATCCAACCCGAAAGTTTATACTTGTTATATTTAATCCAAAATTTAGTAGATCTATTATTTAAATCCAAAACTTCTTAGATTTATTATTTTAATCCAAAATAATTATAGATTTATATTTTCAACATGAAACTTTATAAAATCATCTTTTTGACACTAAAAGTTTTATAAAAACATTTATTTAGTGAAAATGATTATTTATTAAGGCAACTTATTATAGTGAGTTTAAACTAATGTGATCTTAACATTTTAGGGCACCTAAAAACATAAATCTAATGTTTCTAGTTATATCTAAACATTACAAGATTACCCAAAAGAATATTATGAGCTTATAACTCACGTCCAAAATTCATGCATGGTTAGGTTTTCATGGTATTTCAAGTTAAACAAGATCATGTTGATGTGTTCTTCATGGTTGACAAGTTTTTACATCATTTTATGTTATAACAAAAATCAAGCCGTGAGTCACCTTAGGTTTTTAGGGTTTCATTATTTGTTTAAATGTTAACTTTACCAAGAATAACCATGTACACATTAATATCTATGAAAGTAATGTATTAGAAAGATAGGTTTTAACTTGGACTTACTTGTTTAGATAGGTTTAGGAGTGATATGAGGATGAGTAGAAACAAGTGACAAGCTTTCAACAATGGAATTCTTGGAGACCAAAAACAAGCCGTGGGCTTCACTAGGCTTCTAGGGTTCTTGTTCTTGCTTCAAGGATCAAGGTTTCTTGTTGGATGAGCTTAGGATTAACCTTTATATAGTATGAGACATGATCCAAGTGTAGGAAATAAGTTTGAAGGTTTGAAAATGGTGGATAATGGTGTTTAGCCGTAGGTTGAGAAGGAGAGAGTGAAGGTGATGGAGTAAAATGTTTGCAAGTGAATTATGTTGTGAGATGTGTGGGTTTCGGCTAATAACAAGGAGAGAGAGATATCCAATGATATCTTGTACCATGTACTTCATATCCAACATGTATCTTGATGTGATACACTTGAGATTTGGTTGAGGTTTCAAACTAGTTCTTTCCCCACATGCTCAATTTGGTAAATTGACTTTCTTTCCCTTTTGCAAAGTTGTCATGTGTTTTGGGAAGTCAAGGGACAAGGAAGTGACTAAGTATAGTAAAAGAGTATGGTGTGTGTAAGGGTTTGTGTAAGAAAAAGTGAGGTTGGTATAGGAAGAGTATGGTTATGCATGTATTTGTGTAAGTAAGCATGGTTAGTATAGGGTTTTAGTGGATTAAACACTTGAGTACTTACAAGCTAGCTAACAAATGATGGTAGTGTATGCATGCATACATCTACACGTCTCATATATGCATGGGGAAAGGGTTTTTGATAAATTTTGCCAAGTGTTGTATGATAATAATAGTCCTTGTATATTATTGTAGGTATTTGTTGTGTTGTAGGTATTTTTGTTGAAGCTTTTAGGTAATTTAGTGAAAGTGTATATTAAATACATCACTAACATCATTTTACTTAAATAAAGTAAATAAGTGACAATGTAAAATAATGTACATTGTTTTTAAAGTGTTTAGGTATTTATTCCTTTTAGGTAATATATGTAAATATGTACATATAAAAATAATCCAAGTACTTAACAAAAAAATTAAGTAAGGTTACAGTTTATCTCAAAATATGTACTAAGGTGTATTATTCAATCAAGTGGCCAGTCAGTTGCCAGAGTAGTCAGTAAATGACTAAAGGTCCATATAAATGTAAAATGAATATGAAAGGTAGTATGACAAAAGGTATATGATTATTAATAAGTCATATAAAAGTGAAATTATATAAATTCCAAATATAAATAGTACAACAGTTGACAAAGTCAATAAGGTAAAATCGGAGGTTTTACAGCACCATTCCGTTATTTTAGCTTTGTCCTCAAAGCTTAAGATGAAGCTATTGGTCAGGTGAACAAGTGTGGGTACTTGGTCTTGAACGAGTCTTCTCGTTCCCAAGTGAACTCAGGGCCTCTCCTAGAGTTCCAACGTACTTTGATCAACGGGATGCGACTGTGTTTCAACTTCTTAACTGTCCTCTCCATGATTTCTACTGGTTCTTCTACGAACTGGAGTTTGTCGTCAAATTGGACTCCCTCCAATGGCATAGCCAGTGGTTCTTCAGCATAGCACTTCTTCAGGTTAGAAACATGAAAGGTAGAGTGTACCCGACTCAGTTGCTAGGGCAACTCCAAATGATAAGCTACTTCCCCGATCCTGGTTATTACTTTGAAAGGGCCAACATAACGTGGATTCAGTTTTCCACGTTTGCCAAAACGTACAACACCCTTCCAAGGTGATACCTTGAGCATAACACGGTCACCTACTTCAAATTGCATAGGTTTGCGTTTCAGGTCCGCGTAGCTCTTTTGTCGATCGCGAGCAGCTTGAATTCTCTGCTTGATGAGGACGATCTTGTCTGTAGTCTCCTGGATTAACTCTGGTCCAGTGAGCTGAAATTCACCTACTTTTGCCCAGCACACAGGCGAACGGCATTTGCGACCGTACAGTGCTTCAAAAGGGGCAGCCTTAATACTGGCATGATAACGGTTGTTGTAGGAGAATTCCACTAAAGGAATGTGGTCAACCCATCTATTTCCAAAATCAATCACACATGCTCGTAGCATGTCCTCTAGAGTCTGGATGGTTCGTTCACTTTGACCATCAGTCTGTGGATGATAAGCGGTGCTCATATCCAAATTGGTACCTAAGGCTCGTTGGAAAGCCTTCCAAAAGTTTGACGAGAACCTACCATCTCAATCATAGATTATCGACACTGGTATTCCATGTTTGGTCACAATCTCCTTCAGGTACGTCTTTGCAAGTTTTGCAAGGGAATCGTTCTCCCTAATTGGCAGGAAATGAGCGGACTTGGTGAGTCGATCGACGATTACCCAGATAGTATCGTTACCGTGATGACTTTAGGAGTTTGGTAACAAAGTCCATAGTGATGTTGTCCCACTTCCATTCCGGTATCTTGGGTTTTACAAGTAAACCCGATGGTCTCTGGTGTTCAGTTTTGACACGAGCACAGGTCAAACATGTCTGAATGTAGGTGGCAATGTTGGCTTTCATATTCGGCCACCAATATAACTTTTTCATATCCTGATACATCTTTTCAGATCCGGGATGTATAGAATATTTAGACTTATGAGATTCGTGCATGATCACATTCCTCAAATCTCCATAACAAGGCAACCAACTTCGTCCGTGAAGGCATAGGGTTTCGTCTGCTTTAGGTTCTAACTTCTCCTTGCTAAGATCGGTTCTGATCATTCCCCCGACGTCTTCCTTCACGAGGTTTCAGGCAATTGGGCTTGATTTTGAGCTTCCAAAATCTGTTTGGGTAGATCCAAACTGATTGTCATAACCAATGCCCTAACTCTCATAGGAGGGTCCGTTTCCTTACGACTTAAAGCATCAGCAACCACGTTTGTTTTACCCGGGTGGTATTTGATCTCGCAGTCGTAGTCACTCAGTGACTCAATCCAACGGCGTTGTCTCATGTTCAACTCCTTCTGATCCAATATGTGTTGCAAACTTTTATGGTCAGTATGCACTGTGCACTTTGTTTCGTATAGGTAATGTCTCCAGATTTTGAGAGCAAAAACTACGGATCCAAGTTCTAGATCGTGAGTGGTGTAATTCTTCTCATGCTTCTTCAATTGTCTTGAAGCGTAGGCAATCACTTTCATTCTCTGCATCAATACTGCACCTAAGCCCTTGTGTGAAGCATCACAGTATATAACGAAATCATCGTTGCCTTCAGGCAAGGCCAGTATGGGTGCATTGCATAACTTCTGCTTGATCAGTTGGAAAGCTGATTCTTCCTTCTCTCCCCAATCAAACTTTATTCCTTTCTGTGTGAGTTTGGTCATCGAATTGGCAATTTTGGAAAAATCTTCAATGAATCTGCGGTAGTACCCGGCAAGGCCTAGAAATTGGCGGATCTCCGTCGGTGATTTAGGAGATACCCAATCCTTGACAGATTCGACCTTTGCTGGATCCACGTGAATACCGTCACAATCGATGACATGACCAAGGAATTGCACTCTAGGAATCCAAAACTCACATTTGGAGAACTTAGCATAGAGTTGCTCCTCCTTGAGTACCTTTAGTACTTGTGCAAGATGTTCCCCATGTTCCTGTTCGTTCTTGGAATAAATGAGTATGTCGTCAATGAAGACTATCACGAATTTATCCAGGTAGGGTCTGCACACACGGTTCATAAGGTCCATGAAAATAGTTGGTGCATTGGTCAACCCAAATGGCATAACCTGGAATTCGTAATGACCGTAACGGGTTCTAAAAGCTGTTTTTGGAATATCTTCCTCCCTGACTCGTAGCTGATGGTATCCAGATCTCAAGTCAATCTTGGAATACACACTTGACCCTTGCAGTTGGTCAAATAGGTCGTCAATGCGAGGAAGCGGATAACGATTCTTCACAGTTAACTTATTCAGCTCTCTGTAATCGATGCACATTCGAAAAGAACCATCTTTCTTTTTGAAAAATAACACAGGAGCTCCCCATGGTGAGGAATTGGGTCGAATGAATCCTTTGTCAGACAGTTCTTGAAGTTGTTCAGCTAGTTCTTTCATCTCTGATGGTGCCAACCGGTATGGAGCTTTAGCTACAGGTGCCGCTCCGGGAACCAAATCAATTTAAAATTCCACTTGTCGGGTCGGTGGTAAGCCTGGCAACTCATCAGGAAAGACTTCTGGAAAATCTCGGACGATGGGTACGTCCTTGATTTGCTTCTTCTCGGGCTTGTCTTCTTCATCTGTTTGAAAAATATGGGCCAAGAAGATGGGACATCCTCTCAACAAATATTTCTGAACTTTTGTACAAGAGATAACACTAAGTCTAGTGTCAGCGAGGTCGGTGTTACCGTCGCCTCGAATGATTAGAGTTTCGTTTCCCCACGGAATACGGACTAGCTTTTCGTCACAAACAATGACTGTGCGGTATCTCGCTAACCAGTCCATGCCAATAATAACATCAAAACTACCAAGGTTTACGGGGATAAGGTCAATGTTGAACGGATGTTTGGAAAGATTTAAGGTGCAACCTCTAATGATAGTGTCAGCATCTACAGTTTTACCGTCAGCTAATTCTACGGAGTAATGGTGATCTAAGCTTGTAGAAATAACTTCTAGTACTTGACTAAATTCAGTGGATATAAAACTTCGGTCTGCTCCAGTATCAAACAAAACAGATGCATAACGATTGTTCAATAGAAACGTACCAGTAACGACATTTGAATCGGGGTTGGCTTTTGCATTGCCGACCACGTACACTCTAGATGAAGCTCCTCCACTATTCTTGTTCTGGTTGACCCGCTTAGGGCAACTTGGTCTCACATGTCCTGGTGCTCCACACTCATAGCACACAACTCCCTTCTTGGGTCCATTGTTGTTTCCTCCAGTAGCGTTGTGGTTCCCCTGCTGTCCATTCCCGTTCCCACGGGCATTGTATCCACCCCTGTTGGTGTAGTTCCCAGTGTTTTGAGTGGGTTGGGCCTGAGTGACAAGCATTAACTCGACAGGTTTTAGCAAAATGACCCACTTGTCCACATCTGTAGCAGGTCTGGCATGGGCTATCAACAGTATGATGATAGTTGCACTTTGAGCACAAAGGTTTGGCGCCCACGTACGAGTTAGCTCCTGCAGAGGTAGCACTGTAAACTTGCCCAGCATTCTGCTTCTTAGGATGTTGCTGGTGCTGACTGCGGAAATACTCGTCTGCCTTTCGCTTGTTGTCAGTATGCCTCTTGGATATGGTACGGACTCTTTTTTTTATCAACTCAGTAGCGAACTCAATGGCACTCTCGACGGTAGTAGGTCGAGATGCGAGCACACTGTCGTGAATGGCGTCTGGGATTCCACCCACATACTTCTCAATCTTATCTTCCTCCTCCAAAAACATTCTGGTGCACATTAGGGTCAACTCTTGGAACCTTTGGTTGTACGCAATGATGTCATTGTTCCTGCATCTGAGATCCCACAACTCGATCTCCAGATTCTTCATTTCTCCCGTTGGACAGTATTTCTCTGTCATCCTCTCCTTCAACTCAGTCTAGTTGAGAGCATAGGCAGCATCGTGTCCAAGAGTAGCAACAACAGAGTTCCACCAAGTAAGAGCACTCTCAAGTAGGGTGCAGGCGGAAAACTTCACTTTATTCTCTTCTGCACAGTCGCTGATGCGAAAGACCGTTTCCAACCTCTCAAACCACTGCATCAGCTCCACCACTCCTTCTTTGCCCTTGTAATAGGAAGGTTTACATTTCAAGAAGTCGGGGTAAGAGCTACCCCTGGTGGTCTGATTATTCCGGCGGTTGTTGGAATTTTGACTGTCGTCTACGTTTCTGCTGGCAGCCATCGCAGATGCGATGCCTTGATCAATCATTTCCCTTAGTTGGGCAGCAGTGACGTTTTGGGTAGTGTCGGCATTGTTGGGGTTCGTTCTAGTGATTACCATTTTTCTATAATTATACACAAAAATGAAATCATTAGTTCAAGGTGTTAGCACAGTTTTATATAATTACACGAAAATAAATTCATGCATAGACTTTGCAACAAATTGGATAACCTGTTTAAAGTTCATAATATAATACAGTACAAAATGCACAACCTGATCCAAGACAGAGCACAGCCCGCCTGTCTGGGATGATGGTACATGAAATCTAAAGTACATCATCTATGAATCCCTAATCTAAATAGTACAGTACAAAGATACAACTGATTAAAGAAAAGTACAAATACAAAAGATCCTATATCATGATAGCCGGGATGCAACCCTAATAGCCTATCATGATGTACAAAAGTCTAGTACATCTAATCTACTGATGCCTAACTGACTCCTCGGATACGGCTGGCGCCACGGGCGGAGATGAGACAGCCGGTGCATGCATGGCAACCTGCATCGCGGTCATGGCAGTCCTAGTCTCCTTGAGCAGTCGGAGTGCCTCAAGGAACTGGTCTCTGAGAGTCTGCTGAACTCCCCGGAGATGAGCGGTCTTTGACGTCAACCCCTGATGACGGACCTCCTGGAGGTCGAAGAATATAGCAAGAGTCTCCTCCATGGTCAAGAGAGCAGTATGAAAATCCGTCTGCTGGCTCTGGAGCAGGTAGATCTGCTCACGGAGGAACTCATTCTCATCCAGCAACCACTGGAGAGAATGGTAAGTAGTCGATCACGCCCCACGTGCAGCGTGCGCCTCCGAACTCACAGTCCATGATAGAAGGTCCTGGCGCTGCTGTAGAACAGCGCGCTCAGTCTGTCCGGCCGCTAGCAGAGCAAGAATGTCTGCTACATCATGGGCCTGGCGTGCGGCCAGTGCCGTGATCTGGGCCTAGACAGGGTCAGCATGTCTGTCCCGGGAACCCTCACCGATCTCATAAGTGGAATCGAGAGGTGCCTCATACCTCCTCTTACGAGGTGGCATAGACTCGGGTGTATGCTCCTGCAGTGAAGTCACAAGTGGTACAGGTGGTATAGCAGCAGGAGGCTGGACCTCTTCCCCAGCGGGGGAAATAGGTGGAGTAGAAATAAGTGCCTCAATGGATGCGGCGTTGGCAGAAACGTGACTATCACCGGAGTCACTAGCAGATAACCATCCACATAAGACGGTCGTCGGAGATACGGCAGCAGGTGTATCGGTAGGTGATGTCATGATAAATCTGAAAGTAATATAGTTTTAATTGATATAAGTATAAACTTACTCAAGTTAAAAGTTTTGGGAAATATAATTTAAAATTATATAATAGTGCCGTTTAACACTCGCCAGGCTAAAGGTTACGTTAATACTTATAAGTTTAATCAACCGGATGTTAATAATCAATGCACAGGCAATCACACAATCGATGTAAGCTCTACAGTCTATATGCTTAACTATTCTAGTCCCGAAAATCCCAAAAGATTTTTAAAGCAGTTATAGTTCATATTATATAAAAATTTTAATTTTATATTTATTTTAGTTTTGTTCTGATTCTCTATAACTATCACTCTGATACCATTCTGTGACACCCCCAAATTGAGTCAAACGCAGCGGAAATAATATTTAGGTGTCACGTAGGTGGATCAACAGCAGACAGAATATAGAGCAACAGATAAAAGATTATCCTTACATTTATTACATGATTGAAAGTGCAAATAGTATTAAAATAGTCTTTAACATTGTTCGTAAGTTTGAATTATTCCCAGTTTATAAAACCCCAGATGAGCTCTATAAATGCAGCCTATCATGATGCTTGACTCCATGCACACCAATACCTGCTTCAGTTTCCTGAGAAAACATGCTTAGAGGGTCAACATAAAGTTGGTGAATTCACAAGTTTAATTAAAAGAAGTTTGGACATTAAATATTCACTGAAGTAGTAATGCACAAAGCATCAATACTTAAAAGTAATTACATTCCCATATTGCCCGAAACTGAAACTTGACAGTTAAGTCCTTAACAAATAAGGACCCTTCGCCTTATCATTATCAAGGCACCTATAACAAAAATAAGTGCTGACATGTGAAACATCTGTTGTCCTGGCCTAGGCACAGTGAGCATGACTCACCCAGATGGGGACGGTCAATCCCAAATAGATCTATTTATAACATTCAGGTAATTCAATAACTCTAATAGTTTCGGATGCACGGGTCATGCGGGTTCATCTACAATAGGCAACGTAATCAAAAGTTTCACAGTTCGATCCATGTCCATAAAATAAAATATGTTGCATGTTTTCTTCCCCATTAAAAGGGTTAAAAGTTTGTCAATATATAAAGTGGGGCCATGAACTCACCTCAGTAGTACAGCAATAAGTCAGTGGATAAATCTGATAAGGATGCTCACGATACAATCAACGACCTAAATAATTATAAGGTCTCAGTAAATGCATAACATAATGCATAAAAGTTCCAGAATAAATTTGTACATGCTTAAACTGGTTTTAAGCATTTTATTACAATACTTGTATTTTGTTCATCGTTGTACAAGTTCTAATAGTATTTATTTTAAGTATAAAATAAATAATAAGGTTTAATTAATTAATTCATTTAATTAATATTTTGTACTTACGTTGTTTATAAAACACTTTAAATATTTATATAGGATAGTTTTATATACATTTAAAGTGATAGGAAATAAATATAATTAATATATTTATTTTATAAGTTAATCGTTTTTAATTTATATTTAATATATAAATAAGGTTTATAAACGTATAACATTTTATTTAAAATCCATGTTTACGTAAAGTTTATAATTATTAAATTATAAGTTTGGAAAAATAACAATTGTTACGTTTATTTAAGTTTTACGTTTTAAATAACGGTCTAAATATATAGGATTTTAAGGTTCGTAATACTTTGTATAAAATACGTTTTAGTCCTTTTAATTAAATAAATACCCGCGGTTAAATTACTTTTATACCCCTAGGGTTTCTAAATCTTTCAAGTAATTACAGTTTTGGTCCCTCCCTAGTTACACCTGTAACTAGGGTTTCTTTAAGTTTCAATAAATGGCAAAAATAGTCCTAAAGTATACGGCTTAAATTAGGGCTTATTAAAGTTTCACAACTTGGCAGTTTTAGTCCTCTAACCTTCGGTTAATATTTAAGTTTAATACAAGTTACACTATTGCCCCCTAGGGCTTGTACATGTTTCGGCAAATGGCAGGAATAGTCCCTAGGGTTACTTAGGGCTTAAATAAGTTTGCTATTTTGGCATATTTGGTCCCTAATGCTTATATTAAGTCTCGGCTAGAGTCCAAAGTGATCCCTAGGTTTTCTAAAGTTTACACAACTTATCCTAACATTATATTAATCCCTTTTTAGTCCTTTTTAACACATTTAAGTTTCAGATATGTTCAAAACACACCCCTAAACTCTCGGCAATATTTATAAGTGGTCCAAAAGTTTATGTTTTTGAAATATAAGTTTATACACTTATTTATTTAGATCCCTTTTACTTTATAAATTTATAAATCCAACCCGAAAGTTTATACTTGTTATATTTAATCCAAAATTTAGTAGATCTATTATTTAAATCCAAAACTTCTAAGATTTATTATTTTAATCCAAAACAATTATAGATTTATATTTTCAACATGAAACTTTATAAAATCATCTTTTTGACACTAAAAGTTTTATAAAAACATTTATTTAGTGAAAATGATTATTTATTAAGGCAACTTATTATAGTGAGTTTAAAACTAATGTGATCTTAACATTTTAGGGCACCTAAAAACATAAATCTAATGTTTCTAGTTATATCTAAATATTACAAGATTACCCAAAATAATATTATGAGCTTATAACTCACGTCCAAAATTCATGCATGGTTAGGTTTTCATGGTTTTTCAAGTTAAACAAGATCATGTTGATGTGTTCTTCATGGTTGACAAGTTTTTACATCATTTTATGTTATAACAAAAATCAAGCCGTGAGTCACCTTAGGTTTTTAGGGTTTCATTATTTGTTTAAATGTTAACTTTACCAAGAATAACCATGTACACATTAATATGTATGAAAGTAATGTATTAGAAAGATAGGTTTTAACTTGGACTTACTTGTTTAGATAGGTTTAGGAGTGATATGAGGATGAGTAGAAACAAGTGACAAGCTTTCAACAATGGAAGTCTTGGAGACTAAAAACAAGTCGTGCGCTTCACTAGGCTTCTAGGGTTCTTATTCTTGCTTCAAGGATCAAGGTTTCTTATAGGATGAGCTTAGGATTAACCTTTAGATAGTATGAGACATGATCCAAGTGTAGGAAATAAGTTTGAAGGATTGAAAATGGTGGATAATGGTGTTTAGCCGTAGGTTGAGAAGGAGAGAGTAAAGGTGATGGAGTAAAATGTTTGCAAGTGAATTATGTTGTGAGATGTGTGGGTTTCGGCTAATAACAAGGAGAGAGAGATATCCAATGATATCTTGTACCATGTACTTCATATCCAACATGTATCTTGATGTGATACACTTGAGATTTGGTTGAGGTTTCAAACTAGTTCTTTCCCCACATGCTCAATTTGGTAAATTGACTTTCTTTCCCTTTTGAAAAGTTGCCGTGTGTTTTGGGAAGTCAAGGGACAAGGAAGTGACTAAGTATAGTAAAAGAGTATGGTGTGTGTAAGGTTTTGTGTAAGAAAAAGTGAGGTTGGTATAGGAAGAGTATGGTTATGCATGTATTTGTGTAAGTAAGCATGGTTAGTATAGGGTTTTAGTGGATTAAACACTTGAGTACATACAAGCTAGCTAACAAATGATGGTAGTGTATGCATGCATACATCTACACGTCTCAAATATGCATGGGGAAAGGGTTTTTGAAAAATTTTGCCAAGTGTTGTATGATAATAATAGTCCTTGTATATTATTGTAGGTATTTGTTGTGTTGTAGGTATTTTTGTTGAAGCTTTTAGGTAATTTAGTGAAAGTGTATATTAAATACCTCACTAACATCATTTTACTTAAATAAAGTAAATAAGTGACAATGTAAAATAATGTACATTGTTTTTAAAGTGTTTAGGTATTTATTCCTTTTAGGTAATATATGTAAATATGTACATATAAAAATAATCCAAGTACTTAATAAATAAATTAAGTAAGGTTACAGTTTATCTCAAAATATGTACTGAGGTGATGATTTTGTTATTCAATCAAGTGGCCAGTCAGTTGCTAGAGTAGTTTGTAAATGACTAAAGGTTCATATAAATGTAAAATGAATATGAAAGGTAGTATGACAAAATGTATATGATAATTAATAAGTCATATAAAAGTGAAATTATATAAATTCCAAATATAAATAGTACAACAGTTGACAAAGTCAATAAGGTAAAATCAGAGGTTTTACATCTATTACGAAAGGATGACCTAGAAGATTTAAAGTGCATCCACGAAGTATAGTGTCGTCTTCTATCAACTTACCATTAGCTAACTCAATAGTGTACTTAGTGTCTAAGGGCAAAGGGGTCACATCAAGTAAAACACTAAAAACAGTCGACACAAAACTCCTATCGGCTCCAATATCAAATAAAATAGAAGCATAACGACCATTGAGAAGAAACGTACCCGTCACGACGTCGGGGTTTTGTTGCGATTATCCTCCTCCTATCACATACACCCTTCCACGAGCTTCCCCAGCTTTAGCAATCTTTCCTTGGTCCTTATTCTTTTTCTTTGGGCACTCATTGCTGTAGTGTCCCTTTTACTGACATTCAAAGCAAGTGACGTTGGCTTTCGGGTTGGGTGGTGACTTACAGTCTTTAGCAATGTGTCCAGTTTTCTTGCAGTTGTGACATTGTACATTGCATTGTCCATTATGTTGACGCTTGCATCGGTTGCACAAAGGTAACGTCCCATTGTATACTCCTTTTTCCCTAGTACCAGCAGTGTACGCTTTCATAGTTTCTTGCCTCTTATTCGGATAGTTCCCATGGTTGTTCCTTTGGTTATTCCCCCATTTTCTCTTGTTGTCCGCGGCATTCCCAGCATTTGCTCGAACAACTTGGTCCATCAGACTGTGTGCCATCCTTATAGCATCACTAACTTTTGTCGGTCCAGACGATGTCACATTCTCTTGAACTCTAGGTAAACCCCAAATGTAGCGCTCAACCTTCTTTTCTTCATCTGGAACCATTCCAGGACATAGCAAACACAACTCTTGGAACCTCCTAGTGTACGTACCAATGTCATTGTTCTTCACAGTCAAGTTCCACAGTTCAATTTCCATTTTCTGAATCTCATTACGATGATAGTATTCCTTAGTCAACAACTTCTTAAGTTCTTCCCAACTCATTCCATACGCATCCTCGGCTCTAACCGTCTGCACATGGGTGTTCCACCATGTCAACGCTCCAGCAGCTAAAGTACAAGTAGAATAAGTCACTTGGTTTTCAACAGTACATCCACTGACACGGAACACAGATTCCATCTTTTCAACCCAACGAGCTAATCCAACAGCTCCTTCAGTACCATTAAAATTCAAAGGGTCACAACTCCTAAAGTCCTTGTAAGTACACGGCTTAGGCGGTCGATTGTCAACATTACTCGATGGTGCTTAATTCACGTTGTTGTTAGCTTGAATGTTTGCCAGTGCAGCAGTCACTCGTTGCGTAATCAGTGCTTCCAATTGTGCGTCGGTCATTCCGTTACGTGTGTTCACCATTGTTTCTCTGCGTTAAGACAACAATGCAATTAAGGTTCAAGCACGAATATACACGTTATATATTTCTTATGCTAAAATAGAATGCAAAATTTAACAGTACAACAAACATAGAAAGGATAGTCACTGGTCAAAGTCATAAAGTTAAATTCCCATTCATAATCAAAATATCGAGTACATAGTCATAAAATAAGAGTTTGATTAAATACCAAAGATCAAAACAAAACCAAAAATAACACCGAAAATGGTGATTGGAATAAAATCAGACTATAGATGTAATCGAAATGATACGTGATAGTATGCGATGACATATCCTACAACAACCAAATGCATATTAAAGCAGTTGTAGGGTATGCATGAAACAATCATGTATAGAAATTAAAGTATGCAAATCAGCGAAATGCATATGTATATAATACATATTACGTATTACATAATATATATTACATATTACTTATAGTGTTATCTTACGTAATACATTACGTAGTACACATATGTATACAGAGTAACAAGTAGCCACACCGGTTATAGTATAGGCCTAAGATGCAAACCTAGTTCTCTATAACCAAGGCTCTGATAACCAAATCTGTAACACCCCAAAATGTGATATGCGGAAGCGGTGAAGCTCGGGGGCTGTTACGTCATTGTATCATAGTTCAAGGTATAAGAGAACGACTCTAAATGAGATGTTTTTTAAAAATACCTTGTTGAATTTAAATTAAAAGCATTAAATTACAAAAGGTCTCAGTTTCAAAAGATAGCGTAGCGGAATATAAAAGTTTTAAACATCAACGAGATAATAGTTCAAAAGCATAAGTAAATAAATGTCCGAAGATAGCCATGAAAATACATGCGGACTCCAAGTACTTCACACAGCAGATACAAATCATCATCAATTACCTGAGATAAATGCTAAATTAGGTCAACATAAAGTTGGTGAGAATATAGGTTTTTGTTAATGCAAGTGATGCCTAAAAACATTATTAGTGTTAACTAATCTTTCTTAGTTTTGATCACAACAAACCATACAACACATTTAGTGTAAAACACAAAATGAATTATTTAACTAACACTATCATCAAGGTAATAATCATATCACTAACCTTTCTTAATCATACTTAGTGATCATCAAAATGATTATCCTTAAAACTCACTTTTGTTAATATGACAAAAGACTTTTTAATAAACTTTCTTTTTTAGAAAATGTTTTATTAAAATGGAAAATGAAAATATGAAAATAGCATATTCCAAATGTTGTTAGAATATGAAGGTCTCAAATACCTCAGATATTCCCACCCCACTAAAAGACAAAAAAATGGAGCGTAGTCTAGTGGCGGTACCTTAAGTACCTACGCGGTTCCTTAGCGATATGGAACCGCGGGGTGAGATAAGGTACCGCGCACAGCTAGCTGTTATAGATCCGTTATACTTTGTCTCCTTTAAATAGTGGGTCAAATCTCGTTTTCCGGTAAGCCTCTTGGACGTTTTTCTCAGCCCTCTTTCTATTTTCTATAGCATAATCATTAGTAAATGATCACTTAAATTGTTAAGGATGTTTACATATGATTATCCTCTTGATCCCCTCCTTTACCTTGTCCAATGAGAAGATCACTCACTCACTAGTGTTGTGATAAAGATGAATCTATGAGCTAGTCATATTCATCATGATACCCTTTTTGTTTTAGGTCAATCCAATGTATTTATGAATACTTGTACTAGTTGTGTTCATCCAAGTTATTTGTGGATACTTGGATTTGTTGTGTACATCCATTGCATATGTGTTTGCTTGGATTTGTGTTGTGTAAATCCAAGATACATGTGTGTACTTGGATAAGTCTAGTTGAGTTGTAATAGATTTGATTAGGAGTTCTCACTAAACTATAAAGTGATGTGGTTGTGTCTTGTGAGTTCTCACTAAACTATAAAGTGACTAGTAGTTGTGTTGTGTGAAGTTCTCACTTAGCTTCAAAGTGAAGAGTCGTGAAGATTGGTTCTAGCTTTCGATTAGAACTCGACATCTATCCTTGTGTCGTAAAATGGTGAAGTAGGCAACGTCGTGAAGATTGGTTCTACCTTAAGATTAGAACCCGACATCTAGCCTTGTGTCGTTAAATTGTGAAGTAGGCAACGTTGTGTAGATTGGTCCTAGCTAAAGATTAGGTCTCGACATTTAGCTTAGTGTCGGAAAATAATGTAAGCAACGATGTAAGGTTTTCTCCGCCGAGAAGGGAGCTTGTGGATATAGTGGAAATCTCGAGTAGGTGTACTCGAGGAGTGGAGTAGAAACGAGGATAGAGCCTCGTTGTCGAACCACTATAAATCTTGGTGTCTTCCCACTAGGTTGTCTCCTTCCTTACTCTTACTTATTTCATTATCATTGCACGTACCTATTATCTTTGCTAGTGCATTTGAATTGAACCTAATCGTTATGCAACTTAGCCTCAAGTAAAAGATAGTTTTGATACAAACCAAATTGAAAGTAATTTTAATTTGGTCACCAATCGAAGAGAAACTATTCAACCCCCCTCTAGTTTCTACAATTGGTATCAGAGCGATGGCCACTCAAGATCTTTAAAGTATATTGTACTTTGAAACTTGGATCGATCCATTGTCTCCTCAAATTAGAAGGTCTAGTTGTACTAAAGTTTCTCTTTGGTCAAAATTATTTTTCCCTTTGAAAATAGGTCTTTTAATTGGTAATATTGCATCCCACTTAGATTAGTAGCCTTTATACATTTTAGATCTACTCTTGAAATGTATCTACTAGATTGCATCTTGTTTTGTGTAGGTACTCATGAAGATCAATCATTAAATTGGTTGCGGATTGAGTTACTTGCACTTGTAGAAGACTTATCATCATCGATTTTCAATATCTTTGAATGATGAGTGGGATTGATACTAGTCATTGAAGACTTAGTATTCATGATAGTCACTCTTGGGGTTTGCATTGATGGATTGGAATGCTCTTGTGGCCAAGGTACGCTTTCGTTCTTCCACACGCCCTTTTGATCATTCTTTTGATCATTACATGACTATGTGCTTGCTCTTGGCATCCTTGCCTTGACATTTATTTGTGGTTTGTGATTCTTTCCTTTTATCCTCTCAAACCTTCATTGCTTGGATACTTGACTCACTATGGTGATGTAGAGTGAGTTAGTAGAAGCTTAAAGTATCAAGCATGATTTCCATGGTTTGCACCCATACGGTTAGTAGGCCCTTTGTGGGAGAGAAAGTGAATTAATACCTTGCTCATTTTTTGGTTTAGACTAAGACTATTATTGAAAGTGATCTTAGTCTATACTTGAATAATTGCTTTGTGCTTATTCATTACCAAAGCCGTTTAACGTTTCGCCGGAAAGGCACGTCTTAAACCACTATATATGACACAAGCTCTTCGTTGCCACTATTTGAAGATTGTCATTAATCCCTTGAGCATTGGTCCTAGTCTTGATTCACTTCCCTTGTCTTCTCTCCACTTAGTCGTTTTGCTACGAGTAGTCGTTTGTCCGTTTCGGTTCTTTTCGATCTCGATTTAACTCGTAATCCTTCGTTTAGGCATATTGCTTAGTGTTATGATGATCCAATGATATTTTAGAAGGCTCATGACATATTTTTAAGTGTTTTAGAAAAATTTGTTTTTAAAATTTGGCGTCCTTCATAGATAAAAACCGACCTCTGGAGGCGGTTCTTTATCTCAGCAGCTCAAAGGCGCGGTTCCTTATCGATAAGGAACCGCGGGTAGGAATTTGAGTCAGAGCGCCAGTTTGATTATTTTATTCATTTTCAAACCACTATCTCTCTCTCCCAAATACACACAGCCGACGGGTTTTACCTTTTCCACCATTGTTGAAGCTTCAAAAACCATCAATCACTCAAATTAATTGATTCTAAGTTGAGGGTTTCACTCATCCTTCATCTAACATCTATTAATTGTAAGTATTTTCTTTCAATTTCATCTATTTTGTTCTAGGGTTCATCCTTTCATAATTGGGGATTTTTTAAATTGAAATTGAATTAAAACCTTAATAGGAATGTGGGTTGACATGGTTATTTTACTATGATTCCTTAGGTTGATATTCATTAAGATTTCACTAAAACTCACTTGTAGAACAAATCAGAATTTTGATTAATTATTTTTTATTAAAAGATGGATTTGAGATGAACCCATGAACAAGTAGGTAATGACATTGTTAATGCTTACCTAAAAACCTTGTTTTGAAAAACCAATGTTCTAATCCATTGTTGATCTAACATAGATCATGTGTTCTTGGTAAATGATGGAATAGACACATTGTGAACATGAAAATGATATGGATTCAATCCTATGTTTGTCAAGAAATGGATATAACACATTTTCATTTTTCGTTTTTTTTTTAATTTTCATATGAGTGATTGGAAATATTTTTGTTTGTATTTAGGTACTTAATCATGCCTTCTCAATATCAAAAAGATCATCAATTCACTAGAGATTATATGCCCGACATTTCTCAAACCATTGTTTCCCCTCAACTCCAAAACTCTTACCCATCCCTTTCCTCTCGTAATTTCCATGAGGGTAGGATTGTAGATTCAAGAATAGCGGGAGATAATTATATCAACTCTATGTTCGAGCTTATTGGGTTTGATTGTTTGCTCTACATAGATGAGTTAATTTATCCCTTGTTTCTTCTTGAGTTCTTTAGTACTTACTCCATGCTTGAAATCAACGACCAAATCTTTATTCGTTTCTTGTTGAATGGTCAAATCATTCAATATTCCCTCGATGACTTTGGTGATATTCTTGGTGTGCCATTTGAAGGCACTTGTCGTTTTACGGATAAGTGGAGACTAGATGCTCTCTTGGAGTCTAACGATAAACCTCCAAATGACACCACCGAAGTTGATCTAAATTTCATCCTTGAAATCATCACGAAAGAGCGTAGTGGAAACGTTGTGAGAAACCTTCATACAAATGTGAGAAATGTGAATAGGTATGAAGTGCTCTCAAGCGACCTTAAGGATTACATACTCCAATGGGCAAACATCCTTAGGGAAAATGTGTTTTGTCTAGGTAGGAACCGAGATCATATCCCGGCTTGCATGGGGCATATGTTGTTTTGCCTTTTTACTTCCACCAAGTACAATCTTGCATATTACATCGCTCGACGTATAAATTATGCTCTTTCCAAACCCAAAACAAACCTCCCTTATGCTATGCTTCTTACTCGCCTCTTTAGAAAGGTTGGTCAAGATTTTCCTCAACTCGATCTTTCTCGCTTTCACCCGGTTCAACGGGTTATGATGCCTATTCAAGAGGCGTATGAACGAAAGCCAAGAAGTGACCGTGGTTCGAGAAAATCCGACCATCAAGAGCCGGATGATGAGGAAACTGATATGCCACCAAGTGATGGTGATGGCGTCGGTCCTAGTTCTCATTTTGACTCTTCGAGTAACTCCCATCCATCCTCAAATCAATTCGAGGATGATTTTAAAGACTTAGCTCCTCCTCCTCACCCTTCTAGTGATGTTCCGGAAGATCTCAATATGGAGCATCTTTATCGTGAAAATCTTAGAACTCGGGGAGAATTACATGAACACCGAGTGGAGACAAGAAAAGGATTCAAGTATTTGGGAAAGATGATCAAAGGTTTAGGAAAGAAAAGGAGGTGAAGACTTTGAAGTTGTGTCAAAGTTTGGATTTGATGGTTAAACATTTGGTTATTAACACTTTGGTTTAGTTGTTTATTAACTTTTGTTGCATGTTTGGATTATTATTTATTTTGATCTTTAATGTTAATTATGCCATCATGTTTGTGATTTACATAGCTTTGTGCATCTTTGTGATAGTTAGCTTACTTAGATTATGATCTGTAGTTAACTTTGGCTTGTGAATCTTTTGGGAAAAATCTGGGTTTTACAAAAACTGGGATGAAATATTTTTTGAAACCTCTGGTCGCGGTTCAATATCGACCAGCGGTTCCTTATCAATAAGGAACCGCGGGTCCTAGATAAGGAACCGCCGGCCACTGTGCACGACAGCATCTTTTGCTTTACACTGTTTTCTTAAATCTGTGTAAACCTTGCATGATTTTTAGTAATAAACTGCACATTTCCTAAACTAGCTTACCTAAATTCATTATTCACCTAAAATGATTTTAACCCATTACTAGTTTGGATCATCCCCTCACCCATTTAAACCCACCTTGTTTGCCATGTTCTTCACACATCAAACATACTTCCCTAAACCTTAAACCACCCTTGTCAACCATGGTGTGTACCAAAACCTCAAACACATCCAAGACCTCCACCCCAAGGAAATCACTCAAAATAAGGATTAAGGTAGCCAAGCCTAACTCCTCACCTTTCCACACACCTAAGAATGAGATGGTTCCTATCCTCATTTCTTCATCACCTTCCCCACCTCTTGCACCATGCAAGACATCATCCACCCATGGTACTAACCACTCCATTGGTTCTACCTCCTCTTCATTCAACTCAAGAATGAATGAGCTCTCTTCACCCTTCACTCCAAGTGCACCCTTGGATGTGACCACACAACCCCAACCAATCCAAAGCATTCCTTTTGTGAATGACTTTGATGACACTTTGGTGACTTCACCTTTTACCCCTCATAACTCACCCATTTCACCAACCTTGGAGAATTTACCTCCACACTCACCTATTTCCCCTTTAGGGAACATGCCTCCACTCTCACCCACATCACCCTTGGAGAACTTGCCTCCTCCACCTCCACCCAACTCAAACATTCCAATTTTGGGTGTTCCACATTCCCTCCTTTTGGGTGATCCATACTATGGGTTTCAACAAACACATGGTCCTAGTTGTCCATGTTGTCTTTACAACCACTACATCATCCATAACCTTAGGATGGAAATGTTTGGACTACATAGGAAGTTGCAAGAGTTCTTGCTTACCTTGTTCTCCATGCCTCATCCTAGGAGATGAATGATGAAGTTTTCTAAATAAATGGTTTTCAACAAAACCAAGCCAAAGAAGACTACTAATCTAGATCTAATGTTAAGCTAGCTTTGTTATAGTTAGTTGACTTAATTTTCTAGTTATCATTTCCTTCATGTATGTTTCATGTTGTTGATCTATGGATTTAGCTTTATGTGTTTTCATCCTTATGTGCACATTAATCAACTTTAATTTGAAATAAAAATTGAACCTAAATCTATCACAACCTCTAAAAACTTGACTAAAATTGGTTCAAAATGATATCTAAATTATTTTGTCACCCTTTGTCAAGACATTCTTTGTGAATGTGTTGCTTTATGCAACCCTGGCATAATTTGGTGCTAATAGAGGTAAAATTCCAAGATTTGCAACTTTTTGAAAAGTCTTAGTTTTTCTCAAAAACCTGTAAAAACTTGGTTTCAAGTCCACTGGACGTGGATCCTTAAAGCCCTGCGGTTCCCTAGCGATATGGAACCGTCGGTCCCTTTAAGGTACCGTGGGCAGAAATCAGTTTTTGACGAATTTTTGGTCAAAACTTTTAAAACCCTATACCCTGTCAAGATTCCTTGTTTACTCATTTTGGCTAAACATTCCTTGACACTTCACATTTTGTATTCAAATTCTTACCTTTATTACATTTTACTTATACCCTAACCTTGAGATCTCATTCTCACACCTTCCCAACCTTGAGATTTCATTCTCACACAACCTTGAGATTTCATTCTCACACAACCTTGAGATTTCATTATCACACAACCTTGAGATTTCATTCTCACACTCTCACAATGCCTAACTCCTACATTCCTAACCTTGACATTTCTTTGTCACAACCCCACTCACCCAAAGCTTCCTCATCTAAGCTTTCAAAGAAACCAAAAATCTCGGTTCGACCTATTTAGGTTAAGAATAATGAACCATCTTCGCCCAAACCACCCAAAAACCATACCTTCTCTCCAATCAAGTATTGGAATGAGACTTATACCATAAACCCCATCACCGGAGCTAAAGAAAATGTTCCCCCACCACCACAATCCTTCAATACCCCTCAACTCAATGACCTTTTAACCTTCCCAAACCTCACAAGGCATTGTGAAAACATTCCCAAACCCATTACCCCACCACCACCAAACCCTAAGTTTGATGCCATACCCCCATCAAACGATTTTGTGTTGCATCATGGATCCTCGTGTGCTTGTTGTCGATTTCAACAAATTGAACTTGCTCATGTGTATGAGAAGTTAAATTTTCTTGAATTCCTCCTCACTCGACCTCCTATTCAAGTTTTCGTTCCGGTGGACAAAACTTCGAATGATGCATCGTCGTCTTTTTAGTCTTTTATTTTTTTTAAGCAATCTTGGAAAATATCACTATTAGACTAGCTTATGCTTAGTGGTTTATTTTCCATATTTATTGCTTTTAGATACTCATATTGTGTGTACGACTATCTTCTTTGTTGTGTCTTTTTCTTTTATGTAACCTTTGTGTTGTTTGTGTGTTATTTCATTAGTTCTATTTTGAGTTGATCATGGTTAATTTTTACAATTGCTTATGGGTGATTCCATTAATTCTAAGCTTTAACCCATTGACAAGCTTATCATCTTCATTGGATTGAAGTTTGATTTTGTCAATTACCTCTTTGGACATACTTAGCAAAATACTTGCTTCTAATTTGAGATTTCTTCTCTCTCTCCCTCTCAAGTTACTTAGTAGGTAGTGATCATATATACATTGGTGTTTCTTTCCTTTCTACTAACCTTTGTGTAGCATGTCACCTTAGCTCACAAACTTGGTGCCCCAAGCAAGGGGGGGCGACCACCAAGAGGGAGCTACTAGCAAAGTTCGATGTTCTTCAAAGACTTGTGCTAACCTTTTTGCTACGACAAAGGGTGAGAAATGATAGTGATAAACTAGTTAATAATTCCATATTTTGTGTTTCTACGTAAATGAGTTTGTCGTTTGTCGTAATCAAAAAGGGGGAGATTGTTAATGCAAGTGATGCCTAAAAACATTATTAGTGTTAACTAATCTTTCTTAGTTTTGATCACAACAAACCATACAACACATTTAGTGTAAAACACAAAATGAATTATTTAACTAACACTATCATCAAGGTAATAATCATATCACCAACCTTTCTTAATCATACTTAGTGATCATCAAAATGATTATCCTTAAAACTCACTTTTGTTAATATGACAAAAGACTTTTTAATAAACTTTCTTTTTTAGAAAATGTTTTATTAAAATGGAAAATGAAAATTTGAAAATAGCATATTCCAAATGCTGTTAGAATATCCTTTGAAGGTTTCAAATACCTCAGATATTCCCACCCCACTAAAAGACAAAAAAACGGAGCGTAGTCTAGTGGCGGTACCTTAAGTACTTACGCGGTTCCTTAGCGATATAGAACCGCGGGGTGAGATAAGGTACCGTGCACAGCTAGCCGTTATAGATCCGTTATACTTTGTCTCCTTTAAATAGTGGGTCAAATCTCATTTTCCGGTAAGCCTCTTGGACGTTTTTCTCAGCCCTCTTTCTATTTTCTATAGCATAATCATTAGTAAATGATCACTTAAATTGTTAAGGATGTTTACATATGATTATCCTCTTGATCCCCTCCTTTACCTTGTCCAATGAGAAGATCACTCACTCACTAGTGTTGTGATAAAGATGAATCTATGAGCTAGTCATATTCATCATGATACCCTTTTTGTTTTAGGTCAATCCAATGTATTAACTAGTTGTGTTCATCCAAGTTATTTGTGGATACTTGGATTTGTTGTGTACATCCATTGCATATGTGTTTGCTTGGATTTGTGTTGTGTAAATCCAAGATACATGTGTGTACTTGGATAAGTCTAGTTGAGTTGTAATAGATTTGATTAGGAGTTCTCACTAAACTATAAAGTGATGTGGTTGTGTCTTGTGAGTTCTCACTAAACTATAAAGTGACTAGTAGTTGTGTTGTGTGAAGTTCTCACTTAGCTTCAAAGTGAAGAGTCGTGAAGATTGGTTCTAGCTTTCGATTAGAACTCGACATCTAGCCTTGTGTCGTAAAATGGTGAAGTAGGCAACGTCGTGAAGATTGGTTCTACCTTAAGATTAGAACCCGACATCTAGCCTTGTGTCGTTAAATTGTGAAGTAGGCAACGTTGTGTAGATTGGTCCTAGCTAAAGATTAGGTCTCGACATTTAGCTTAGTGTCGGAAAATAATGTAAGCAACGATGTAAGGTTTTCTCCGCCGAGAAGGGAGCTTTTGGATATAGTGGAAATCTCGAGTAGGTGTACTCGAGGAGTGGAGTAGAAACGAGGATAGAGCCTCGTTGTCGAACCACTATAAATCTTGGTGTCTTCCCACTAGGTTGTCTCCTTCCTTACTCTTTACTTATTTCATTATCATTACACTTACCTATTATCTTTGCTAGTGCATTTGAATTGAACCTAATCATTATGAAACTTAGCCTCAAGTAAAAGATAATTTTGATACAAACCAAATTGAAAGTAATTTTAATTTGGTCACCAATCGAAGAGAAACTATTCAACCCCCCTTCTAGTTTCTACAGTTTCAAGTAAAAATTCATAGTAATTTGATTTCAGATTTTATTTCATGTACACATGCAACTATAGGAGGTATAGTGCCAAGTGTAGGATAAATTGGGTGTTCACAATATTTATGATAGCTAAGCTCGTGACATCGAAACTAGTGATCCAATGCATACAGTAGATTGTATACATAAATTTTTCCCCAATGGAGTACCTAGCCAAGATAACTCCGTTCATACAAATGGTACACACTCGTCCGGCGTCAGAATGCCCGAGTGGAGGTTGTCAACCCTCAATAGATCTATCCGTAACATAAGAGCTTACTCCAGCAGAGTAACTAACGATTCACGATAGTAGGGACTATGGCTAAAGTAACTTAAGCTATCTCATAAACAGTGTTCACAAAACGTTCACAGAAATCAAGTTTTACTTGCGTCCAGAAGCAAGCGTCAAAGCATTTATCACATCCCAAAACATTAAACATAGAAAGCAGTTTAATAGGGATCTATAAACTCACCTCAAGCAACGATTCAAACCGCACAAGTATGATCAAATAGTAGCGAGCAACTCTAGCAACAACCTAAATATAATACTATAGTTTAGGCGCTAGCAAATAAGTCACAATAGTTCGTCATGTACGTTACTCATCGGTCATATATATATTTTGTTGTTAAAATCGTGACTTGTAAATGTTATATCGTTATAAACATTATAGTATATATATACTTAGGCAAAAATATTTATTTTTGACTCGACCAAATTTCGACAGCCTTTCGGCGTAAATTTTAATTTACCAAAATTTATCTTAACAAATTTTCCAACACGATTTCTAACAAAAACTCGGCAGCCTTTCGGCGTCACGTAAAAATTTCCATTTTTAGTAAGTACCCAAATCTCGTCCTAAAACCCCTAATTTCAACACTTTTCAATCACAATGTTTCAACAAGTCATTTTCCCGCAATAGTATCAATTTCCACTTTCAACGCTAAAACTTTTAACGATGCACCAAGTATTCACATTTCGCGCTAATACCCTTTTACAAAATGATCCCAACATTCATATACAACTTTTAGTAACCATTTCAACACTTAAAACAACTCCGTTTAACTCGAAAATGTCGTTTCGACCACTTTAAAAATCTAGACAGCAAGTACATTATAGTGTTTTTCACAAAAATTAAGTTTTCCGACAACGAAATTTAAACGACCATATCTTACTTATTTTAGCTCCGTTTTTAGCCCATAATATATCGAAACGAAGGTATTAACTTATATTTTCATAATATCGTAGTAAACTAGTGTCAAAACAATTTTTACAACCCTCTACGCCTCTTATAAAAATCGGACAGATTGTATGTTTTTCGTAAAAACTCGTTTTTGACCATTTTCAAGCGTAACCACTAGTAGTAACACTACTAGTTCCCTCCAATTATTCATAAACACACTCAAAATAAAATATTTATCTTCAAGTCCACAAATCTAAAAATATACAATTTTATATTTTACAAGTCTTTCAATTAAACTATTTTCATGCATGGATCTAATAGATCCACACATAATTTTCATAGATCTAAAATATTTCATGACCAAAAATAATTTTTATCATTTTATTTCAAGAAAATAGTTGATGAGTAACATGCATGCATAGATCTACATAGATTATGCATGAAAAATGGAAAAGATGAAAAGGTTTAAGAAGTAACATTGAGTAACGACTCTACGTAACCACGACAACCCGATCTACGCTCTAACCCACTAATAATCAACAAGAACTCAACTTCTATAAACTACCACCAAAACTTCTCAAATCTACAAACCAAGAAAACCCATTCTTCTTTATACTTGTACAAACCCTAGGATGTTTTTGTTTTGTGTCAAATCTTCTTAAAATGAAGCTTCAAGAAAATCAACAATGGTGGAAAATGGTGTAGTGTTGGTGCCGTGTGTTTTAGAGAGAGATGGAGAGATATGTGTGTGTTTTTTTTGTAAAGTGTAAGTGTAAATAATGTGAGGTGATGTTAAGGTTAAATGGGTAATGAGTTAAAAGGTGTAAGGTTATGTAAGTTAAGCTTAAAAGGGTAATTGGAAGAAAATTTGGTTTAGCTAGCATGTGGTGAGTTTTGGCCGGTTATGGGGGTCCCACTTAGGGTAAATAATTCAAAACTTTTACTATGGTAACTAGTTAGAAGGTTTAAGGTAAAAAGGTTAGTTAGTTTTGGGTAAATATTGAAAAGTATATAGTTAAGTTTAAAATTACGTAAAACTTAAAAAATTGACGAAATATATTAAATTTACGATTTCTCGACGAAAACTGATATTTTAGGATTTATAAAGTATTTTATGCACGCTAACGACGGTTAAACGTAAAAACGACGTAAAATACGAAAACGCGATATGTTAATTAAATATTCACAGAAAATACGATTTATTACTATAAATAGCAAAAATTACTAAAATGCAGGCATATAAACATATACAGACATATTTAAATACGTTGCTCATGAAAATACGATCACGCTGTTAAAAACTAAACAGTTAAGCACATAATTCACAGATAACGAATAATCTCACGGATTATTGTCAATTCATTGACCGTCTCAGCATTTATGTCAGATTCACAGAAAGTGTTCAGAATAATGACTGAGCACAGTGTCAAGTCATTACTCTTCAGCAAACAGTTTTTCAGAAAACGCGGGATAACCTCCCGGTTCCAACACAGTTAAATCACATAGTTGACTAAATAAATAGTCAAAGGATAAAATAGTCATTTTACAAAGTAGGAAAATTACCAGGTGTTACAACTATAGTGGGAGTAGACCTATTTAAAGGGCACTTGGTTCCTACAGTAGTGTCGGTGTTCCTAGTTAAAGGGCACGCTTGTGTTTTGGTAGCCTTGGTACACCTAGTTAAAGGGCACGCTTTCTTCGCTTTAGTGGGAGTGATCCTAGTTAAAGGGAACGCATTTCCTACTATAGTGAAAGTTCTACGAGTGGGGCGCCACATCCAACCAACTTGGTTTAACACTTTCCTAGTCGGTTTCCATTCTAAACCATTTTTCCAGGCATTCATCTCATTCACATGGTCAATAAGGCAAGAATCATGAAGACTAGAAAAGATACATTCATTGCAATTCCAACATTTCAAATTAGAATTCACAGTAGGCTTAGAACGCTGCACAACCGCAAAGCCTTTAGGTTTAGCTACATGATTCTTTTTATTCAAAACAGAAAAAAAATCCTAGGATGGGCTTTTACTTTTTTCTTCACTTGACTACTAGATGGGGGCAAGATCCTATCATTCTTCTTGTTTCTTTTAAGCTTAGATCTTTGAGCCTTAGTAGTGGTGCTTACTCCTGTAGAAGGCAACACAGGAATATTAGAAGCTGGTTTTGATTTTGCCTTGTCTTTAGTGACCAATGTTTTAGATGGTTTAGTCCTAGGGCCCTTGTTAAGTGGTGTGACGGCGATGAGGTTCTTTTTTATTGCACTAGAGGACGATGCTGAGACAGTGGCTGCGTTATCCACAACATTCTTACCTTTTAGGGTACGAAGTGTTTTCTTTAACTCAGCTAAAGCTAGATTTTTATCACAAATTTGTTCCCTCAAATCAGATATTTCCACCGACTTTTGATTCAATCGTTCAATCAATGACTGATTCTGTGGAGTGGTATTAGCACATGCAGGCTTTACTGAATCAAATAGTTGTGTATTATTCTGTTTTAAGTTATCAACTTTGGACAAAATCTTGGAAACTAGATTATCTAGATCAAGTTTAAAATTCTCAGCGGCCTCAAGTACGTTCACATAGTGAATCTCCTTAGATTTCTCTATGTCTATCGGCAACGATTTAGTAACCTTGTCACTTGACTGACGATGTTTTGATTGTAAATTCAATCGAAAATTCTTTTGAAAATTTGAATCATCTATATTAACACCTTCTAATGACGTTTCAAAAAGCTCTTAAAGAAATTGTTGTGTACATTCAAGCGAAATACAATGTTTTTGAATCTCATCAAAACGTTTTGAAAGTGAAGAATAAGAAACTTGAAGCATTAAAAATTCAGCGTCAGATTTGTGACAAGTACTATCTACCACATTATCCACAGATTCAACATTATGCACAATAGAATCATTATCAACACTAGTATTCACACAGACAGAAACAATATCATGCGACATCACTTGCTTAAGAAGCTGATCATTTTGGCGTGAAATTCGTTCTATTTCAAGTAAACTGTTTTCATAAGCATCATCCATTTCATTGAAAACACGTCTAACTTCTTCTATTTCCAAAAGCAAATCTTGATCAATATTGGTAAGACAAGCTTTAACATTGTTTACAAACGGAACAATTTCGTCTCGAAACGCAGCTCCAGTGTGCTCAAAATTCCATTCACCTTCCGTTATATGTTCCTTAATGACCTTGTCAAAATCGGCAAAGTGTTGGTGCACCGCATTTAAGCTATCTGACACCTTACTTACTGGTGGAATTAACTTAGTTAAATCCTTTTTGACAAGTGTAGGAGACGTACTAGGAAGGTTTTCATTTGACAAACTTGGGGGCACAAAAGCTGATAATTGAGATAATTCCTTTTGTAAGCGAATACGAGTCTTTTTATCAAATTGATCTTTATTTGCTTATCATAGTCAAGCTTATGGAATGTTGAAAGCATTTTAGATCGAGTTTCTTCCGCAAGTGACAATGTCTCCTCAGTATTACAAACATAAGGTGCTTCGTTCGATTTGCCAATTAGGGTCACATCATAAAGACAAGGAATATATTCCTGAGCTTGTTTTGCATAACCGGGATTAGGTGGTAAATCTTGAAGACGCTTAAGTTCTAGTTCTTTAAATGATTTAGTTAAAAGATGAATCTTTTCTGTGGAAGCGTATTGTTTTAAAAGTTGTTGTTCCTTGAATTTAAGAAGTTTGGTAGCATTAATTTCCGATTCAAACTTTTTAGACTCGAGAATTTCGAAATCCTTTATAAGTTTTTGAAAATCATTTACAACCGACTCTTTTTTTTTATTCATTGGAAAGATTAGCTCTTAATGATTCTATTTCCTTTAAGTGTTCTATCTTTTCAAAACGAAATTGGTCAAATTCAGAACAAGTTATTTTCTCTGCTTGAGGGACCATTTCAAAATTTTGACCTTTTCCTTATACAGCGCAAGCTCAGCGGTTAGATTAGCATTTGAATCTACGGTTTGTAGGACGGCCACATTCATGTTATCTATAATATGTTTAGGCACCATTACCAAATCACGTTGATCATAAGACTTCATACCCGTCGTAGCATTTGGTTGAGGTTCACTCAAATGTGTTGGATTAGATACCACATCATTTGAGTTACTAGTTCCCGAATGCTGTTCGAGGTTGTCATTTTCATGCTCAACTTGATGTGGATTCTCATGAACAATATTATATGTGGTTGGTACCTCACTGACGACATCAGAACCGTAGTGAGAGAGATTAGCAACAAGAGCAGCTTAGGCTGAGTGAATGTCATCACAATCCGAATCATGTGCATCAAGATCATCTGCTTGATATGTGGCATTAGAAGTAGAGACGACTGCAATGCCTTCATTATCAGCTGCCCCTGGGTCTGCAAGAAATGATAATTCTTCTGAATCCAAAATCTTGCCCTTAGATAGAGCATCGACCAAATACATCTTTTCACGAAACCACGTTGCATCCCTTCTCCTTTATGGCTGAGTGCATTCCCTAGCCATATGACCTTGTCCTCTGCAATTGTAGCAAGTCACAACTTTTTAAGGACCAATAGGGCTTCCATTTCTACTAGCTTGAGAAGTCACAGATTGAGTGTTCGCGGTCGTTGTAGTAGGTTCATATGAATTTTGCCTTCCCTGAATGGATTGCACCGTCACTTGACCATCTTGAATAGTTGCTTGTTGTCGAGGATTTGAAGAAGTGTGGAGCTGATTGTTCGTTGGTGGAAAACCTCTAGTTGCAACAAGTTTTGACAAGTAGGCCGTGAGATGGTTTAAGACAGCAGTAGGTGTATCATTTAGAGTAAAGACCGGTGCTTGAATTGGTGGAAGTTCATTGGAGTAGAAGGCTTGTGCTTATGGTGCTTCAATTGGAAAATATCCTTGCTGAGGAGTATAGCCCATAAGAGAAGTGATAGCTTGTGATGGTGATGCCTGATGTGTTGGTTGTTGTGGAAGAACACTTTGTTTATATGCTTGATGTGGCATCATCAGTGGTTGATAAGATGGTTGTTGTGATTGCTGATATGTGTGTTGTTGTGGCTGCTGCAAGTATGATGGTTGTTGATAAGTGAAAGCCATATTTTGTTGGAGAGTCCTTTGTTAAGAAACGTACATGGCAAGTGGATCATTAACTAGAGGTGTAGACAACCGAGCCTCGATCACGTTGCATTCGTGTTGTTGAAGAAAAGCTTGAAGTTGATACACGTTGGTTTGATGCAAATCCTTAGCTAATTTAACAGGCGTCACGTACTTGCTCCATTCAGGAGGGAGAGTGTTCAAATACTTGGTGTTTAATTGAAACGTAGGAATTGCCAGGCCATAGATGTTGAGCTCATTCATCAATAGAGTGAATCTCAAATAGTAATCATTGAGAGTCTCCCCGGGGACATAAGCAAACTTATCAAACGTATCATATAGCTTACACTCTCGTACTTGTTTAGTTAACGAGGTGCCTTGCATTAGAACACGAATTCTATCCAATAACTCTTTGGAAACTTTATGGTTACTGACAACTTTGTAGACATCTGGAGGAAGGGCTTGTAGAATGATGTTTGTAGCTTGTTTATCACACTTGTCTTGAATCTTAGCATCTCCAGTTAATTCACACGTTGTGCGAGGACGAGTAACAGTACATTCCGTCACAATACCATATACCAATGGTCCATTGAGCACCGATGCCCAAATGAGATGTCCGTTCTCTTTGTTCAACATATAAAGTTTCATTCGGGAAGCCCAATCCTTGTACATAGTCTTTACCAACATTGGTGGACGATTATCCGTATCCGAGAGGATGGACTTATCCGTAAGAGATGTGTACTTCATTTCGATAAGTTAAGATTTACAAAAATTGATCGAACAATGAAAGAAAGTAGATGTGTTTGTTGTCGTGTGTAGAAGTCGAGAAATAATGTTGGAATCCCCTAAAGATGTGTACTTGATAAACCAAAAAATTCCAAGGCAAACAAAAACTCATGAATAAAAAAATTTCAAAAACACGTTTTTGAAAAAATCTTGGAATACTTGTCACCCTATCGCAATGCCCAAAAACAAATTCTATCGCAATGTCTCAATGATAACTCTGTCGCAATAGGACAAACAATCTGTCGCAATGCATCAAATAGCTTATATCGCAATGCAAACGTATGATTTTGTCGCAATGCCTCAAATAACTTCTATCACAATGCAAAAGAAATCTGTCGCAATGTCTCAAAGACTTTCTATCGCAATGTTGCAAAAGTTGTCTCAATGTCACAAGTTCTATCGCAATATCACTAAAATTGTCGCAATAACACCTATCGCAATAAGTCCTATCGCAATAAATTATATCGTAATAAATCCTATCGCAATAAACCAAGCTGTCGCAATATCACAAAAGAAGTTCTATCGCAATACGGATCGCAATAATGATCGCAATGTGAAAACCCTAGCCTTTGCGATGGATTGAGTGTCGCAATAACCTGTCGCAATAGTACAAAATTCTTCCAACTAGCACTTTTCTCGGATCAAACACATCCAATTCGAGATTTTAAGCCAAAAAATGATCCAAACACCCAAAAATTTTGTGTTTTTAGCCAAAGTAAATATACCAAATCTCTACCACAACTATGTAGAAGATTTGTATCAAGAAAAAACCATAAAAACACAAAAAAAAATTGGATCGAATGATTTGAATCAAAAAGGAAACAAAAATCAAGAACACAAACACATAAACAATACAATCATCCCATGGCTCTTGATACCATTTGTAAGATATTGTAAATCTATGCTTATTTAGAGAGAGAGAGAAAGAGATGATAGATTTCACACACAGTTGAGAGAGAATAAAAGATTACACCTTTTACTATGTGTAAAGTATGAGAAAACCACACCCTCTCCAACTAAGGAGAGGGTTTATATACCCAAACCTTGTGATGGCTTGGGCTTACACAATGGGCCGCCTGCCTCACACAAGTTGTGGGCTTGGCTTTGCCTTGTTTGAATAATATTAATAGAGCTAAACTACGAGCTACGACTTAGACTATTGTTGGAGTGACCGATCCTTTCTAATACGTAAAACGTATTTCCAACACAAACCCTTAATCAATCGTCACTAAATCGATACGCACAAGCGAGCGGGGAAAACGAGGCAGCGGGAAACACTTAAGAGCCTTTTTTCCTTAGGTCGTGAAATACAACCGCCTTATACCCACCTTATAGTTTGTATCAATTGAGATTAAACTAATTAAGAGTATTTATCTATTTTGCCTTTGATTTTTGTTTGAATTCGATACGCTCGATAATGACCGGAACGCCCACTATCGAGGTGTGATTTCTCGCATATTTGGATAATATTGTGTATTTATTGTGATACGTAATACAATATATTATTAACAAAAAGAAAACGAAAACGATAAAATGAAAAACATTTGTGTGTTAATTGAGGAACAATTTAACACGATTTATTTGGATTTTTATTTATAGTAGAAAAAATAAAAACGAGTATGTACGATATTTTGATTTCCAAAAATGAAAAGCAAAAATGCACTACTCACACAAACATGATTATATAATGGCACTAAAAACACCTCCCTGATAGCGGCGCCAAAATGATTGAAGTATTTTAGCAAATTTATGACATACAATTCTCAACCTATGACTTAACTAATCTAAACCAAAACTTGAACTAACTTAAACATACCAGATGGGAAATGACCAAGCTAAAATGAGGCACTTTTGTGTCACCCAAAAGCCCAAAGTAAATTAAACCGAACACCCCTTAAATCTACCAATATGAAGATTTAACAAAAAGAGAGTGCAATAATCAATTCAAAACGATACTAGAACTCCTTGAACATGCCTAAGACATAAAAAATCAACTTCAACAAAGAAACACCATATATGCATACATAACAGTCAACCAAGATCCACAAGTTCACAATTAACTCAAAAGAAATCCAGATTCAAAGGGGGTTCACACTTACAGAGGTGGATGCCACCAGCCTTAAATGCACTTTTTTGAGCTAGAAGAGCTTATGGAATTGGTGCAAGACCCTAATTGGTGGACTACAAAAGTCCAAAGGGGCAGAGATGGATAAATGGAAAAATGGAAGTGTCCTTCTTGTTCCTACACACCACAAAGAAACAAAAGCAAATAAAAAGCTCCAAGAAGCTAGTCTATAAGCTCATTTTTCTGATGAGCTTATAGATAGCTTATGAAACAGTTAGAATAAGCAGTAAGCATACAAAAGAAAAACAACAGATTTTTCAAAGAAAAATGTTTTGGAACCAATCTTTTTGTAAAACTTTAAAAAGAACTTAAATGATAACAACGAGCTTATAAGTTGAACTTATGTGCTTATATTGTCGGTATAAGCTACTTATAAGCTTATTGGGTCTCAAACGTCTTCAAAGATTTGAAAGGCTTTTGATAAGAATAAACAAGAAGTTTGTAAATAATAAAAGATCTAGATTAATGGACAAGTAAAATAAAGGTAGAACACAGATAACTTTGCAAGGTCAAAGAAATTCTTTGAATTATCTTTTCAAAGAGTTTACAAAAAAATGGAACAAGATTATAGAGACACAAGCGTCATCTATATATACTACCTTAAGGAAAATACTAGAAGAAAGCAAAGTACATTAAACCCTAATACTAAACTGCCAAAATTGCCCTTGGTCAAAAGATTCTTGAATTTGGTCTTCTAGGATCCATGTGACTGATCTTGAGGTGTACAACTATTGAAATTGATCATGAGCGTTGAAATAAGCTTAACCAACAAGAAATACATCCTAGTCGTGGATTTTCCTGGCACCCTTTTTGTTTGGGAGCTAAAGTTAAGCAGGGGAGCATGTGTGGGGGACCTCTAGTGAAGGGGACACGTTTTTTAGAGTTGTGATGGTGTTAAGGGAGTGAGAATTAGGGTTCTAGAGACTCTTAGTTGAAACCCCTTTGAATTAAACCCTAATCAAGATTAGGGTTCCTCTGTATTCTGAGTGGGGGATCAGGGGATTAATGTGAACATAATCTGTTTCCCGGCTTTGGAGGATTTAAAAGTGGATTAGTATAATAGGGTGACGTAGAGGATTGTAAGTGGTGGAAGGGTTTGGATGGGTTTATTTAATGGGCTGTTAAGTTAAGTTTGGTAAGTTGGCAGGATTGGTCCTCCCCGTTATCAGCTCCCTTTAAACAGCTTTCATTGTTGATCCTTGGTATTTGCAACGTTAGTCCTTTAAGCATTTGCACCATTAGTCTTTTTTGGTTAACTTTGGAATATAAGGACTAATGTGTGATGTCTTCAAACTTGGAGGACTATTCATGGTATTTCTTAAAACTTTAGGGACCCTAAAATAATTTAGGATATTTGAGGGGTATAAAGTGTCTATCCTCAAAATTTGAGGGACCAAACTTGACATTCTTCAATTCTTCAAGGATATTTTTGGAAAATAAATGCTCGGGTCCAGTTCTTTGTGTGGCTTCGTTTCCCGTGTTCGTTTTTGCTTGTTTCCTTTTATCTTTTATTGATTTCACGATATCCGTACCTAAAATACACAATGAACAAACACAAGCATATTTTGGGGTTTTTTATGATATTTTTAAGCATTTTAAGCCCGATTTGGACGATGAGACTATGTATAAATGCAGTCTCATCATACATTAACGTTACTACGGAGGAAAAATATAAAGTTTTTCCCTGGCATTGTACGTTAATACCGAAAAAAATTGAGCCCCACTCAGTTCAAATTCGTGGCTTCCTCCTTGTAGCTACACACTAGCAACCAGAAAGTGCTTTGTTGATGATCTCATCATTTCTTCAAGGAGATCTTCCTCTAGCTTTTGAGGAATGGTCTTGAAATGCTACTAATTAGTTTGACACTAAACAACTTCAATAAGCAAGGCTCAATAAAATTCGAAATTTCTTACAAATTTTGAATTTTTAGAAGTTTACACCAAACGAAAAAAATTCTAAAACTTTCTAAATTTTTAAGAAATTTCAAAAATATTTTCAAAAATTTTTATAAACTTTGAAAAAAATCAAGTTTTTTTAAAACTTCGAAAATTTTAGTTCTTTTTTCTATTCCGAAAAGGTTTCAAAAGTTTCTATATTTATGGGTATTTTTGCTTTTAAGGAATAAAATGGATATTTTGTGAATTGGGTTTGAAAAAATGAATATTTTGTGGTTATCTCCTCATTGTGTTAAGTGAAGTAGTCAAGTTCATAGCATTGATGACAAATAAATCATCAACACCTTTTTGACGAAATGTCCGAAAAATAAGTTGGATATGAAAAGAAAAAAAAATTGTTTATTGGATGGTGATCTTTAGTGGGATAGACACGAAACTCCCTCACTAATTTGGTTTAAAGATATAAAAGGTATTTGTATTTAGATATCCAAAGTTTTGATTTGATACAAACTAGAAAATTTTAATATATGCATATTTAGATTTGATAATTAATTATCATGTTTATTCAAAATCTTGGATATTCAAATACTCAAGATTTAGACATTTGGCCATATATACTACTTGAGTTAGGTTAATGTAGTATATCTTTTAAAATTGTTAAAGTTGGAAGCATTATAGGTTGTTTGATGTACTATTTTGTGTATGATCAACTACAAACTTGATTAATGACATTTTGTAATAAGTTTTAATTAAAAGGGTATTATGTACCATTCTTATTAATAAAAATAAAAACACAGTGTTAGTGTGTATTAATGACCTGATCTTTTTGATACCTGATACTAACTTACCCATCATTTTCGCATTTTTTATGTTATTTTCCCCAACCATCACATCAGACCTAGAAAAAAGCCACACAAAATCAAATTGGATATTATCTTAGAAGTATAGCAGTTGATCTTGTTAATTATTAGTGTTAGAGTTAGTAAACCCATTAGTGAGTTAGGCCCAAGCCCATTAGGGTTACTACTTAGCTTAGACTCCAAGCTTAGGTTGTGTATATATATAGTTATGTACTCCATGGAATATAACTAACTAAATATATTACTCTTTTACCGTAGTTTACATGGTATCAGAGCGTGGTTACCAATAAAAAAAATCAGAATATCAGAAAATTAGGGTTTGTTTGTGTTTGAACCAAGGGAGTTCATTCAAAAAACAGGAGGTATAAGATCAAGATTGGTTCGCATTTCAACAACTTCTCCGGTGAGATCTAGTCATTCTGTTATTTTAATTTTCAATCAGATCTGGTTTGACACTTTACTTTGAATATCAATTTGGTTAAATATGTTTGGGACCCAAAAGGATAATACTTCTGGTAGCGGGTTTCCTGCTGATGTCCTTCCCGTGGTAACACGGATTACTGATAATAAGCTTGATGGCTCCAACTTCTTTGAATGAAGCAAGACTGTGCGTATTTATTTACGTAGCATTGGAAAGGCCATTGAAGTATTTTTTGGGAATTGAGGTCTCACGTAACAGTAAGGGTATATTTCTATCTCAAAGGAAGTATTGTCTAGATTTATTAGACAACGCTGGAAAGATTGAGGCAAGAACATGCAATGAGCCTATGATACCAAAACTAAAGTTAAGGACGGGGGATAGAGAATTGCTAGAGAGGCTCGAGAAGTATAGGCGGGTAGTTGGGAAGCTAAACTATCTTACTATAACACGTCCTGATATTGCCTTTCCGGTAAGTGTTGTAAGTCAGTTTATGTCATCTCCCAGAACGTCGCATTGGGATGCTGTCACTCAGATTTTGCGATATTTAAAAGGTACACCAGGCCAAGGTATTTTATATACCAATCATGGTCATCATACAGTTGAAGGGTTCACCGATGCTGACTACGCAGGATGTCCTAATAGCTCGAGATCTACAACTGGGTATTGTGTTTTTGTTGGTGGCAATCTTGTCTCTTGGAGGAGTAAGAAGCAGAACGTCGTGTCGAAATCAAGTTCGGAAGTCGAATATAGAGCTATGGCTCAAACTACATGTGAAATTGCGTGGCTACGTAATTTACTTGGTGAGATTGGGTTTCCTCAATCTAAACCAACGACGATGTGGTGTGACAACCAAGCTGCTATTTACATAGCAAACATTCCGGTGTTTTATGAGAGGACTAAGCATATAGAAGTTGATTGTCACTTTACTCGCGAGAAACTAGAAGATGGGACAATTACAACTCCTCATATTAGAACAGAGAGTCAATTGGCGGATGTGTTTACTAAAGCATTATCCGGGAGTCAAGTTAAACTTTTTTGTAACAAGCTAGGCATGATAAATATATATGCCCTAGCTTGAGGGGGAATGTTAGAGTTAGTAAACCCATTAGTGAGTTAGGCCCAAGCCCATTAGGGTTACTACTTAGCTTAGACTCTAAGCTTAGGTTGTGTATATATATAGTCATGTACTCCATGGAATATAATTAACTAAATATATTACTCTTTTACCGTAGTTTACAATTAGCAACAATCTCGTCATTATTGCTACATACCTTTTTAAATTATATCAAAAAAGATTTTTATTGTTGCTACTTACCTTTCTAAACTTATGATCTAACATTTAGCGGTATAAATAATGAAGAATACAGAGCCATACCAATGCATGAAAATTTCTTTCCCCATTTTATACGATAAGTGATACATTATTCTGTGTGCTAATTTATGTTTTTATGTGTTGTTGTAATGATACATAATTCATACACTAATTTTGAATTTTAATTGAACAATAAGAAGAAGTAGCATGTTAAAAAAACATGGGAGGCAAGATGATTGAAGTTTTGAGGATACAATTGACCTAACCAATGGTCAAGATGATGATTATGAACAGGGTATGCAGTTGACCTAACCAATGTTGTTAAAACTAAATAATTTTGTACTTATAATGTGTTATTTTTTTATTTTTTATTTTGCATTGATAATAATTTTGTATTGATCTAGAATGTCTCGGTTGTTTGATGAAAAATGATGTATCAGTTGTTTGATGAAAAAGGATGTATCAGTTTAAAATAGTAAGAAACATAGAGTGTTTTTCAGGAAAAATTTAAATATTGTAAATCATTGAATGTATCAACCGTTAGTTTATAAAGCAAAGGCAATTGCATATATATCCATCTAAAGAATAATAATTGCATATGTATCCAAACAAAACTAATTATTATGTATATATCCTTCCAAAGACTTGTATATTACATATGTATCCAAATCATTATTTTGTAGATACTTAAAGCCTTAAAAAATTTATTAATTAAATTTCCAACTTGAAATGTCATTCATACCCATACACTATCTTTACAACTTTAAACCCAGCCATTCATTAAAAAAAATCATAATTCCTAAAATCATATTTTTTTCAATTATATTTTTGTTGTCAATGCATTATCACTTTCATTTCCTTGTATTTGAAAAAAGTGTTATTCTTGCTCGTAGTTTTTTATAATTTCCATCATTTTATTTAACTGATGGGTCTTATACAACTACATCCTAAATCTTCAATGGGTCTTTCTTCTTCGGCAGCTTCTGATATGTTGAAGAGTTTAGTTTGTTATCATTTATTAAAGATTTTGTATTAGATATAATGAACACAAAATGATGTTTTTCACTACTTGTTAGAATAGATGTTTTTATCACTAGATCTTAAGAAGATATAGTTTGAAGGATATAAGAATAAGACTAAAATTGACATTTCATATTTAAAACATAATTATTATATATTTATAGGTATTTAATACACATAAAATAATGATTTGGATATAAATAAAATATTTGTGTCTTTGCAAAGATATATATATGTAATTATGATTTTTGCTTGGATATATACACAATTACTAGTCTTTGGAAGGATATATATGCAATTCTCCCTAAGACGGTGTTTCAGGTAAAATTATGAAAAGTGGACGCATTTTGTATTTTTAGCCTAGAATGTATAAGTTGATATACGGAGTGAATGTACCAGTCTAAAATTTTGAAAAGTATAAGAATTAAAAAGGATGTACCATATAGCCTTTAGGTTCTGATGGTGTTTGGGTGTGGTTGGTGCATGGTAATTGGATGTATGTTTTAGTATGATTAATGCATCAAGTCATGGTTAATCTGTAAAATGTATCATACGAGTAGTCTGTATCGGTCTAAAAATTTACAATGTAGACGAAAAATCATATTAATGGGATGTTTGTTTAGCTTATTCAATGGGATTATGATTTATGATTTCCTTGGAAATTTGCAAAATTAGTGACTCATTCTTCTATGAATTTTACATGGATTGTACATTTAAAAAGGTTTGTATATAGAGAGTATGGGCCCCGAAGACGCCGGGTTAAGGTCGCGACGGCGTCTAGCCTTCAAATCTTCTTAGGGTTTCTTCAGTTGTCATAAGGACAATGACTTCTTGTTGTATCTCTCATGGTGTCAATTTTCAGACGGCGTCAGGGTAGAAGTCCCGACGGTGTTCATATCTCATGTTTGTAGAACTTTGTCGTCGTTGAGAACTTCGCGTATTCGATCTTGCCCTGGATTCTTCCACGCTTCGTCTAAATGAACATAAATGCTCCAAAACACTTTCAAATCATACCCAAATTCTCCAAGTGCTTTCAAATTACTAAAATCACAAAAAAGAAAGGATTTAAGGAGTTTTTAAAGCACATTTAGGCGAATATGAAGGTTAATGGCCCCTAAGAACACGTAGAAAATGACACATCATCATACATCCATATTTGCTTGTCCCGAAGTAAATAAGATTTTTTACCTAAGATAGTTGTAAAGGGTACATTTAACTTAATTAATAAAAATAAATTACAACACAATAAGATAGACCTTTGTTATTAATGCAAGAAAATTACATATGTTAGCACCTCACACAAGTGTTTAGTTCTCACATCGCTCAATTGTATGTATAAGTAATAGATAGGGAAACGAAAAGGGAAAATGAATGATTGATTTTATGTCATAGATTACGATAGGTTTGATAAATGATCAAACTTTCACACCTATGGCGTAAGCACCTAGCATTACTATCAAATATGACTTTAACAAAGGTTATAACGTTAGGTTTAAAGGTATGGAACATGGTTTGGGATAGACATGTGAGATTTGGGGTAGCAAGTTAATCGTATACACGGTATTCACGACGTTGTTGCGACCTCTCTTCTATAACATACAACCTTTGATACATACTCTGCAGTTGAGCTTTTTTTTCTTTTTTTCTATCTTTTAAATGATAAATACTCATTCTACTCCTAATGACGCGAATTAGATGGATCAATGAATATGGAGTTTTTCATTAAGCACATATGGGAAATAAGAATTATTCCCCATTATTCTTCAGTATAATAAGCATCATGTTTCATAAGTCAATCAAAAATTATATACAATGCTTCTCGACTTGGCAACGTGATTAACTTGGGGCTTTATACAAGGGTTATCACAATAATCTACTAAAAATGAGTGCAGACACGGGAGGCTAGACGATTTGGTTGTAACATTTGGTGGGGTGTTGATGTGGTCTTTATGGCTCGTTTCACTCTTAGATATTTACGTCTTACATAGTTTGTTGTCTATGTTGATTAATGTAATCGGACCGACTAGTAAAGTCCAGGAAAGCCCATGTGAAGCCCTCATAAGGGGAAAATACTAGTGTATAAATACCTTTTACATCACATGTGAAGGGTGTTGGTTTCATTCATAATATACCACTCTTTTACACCTTTGAATACCACTCTTTTACACCTCTATAGAAACCTTTCAACCATTATATTTATCTCTCAAATCTCTTAACCGGCTTTTAAGCTAAATGTGGTGATAATTTATACTATATACAATTGGTATCAGTCGTTATGGGGGTGATTAAAAAGGTTAATATGTGTTTACCTTGGTTCTCAAATCCAAAGCTTGTACTTTTAAGGTTTTTAACATTTGAACCAACCTAAGAATCCATGTATTCGATGTTTTGATGTTAAAGTTAGGATTTTATTTTTTATTTTAGTTTTTTAGGCATACTTAAAGGTTAGAATTTAAGTGTTTTTGTCCGCTCTTTCAAGTTTAAGGTTGGGCAAAATACACGTACGTGGTCAGGTTCTTATCGGTGGAATAGTGGTTTGGCTTCATTATTTTCAGTGGAATTTCGGGGGAATATCATCTGTCTTGGCGGAATAGCCTTTTTTCTTCAGCGGAATAGTGATTTCGGCATAATACAGGTGCTAAAGACAAATTTTTCGGTGGTTTATAGAAAGGAAACTTTGTCTAATTATTTTTGGTCGGCGGAATATCATTCTAATTTCAACGGAATATTGTCTCAGCGGAGCAAGAGGGAAGGAGTTGATACGGTCAATTTCCAAAAGTTAAGAAAGTCAAAGGGCAAAGTCAAATACTAGTTGATGAAGTCGTACACAATAATAATTCGTAATCAGTTTCATGTTCAATTCTTATTTGATCTCCTAGCTGTTAATTCACCATTGTTAAGCTTCATTTCTTAAGTGAAACCCAGCTTGACATTATATTATCAAACCAGCAAATATCATCCCTTTAATCACAAAAAAGCTTCAAACTTACCATTATCATATCACAAGAACGATAAAACATTAACAACATACGCCAGTAGACCCATTTTCCACTTGTACGTTTATGGAATGTAAATTGAAGGGTAAAACCTCAGCGAAGAGTTGAATCAGGTAGCAAGCATCAACTTTTTTCATCTATTTTCTAAAGATTCGAAGGACTGACCAGGAAAAGCTAGTTTATAGGCAAAAACATACAAACCAACCAAACAGAAGTTGGGTCAGCTCAACAGGATTACAACAAGAACCTGGTCAGCTTCATAGACTAATTTCTCAGTAACATTTGCTAAATCTACCCAGCAAATGTTCAAAAAGTACGGTCTATCAAGAAAGATATGCCGTCCCTCTTTATTCACAAAGGCCAAATATGTGTAAGCTCAACCGAGTTGTCTACGAGGTAAGACGGTGGTGATGGAAATTTGATTTATGTATGGCTGACAGATGTAGCATAAGACTGGAGAAGAGTTAAGGCTTGCTCAGTAATGGCACGGTTCCTTGCTTGTCGGATCCAATCACCTACAACCTCTGCTGCTTGACTGTCTTTTAGACCATGTTCAAGTGTTTCCGCAGCTTCCAAAAGTTTCCCATCAGCTAAAAAACTCTCCACTCGATTCATCAGCGACTCAATTCCATCACCTGATTTGTCAGCTTCCTTAACCTGAAAATTCAATAATAGTTTAAATAGAAGCAAACATCTTCAAAAAAAATATTGGCTCAAAAATTGTCAGCTAGCGATGAAGAAATATATGAATGAAGAGAAAATCAAAATCTTGGGCGCAAACCTTCAATACAGATGCCATGTAGGCCAATGAATGCGCCAAAATACCACCACCACCAGGAGGCATTAGGCTGAAGTGCCGCAGAGTCCCTTTCAAGCCATCAAACTAGATAACCATGATTAGACAGAACATTGCTTTAGAATTAAGCATATACACGACAGTTTAACACTCTGAAGAAAAGAAACAAAACCTGGTCACAAAACATGCAAATATTTGGATGTCGCAACTCACAAGATGGCAGAGTTTAAAAATATGTCAATAGGGTTGAGGTTAACACGGATCAACTTTAGTAAAAACAAATTAGGTCAGGCTTAGTCGACCCAAAAACCTTTTCTGGGACGTTGTATACATTTAAAAAATAGACTCCGAATGACTTCTCAGCCCTTTGACCCATTCTGCTTTTCGCTTTTCTTTGATTTGACACGTCTGAACTCAATCACAACCCAAATCAGCCCATTCATGCGTAGATTACAAATGTGCCACCTCTTCTCCTACTAGCCAAAAGAGATGATACATCTTTGAAGTCCAGGTTTCAGAGGTTTGCGTAATGGAATGAATATTCGAAGAGGGTTTAAGATCCACACAGCGTCTTTATTTCAGTACCCGTTGCCAAATTATCACTGCTACCATGTGAATTTCTAACAACATCACTATACCGTTCCACGCCCCTAAAGCTTCATATGAAACTTGTATAAATAGTCGACATACGTGTATAAACTACTAATGAGATACGCCATGGAGTGTAATACCCCATGGACAAAGTCACAGGCTTTCCCATTGAGACCCATGATGGGGGTTATTAGTAGCAAACAGTTTTGTACTTATGAGAGGCTCACAGCTCTCAATTTCTAGATGTTGAACAGGCTGTTAAAAAAAACTTGCCCACTTAACACCTGACAGGTTGTTAGTAGCATACAGCGTTGTACTAATGTGAGGCTCATAGCTCTCACTTTCTAAAATGTTGAATAGGCTGTTACAAAAAACTTGACCACTTAACACCTGACTTGAACGTCTAGCCTACACACACCCAGAATCATCACCACATAAGTCACATGAGCCACTCATTGCAACATGAGGGGCTATGCAGTGATACCATTTGAACACCTCAAGCTAAAGTAATAGGCAGCCCAATGACTTTGAATCTCATTTGAAAACCATTGAAGAAAATTTTAGGCCCCGATTGGTACATGAGTTTTATTAGGTTTGGACTCAGATACTTGTAATCAACTGTTTGGTATTCTTGGTTTGGACTGACACACAGTATTTACTCCCAATTCCATATCCAGGCATCAGTAGTGGGTTTTGAGATACTAAAATATAGAGTAAATAACACTGTCATTGTGGTGAGCGTGGACCAGCAAGTTCCATCCTTTGACCAAAAAAATGCACCGTTTGTCCCTAAATGTGATACGTTATCTACCGTTGGTCCCTACATGCGATAGCGTGGACCGGGAGTTGATTTTGGGGATTGTGATAATGTTGGTGATGAAGATGAATATATGAAGGTGAATATTGTTGTAGATAGTTCTGTGTGGTGATGGTTGAAAACGAAGTCAATTAAAAGAGGATGAGGAAGTTAAAGGTTAGGGGTAAAAATATTAATGTATCCTCACGTGGGTATCACACGTGGATAGTTAATGCGTGTTACCGAAGACCGTTAGAGTGAACTAGTGAAGGACCAACGGTAGATCACGTTTCGAATTTAAGGACGAACGGCGCATTTTTCGGTCAAAGGACGAAACTCGTTGTTAACACAAACCACAAGGACCTACGGTGTAATTTACTATAAAATATATTTTAAAATAATGTTATATTATTTCAGTTTACTTATAGACAAAAAAAAAATTTTAAAATAATCATTAATTTTCTCTCCTCTTTTTTCTTCAAAACCTACAACAAATCCTAATCCAAACTCAAATCTAACACCAATCCCACCTACACACCAATCCCACCCTTAGTAGCCTACAGCCTTGTATCGTAAGAGGCCGCCTACAACCTTGTACTGTAAGAGGCTCACACCTAACCCAATTCTCACTCTACCGATCTTGGATAAGTTGTTACATGTAAGGCATGTCGCAACCATAAGAATACTTCTTCATAACTAGGTTGCTGGTTTGGGACATGGGTTCAACTCATGGCAACATCCCCATTGCAGGATTTAAGGGTAATACTGCAAACATAGACTTTCATCTCTAATCAAGGACCCAAATTCACATACACAAGCTACAACTGACTACCCAATTATGTTGCTGAGGCACCAAAGAATGCAAAGAACAATGCTTTCATGGTTTATAAATTTCTATATGCAAGGCAACAATTAGAGGGTATGTAACTGAGCCCTAAAGATGTAACCCTAGACTATTTTGGCCAGTATATAATCACTTTTAGTTTGTCAGTTATAGCGAAAATCAAAGAATCATAATTTATGACCCAGAGATGATGCAACCCTAATGCAACTATGAAAGCAACATATATATTGAAAAACAAATATTTTATATTAAGGCCGATACAGTAAAAGAAGTACTGAGCCCATAGAAAGGTGTACCTTGTGATTCAACTGCAAAATGGTATCCGTCCCATTTCTTAGAGTATCTTCAGGAAGAGAAGCCATTACCAAACCTAATAGTGAATCTTTATCAATTCCATCAATTTGGCTGTTGAGAGCATCTATTTCTTTCTGAATAGGCAACCCTTTAGAGAGAGCGTCTTCTAGTGCCAGAGCACCCTGCAATATAAATGAGGATAGTCGGATCTCAAGTGAAAGAGTTATAAAGTGATCAAACTGAAGACACTAAAACTACAAAAAGCAATACAAAATTAGGCTGCTTATCCTCACACTAAACACTATCCAGTAAACACCAAGCAATATGAACCACTTAAAAGCATTATTGAAGAAGTGTTCAACATGCCGGACAAGATTCCACAGGAAAAAGAACATTACGAATAAAGATCCCACCTAAGGTGCGCCTCTACTCAAGACATTTGTAGATATGCATCTCAGATCACACCACTCACACACAAGCTTATGCATAACTGGCACTCAAAGTACAGCTTAAAGCATCATAACTAGCTTTAATGAGTAAAAAGGCAGGTTACTATGTCAGGGATCCTGAATGCACCTACTCTCTTTCAAGAGTATTGGCATGTCTCATCAAAAAACAGGACATAGATTTGTATAAAGCTCCACATAGGATGCAGTGATACAAGGATCTAAAGTAGTCTGTTCTAGTATGTATCATTTACATACTAGATGCAGCATCTGATACTCACACAGACCTCAGGCCTGATACAGATTGTAATAGAGAAAAAGAAAGTGAACAGAGAAGGTTCTACACTTGATAGTCTCACAGTGTGTGTGAAGTTTCCAGGTTTCTCTATCAGGACCATGCCCTATGCGAGAGAAGCCATCTGGTTTGTTCATGAAGGATTTACTTTGTCACCCATGTTTTCTCGAAGAAAAAGAAGGGTTTAAATGCTACTGTATTCCTTAACGTCAACAAAGTGACTGCAAGCACACTCAGCATTTTCGTAAGGATATAAATCACTAGACTAAAATTATATGGCCTGAACTACAAATCAATATTAAAAGTTGGTTCTTCTCCGATCAGGTTTCAATCCTAATAAAATGTGTGTTTACAACATTCTTCTCCATCAAGATCTATGATGAGCTATACTACTATTGTACACATGTTCAGGGGGGTAGTAAAGACAACATAAGCAACTATATCCAATAGGAAAGGCGCATATGCTGACATTGTAAATTCACGCTTATCACTGGCAGTGACAATGATGATTGTAATGGCTGTCTTTATGAGGGTAATTGGTAAGGATAGAACACATAGTTGCTGTAGAAAGAAGGTACACGTACACTATACAAAGGGTGGTCATTGAAATCATATTGGCAACCAATTCTCAAATGCTATACTCTCAGAATTCAGCATGTGGCACTAGCTACAATGAGAAAGGCAAAGTTATATGCCAGACAGCTTTTACTTTTTATGTGTATGAAGTACGATAATTACATACGGTCATTCGGTTGTATTCTCTTTGCTTCTTTTCATCTGCGTAAATTATAATTTCTTCATATACAATCACTAATTATGTTGAATAGAATATTAGAAGAGATCTTTATTATTCGTTATCAGGGCCGTCTTTAGGGGAGTGCAATAGGTGCGGTCGTACAGGGCCACCGTTTAATAATGGCCTCCAAATTTCATGTCGTTCATTTATATATATAGATAATATGATGCTAGAGAGCTTAATGAATTCATACAGTTTCATACACGTGTATTTTGTTTTTGTATTAAAGGACCTCTTGACGATGATGGCACGGGGCCACCAAAATTCACAAGACGGCCCTGTTCGTTATGCTCAGGTAGGTGACAGGTCAGGTTGACACGAAGAGCTTAAGAGTATGAGAAGAGGGAACAGAAACAGGTAAGGAACCTACTCGTGTACTTATTTGGTTGCTCTAAAAAGAGGGCTTATAAGTAAGTAGCAACTACAGTGTCTAGCTATAGAAGACTTATATGAGCCACCTAGGCTCCTTGGGATAATACAATATGCCCATGACAAGCTGTGAAGATTAGACCTGAGGGAGAACCCATGAGAGATCTATAACCGATTCAGATGTAGAGTCTTTCAGTTATATTGTTGACAAAAAAGTGTATTTGGCTTGTGGTTCTAGTATGACTCGAAAATTCCCATGTTTAACCAAGGGTGGAGTCATGACTCATGATGTTTATTGATCTGGTAGCAGTTCCTTCGCAGTACTAGTGGTTTAGTGTTCCGCTTGTGGCTCGATCGTTTGTTTGGTTGATTAATCTCCTTGTTCATCAAGTAGACCCGAGTTAGAATCCATTAAGTCAACAATAAGTGGTTCATTAGAATCCATGAAGTATAATTCTTATCAATTTTGAATCATGTCTATACTATATTATACGTCATTTATATCCCCAACCTAACTTAAACCTTAAAATTCATCTAAACCACACCCAATACTACCACATATCACCCTCTTTTTCCCACACCAATCAAATAACAGAAAAGAAAAGAAAAGAAAATTCTGCTCTTACACCACTCCCACCAGAAATTGTCAACCTCCACCAAAACTGCCAAAGAATATAAACTGAAAGAAACATATTCGCCGCACAGGTACTAAACTAGTAGGAACTAAAAACTCAAAATAAATTACTCTGGCCTATTTACTTTCCTAAACAATACTGTAGCTTTCTTGTAATAGTATTAATCAAACTTTACATCCTAGTTGAGAAAAGTTGATTGATGTACACAAGTTCAAATAAGTTTACATATTGTCCCATTATACTTTCTAACACTTAGTTCGACATTATTTTGCTAATGGAAGAGTGAGGATACTTATGCATGGGCAAAAAGTTTAAGCACATTTAACAACTAAAGTGGTATAAAATAAGATATTTCACGAGGACAAACCAATGCAAGCTTGTGAACAGAATGACTTTGACGCGCCTCTTCAGATCTTGCATAAAATGCCATGCATAAAGCATTTATCTGCATGATAAACACATGATTGCATTAATTCCAGGCAAAGAAATAAAGCAAGGTTAAAAAATTTATCAGCGTGTGTATGAAAGTATAAGCTTCATTGGATAAGGATGAGGATATAAAATGATTATATTGTTCTATATGATAGACCAGCAATAAGCAAAAAAAACAAAAAAAGAGGTGGGTGAGATATACTACACAAATATACTGGGAAGAGGTGGGGGGAGATATACTACTTTTGAGATTTACTAATTATTTCTTTGTGAGGGCGGTGAGGCTCTTGCAAAACAAAGTTCTACTCAGCAAGCATCAAAAAACGTTGGCACCATTGTCCAAGTTTGAACTCCAAGAACAACAAACAACATACTTTAAACTTTTTAATAGGAGATTTCAAAAGGAAAGAAAGAAAAAAGATTCCATTCAGCTCTAAATTTGCATCGACAATGCTACCTCAACAACATTTTGTAACTAAATAAAAGAATAAACTTCGCATGATGCCTTACATTAAGATTCGCCTCCTGCATTTTTTCAATTTGGGATGCCTTCTCGCTTGAAATTGCTGCAATCAATTCGGCTTTCGCTAAATCCTTCAGTTTATTCAGCTCCAATTCCGTTTCAGACTCCTGATAATTTAAAGATTAGAAAGTTCAACAACTGCCAATTAGATGGTTTAACTCACCGAAATGTGGCAAAATAGCTACACACCTTTCTGTCAATCTCCATTCTGAACTCTTCTTCTAACTTTTCCTGAAGTGACTTGAGAGCAGCAGCTGCTTTTAGTTTTTCTTTATGCAACTCCTAAAAATGGATTTGGTGAACTTTAAATTCTAGATATATTGCCTAATATTCACCATCAACAGAGAAGATGTATCATGGAAAAAAATCAGTGCATAATGTTTAGTTTTGGGAGAAGATATGCAACAATTTAGACTATTTTAGTTTTGTACCCATAACCAAAGACTGCATTTCTAGTATAAATTGCTATCAAATCCTGTTTTGCCAATTTGCTTAATGTGACTCGGTAATCTTCAAAGAGCCAGAGATGAGGAAATTCCATATTTTGAAGAAAAATAAAGCAAAGTTAAAAATAGTATCCTAACTTCAAAGCAAAAGAATCAAAGATATATGAAAGGCCAGTCATTCCTGCATGCAATAACTGCTTTAACACCTGACCTCAATAAATGAATATTTAGGTAAACCTGATGTTAAATGTAGATTATGGTTCAATAGTAACGTCACAGAACATGATTTAATAAAAGCAGACACAGCTACCCAATCTTAGCAGATAGAGCTCATACGTATTACCTTCCTAAACAACTCATGGACAGTACCATATGCTTCTAATAGTGAAGAATTCGATCACCAAAATCTAGAGGCTTAGCTATCACATTAAGCCAGAAGTAGGCAAACTTAGAAAAAGTAGATGAATCACCTTGTCCAGAATTGTCTCCCGTTCAGCATACATGAGTTCCCGCGCTCTTGCGTCTTTTAGCTCTTTCTCATATTTCTCCTGAATATTTGCAGTACAATTTAAATTTCAAAAGTTAGTCAGACATATAAATGATATCCAACAATAGCAGGGGTAGACATTTAAGTAGTATCTCATTGTTTACAGTTCAAATAACAAAGAAGATAAAAAGTCTTGCCTTCATCGTCCTCTTCTCTTCGGAATGAATATGTGCATCCAAATCTGCCTGCCTTTTCTCAGCTGCGTGAATGGCTTGCAAGAAATCTAGAACTAATTTTCCATCATTTGGCATGTCAACATCATCCGTTCCTTCTACATCATGAGCGCCTTTCGCAGCCTCGCCTTTCACAGCCTCAGCTACTTCCTTCAGTTTCACATCACATGTAATTAGACTCTTTTTCCTAAAAGCAAAAACGACAAATAAAGGGGTGTTTGGGATTGCTTACTATTACTATTATTTTTTGACTATATCGCAACTTTAACAAATAAGCAAATCCAACAATATTTCCAGAAGCGCTTATTTCTGAGCAGCTTATAACTTATACGTACTTCTCAATTAAAAGCATAAGTAGAAAAATAAGCAGTCCCAAACAGCCCCGAAAGTAAGTCTCCAGAAAATTATTGTCAGTGCCTAACCTTATCTACATACGTAGATGGCGTATCATTTTGTTCAGTTTCATCTCTTATAAGGTATGCATCAAGAAGGGGATTGGATGCTTTATCATCATTCGGGTTATCCTGCATAAATTACCCGTAAACAAACTGCAAACAGTTTATCATGTTATAGACCCATTATGCAGAAAAGAGCAGACCTCTGTCATATCAGTAGTGCCTAGCTGCTGAGGTTGCTCTGAATTTACCACATTTTCTTCGATCACTGGAGCAACTTCAGTCGGTGTAGAGGTAATCTGGACTCCCTCATAGGGTTCTGTAGTTGGCTCGACTTGCTGATTCTTTGTAGCAGGATCCTCTTCAATCGTTTCTACTGAATCAAAACTTGCATTATCAGAAGTTGAAATGGCGTTGTCCAAGTCAGGCGACTTCTCGTCCTGGTCAGCAATAGTATTGTGGGGTTCTGATACTGATAATTCTTTAATCTCAGCCTGATTTTCTACTTCTCGTCTTCCATAATAAGGATCAGTTTCGACGTTTTTCTCACTGTCGTCAACTGATGTACTCGAAATCTCAGACTCGTCAACATTTTTACCGGCTACTTGTTCTACACCTTCAGCATCATGCACATCGTGTCGAGGTTCTTTGTGGACAACAACAGGGATCTGAATACTGTTTTTATATTCCTTTGGAAGAAGTGTATCTAAGTAGCCGTTCTGATACGCTGTTATACCAGCAGCACTTAAGGCTATACTTGCAATGAAAATTTTAGTCCAATTGGTTCCGGAGTTTGGCGGTTTTCCTGTTTCACCGGCTCGGTTAGATGGATTTGGTTGAGAAGAAACCGAGAATTCCCTCCTAGATGAAAGATACAAGGGGATCTGTAAATGTTGGAGAAAATAACAACATTAGCAATATATATAATAATGCAACCAAATTGTGATACGCACAAACATGTATATATACAGATTAGTAACAATCCAATAATCTGTAATATTAATTTCTAAAATATCTCTATATTTTTGTGAAAATTATCAAACTCTGGCCGCCTCTCGACCATAACTTTGTGGCTCAGCCCATGCTTGAAACCTCAAACAGCCAGAAGATAGATATTAAGGAGTGGTTGTTTGGGCTTATATGTGGGCTTATGAGCTTATTTTGAAACTTATGGACTTATATAAGTTTATGATATGATAATAAACTTATGCAAGTCTGAAAATAAGGGGAAAAAGTGGAAAATAAGGGGAAATGAAAGAATGCCCTAAGATCCAAGAGTGAGTTATTCGAAATGAAAGAATAAGACAAGTAAGTAAAAAAGCAAATGGAAAAGATGATGCCTGTGGAGTGATTCGCCTTGCGATGGATTGACGACGACAAGATACTTGGAAAATACACCTACAAAATTAAATTAAATTAAATGATTAGTTTCGTATTTATTTATATAACAAAGATTGTGATTTATAGAAGAAAGTGATTGATTATATTATAATACCTCCGTAGCATTGTTTGGTTGGGTTGGTTTGTTGGTTGACGGAGAATGACAAAATAAAAGATGGGAAGTTATGAGATGAACTTGTACACCTGCTTCTCTTATATGCTCATTTTATCATCTGGAGGAGGAGGAACAACGCCTGTCTTATAAAAACAAATTTGTTAAGATTTGGGATTATAACAATTTTGTAAATAAACTTGCACGGGATATAATTTTATTTTTTTTAACGGATATTGTAAATTATATGCCGTGCAAGTTTATTTAAATATAGTACCAATTAAGATATCGTAAATTATATGTCGTGTACGTTTATTTAATAATTGAACACGTGAGTCGGTGGCTCGACTGAGTTAAGCATAGTTTCTCGAACGGATTTACCCGGTGGTTAAACTCGTAATATGGTGATTCGATCGGGTTAACACGTTGGTTGAACCGGTCAGTAGTGGCTAATATTAGGGATGAGCATTTAGACCCGAATCTCGAAACCGAACCAGAACCGTTCTTGAACCGTATCGATTTCCGGTACTTGAATCCCGTTCGATACGGTATCGACACTACGAATAAGGAAATATTCGGTACCACTAGTTGGGTACGGGACGGATACCAAATCGGGAAATTCCTGGAAAAAAAACGAGAAAAACCCGATTTCTCGGTACTCGTACTGATACCCGTACTGGTACCGATATCTGAATCTCATTCGGTACGTACCGGTACCACTAGTTTTTGCTCGGAAAAAAATCAGTACCGCTAATTCGGTACGAGACCGTACCGTGCTCATCCCTAGCTAATACACTTGTTTCATATTTAAACATTATGTTTATATATGAAAATGTTAAATTTTCAACTTTTTCGACTTTTAAACTTTCAAGATGAGCTCTTTATATATTAGCATAGATTAGTATTTTTTGAGCCATTTTAATTTTTCTTTTGATAATTTAGAGAATTTTTAATTTCTTTTTTTCACCAAACATAATATTTAAAGGAAATTAAAATGTAATGTCATGAATATTTTCCAAATTCTCCCAACCAAACACCCAAGCGTTTTGAGGTCTCGAGTCGTTCTAGCTAGCTCAAATCGTCTCTCAAAAGCGACGTGAAAAAGCGAGGACTTTACCCAAATATGCGCTCTCACGTCGCGTTTGGCGAGAATTAAATTTTTTTTAATAGTTTATAATCGTTAGGTAACGGATATTTTTTAGTATCTCGATTTTTTAACTGTCGGGGTTTTTAAATTTTTATTACCTCTTTTTTACACATTTTTACTTTATAAATACCTTATATAACCGATTTTTTTATAAAACAACTTACATAGTTTATTTTATCATCTCTATGAATAAAAATCTCAACAAATGGATAAACACGGGTTCAATAATCCCCAAAATCAAATGTTGAATACCCGATTACTAAATTCATCATATTTGTCTAATCTAAATACACCCTCATTCGCAAACTTTCTCTCATAAAAAACTAATCATTTTTCCGCATTTGTCAACTTTAATTAAATACCAAACCCAACCACTAACTTCCTAGCACAAAACTCGTTCGTCAGTTGTACTCGCGAGCAATTCAACTTATGGTATACATCATCACAACAATTTTAATCCCAACGATCTCAACGAGTGCATCAATCAGTATATCCTCAATATTCGTCTCAAGAACCCTAAGAATCCAAGATCCACGTGGACACCCAACTCGATGCGGGTCCCTCGAAAAAAAAGAAGACAAAATCAATTGCTAAATGGAGCGTATATATTTAACCCAATGCGAGGAAGAACTTTTGTTGGAATGTTTCATAGAGATATCAGAAGATCCAAAAGTCGAGAATGACCAAAATGGTCATACATTTTGGTATAAAATTCTTGAGACTTTCAACTCTCGTGCTAAGACCGAGGGTATTAAGATTCGAAACAAAAATATGTTGACGGGTAAGTGAACGTCGATGAATCAGTTAGCAAATAAGTTTAACTCTCTTTGCGATAACACCAAGCTTATAAGTGGCGAAAACTAAAGAAAATTTGTTGACTCGTGTGTAAATCTTATATAAAGATCAAAGCATAAACAAAGAGTTTTTGCATAAACGTGATTGGATTTTTTAGAGATAAGTACAAATGGAAAAATCTTGAGTCAACAAAAGCAAGAAGATGCCGAAAAAAGATCACCGACAAAGAACCCGAACTTTTTAATGACGATTAGATCCCTCGTCCATCTGGTGCTCGACGAAAGGTTAAAGTTCAACGTTCTACTTCTGAATCTCAAAAAGAAAATTAATTAAATTGGTGCAACAACAAATAATTTTTTATCTTGAATCCAAAAAAGAATGAATGGAACGAGAGATAGCAGCAAGACTTGAAATATGTGAATTTCAAAGAAGGAACGGATATTTGAAGCTCCTAAATTTCGACACTACCGAAATTAATCCGGTTGACGCGGCCAAGATCGAAGTGTTGAAAAAGAATATGCGTGCAAAATATCTTTATTTTTAAATTGCTTTGTATTTTATTTTTTGTTTTTTTTATTTTAAGTTATCTTTTTTATTTAAGTTTAATTATTTGTTTTTGTTTCAATTTGTGATGTTTTTTTTAATAATGAAATGTTAGTTTGAATTTAATAATTTTTTATACAAAAAAAAAATAGGATGGGGTCACCATAACATCAAAATATGTGGTGTTAACTAGGGAGCTACTACCTCCATCCCAAAATTATTGTCTACAAACAACAAATACACAATTTGAAGCTTTGATTTCTACGAAAGTAAAAAAACAACTTTACCCTTTGATAATTAGTTATTGTTTCTTTAACTTTTGTAAATTTCAATTTGGAGTAAGGGTAATATAGTAAACTTAAACAAACTCAACTATTATTTTTAGAAGTGGACAATAATTTTGGAACAGACGAAAAAGGAAAGATGGACAATAATATTGGGACGGAGGTACTATTTTTTGTGTTATAGTGGAACTTGATGTTATGGAAAAAGTGATGATTTGACATCATTTTTCATCATTGCACGAGTACGACTGCTCCATTGTACCATATGCTCTACTTGCTTTTGGTTGCGGCGCGTTTTAAACAAACATTGAGAAGTATTTAATTTCAAGGGAGTGTTTGTTACATTAAATACTTTAGAACTTAAACTAGAATAAACTGCCTACACGACAAACGGGCATTAGTTAACTTTCTTCGTTAAGTCTAATTTTTGGAAAGGCAACATTGTTTTTTTTGCTCATACTTAGGGGTATTTTTCTCCAAAAAGAATGCAACCTTTCGTTTCTTTTTTGCTTAATAAAAAAAAGATCATAAATGTGGACTAGTGCCAAAATCCCACCACTTTCTAATCGGGAACCATCAAACCAAAATTAAAGACTATTTCACCCATTTTCTTTTTTTCCCTTATGTTAAATTTCTTCTTCTTTTCAAACAACTTTTGATAGTTTCATTGTCGAATCACCCCTTGTAACATGTCCGTTACGACACTGCTCTGACGATGAACTAATGTTACCGGTGACACCCTTTCTTTCATCATCTTGAGTCGGTTCCTTTTTGCTAAAGATCTCGAACGTGATCACGATCTCGATCGGTACTCCTATTTGGGTATATATATTGGGGAATCTTGATTGGTTCTATTCGGCTCACAATTTTGATATGTTCACTACAATCTCCATCAATTTCCTACACATTTTTTATCTAAGGGGTTGTCATAATAAGGATGGATTACTGTATGGTTTGTGTGTTGAATCCATTATTCATGGATCGATTAAGCTTACTAGGATAACCAACGTTCATATGATAAACATAACGGAATTAGAACATTGATTACGAACAAGGTGTTTCTTTTCCAACGATTACTTGTATTAAACATTAATGATCAAAACAAATAACCCTAGGCGTGTTTACAATACAAACTACACGCCTAGAACACGACACGCGCTTTATGACTACATTGAATAATGGGATGAATAAAACCTACGGTCATTGTATTATATATATACTAGAATACAAGACTTTTCTTACAAGAAATCTAATTACAATTGAAGTCCTTCCATCTTTTGCACTTTAGTCCTCTTCCTTGTGTAGATGGTCTCCATATTCTTGTAATTCCAGATATTTGCATATAAGTCCTCTTGTTTCATTATTCTTGTTTTTGTATCATCAAATTAATTCCCAACAATCTTTCCCTATTTGATGATGACAAAAACAATCTTCAAATCTTGATCTTTCACGGATGAAACAAGATTCCCCTTAAAGTAAGAATTCTTGTAAAACATATCACCACATAAAATTAAGTTGCATACCTTGATCTTTGAATCTTCTTCCCCTTTTTTTCACATCCAATAGGGGTCTTTTAAAGACAAACAACTAATAAACGCTTCCCCTAGTAGTGCATGTAAATGAATCACGAACCATGTAGACTCTAATTGTAGATTACAAATGAAGAAAAACGAATATAACCTATTTGTTGAAGAAGTGGAATCTCCCAAGCTTGTACCTTATATCTTGCACTATCCATGTGACGTCGAACTTATATTGATTTGGAAAAATATAAGCAGACCTCGATCTCTTTGTCAAAATCCTCATCCTTTTGTGAGACACTGAGCACGATAATGTAACTCCTTCAAGTGATAGCAAGCTGACAGTTTGCTAGATTTGACAAGTCTTCGTCACCAACATAAACGAACAAGCAAGTTATCTCAAAAGAGAGACTAGAATCTTTTGAGACATGATAAAATACAAACCTGCGAAAAACAACTCCAACACCAAAGAAGTAATAATCAAACCTCTTCATCGAAACCTCCAATTTGCAATGAAAATCATCTAAGTACAATATCATCCTCTTCTTTTATGCAACTGCTGCCTCTGTCAGCGTTCTGCTTCTAATCCAAGTCGGTACGTAACCGCAAGGTTAGCCTTGTCACATAATCAAATAAAACGTCATTGCACCAAACACAATCTTCAAAAACGAGCCATAAAGTTTTAACAGACAGTTCTTTCCGAGATCCTTTGTCATCCAATATATCACCTGTATGTACTGTCCCATATCGGACGATACTTGTCAGCGCTTAAAAACCATATATCGGACAACACGCTGTCAGCGTCTAAATTACAACGTGTCAGCGTCTTCTCTGTCAGCGAGTGTTTTATTCTTGTCAGCGGCTCGGCTCAGCCACTGACACCATCTTTTGTCTCTTGCCAATATCAAACTCGTACCATAACTCACGTCTTTTACTTCTAATTTACCATCATGTGATAAAAAAATCTTTGTTGTCTTCAAACTATCTAGCAATACCCTCACATTCATATTAGTGGTACTATATTGAACCAATGAACACTCTCAATCCCACGTGATATGACTTTCTGGGACCACATCACTTGCAACACACATACAATAAGCGTATATGTCCCTGTCTCCCTTTTTTCACTGTAGTAACAATCATCCTTTTCCTTTAAGCACAAACGTGGACCAATTGCTTTGTACATCCCACGTCTTTTTCTTTTTTGGCTTACATTAATCAACTCTAATCCCACGTGAAGTTGATGCATAGAAGAAAACAATACTTCTTTGAATCCCACGTGAACCTATGTACCATAGGTCTTTTGATCAATCGTTATCATACTTTTCTATTTAAAACATGTACCACAACCTCATAAATCAACACGACGAAAACAATATCCCTACCAACAAGGACTGCAACATAAACCTGTCAGATATCACCATTTGTCCCTATAGTACCAACGCTACCTTGTGTACTCTTCTTTAAAAAAACAAAAAGTAACATTCCTTGCATCATGTTACCCCTCGTCTGCACTCAATAACCCACATTTTGATCTCTTGGGACCACAACAACATATATATACACAACGTATATAACCTTCAATATGATTTATAACATGTCACGATTTGTCAAAATCCATGGCAGCTTTATCTTATTAGTCAATCGCCGCTGTACCTTTATCTTTTACAGTGGCTACATTATTCTAGGGTATCGAAACCCTAAAAACGAATTTATGCATTGAAACCCTAATTCTTAAGGTTTGAAGATGGACCACCATAAAAACATAACAAATCTGAAGCATCTTTTCTGTTTATAAATAGATCTAGGGTTTATGAAAAGAAACCCTAAATCTAATTCAATAAACACAAAAACAGAAAATACAAACCTCCTTTGTTGTCAACTTCGATGGACTGTAACCTTTTCTTGGGGGCTCATCTGGACAATCCCTCCAGTGAGATCCTTGACACATGTGCCAAGAACTCCCATAAAAAAATTTCACGATGATCCGACGGTTAACGAAGGAGATATCGTTGTTTGAATATGGCTGCGCAGAGAGATCCGAACATAAAAACACATACAAATTTTTAAGCTTTTTCTTCGTTCTTTGACTCAACACCTTGTTAGATCCTAGTATCGAGAGCCACCCTCTCTGATACCAATTGTTGAATCCATTATTCATGGATCGATTAAGCTTACTAGGATAATCAACGTTCATATGATAAACATAGCGGAATTAGAACATTGATTACGAACAAGGTGTTTCTTTTCCAACAATTACTTGTATTAAACATTAACGATTAAAACAAATAACCCTAGGCGTGTTTACAATGCAAACTACACGCCTAGAACACGACACACGCTTTATGACTACATTGAATAATGGGATGAATAAAACCTACGGTCATTGTATTCTATATATACTAGAATACAAGACTTTTCTTACAAGAAATCTAATTACAATGAAGTCCTTCCATCTTTTGCACTTTAGACCTATTCTTTGTGTAGAAGGTCTCCATATTCTTGTAATTCAAGATATTTGCATATAAGTCCTCTTGTTTCATTAATCTTGTTTTTGTATCATCAAATTAATTCCCAACATTGTGTAGAAATGGTAAGGGTGAATACGTTTCTTACGGTATAATCTGTTAATGCAATGATGCCTAAAAACGTTACTTGAATTTTTTGGTCTCGCTTTGTTTTGATTACGACAATATGTAAAAACAAGCATTTACGAAAACAACGAAAAACGAATTCTTGAGTTCAAGTATTTTTCATTTCAACCATTATCACTTAAGGTATGTACAAACAATTACTCATCCTAATTAAGTGATCAAGGATTTAATATTTTCTTAAAACTCACTTTTTATTAAGTGTGACAAGTTTTTATTAAACTTTCTTTTTAAGAAAATGTTTTATTAAATTAATTATTTGAAAATTTGAAAATGGTATATTCTATCTAGGCTTAGAATATCCTTTCAGGATATTTTAATCTCCAGATTCGAACCATACCACTAAAAGACAAAAAGGAGCGGAGTCCACTCCGGCGGTTCCTTAAGTGGCTATGGCGGTTCCTTATTGATAAGGAACTGCGGGCTGCAATAAGGAACCGCGGGAAGATATAGCTGTTGGAAGTTTGTCTTATAAATAGTGGACCATTCTCAGATTTTCTCTTCACCTATTTTGCACATACATTTCCATATTATTTCATACTTCTTAAATCACTCAAATCCTTGGTCATTTGGTTGATTACTACTTGTTTAGAAGTGAATCTTTCTCCTCTCATCTCTTCCTCTCAAAGTGCAAAGAAAATAACACTTTCATCCTTGAAGTGTTGTGTCTACCTCAAAGATCCATTGAAGATCAAATTTTATTTCTTCATTGTTGTGTCATTGTTGTGAAGATCCAAGTAGTTGTGTCTATTTGGAAGTTGTGTATGTATTAAGGTTAATACTTGGCCCTTAAAGTATATTGGTGTAGATTGGTCATAGCAAAGATTAGAGCTCGACTTTTAGCTTAGAGTCGGAAATTGGATTAGCGTTGTTGTGTACGGTTTCTCCACCTTAAGGAGCTTGTTGATCAGTGAACTCTCGAGTAAGGAGTACTCGAGGAGTGGAGTAGGAACGAGGAGTGAGCTTCGTTTCCGAACCACTATAAATCCTTGGTGTTTGGTTTGATCTTTCCTTCCCTTATCTCTTTACATTCATTATTCTTTATAATTGTGATCATTAGTTTAGTTGCACTATACCTTGTTCATATTGTGTATAAGAAGGTTTCACATAAATACTTAAGCCTAAGTTTTTTAAAAGGATTTTTAAAAACCACATTTTAGCAAGTAAATTTTAAGAAACTATTCAACCCGCCATTCTAGTTTCTACAGTTGATATCAGAGCGTGGTTGCTCAAGCCTTTTTAAAATATATTGTATTTTAAAACTTGAATCGGTCTATGGATTCCAACAAGTATCTAGAAGGGCAATCTATGCAAAGACCACCTCTTTTTGAAACCGATAGTTTTATTTATTGGAAAAATAGATTTGAGACTTATGTAAAATCAAAAGATTTAGATCTTTGGCATGCTATTACCCATGGTGATTTTTTGCCTTATCAATATAATGAAGTTTCTAAACGCAAAGAGATAGTCACTTTTGACAAAGCCAATGATGACACTAAAAGGAAACTTGCTAAAAATAATGAGGCTAAAATGGTGATTTATAATGCTTTACCAAAGAAAGAGTACGAAAGGATTTTTATGTGTGAAACCGCTAAAGATATTTGGAACACTCTTTTAGTAACCCACCAAGGTAATAGTCAAGTCAAAGAAAGCAAAATCGATCTTCTAGTTCAACAATATGAACAATTTGTCATCTTAGAAGATGAAATATTGATAGTGCATTTGATAGATTTAACACTATTATTACTAGTCTAAAAGCACTTGATGAAGGTTTTTCTAGAAAGAACAATGTTAGGAAGTTTCTTAGGGCGTTGCATCTAAAATGGAGAGCTAAAGTCACGGCGATTGAAGAATCAAAGGATCTCGCCAAATTATCACTCGATGAACTCATTGGTAACTTGAAAGTTCATGAGATGATAATTTTGAAGGACTCGAAAATGGTGAAAACCAAGAGTGAAAGAAAGTCTCTTGCACTCAAGGCCAAGAAGATGCAAAGTGACCATGAAAGCTCCTCGGATAGTGATGCAACCAAACAACGACAAGAAACCCTTCTCCAAAAACCGATTTGCTAAAGATGATAAAGGTGATAGGGAATGCTTTAGATGTGGTGATCTGAATCATTTCATCGGTGATTGTCCTAAGCCTTCACGCGACAAGAACCACACGGCGTTCGTTGGAGGTTCATGGAGTCATAGCGGTGAAGATGTTGATGACAACCCCAAAGATGAGAAATGTCTTATGGATCACACTTCTAAAGAGGTACATTCCGAAACCGATTATTATAGCAATAATAGTTCTTCTCAAGTTGATAGTGAATTAGAAGGCCAATACAATAACTTACATAAGCTTAGCCTTAAATTCATTGAAAAGGACAAAGTGCTAAAATCAACTAGAACCAAGCTTGAAAATGAGATTAGTGAGCTAAGAGAGAAATTAGCTAAGCTTGAGAAAAACAAAGAAGTTGATTTAGGTTGTTTAAAATGTGAAAACCTTAGACAAGAGAATGAAGATCTCAAGAGTACCTCCATTAAATGGAAAAGTTCATGAAAGGTACTAGTGCTCTTGATGATATGTTGAACAAACAAATTCATTCTAAGGAAAGACTTGGGTTAGGATATAAAACTAATGAAGCATCAAATAGTGAACCACAATAAGTTAGGTTTTCAGAAAAACGCACCCCTGTACGCGGTTCGCCAGTATGTGGCGCGATTCCTTATGACTATGGAACCGCGGACAGAGGATAGTTTTTGTGAAAATCCTGAACTTTCTGAAAATTCCATTTTAGATGAAGGGCCAAAACATATTCTTATTAACAAGGTCAAAGTACCTATTCTTGAAAAGCCTATTCTAGATAATATCTACAAGCCCTTGAGTAAACCTCTAATGGGAACTAGAAACTTATCTAGACAAATATCTACTCCTCCAAGAGTACGAAATGAGTCAAAACCTAGAAGTAGAACACCTACACTAAAAAGAGATGATCAAGCTAAGTCACGACCTAGAAGTAAAACTCCAGCACTTAGAAGGAATAACAATAATTCTAGATCAAGATCAAAGACACTATGAGAAACTATGGACAACAAAATGGCCATATGAATTGGAACAATTTTCAACAACAATACTTTTCCCCATTGGGAATGTCTCCTCTATTCATGCATCCCAACCAAATGCAAGGGATGTTTGGAACTAACAACTTTGGACCCATGAGATATTAGGGACCAAATGTTTAATCTTGTGTGTTGTTACCAAAATAGTAAACTTTTTAGGGTTTGCAACATTTAGTCCCCGGCAGCGGCGCCAATTAATATTTCACCTTTTATATCATAATTCCCAACTCAAAACGAATTGATTGTCCAAAAGATCTCAAGTTTACAAATTTTTTTTGGTTTTAGATTTTATAAAAGTTTTGATAATCTAGATCTATTTCAACAAAGCACGTAAAAATGGTAAAAATATTATATCTATGTATCCATACTATTCTAAAACAAAGTGTATTTACCACAATTAAAGCAAAGTGTACAAATTTTTAATGCATAAATGGTAAAATTGCTAAAAATGAAAAATATGTAAAGTGTAAGGACTAAAAAGGTAAATTCTGAAATTAAAAGGACTGAAATGTAAATTCTAACAAACTATAACAAACTTGTAACAAATTTATAAAACTGCCTAACTAAAATGTAACTAACTAAAATTCCAGGGACTAAATGTTGCAAACCCTAAAAAGTTTACTATTAAAAGCTGTTTACACTAAATCCTAAAGATTAGGGACCTAATAGCAATTAAAACTAAGTTTTTAATGAAAACGGGTCACTATGTTCAGTAAGCTCGTTTGAGCTTATTACTCGACCTCGGAAGCTCTAGTTTGTTTTAAAAGTCTTAAAATTGAATTTTACCTAGACAGCTTAAAAGAAATAAGCTAAAACAACCTAGAACTCAAAATAGCTTTTTGAAATAAGCTCAAAATAAGCTAACAGCTTATTTAGACAAGCACACTTTGATTTTTCTAATGAAAATGAAAGATCAAGCTCCAAGAAGCAGGGAATGTCAAAATATATCAACTTTCATCAAGAAAATAAGTTGGAATGTTGAATTAAGCAAAATGGGCTTATTTGACTTTCGTTGACCAAGATTTTGACAAAAGTTGAAAACTTCTAAAATCACTTAAAATTACTTTGGTAACAAGAATGTGAAATAAAATCACAACTTTTATGAAATGGATTGATGGGAAATGCTAAACAGTTAAGGCCTTGTTACAGAAACTGACATTTGATAAGCAGCTTTTTCAAAATCTTATTTCTAGCTTATTTCTGAAAACTGTATGTTCTACCCTAGTTGTATGGAAAGCTCATATGTTCAGCTACACTCAGCAACAAAATTCAGCTCCAATTTCTTGATTATGGGCTCGCTTTGTTCTTGAGAAGCCACATGGCATTTGTTTATTGGATGAAAGAGGGTCACACGGATCATAATCCATTTGAATAGTGACAATTATAGAGTGGAGGATTTTGATTGGCTGAGAACTGAGATAGTGGAGGTCACTGTTTAGATTCGCTCATAAATGACTAGCGGTCCTCTCTCCTCATAAATGAGGTCTGTGTGGTGATCCGAGTATAAGGAATGCAGCCTTCTCATTGGTCCTTAGCATAGCACATGGATTGAACACAAATTAACTTCCAACTTTGGCAATAATAGTCCTTGTGTTTGGTAGATTTGTGTTTTAAGACTAAATCTTCATAAACTTGTCATTTCAGGTCCTTTGAGCTTCATATTTGCACACAAATGATCCCTTGACATGTTGACTTGACTTTTGACCATGTTTGACTTTGTTCTTAACTTTTCCAAATTGTACTTTGTCGACGTATAGTCGGTAATAGGCTCGGCCCGACAGGCCCACGACCCACACACACCTAACTTATCCTTCAAGAAACCCTAGCACTATATAAACAAGGCTAGGGGTCTCATTCTACATCAGGTTATCCTTCATACTTACACCTCTTATACAATATATCATCCCGATATTGACTTGACCGTCAGAGGTGGACCCTGGGGCTCCGGCCTCGGGTACACGTCTAACCGGTTTTCTATTGTTTGCAGCATTACTCAGGACCCGGGAAGACGACGAACGGCCCAGGAGAGTTGATGAGACTGCTTTTATACATAGTCTCATCTTCCAAATAGGGCTTAAAATGCATTAAATATCATAAAAATACCCAAATATATGCTTGTGTTTGTTGCTTGTGTATTTTAGGTACGGATATTGAGATAATGACAAAAGATCACAAGAATCATGCAAAAACGAACACGGGAAACGAAGCCGCACAATGAACCAAGCCCTAGTGAAGACTTTCCCAAGATCAACCCTTGAAGATTTGAAGAATTATGAAGAAGGGTCCTCCAATTATGAAGAATTGACACTTTATACCCTTGTATCCTCATAATTACAAGTTTGGTCCCTAAAGTTTGTCAAAATTACAAAAAGGGCCCTTAACTTTGAAGAATTGGCAAGTTTAGCCCCTAAACAAAGCTAAATTGTCAACCAATATCATCCACAAAGTCAAATATATCATGAAGTCCTTCAAAGTACAAGAAATGACAAGTTTGGTCCTTTGAAAATCTCAAAATTACACAAAGGACCCTCAACTTTCAACAATTGGCAAAAATGGTCCCTCAATCATCAAGACTTGGCAATTTCAGTCCTCCAAATTATCAATATTGCAAGTCTAGACCATTATCATTGAAGAAAATACCAATTCAGCCCTTGAAGAATTCAAATATGGCAAGAATTACCCCTGATTTTACTTTGCAAAAGTTTTTGGGCCAGAAGTGTAAAAAGGCAAAAGTTGCCAAGGAAGAAAGTGGGCGTTGATAGAGTTTGGAAGGGATTTGACAAGTTTTTGAAACATGAGGGTGTTAAACTGGCCAGACAACATTGTAACCTAGACCACTCACCAGCTGCCACGTGCCCCACTCCACCAATCACAACTCACCCTTTGTCCACATCAGATCCCACTCACATTTATTTATTAACTAATCCTAACAGATTAGTTTAAACTTGGCGCTAAACACCCATTTAAAAAACCAAACGGATTAAAAACATGTTCTTGGTGTTCTTGGCACAAATTGGGCATTTGCTAATTACCAACAATTAAACTCCCATATTGTGCAGATTTGTGATTAAGGGTCCTATAATCACAACCCAACCTTAAAACTTGACACCTCACCACCCCATTTGTCTCCTTGTGTCTCCCTTGCTCCACACCCATGCATACTGCCAAAAAGATGGCAGCAATCCAACGTTTGAGAAACATGCTTACTTTCTAAGCTTCATCTACACCTTTGGATGCTCTCACACATGCCAGCTGCCACTACACAACAAGAAAAGTCACATGATTCTCCAAGGCATTTAAACTTCATAAGGGCAATTTTGGAAGTTCAACACTAGGGTTTTACTTATTCTTCAGCTTTCTAGATAGATTGTAAGGCTATATATAAAGCCCTTAGGTCTCAATGAGACGTTTGCTTTTGGTTTTTCCTTTGTTCAAACACTTGTAAATCCTTTTTCAGATTAATGAATTTGAGTTAAGTGCTTTGAAGAAAGACCAAGTGCCATCTTTATTCTGCTTGTTTATGTTCTTAGTTTACTGCTTTTGAAGTTTAAAACCTGTTTTCAAAAGAGGAGTGTGCACAAGTTTGCATATTTTCCTCATTTTCTTGATATTTTGCTAAGTCTTGTTCCAATCTTGGAATTCTTGGGCTATAGGGCTGATCATAGCATCCTAACTGAGTTGGTTAAGGTGTGGTGAGGCTTATAACTTGGGGATAATCAAGTGTGGGGTAACAAGTTTGCATCAATCAAGATTTTTCCAAGTTTCTGATTTTTCATGTTATTGTGCTTAACCCTTGTTGAATCTTAGCAGGCTTTTGTGGAAGCTTGTGCTTGTTCTTTCTAGCACATAAGCTCAAAATTCGTGGGTATGGATGTACATCCATGAGGTTTGCATCCTTAATCTCCAAATCTGCATAAATTGTGATTTTTGGTGATATTTGTATGAAACTATTGTTCTTGTGAATTTTGTGGCTTGTTCTTGCTTGAATCTGTTTATTAGACTTGTTTTAGTGTTAATTGATGCTTGGTTGGCCTGAAATCTTGTTTTGCTTTTGAAAATCTTGATTTGAAAAAGTTAAAGGGGTGTTTGGGTCTACTGGTTTATGCTTGTAATCTGTTTTTGTGTTAAGGGAAAGTGTTGTTTATGCTTTGTATCTGCTATACCTTTGTTTGAGAGTGTTTTGCTGCAAGTTTTTGGGTTTGAACACTTGAATTGATCAATCTGCTATATAGACCTTGTTTCTGCTTGTTTTGACCTAGGATTTTGGGAACACTTAGTGTGTATGCATGCTTAGGGATAAAAGTGGTTTAAACAAAGTTAACATAACCTATTTGAAAGATTTGAGGTGTTGAAATTGGCTTGTGTGTCAAATACATCAGCAAAAGTAGAAAACTGCATGTATAGTGTTCATCAGTAACTTTCATTGCTTAGATCTTGCTTAATTCTTTGAACCAGTGCATGAAACCTGTTTAGACTTGCTTATTGGAGTTTATTATAGCTTTTGTGTGCATTTGGTTGAATTTGGCTGGCTGAATTGTGCTAAAACTGCTCTTGAATGCTAAACTGCTTATTGTTCATGTCTGTGCAATGTCTGGTGATTAATTGATTAAACTGTATCAATTGGGTGTTTGTGATTGTGTTATTTTGATTGTGATTGACTCCTTTTGATCCAAAGATCAATTGGGTGCCTTTGTGAAATCTGAATCCAAGAAAAAGTCACTAAAGACAAAAAATCAAAATAGTCAAGCAGTGGGAAAAGTTTCCACTGCTCAACATCCAAAACTAGCCCCTGCTAGTGCAATTTTGTCATCAGCTTATCAATAAGCTATTCTAGCTTATTCTGACTTGCAACAACTTATTTTTTGTAATAGATCTTCATTATTTGACCCATTTAAGTGAACTGGAGCTTATGAGACTTTGACTTTGACTTTTTACTAGAAAACCAACTTGTTTGACTTTTAAGATAAGTGCTTATTTGATTTTTCAGCTTATTGAGTGTGCTTATTTGAAAGTTCTTTGGTTTTTAAGCTTAGTTTTGTCAAAAGAAACATTTTGCAACTTGAATCAGCTTCTGAGGTGGTCTAGATCATAAAAACGACTATTTTGTCGTTTTGTGAATAAGTTGTTGACTTGTTTCTGGCTTATTTAGTGGTCTTATTTGAAAATTCTTTTTGCAGAAGTCTTTGTTAGATCAAAAGAAGGTTGTGTGTTAAATTTTAGCTTATGGCAACAGCTTATGGCTTAATGGGCCAAAAAGCCCATTAAGAATAAGCTGCTTATTATAAGTTAGCTTATTTCACATTTTCAGCTTTTGGGCCTTTGGAAAAAGTTGTTTAAAATCAAATTTTGAGTCAACCTGTGCTTTTTGAGCTTAATTTGAGCATTTTTTCTTATTGGGCCTTAATTAAGCCCAATAAGGGACTGTTTTGGGTTTGGCCCATTTTTCTAGGCCCAATAAGGGTATTTAGGTAATTTCACTTTCATTTCTGAGTTATTTAGGTTAAATTAAGCTAGTTTGCAAGTTTTTAGAATTTTTTATAATTTTTGGATTTTTAATATTATTTTAATATTATTTTATTATTAAAAATTAAAAGTCTGATTTTCTAGGTTTTTATATTTTTCCTAGGTTCTAAATACTTAATTAGGATTTTTGCAACTTTCCAATTATTTTTTAGGTCTTTTAATTATTTTCTATAATTAATTTAAGATTTAATTGATTTTAGGAGTTTTTAATTGTTTAAAAATAGTTTTAATTGGTTTTAAAATTTTGAAAAATAGTTTTTAGCTTAATTAGAGTATTTTTGAGGTTTACAAACTTGAAAATCTTGTTTAGGGCTTTTTAATAATTAATTTTGATTTTTAGGGCTTTAATTAGCATTAAAAAGTCATTATCTAATTAATTAAAAGGTTTTTGCAAGTTTTGATTTTTTGTAAACTCTTAGAATATTATTAGGGATTTTTGGTAATTTTTAGAAATTTTTAGGTTAAGATTTTAATTTTGGTGGTTTTTAGGATTTTACGTGTACGCCTTTTTAGACTTAGTTTAATCCGTCTTTATAACCGTCATTCTCTTCTAATCCCTTTCCTCTTTTTCTTTTCTCAAATATAATCACAAATTAATCCAAATCATTACACACATAACACACTAGCCTCCTTGAGAACGAACTTAATTGGGTCATTCACACACGATTTTCCTAAATCGTCGTGCTTACTTGCCCTATTGCCCTCTTTTCCTAAAGAGTTGCAAAACTTCAACATCATTTTGGTGCCGCTGCCGGGGAGGCATGTTGTGTTTTGATTTGGCATTGTTGTTTTTATACTAACCATAATTAGTATTTGTATTAGTAGCACTCTACTAATACGTATTATCGTTTTTCGGTTTTTGTGTGAATATTATTACTATATTGTATACGTAGAACAATAAATACACAAGTACTCCAAATACGTGAGAAATCACAACCTTGACTTGGGAGGTCATTACCCAATCATTGTATTCGAATCTCAAACCAAAGAAAAAGGCAAAAATAGATAAATACTTTCGTGAAGCTTAATCTTGAAAATACAAACTATAAGGTGGGTATAAGGCGGATATTATAAAATATATCCTAAGGAAAAAGTGTAAAACCCGCATGCTTTTACCATGAATAGTGCCCTTAAGATCGTACGTCCTAGATTAAAACTTACCTCATGTAGTATTGATCACATTCATGTGCTAATAATCAAGCAAGTGCATACGTGTATGACATGACAAGTATCGATTACGTACGAACTCATGATAAACAGTTAATAATTTATCACGTGAACATAATTAAATCATGATCACCATTTAAAATACTAACTAAAATAATTACGTAAATACTTATAATATATTTACGAGCGTTAAGTTTACGATAAACGACACGTTAGATTAAACAGAAACACTTTAAACACGAGCACGTTTAACCACGAACGAACACGAAACATCGGGACACGAGAAAGGTACGGGTACCCCATGTGGGGCCCCCATACCCACGGCATACATCAAGAAATGGGCTTAGCCCATGGACTTTACAAGTAAAGGGGGGTAAAGTGTTAAACATGTTTTCACTTTTCACTTTCAAGAAAATAAACAAAAAACCCTAAAAGAGTTTTTCTCCTCTCCTTTTTGCTCTCTTGGTGCCGCCACCTCTACACCACCATAGGGGGTGATTTGTTTGATTTTGATCTTAAAAACAAGTGTAGAAACCGTGTTTGTTCATCCTTTTTCCAAGCTACATAGTGGTATACCTTTCTAACCTTTCTTTTTAATTCTTTTTGATTCTTTTGATCTTTGATTATTTCATGAACATGTTATTAATTTTTCTTATAAAAACAAGGTAATTAATCATTGATCTAACATGTTTTGGTATTAATTAAAATCAAGGAAGGATTTATAAGGGTGTTTGTTTTTAGCCGCCTAGCAAAACAAACCCGAGGGGGGTTTGGTTTGCTATTGCCGCCACCACCAAGACCACAATTGGTCTTGGTTGGCTCATGTGGGACCCACGGAAGCAAGGGGACACGTGTGCCCCGGGTTTGGCCCGGGGTACGGTGTCGAATTCATGCCCGATTCATGGTTCGTTGGTTAAAATCATGATCTATGTTACATGTAATTTTATGAATCATGAACTTAGGATATAATTAATTAATAACATGAAATATTAATTAAATCATGACTTAGGTTATTTTAATTATTAGTTTATCATGACATTAATTTAACCTAAGTATTTTATGTTATAAGTTATAATTAATTAATTATTAAAACATGCCTATAATTAATTAATTTAGACATGACTTGGGTTATATTATTATTAATAATAATACACCTTTTAACCTAAGTATTTTCATTTCATTTTAATTAATACATGTTACACTTTAATTAAAATGCTTAACCTATAGTTTAATTAAAATACATGAAATAATAATTAAACTATACACTATATCATATGACTTAAGAAATAAGCTTATAGCACTTAGACTTATATGTTAGCTTATGTAATCAGCTTAATTCTAATTATGGAAACTTTCTATTTTTAGAAACTAATCTATTTTAGGCAGTAAATTCTATTTTTGGAAACTTTCTATTTTTGGAAACTTTCTATTTTTGGAAACTTTCTTTTTTTGGAAACTTTCTATTTTTGGAAACTTTCTATTTTTGGTAACTTTCTATTTTTAGAAACTTTCTATTTTTGGAAACTTTCTATTTTTGGAAACCTGCTATTTTTGGAAAGTTACTTATTATTACACAGTAAGTATATTAATACATGAAACACCAGTAATACTTAATCAGATAAGTCAGAATACAAGATAAACACAGTTTAAGGCTTTAAACAGTGAACCAGGACCTAAAACATACCAAATCAGCTAATATGAGACACAAAACCCAGTACGTAATCAGTGAATCGATACTTATACACGTGTGTATTCATGTAGCGTTAGTGATCCAGAAGTAGGAGTCTTTCTTCCGTTCATTCACTGGACTTGAGGTACGGATTCCTGTCCTTTCAGTATGGACATTCTTTCCTTATTAGGATTTCCCCGTATGCAGCCAACTGTTTTCCCCAGCATTTGTTTTATTGTTTTGAACTGCTTATGTTAATTTAGCATAAACTATAGCCATATACAAGCATGACCAGTTTCACCTAGTTATGGAGGTACCATAACCATAGCATTGGAGGCACCGATGTTATGACTTCCCCACGGCGGAGTGATTGCTCGTGGCGTCCCTTTTCAGTTTGGCCATATTATTATATCAGGTGGGGCGTATGGGTGCATCCTAGTTACATGTTTTATTCAGTTTATCATGGTGAATGTGGTGTGTGCCTTGCACCCTTCACAAGGAGTTGATCCCTCCTACCCAAATCAGTATATTGATTAGAGGCATCCCCTCTAATCAGCATGATGAGGTCACCCCTCCAAGTATTCATGCACGTGACCTTTTCATGACCTATATGGGCTATGGTATATATATGTTAAAACAGTTTTCACAGGTTAAACATAAGGCTTTTCAAACTATAAAACCAGTTTTCTTGTTACTTAACCAGTTTACTCAGTACTTAGTCTTCCGCTGTTATATGTTACATGCTTATCCTATTTCATGCTTTATTGTACATCCGTGCACTGAGCGTCTTGCTCAGCCGTTTTCCTTTTCATGTTCCCAAAACGGCAGGTACTCAGGGACGCTCGTAGATCTCAAACGTAGGTGCATATGGACTGGAAGCTTTACTGTTTTCCTTTACTTTATGCATTTCCTTTACTTTGATACAGTTGCTATGGACATTGTTTCGTCCTTTCCTTTTTACAGTATTTATGTTTGTGTGTGATGAGCTTTACTTTGGGATACCGATGTTTGTTTCCGGTATTTCCCTTTTATGGTTGAATAATGCTTAGACATTTATCCTTGTATGCTTTGATGACACGCCATGATTATGCGTAATATTCCATTTCCAAAATGGGGTGTTACAATTATGGTATCAGAGCCAAGGCTTCGACCTGTAGGCTCTCAAATATGACCTGTGATTAGTGGGTAGTCACTACGGTCTTCCTAGAACTGACAGTTGTTTTCATGCATTCATCATTTTTAAGCATACATATACATGTCATTGTTACAGGGTTTTTGACTAAGTAATGGTTGGTATAGGACTGGCCCTATTTAGTCGCATGTGTTTTATCGAAACTTTTAGATTTGGGACCGACCCATAGGCGTCCCCTCGATATGTCTTTTATTTTGAGTGAACTGACCGAAGGCGTTCACTCTCGAGCATCAAAAGTTTTCATAAAACTGCATCATGCATTCATACAAAGATTTTCTTGCATAAAATTTTTCTCGTGAAATTTTGGCATAAAATTTTTCTTTTATATATATTATGTTTGAACTGTTAATCATATGTTTTATGTTATACTGTCAGATGGTTCTCACACGCGAGCAAGAGCAGCTCAATGCTGCGATTCAGGCTGCCATGCAAGCCTTACTTCCTCAACTGAGGAATGACATTCGTGCTGAAGTCCAAGCTGCGAATAATCAGCAGCCACAGAATCAGGCACCTCCTCCTCCTCCTCCCCCAGTGACTCTAGCGGTATGGTTGGAAAGATTTAACAAGCTCCGTCCGAGAGCTTTTGAAAAGACTGATAGCCCCAGCGATGCTGAAAGCTGGCTGACTCACATTGAGAAAATCTTCAATGCTATGGGATGTGACCCCGCCTTCAAGGCAAGATTGGCGTGCTACAGGTTTGAAGGCGATGTACTCAACTGGTGGCTAGCTTTGACGCAGTCAGAAGGAGGTGATGAATGGGTCGCTGGTTTGACATGGGCCCAATTCAAGGAGAGAGTGATGGAACAGTTCTTTCCTAAGGCAGAGCAGGACAAACTCAAGCGTGAATACCACGGGATACGTCAGAGACAGGGCGAGAATAGCAACGAATTCATGCAGCGCTTTCTTCGCCTAGCTGGTTTTCTAGGAGCAGCGGCTGGTACTCCTGAGGAGCAGGCACACCATTTTAGGTGGGCACTTCGCACCTCGGTCGCGAACAATCTGGTATGTGCTACGTTTAATACAGTAGCACAAGTGGCCGACGCAGCAAGGAAACTTGAGATGTTGCAGGAACGCGATGAGTTCGGGGAAGCTGAAAGACCCGACAAGAGGTAAAACATTTCATGTTCTAGCGTTAACCAGACCGCATCCTATCGTTATATGTTCTATAATCATCTCTTAAACTGTATCTTCCAGGCAGAAAACTGGGGACCGGTCTCAGCCGGCTACCCAGCAGCAGCCCAATCAGCCCAAAGGAAACGGTCACTCCAACGACCGTTCTGTTGTGGAAAGGCGCAACGGTAATGATAATTACCGTAACAATGCGGGACAATCCAACAACAGCAGGTCCTACTATTTACGCATCTTCTTATGATTTCATGTTATATCTCTCATGCTGACACTATATTAATCTCTACCAGGAACCACGGTAACGGAAGGGACCAGAACCACAGGGGTTCTCAGCCCAACCGTTCAGCTAACACTGGTAAACATCTTATGACGCTTACGTCCTATACTCGTGCATATACCTTATTCTTAACACGTATTGTCATCAGCAGGCCCTCAGCAAGCAAGGACTCCTGCTGGAGGATTCACTCATCCTCTTTGCAGCACTTGCCATCGCAGACACCCTGGCCCATGTCGTCGTGACTCCGACGCGTGCTACAAGTGCGGCCTCCCTGGCCATCGTATGAGAGATTGCCGTAAGGGTGAAATGGAGGGTACTTCGGGTCATGCTGATACTAAACCGCCTCCTACCACTGGGCGTGTCTACACGACATCACGCGATCAGGCAAACAAATCTACAGGTACCATTACTGGAATTTTGTATATGTACGGCCAGGCTGCATGTGTTCTTTTCGACACGGGTGCCACTCATTCAGTTGTTTCCACTACTTATGCTAAGAATATCAGGACACTTCCCTTGCCATTAGAAAATAAGCTTACCATTTCCACGCCTCTGAGGGACTCTGTGTTAATAACTCATGTATACAAGAGTCTTCCTCTAGAGTTTGACGATAAAGTTCGTGCAGTAGATGCACTTCCTATAGACATGATTGAGTTCGATATGATTCTCGGCATGGATTGGCTATCCAAGCACCATGCTACCATAGACTGCCACTCATATCGAGTGATCTTCGGCGACATTAATGCACCAGAGTACATTCATAACGGGTTCATACCCGGACGGTCTGTACAAGTCATATCTACCTTGCAAGCACGTGCATTACTGTCACATGGCTGCGAAGGTCATCTCGCTACGGTTCATGACATGGATGCTGAATCCCCATCGATTCAGGATCAACCAGTAGTTTCGGAATTTCAAGACGTTTTCCCAGATGAACTTCCAGGCATACCACCTGCAAGAGAAGTGGAGTTCAACATCGACCTTGTTCCAGGAGCTGAGCCAATCTCTAAGGCTCCGTATCGTATGGCTCCCATAGAGCTAAAAGAACTGAAGGACCAACTGCAAGAACTTCTTGAACGAGGGTTCATTAGACCGAGCGCATCTCCATGGGGCGCACCGGTCTTATTCGTTAAGAAGAAGGACGGCAGCATGCGACTTTGCATTGACTACCGTGAACTTAATAAGATTACCATCCGCAACAGATATCCACTGCCACGTATAGACGATCTGTTTGACCAACTTCAAGGAGCCAAACACTTCTCAAAGATCGATCTAAGGTCAGGATACCATCAGCTAAGGGTTAAAGAGCAGGATATTGCCAAGACTGCTTTTCGTACCCGCTATGGCCATTATGAGTTCGTGGTCATGCCATTCGGCCTGACTAACGCTCCAGCAGTATTCATGGATCTGATGAACAGAATCTTTCATGAATTCCTTGATAAATTTGTCATTGTATTCATCGATGACATCTTGATATTCTCAAAGTCCACGGAGGAACACGAAGATCATCTCCGTACTGTACTACAGATTCTTCGTCAGGAGCAGCTGTATGCGAAATTCTCCAAGTGTGAGTTCTGGTTAAACAAGGTGGCATTCTTAGGTCACATTGTATCAGCAGAAGGGATCACTATGGACCCAGCGAAGGTTGAGGCTATCACTAAATGGCCAAGACCAACATCAGCGACAGAAGTCCGCAGTTTCTTAGGCTTAGCTGGATATTATCGAAGATTCGTGGAGAACTTTTCCCGGCTGGCATTGCCTCTCACCAAACTGATGCGTAAAGGAGAGAAATTCGTCTGGACGGAAGATCGAGAGAAGAGCTTCGAAGACCTTAAGCAGAAGTTAGTATCTGCACCTATTCTTACTGTAAAACCCGCATGCTTTTACCATGAATAGTGCCCTTAAGATCGTACGTCCTAGATTAAAACTTACCTCATGTAGTATTGATCACATTCATGTGCTAATAATCAAGCAAGTGCATACGTGTATGACATGACAAGTATCGATTACGTACGAACTCATGATAAACAGTTAATAATATATCACGTGAACATAATTAAATCATGATCACCATTTAAAATACTAACTAAAATAATTACGTAAATACTTATAATATATTTACGAGCGTTAAGTTTACGATAAACGACACGTTAGATTAAACAGAAACACTTTAAACACGAGCACGTTTAACCACGAACGAACACGAAACATCGGGACACGAGAAAGGTACGGGTACCCCATGTGGGGCCCCCATACCCACGGCACACATGCAAGAAATGGGCTTAGCCCATGGACTTTACAAGTTAAGGGGGGTAAAGAGTAAAACATGTTTTCACTTTTCATTTTACAAGAAAATAAACAAAAACCCTAAAAGAGTTTTCTCCTCTCCTTTTGCTCTCTTTGTGCCGCCACCTCTACACCACCATAGGAGGGTGATTTGTTTGATTTTGATCTTAAAAACTATTGTGTAATCAGTGTTTGTTCATCCTTTTTCCAAGCTACATAGTGGTATACCTTTCTAACCCTTCTTTTTAATTCTTTTTAATTCTATTAATCTTTGATTATTTTCATGAACATGTTATTAGTTTTATTATTAAAACAAGGTAATTAATCATTGATCTAACATGTTTTGGTATTAATTAAAATCAAAGAAGGATTTTTAAGGGTGTTTGTTTTTAGCCGCCTAGCAAAACAAACCCGAGGGGGGTTTGGTTTGCTATTGCCGCCACCACCAAGACCACAATTGGTCTTGGTTGGCTCATGTGGGACCCACGGCAGCAAGGGGACACGTGTGCCCCGGGTTTGGCCCGGGGTACGGTGTCGAATTCATGCCCGATTCATGGTTCGTTGGTTAAAATCATGATCTATGTTACATGTAATTTTATGAATCATGAACTTAGGATATAATTAATTAATAACATGAAATATTAATTAAATCATGACTTAGGTTATTTTAATTATTAGTTTATCATGACATTAATTTAACCTAAGTATTTTATGTTATAAGTTATAATTAATTAATTATTTAAAACATGCCTATAATTAATTAATTTAGACATGACTTAGGTTATATTATTAATAATAATAATACACCTTTTAACCTAAGTATTTTCATTTCATTTTAATTAAAACATGTTACACTTTAATTAAAATGCTTAACCTATAGTTTAATTAAAATACATGAAATAATAATTAAACTATATACTATATCATATGACTTAAGAAACAAGCTTATAAACACTTAGACTTATATGTTAGCTTATGTAACCAGCTTAATTCTAAATATGGAAACTTCTATTTATAGAAACTTAATTAAATAAGGCAACTAATCTATTAATGGAAACCTTCTATATATGGAAATCTATCTATTTCAGGCAGCTAATCTAATCATGGAAACCTTCTATATATGGAAACTTATTTAATTAAGGCAGCTGATCTATTTTTGGAAACTTTCTATTTTTAGAAACTAATCTATTTTAAGCAGTAAATTCTATTTTAGGAAACTTTCTATTTTTGGAAACTTTCTATTTTTGGAAACTTTCTATTTTTGGAAACTTTCTATTTTTTTTTGGTAACTTTCTATTTTTGGAAACTTTCTATTTTTGGAAACTTTCTATTTTTAGAAACTTTCTATTTTTGGAAACCTGCTATTTTTGGAAAGTTACTTATTATTACACAGTAAGTATAATAATTCATGAAATACCAGTAGTACTTAAACAGAGTAATCAAAATACAAGATAAACACAGTTTAAGACTTTAAACAGTGAACCATGACCTAAAACATACCAAATCAGCTAAAATGAGACACAAAACCCAGTACGTAATCAGTGAATCGATACTTATACACGTGTGTATTCATGTAGCGTTAGTGATCCAGAAGTAGGAGTCTTTCTTCCGTTCATTCACTGGACTTGAGGTACGGATTCCCGTCCTTTCAGTATGGACATTCTTTCCTTATTAGGATTTCCCCGTATGCAGCCAACTGTTTTCCCCAGTATTTGTTTTATTGTTTTGAACTGCTTATGTTTAAATTTAGCATAATCTATAGCCATATACAAGCATGACCAGTTTCACCTAGTTATGGAGGTACCATAACCATAACATTTGAGGCACCAATGTTATGACTTCCCCACGGCGGAGTGATTGCTCGTGGCGTCCCTTTTCAGTTGGCCATATTATTATATCAGGTGGGGCGTATGGGTGCATCCTAGTTACATGTTTTATTCAGTTTATCATGGTGAATGTGGTGTGTGCCTTGCATCCTTGACAAGGAGTTGATCCCTCCTACCCAAACCAGTATATTAATTAGAGGCATCCCCTCTAATCAGCATGATGAGGTCACCCCTCCAAGTATTCATGCACGTGACCTTTTCATGACCTATATGGGCTATGGTATATTTATGTTAAAACAGTTTTTATAAGATAAACATAAGGCTTTTCAAACTATAAAACCAGTTTTCTCAATACTTAACCAGTCTACTCAGAACTTAGTCTTCCGCTGTTATATGTTACATGCTTATCCTATTTCATGCTATATTGTATATCCGTGCACTGAGCGTTTTGCTCAGCCGTTACTTTCCTTTCCATGTCCCAAAACGGCAGGTACCCAAGACTCGAGCATTTGGAGGACATGCATAGGATGGAAGCTGCCATAGACTTCTTCTCCTGTTTCCTTCATATATTTATGCTTGTTTAGTCTTTCATTCAGTTCATTTACTTTGTTATGTTTTGGGCTTATGTTTGGGAACCGATGTTTGATTCCGGTTTTCCCTATGGTCATGTATGTTTTACTACATATTACCTTGCATGCTTTGATGACACGCCATAATTACGCGTGACATTCCATTTATCAAAATGGGGTGTTACAATTATGGTATCAGAGCCAAGGCTTCGACCTGTAGGCTCTAAAACTCGACCTGTGACTAGTGGGTAGTCACCAGGAGCTTCCTAAGCCAACGATTGTTATTCCACGTATTGATGTTTCAGCGCGTTGTTGTTTTAACCATTATGTTTTTAGCACCTTTTTGTTTTAGCCATGACGTTTTCAGCACCTTGTTGTTTTCACCATGATGTTTTCACCAGTATCGTCTTACTAATATGGAATGAACAACCGTCATCCATACTTAGTTATGTGTCAGTGTCTATGCATGATGTTCCTAGTGAACTGTGATTATGTGAACTGAACCCCAGTAGTTCATAATTTTCACATAAAATTTTTTCTGTTAAGTTTTGACAATGACTTTTAATTATTATGTTTCATGCATTCATGCATTTATATCATATGTCATCTGTTGCAGGAATTTTGACTAAGTAATGGTTGGTATAGGACTGGCCCTATTTAGTCGCATGTGCTTTTATCGAAACTTTTAACTTTGGGACCGACCCATAGGCGTCCCTTCGCCATGTCTTTTGTTTTGGAACCGACCCATAGGCGTTCCCTCGCACATATAAAGGTTTTATAAACTACATTACGCATTCATGCACTGTTTTTCTTGCATAAAATTTTTCTCATGATTTAAATTGGCATAAATTTTTTTTTTCATGTCCCATCATAAGTTATTATGTTTTTATGTCAAGTATGCCTTCATACTGTCATAGTTAACTTCAGTTTCATGCTGATTATGTTATACACTTCTTCGTAATAGATGGTTTCATGTTTCCTCATGATAATTCCGTCTTCATGTTGATTATGTTTCATGCCTCTTTTGTTATTTACGTTGTCCTGCAAGACATTGTTAGATTTCTTTAATCATGCTTTCATGATAGTCATGGTTGGTTTTCATTGATCATGCTGTCAGGCAAATCATCGTTGAATTTTGTGTAACCACACTTTAGCGTTTCTATATGCAACCAGAATGATGTCTATGCTAATACTGCCAGGTTATCATGATGGTTTTCCTAACCGTTTAACCGGTTTACTTTCCTTAAATCAGGACAAATGAGCGAGCCCATACCGATCATTTCATGTGTATTCCATGTGTACTCCACGTACCGTATTTCATGTGTATTACATGTACCTTAATCCATGTGTATTCCACTTGCAATACTTCACGAGTATTCGCTAGTCGATTCTAAATCATCTCAGGCGTATGTTCACTTGCTGATATTCTACAAGGTTGTCGATGCCGCTCATAGATTGGAGATGTTACTGAAGGTTGATGCTGCTGATGTTGGGAGACGCTACGAGATGCTGATGCTGATGCTGTTCACAACCTGGAGATCCTAAAAGACGAAGACAAAGGCGTCGGAGCAAAGCAACTGGATGAGAAGATGCTTCACCATCAGACAATTCCCATCAATCATTGTCCCAAATTCATAATTACATGTCACACGTCGTTCGGCTGTCATTTCAGCCATATGAGTGCAAACCAGTACCAGCCGGCCACTCAGCTAAATAGTTACATGAGTCACTGTCATGAGAATGACCGTCATGGAACCGACAGACAAGATGATAGTAACCACTACTATGACAGCAACTATCCTAGAAATCACAACCGAGGCTCCGGCCACGGACGTGATCAGACATACAAATGATCAGTAGTCCAACCGATCCGCCAATTCTGGCATTTTAACCTAATATTTGTAGTTCTAATTGTTTCACATCTCGAGACACATGTCAAGACATCAGTCAAGACACATGTCTCACGTATACTTTCTGAGGACACATGTCAAGATACCAGTCAAGACATATGTCACGCTTACATTTCTCAGGACACGAGTCAAGACACATGACTCACGTCTAATTATGGAACATTTCTAAGAAATTCAGGGTACCCTCCAAGGGTATATCCATTTTGTTGTGCCATGTATTAATCAGGCCACAAGAATTTCAATACCATTACCGGCGCATAAGTGAGAATTGTCACGTTGCCGATGTCACTTTCATTTCTTTCACCATATTTCATGTATTCATGACCATGAAGGACGCCTTTCGTATTCCCACGCATACGAAGGTTTTCCTTTAGCTTAATGATAAGACCCAAGCTGCTAACGCATTTCCTCGGACAGACACGAGATGAATTTTATCCTAATTATGTACTATGAACACCACACCATGCTATGATTCATAATTATGTACAGTAACGTTCAGGCTCCTGAATACATTCAGCTTGATTTTCCATCGGGAAAATCTGTACAAATTATCTATGCTTTTCAAGCACGTGCTTTGTTAGCCATATTGCTAAAATTTTCTAGCTGTCAGTAACACACGACTACTAAGGTCCCTTTTACGCATAACCAACGGATTATTCCAAAATTGTTCCTTACACTCCAGAAGAACCTTCAAGGAGAAGGATGGTACCATGAGATTATGTGTCGACTACCGTCGACTTAAACAAATCACCATTCATGACCGTTATTCTCCTCCACATATTGACAACAGGTCCAATCAACCGTATGGTGTTAATCACTTTTCCAAGATCGAACTCACGATCATGTTGCCAACAGTGACGAGTGAAAAAGCAGGACATGTCCATGACTGCTATTCGTACACGACTCGGTCATGCTAGATTTATGATTTTGATTTAGTCTCATCATTCCTCCAACCGCATTATGGACTTAATAAACTGAGTTTCCATGAACTCCTAAACAAATTCATCAGCGTTTTCATTGAGGATAACCTGATTTCCTCTAAGCCTAGAGAAGAACAGGAAGACCATATCTGCACTATGTTGCAAATTCTATGACAAGAGAAATTCTACCCTGGAAATTTTTTTTCCAATATCAATTCTGTTTGATTACAGTGACACACTGAATCACATGGGTTTCTATGGTTAATCTTACCATGACTCAGCTTATACGTAAAGGAGAGAACCCTACTCTACATTAGGTGTTCTAGAGAATTATACGCTAGGAGAAGTCTAGATTCAGAGACTCAGAGTTTCGCAAACTCCTAGGTATCAAGTTCTACGAAGCAAGATACAGCTATGTCCATATCTGTGTACCTGACATACCAACAGGCTAAGATAGGACACCAACAAACTGGGATGTTTCATCATCTGAAATTGTGAACTAAAATGGGACAAGATCTACACGGATTTTGGTTACCAGACTTCAGCAAACTCAGAAGAAGCAGGATGCTATCTGGGTTATTATCAACAGTTTGATCAAGTCTGCAGAATCCTTACATCCGTACGGATTTCAGAACCAACAGATTGAACAAACATGTTCCAGCCAAGGCTCATCCGATCACTTGGCAATCCCTCAGCTATCGGTCAGACAAAGATTCGTAATTGTACTCCTAACTTACTTTACGTCTTCATTCTAATTCTACGACTTGCTTTCGCGCTCACGTTCATGACACTATTCACGTTCATGATCGTATTTTGGCTTACGATTTTACGTTCATTTCTTTTCTCATTCTGGGAAGTTTGCAAGAACTTGTGAGACCAGGCCCAAGTTTAGTATAACCCTCCATCATCAGATAGACGTTTCACGTCATATTCCACGTCTCACCTTGTAGCGTTTGGCGTTACCACCATTATATTCTATGATCACGATATGTCTCACATGTCATGTTCATTCCACGTTCCTCATATCATGATCAAGATATGTTACACGTATCATGGATCACGATATGTTTACTCATACTACACTCGCCATATCTCCACGTAGCACGTTCAAAATTTTTCACGTATCACGTTCAAAATTGTTCACGTACTACGTTTCTTTATGTCTCGCGCATCGTTTCTAATTATCAGTTAAGTCAGATGGTCTTGCATCGTAACGTTTCAGTTACCCTTGCACGTTAACTCTTATTTTTCTCGATCGAATTTAGGGGATCTACCTTCCGTTGATAACCAAAAATTTTTTCGTATTCCAAGTCAAGGTCAGGAGGACCAAGAGTTATCATTAGTGTCAGGATCTTCTGAAGGAACCGTTCCAAGAGGAAGGCCACTTGGAAACGGACAAGTTCATCCGGACTTTTATCCGTTTTTTTTTTCTCATCAATTAGATATGTCCTTTCAGTCACGTCACGTTCCATGTCTTTTCAAGACATGTCACGTTCCACGTTCCCTTCTACCATGTCACCTTCATTTCCGTTATTTTGCATACCTTTCCAGTTTGATTCGGGTATGTTTTGCTTCCAGTTACTTTATCTATAATTCGGGGACGAATTATTCTTTTTAGGGGGGAAGAATTGTAAAACCCGCATGCTTTTACCATGAATAGTGCCCTTAAGATCGTACGTCCTAGATTAAAACTTACCTCATGTAGTATTGATCACATTCATGTGCTAATAATCAAGCAAGTGCATACGTGTATGACATGACAAGTATCGATTACGTACGAACTCATGATAAACAGTTAATAATATATCACGTGAACATAATTAAATCATGATCACCATTTAAAATACTAACTAAAATAATTACGTAAATACTTATAATATATTTACGAGCGTTAAGTTTACGATAAACGACACGTTAGATTAAACAGAAACACTTTAAACACGAGCACGTTTAACCACGAACGAACACGAAACATCGGGACACGAGAAAGGTACGGGTACCCCATGTGGGGCCCCCATACCCACGGCACACATGCAAGAAATGGGCTTAGCCCATGGACTTTACAAGTTAAGGGGGGTAAAGAGTAAAACATGTTTTCACTTTTCATTTTACAAGAAAATAAACAAAAACCCTAAAAGAGTTTTCTCCTCTCCTTTTGCTCTCTTTGTGCCGCCACCTCTACACCACCATAGGAGGGTGATTTGTTTGATTTTTATCTTAAAAACTATTGTGTAATCAGTGTTTGTTCATCCTTTTTCCAAGCTACATAGTGGTATACCTTTCTAACCCTTCTTTTTAATTCTTTTTAATTCTATTAATCTTTGATTATTTTCATGAACATGTTATTAGTTTTATTATTAAAACAAGGTAATTAATCATTGATCTAACATGTTTTGGTATTAATTAAAATCAAAGAAGGATTTTTAAGGGTGTTTGTTTTTAGCCGCCTAGCAAAACAAACCCGAGGGGGGTTTGGTTTGCTATTGCCGCCACCACCAAGACCACAATTGGTCTTGGTTGGCTCATGTGGGACCCACGGCAGCAAGGGGACACGTGTGCCCCGGGTTTGGCCCGGGGTACGGTGTCGAATTCATGCCCGATTCATGGTTCGTTGGTTAAAATCATGATCTATGTTACATGTAATTTTATGAATCATGAACTTAGGATATAATTAATTAATAACATGAAATATTAATTAAATCATGACTTAGGTTATTTTAATTATTAGTTTATCATGACATTAATTTAACCTAAGTATTTTATGTTATAAGTTATAATTAATTAATTATTTAAAACATGCCTATAATTAATTAATTTAGACATGACTTAGGTTATATTATTAATAATAATAATACACCTTTTAACCTAAGTATTTTCATTTCATTTTAATTAAAACATGTTACACTTTAATTAAAATGCTTAACCTATAGTTTAATTAAAATACATGAAATAATAATTAAACTATATACTATATCATATGACTTAAGAAACAAGCTTATAAACACTTAGACTTATATGTTAGCTTATGTAACCAGCTTAATTCTAAATATGGAAACTTCTATTTATAGAAACTTAATTAAATAAGGCAACTAATCTATTAATGGAAACCTTCTATATATGGAAATCTATCTATTTCAGGCAGCTAATCTAATCATGGAAACCTTCTATATATGGAAACTTATTTAATTAAGGCAGCTGATCTATTTTTGGAAACTTTCTATTTTTAGAAACTAATCTATTTTAAGCAGTAAATTCTATTTTAGGAAACTTTCTATTTTTGGAAACTTTCTATTTTTGGAAACTTTCTATTTTTGGAAACTTTCTATTTTTGGAAACTTTCTTGTTAGGTTTATTAGATATAGATCTTGCAGCCTGTCAGGACCGGTGAATGACTTCTGTAATCACAAGTCAAATCACAAAGAGACTCTATACACAATATGAATGTAGAATATAAATATAAACAAGAAAAATAGAATAACTATGAAGACTTGATCCTTTCTAAGGATTTCTAATATTAATAAAGACTAGAACTACGTTTTGTGAAGGTGTGTCTAACCCTTCTGCCTAAGGTTCCTTTTATACTACAAGGAAACCCTAATACAGCTTACAAGAAAACGTGTAAAACTGATATGCATATCTTCTCCTAATATAACTCATGCATATCCTAACAGAATATTAAGTAAATAACAATGTTTGACTTTGACTAGGACCAGGAGCAGGACTTGCTCCTACTACGACTAGGACCAGGAGGAACTACATACCTCCTAGTCTACCTATTACATATAACTATTACAATGGTCCTAACAATCCTCCCCTAAACTTGAATTTGACCTGTTGAGTTCAAGTTTCCTGGAAAACGCGCAAATAAAGCCCGAGGATTGTAGCAGCAGCAACATCAATAAGATAAGAATCAGAAGAACAGCCGCACGAACCACTAGAAGCTTCTCCAAAGCTTGTAACAAATCAGCATCGTGTTGAATCTTCTCAGCAACATGAGCAGATTTGATGAGCCTTTACCAAGTAGCTGCTCGCTCTTGGGCTAGCTAGTCATTCTGGTGGAATAAGCATCACCCTGGGAGACTAGAACCCAGCCCAACTCTTAGAACGTGAATCAATGGTGAGTGGGGGTACCCTGATGATTTTAGGCAAACCATCACAGCCGTCAACGGATTTGATGCGTCTTTACCAGAAGCCGTACCCCTCTGGACTCGCCAACTCTTAGCAATTAAGCATCGGTGAGTTGAACACCCTATAGCTTTAAGCAAGCTATTACAGCTGTCAACGGATTTGATAAGATCTTTACCAAGAGCCGTACCCCCTTGGATTAGCCACTTTTTAGTCCAATACTATGGCAAGTGAAAACCATCCAGTTTTAGGTAACCTGGCAACCATCAACGGATTTGATAATCGCACCAGGAGCCGTACCCTCAAGGTGAATCAACTTTTTCTTGTCGATGAGACATGGTAAGTTGAGAACCATTTGTTGTGTGGACCACGTCCAACACCAAGTTAAACCAAGGACCAGAACCATCTCAAACCAGGAACCACATTTTGAACCAGCCAAGGGATATTATGTACAAGTATAAAAGCTAAACTGTGTTAAAGTATAAGCAGATATTATATAAAATGTATATATATATTTTTTTTTTGTTTTAATTTTTATGGTTTTTTTTTTTTTTTTTTTTTTTTTTCAAAACTATAAAGAATAAAAGTCACCAATCACTATACATATTGGTGAAAAGAATCAAAATAAAAACAAAATTCAAAGTATAATTACTTACAACCCATTTTATTGGATGAATTCAAACTTGTAAATATCAGAATTGGAAGCGTTGACCAAAAGTCAAAGTGCACAATAGTCGGACCAGGAGCAAAACGTGATTAGTAAAGGACAAAAGGAATGAACAGTAGCCAGACCAGTACCAGCACCCATAGCCAAACACCACTAGACTGGGAAGGATTTGAGACCACCAGAAGGCATCCAATCATAACTAGAAGCTAATATGTACACAAAGCCTCCCCTTAGACTTTGCCTCCCCTCAATCCTAGACTTCAAGGATTGACCATCCCAATATGAACCACCAAGTGGTTAAACCGAGGACCATCAAAAGCTTTAGTCAGCAGATCAGCAACATTGTCATCCGTATGAACTTTAAGAACCTGTATCAGCTTCTTCTCATTGGCATCGCGTATAAAATGATGCCGAATCTCAATATGTTTCGTCCGCTGATGAAATAAAGGATTCTTCACAATACAAATAGTGCTTTGATTGTCAATAAAAATTTTGGTATTCATAAAATTGAACCCATAGTCCAACATCTGATTTTGGATCCATAAAACTTGACCACAACAACTAGCAGCAGCCACATATTCAGCTTCTGTGGAAGAAGTAGCTACTATTGTCTGTTTCTTACATTGCCATGAAATAAGCCGACGACCCAAAAATTGACAACCACCAGTAGTTGACTTCCTATCATTATTAGCACCAGCATAATCACTATCACTGTATGCTTCAAGTACAAATGGGGATTCTCTAGGATACCATAGACCCAATTTAGGTTGAGCCTTGATATACTTGAAAATCTTCTTAACTGCATTTAAGTTCGAAACCGTTGGAGTCACCTGGTGTCTGGAACAAGCACTTACTGCAAACATAATATCCGGACGTGATGCAGTCAAGTACATGAGGGAGCCAATCATAGACCTGTACATATGAACATTTACAGGTGGATCTGGCTCATTCTTAAGTTTGATTTTAGCAACTTCATAAGGAGTTGCTGCTGGTCGAAGAGGATCCATGTCAAACTTTTGAAGAATCTCATGAACATACTTATCTTGACTGATGAAAATCCCATCCGATTGTTGCTTGACCTGAAGGCCAAGGAAAAATGACAGTTCTCCCATGGCACTCATCTGAAATTCGCCTTTCATCAAGTGTTCAAACTCATCACACCACTCCTTCCTAGTAGAACCAAAGATAATGTCGTCCACATAAACCTGAACAAGGATAATATCCTTGGAATTCCGCCGAAGAAATAGTGTTTTGTCAATAGTACCTCTTCTATAGCCATTCTTTAACAAGAAAGTGGAGAGACGCTCATACCAAGCTCTAGGAGCCTGATGTAACCCATAAAGAGCCTTGACCACCTTGCAGACTTTCTTTGGATGAAGTGGATCAACAAACCCCTTAGGTTGAGTAGCATACACTTCTTCGTCAATTTTTACATAAAGAAATGCACTCTTGACATCCATCTGGAACACCGTAAAGCCAACATACGAAGCAAAGGCCAAAAATAGACGAATGGCCTCAATCCTTGCAACAGGCGCAAAGACTTCAGTATAATCAATGCCCTCAATTTGAGTGTGTCCTTGTGCGACAAGCCTAGCTTTATTCCTGACCACAATTCCCCGTGCATCCTTCTTGTTTTTAAGAATCCATTTGGTATTGATAGCTGTCTTCCCATCCGGTAAGTCAACCAGAACCCAAACATTCTGAAACAAGAATTGCTGCATTTCCTCCTGCATAGCCTCCACCCAACTTTGATCCTCAAGAGCATGAGAAACAGACCTAGGTTCCACCTGTGAAAGAAAACAAGCAAACAAACAGTGTTGAAAGTCCGTATGATTATTACGCTTTTGATCCTCAATATAGCCCACAAGAGCATGATGATCAGACGAGGCCTTCTGCTGCATTCTGCGTGTCTTGACGGTAGAACCAGGATCTCCAATAATTTGAGTGGTGGGATGGTCTTTATGTGATTGCAAGACTGGATTGGAGGTAACCTCCACTTCTGGTGCCATGTTACCGAGATCACCAACGAAATCAGCATCATATGAAGCATGTTGGAAAATCCCGTCTACTGGTTGTTTATGAATATCATCCAGCTTGGTAGAAGACTTCTTTTCATGATTCCCCAAATCAGAAGGACTGGAGAAACGTGTATTTGAAGCAAACTCACTAGCCGGAGTACCAGTAGGTGAGTGACTAGCACTAGGAGCAGAAGCTGGAGTACTAGGAGCAGCTTTGTCAGTAGGCTCAACCAAGGGAAACTCAAAACTACCTTGAGCCGCCGCTTTAGTAGCTTCTTGTTGTTGCTTCAGAAGAGTATCAAGAGCTGCTTGGGAATCCTGTACTTCCAATGGAGTTGCATCACTAGGAGGAGTAGGAGAAACCGTGGTGGAATAGGATGGAACCACAAAAATGTCATCCTCATCATCTGAATCAGAAAGACTAGAAGGAACACCAGTACTAGAAGTTGCAAACACTTGTGGTCCTGCATCATGGTTAGTTTTGAAACGAAAATATCCTAACGAATCACTAAGATAATCAAGATCAAAATACCATTCTGGACCTGTTCCTTGTATGTTTGTCTTCTCCTCAAAATACCTGAGATTAATAGTTTCAACTATCCGTTTGGCTTAAAGATTGTAGACACGATACGCCCGAGAATGAGCTGAATATCCCACAATATATCCTTCATCAGCCTTGCCATCAAACTTCCCCAAATAGTCACTAGAATTCAGAATGGTGACTGGACACCCAAACGGCTTCAAATGAGCAATATTGGGAACTTTGCCCGTGAGCAGCTCATAAGGTGTTTTCTTGTGTGGATTGGTAATAGACACCCTATTCAAAACATAACTGGCCGTATTAACAGCTTCTGTCCAGAACATGGTCGGAAGCTTGGAATCGGCAAGCATAGTCCTTGCTGCTTCTATTAGTGTCCGGTTCTTTCTTTCTGCCACACCATTCTGTGGAGGAGTCCGAGCAGCACTATAATCTCTTTTGATGCCCTTAGCATTGCAAAGTGCGATGAGGTCTCTATTTTTAAACTCGGTTCCATTGTCGCATCGAATACCTTTAACTTTCTTGGACAACTGATTCTCTATTAAGGTAAGAAAATCTCGAAGAATTGAGTAGGTCTCACTTTTGGTAGCCATGAAAAACACCCACGCAAACCTGCTATAACCATCAGTCACCACCAGACAGAATTGCTTGTGGTCTATGCTTCTGATGGAAGTAGGACCAAATAAGTCCATATGTAGAAGCTGCAATGGTTCAGTAATGAGACTTAAAGCAGTAATGGCCTTGAAGGATGCTTTGTGTTGTTTGCCTTTGCTGCAGGCAACACAATTTATGTCATTTCTAAACGTCTTGGGAGGTAAACCAGAGACCAGATTCAAATTGGCAAGTTTGTGAATGGTCTTGAAGTTCACATGTCCCATCCTTCGGTGCCATTTTGTGGCTTCATCTTCCGAGGCTTTTGCAACCAGACATGCTAGTTGACCAGTAGGGTTGACTTCATTCAACTTGATGCTATAGAGATTGTGTCTTCTAGGGATTCTGAGTAAAACTTGTGAGTCATCCGGAAGCTTAAAATCTTTGGAGAGCACAAGTGCATCAGTATCGGTGAAGAGTACAAACTGCTTCTTATCACAAATCTGAGAGACCGATATCAAGTTGAAGTGTTGAAGTGCTTCCACATAGTAGACCTGCTCAAAATTGAGATTTGGAGTCTTTATCGTTCCCTTGCCAGTGATTCTGCCTTCACCTCCACCAAAATAGACCTTGCCCCCATAAAAGGGTACAAAGTTAGAGAGAAGGCCTTTATTGCCAGTCATGCTCCTGGAGCAGCCACTATCAACAATGCCTAGACTAGGATCCTGGTATGGAGTAACCTACAACAACAAGATTAATCACAATGCAAAAGTTAGTGTCTTAAGGGGACCCAAACCTTTTCAGGTTTGAGCCTGCCTTGTGGATCATTAGAAGAATGCCAAGAAGATTGATGAGATCCACCATTGTTCCTTGGTTGCCTATTCATCATAAGGGTATTATTATTTGACCAGGAACAACCTGCTGAGGGCTTAACAGCAGTTCCCAAATTTCCCAAACCAAAATACGTGAGGTCAAAATGATGCGCATAGTTTGGATTATAATTTGGAAAATAATTACTAGTTGTCTGGAATCCATTTTCTCTCCAATAATCAGACATGAAAGGAGAGGATACTCTAGAAGTATGAAACATTGGAGCACTAGGATTAAGTCTTCTAGTAGCATATGGAGCAGCTCCTGGTGATCCAGGAGCAAGTAAAGCATGATTAACAGATGCATGTGTGTCATAATAATCACAATCTTTAATTAAATGAAAGGGACTGCCACAAACAAAACATGTTTTGAAAGACCTTTTATTAGAATGAGACTGTTTCATACTGCCTACTTTATTACACACAGTTCTAGAAAAAACATTCTTCCTAGGACTCAATAAACAAGGACCAGACACACTTGACTTGACAGCGACTTTCTCTTCACACTTCCTAGCACCAGTAGCAGTATGTTCATTCGACTTGGAACTCGTAGGTCTTGACTCTTCACTTGAACCAGTAGATGCAGAGTCACCGGCTTTGTCACTGAAAGTACATGAGACAAAGTCGTTAGTATTAGTAGAACTGGTTGGGGACTCAAGCATCTGTGATCCATCCGAGTCATTATGCCATGAGGTGGGCATGAAAGTTCCAGTAAGAGGAGGAGGAACAGCATGCATTTCTGCTGCTGGTTTAAACCTATTGTAACTAGGTTTGCCCTCATCCTCTTTGTCGGCATCAAAGACGCTTGAGAAAGATAAATCAAATACATCTTCAGAATCAATATATTTTTCAAATCCTAAGCCTCTTTTAGTTCTGCCAGACATGCTACTATCAATTAATTTTGAAAGATTTTTAGGTGCCTTTTGCCATTTGTCAAATCTTAACATTGTAGCATCTAATTTAGCTTGCATCTCCTCTTTTTCTTTGATACTAGCATCTCTTTCAGTTTCTGTATATTTAAGCATATTTGTAGTGTTTTCTAAATCAATGCTTAGTATCCTGATTTTATCCTCATATGCACGTTGTGTATCTTGTAACCACTTCTTTTGTTGTTCCAATGTGTTTAATGAAGCTTTATAGGCTTGTACCTCTAAGTAATACTTATCATTTTGTTCATTTACTTCATTAAATTGGGACAACAGTTCTGTGTATTTATCATGACAACCAAGAGGACAATGTTGTACCTGAGGTGAGATGCCCATTAGAGCAAACTCTTCTGCTTCTTCTGCATCAGAGAGATTCCCAGCAATCATTGCCAACACATCAGTCGTTGATTCCGCTGATTCCAGAGTAGAAGCCTGATGATCATTCCAGTTGACCATGGAGTCAACAGATACCAATGCTTTCTTGTCATCTTTAACCTCCTGAATTTTGAAAGCGGAGTACCTGCTCTTCTCCTGATCATTCTTGCTAGGGCACTCTCTAGCAAAGTGACCCTGTTGCTGGCAGTTATAGCACCGTACCTTGCTTCTATCGAATCTTGCTGGCTCCCGAGGGTTGTAATTAAACTTCCTTCCTGCTTTCTTCTCAAACTTGTGAACCCTCAGAGTAAGCATGGCCATCTGCCATTTAAGATCTATCTCATCCAGATCCAGCTTATCGATCTGTTTGAAGTCATCAAACGCAAGTTGTTGTTCAGCAGTAACATCAGCAACAAAAGAATGAAGAATAGCTTCTACCATACTACCAGACTTGGCAGGAGGATCAGAAGCAGAAGACATGGGGCTAGATGCATATGACATGGGACCAGTATGCTGAATAGTATGCTGGATAGTATGCTGGGGAGACACATTATTGCTCTGGCTACTTGCATATGTCATGGGACTAGATGCCATAGAGCTCACAAAGGCTGAATTAGCAGGAGTGGGAAAAGAGTCACTCGGATATCCTCTCACATGAGGTTCGAATGTTCTGAGCCTATGAAACAGATCATCAAAACTGAGATAATCAAGCCCACCTTTGGCTTTAAGAGAGATTACCACCTGGTTCCAAGAGTAGGGTAAGGCTTTAAGAAACCTTGCATTAACATCACCATCATCAGGCTTGGACCGAAGTTGATTCAACTGGCTCAATATCTTCTGGAACCTATCATACCCTTGATTCAGGCCTTCAGTTTCTGAGATTTTGAATTCTGTGAATTCATCTCTCAGCATGGACCTTCGCATTTTCTTTGACTCCTCATTTCCGCCAAACCTTGATTTTATGCCGTTCCAGATCTCTCTGGCATCATCCAAATGGTAGAAGTCACCCATGTGATCTTCAGGAAGAGATTGAAGCAAAATTGTTTTTGCTTTTACCTCCTTCTGAATAGCGATGATTTCCTCATGAGTTTTAGGGTCAAGAAGAGTAATATTACCGTTCTTGTCTCGTCCAGTAAGCTTTCTGCTGTTTCTATTCAGAATGATCTTCCAAAGATCTTGATCAGTGTTGGTGATCCACCATTCCATCTTCATTGCCCAGTTGTCATATTCACCTTTCTTCAGAAGAGGGAATTTTCCATTCGTGTTGGAAACCGTAGCCAGGATCTGCTGAGGTTGCACAATTTTAGGAGTGCCTTCTTCTCCTGTTTGAGTAGAAGTTGAGGCAGACATGATAAACAAGTGTTGATAATAGGAGAACTTGATTCTTGTTGTATAGAGACCCTCCCAGGCTCTGATACCACTTGTTAGGTTTATTAGATATAGATCTTGCAGCCTGTCAGGACCGGTGAATGACTTCTGTAATCACAAGTCAAATCACAAAGAGACTCTATACACAATATGAATGTAGAATATAAATATAAACAAGAAAAATAGAATAACTATGAAGACTTGATCCTTTCTAAGGATTTCTAATATTAATAAAGACTAGAACTACGTTTTGTGAAGGTGTGTCTAACCCTTCTGCCTAAGGTTCCTTTTATACTACAAGGAAACCCTAATACAGCTTACAAGAAAACGTGTAAAACTGATATGCATATCTTCTCCTAATATAACTCATGCATATCCTAACAGAATATTAAGTAAATAACAATGTTTGACTTTGACTAGGACCAGGAGCAGGACTTGCTCCTACTACGACTAGGACCAGGAGGAACTACATACCTCCTAGTCTACCTATTACATATAACTATTACAATGGTCCTAACATTTCTATTTTTTTTGGTAACTTTCTATTTTTGGAAACTTTCTATTTTTGGAAACTTTCTATTTTTGGAAACTTTCTATTTTTGGAAACCTGCTATTTTTGGAAAGTTACTTATTATTACACAGTAAGTATAATAATACATGAAATACCAGTAGTACTTAAACAGAGTAATCAAAATACAAGATAAACACAGTTTAAGACTTTAAACAGTGAACCATGACCTAAAACATACCAAATCAGCTAAAATGAGACACAAAACCCAGTACGTAATCAGTGAATCGATACTTATACACGTGTGTATTCATGTAGCGTTAGTGATCCAGAAGTAGGAGTCTTTCTTCCGTTCATTCACTGGACTTGAGGTACGGATTCCCGTCCTTTCAGTATGGACATTCTTTCCTTATTAGGATTTCCCCGTATGCAGCCAACTGTTTTCCCCAGTATTTGTTTTATTGTTTTGAACTGCTTATGTTTAAATTTAGCATAATCTATAGCCATATACAAGCATGACCAGTTTCACCTAGTTATGGAGGTACCATAACCATAACATTGGAGGCACCAATGTTATGACTTCCCCACGGCGGAGTGATTGCTCGTGGCGTCCCTTTTCAGTTGGCCATATTATTATATCAGGTGGGGCATATGGGTGCATCCTAGTTACATGTTTTATTCAGTTTATCATGGTGAATGTGGTGTGTGCCTTGCATCCTTCACAAGGAGTTGATCCCTCCTACCCAAACCAGTATATTAATTAGAGGCATCCCCTCTAATGAGCATGATGAGGTCACCCCTCCAAGTATTCATGCACGTGACCTTTTCATGACCTATATGGGCTATGGTATATTTATGTTTTAAACAGTTTTTATAAGATAAACATAAGGCTTTTCAAACTATAAAACCAGTTTTCTCAATACTTAACCAGTCTACTCAGAACTTAGTCTTCCGCTGTTATATGTTACATGCTTATCCTATTTCATGCTATATTGTATATCCGTGCACTGAGCGTTTTGCTCAGCCGTTACTTTCCTTTCCATGTCCCAAAACGGCAGGTACCCAAGACTCGAGCATTTGGAGGACATGCATAGGATGGAAGCTGCCATAGACTTCTTCTCCTGTTTCCTTCATATATTTATGCTTGTTTAGTCTTTCATTCAGTTCATTTACTTTGTTATGTTTTGGGCTTATGTTTGGGAACCGATGTTTGATTCCGGTTTTCCCTATGGTCATGTATGTTTTACTACATATTACCTTGCATGCTTTGATGACACGCCATAATTACGCGTGACATTCCATTTATCAAAATGGGGTGTTACACTTACTCTCCCATCTGGTACAGGTGGATTTCAGATCTATAGTGATGCATCGGGGAAGGGACTGGGCTGTGTTCTCATGCAACATGGGAAAGTGATCGCGTATGCTTCACGGCAGCTTAAGCCCTATGAAGAAAACTACCCTACGCATGACCTGGAACTTGCTGCAGTGGTGTTCGCATTGAAGATATGGAGGCATTACTTATACGGAGAATCATGCGACATTTTCACGGATCACAAGAGCTTGAAGTATATCTTCACACAGCGAGAATTGAACATGAGACAAAGGAGATGGTTGGAACTGTTGAAGGATTATGATATTAACCTACAGTATCATCCCGGGAAAGCCAATGTAGTAGCAGATGCACTCAGCAGAAAGTCCGGAATGATAAACGGCATTGAGATCAAGGAACAAAACATAAGGGACTTGGAGCGGCTTGACATCGAAATCATGGTACGTGGACAGCACGGATACTGGGCGAATCTTAGAGTAGAACCTGAGTTACTGACTAGGATCAAGGAAGCGCAGAAGGATGATGGAGAGATTTGGGCAATAATTCAGAATTTGGAAAAGCAGACAGAATTCCGAATGGACGCAGACGGTATCATTTGGCAGGGCACGAGACTTTGTGTTCCTGACAATCCAGAACTCCGGGAAGCATTGTTAGCTGAAGCTCACAGCTCCCCATTTTCTATACATCCTGGGTCGACAAAAATGTACCATGACATCAGACAGCACTTTTGGTGGAGTGGTATGAAACAGGATGTAGCCACGTATGTCTCCAAATGTCTTACCTGTCAGCAGGTTAAGATTGAACATCAGCGATCTGGCGGTCTCCTTCAACCGTTGGATTTTCCAGAGTGGAAGTGGGACAAAATCACCATGGATTTTGTTACCGGTCTTCCGCCTACCAAGAAGAAGCACGATGCTATTTGGGTCATCGTTGATCGACTCACCAAATCAGCTCATTTCTTACCGATACGCAAGGAAGATCCGGTAAGTAAACTCGCAGATACGTACAGAAGGGAGATCATGAGACTCCACGGCACTCCCTCCAGCATCATCTCAGACAGAGATCCTCGTTTCACGTCGCGATTCTGGAAAGGTCTGCAAAAAGCTTGGGGTACACAACTTAAGCTGAGCACAGCCTTTCATCCTCAAACGGACGGACAATCGGAGCGAACAATTCAGACATTGGAAGATATGTTAAGGTCGTGTGCGTTGGAATGGACAGGTGATTTGGACGATTACATCTGTTTAGTCGAGTTTGCATACAACAACAGCTGGCACGCAAGTATCAAATGTGCTCCTTTTGAAATGTTGTATGGCAGGAAGTGTCGCGCTCCAACTTGCTGGGATCAAGTGGGAGAGCGAACACTCGAAGGACCAGAGATTATAGAAATGACCAATGAGAAGATTGAGGTAGCTAAACAGAAGTTGCAAGAAGCACGGTCACGTCAGAAGAGTTACGCTGATAAGCATCGTAGGGACATACATTTTAATGTGGGAGATCACGTCTTCCTCAAGGTTTCGCCGGCACGTGGTGTTAAACGCTTCGGGATCAAAGGGAAACTCAGTCCTCGGTTCATTGGACCATTTGATATCGTTGAACGAATCGGTGAAGTATCTTACCGATTGGCGTTACCTCCTCAGCTTTCGCACGTGCATAACGTGTTCCATGTGTCCTTACTCAGAGGGTACAATTATCATCCCCTTCACATGGTTCAGTATCCACTGGAACATATACGTGAAGATCTCACTTTTATAGAAGAACCCGAACGAGTACTCGACAGGCAAGAACGAGTCATGAGAAGGAAGACGATTCCATTCGTCAAAATTCTTTGGAGGGACCATACCGAGCGGGAAGCCACTTGGGAAATAGAGGAGTCTATCCGGGCTTCTTACCCTCACTTCATATTTTGAGTTCGGGTATGTCACTTCTTTTCAGCTTACTTTATCTATAATTCGGGGACGAATTATTCTTTTTAGGGGGGAAGAATTGTAAAACCCGCATGCTTTTACCATGAATAGTGCCCTTAAGATCGTACGTCCTAGATTAAAACTTACCTCATGTAGTATTGATCACATTCATGTGCTAATAATCAAGCAAGTGCATACGTGTATGACATGACAAGTATCGATTACGTACGAACTCATGATAAACAGTTAATAATTTATCACGTGAACATAATTAAATCATGATCACCATTTAAAATACTAACTAAAATAATTACGTAAATACTTATAATATATTTACGAGCGTTAAGTTTACGATAAACGACACGTTAGATTAAACAGAAACACTTTAAACACGAGCACGTTTAACCACGAACGAACACGAAACATCGGGACACGAGAAAGGTACGGGTACCCCATGTGGGCCCCCCATACCCACGGCACACATGCAAGAAATGGGCTTAGCCCATGGACTTTACAAGTAAAGGGGGGTAAAGTGTTAAACATGTTTTCACTTTTCACTTTCAAGAAAATAAACAAAAAACCCTAAAAGAGTTTTTCTCCTCTCCTTTTTGCTCTCTTGGTGCCGCCACCTCTACACCACCATAGGGGGTGATTTGTTTGATTTTGATCTTAAAAACAAGTGTAGAAACCGTGTTTGTTCATCCTTTTTCCAAGCTACATAGTGGTATACCTTTCTAACCTTTCTTTTTAATTCTTTTTGATTCTTTTGATCTTTGATTATTTCATGAACATGTTATTAATTTTTCTTATAAAAACAAGGTAATTAATCATTGATCTAACATGTTTTGGTATTAATTAAAATCAAGGAAGGATTTATAAGGGTGTTTGTTTTTAGCCGCCTAGCAAAACAAACCCGAGGGGGGTTTGGTTTGCTATTGCCGCCACCACCAAGACCACAATTGGTCTTGGTTGGCTCATGTGGGACCCACGGCAGCAAGGGGACACGTGTGCCCCGGGTTTGGCCCGGGGTACGGTGTCGAATTCATGCCCGATTCATGGTTCGTTGGTTAAAATCATGATCTATGTTACATGTAATTTTATGAATCATGAACTTAGGATATAATTAATTAATAACATGAAATATTAATTAAATCATGACTTAGGTTATTTTAATTATTAGTTTATCATGACATTAATTTAACCTAAGTATTTTATGTTATAAGTTATAATTAATTAATTATTAAAACATGCCTATAATTAATTAATTTAGACATGACTTAGGTTATATTATTATTAATAATAATACACCTTTTAACCTAAGTATTTTCATTTCATTTTAATTAATACATGTTACACTTTAATTAAAATGCTTAACCTATAGTTTAATTAAAATACATGAAATAATAATTAAACTATACACTATATCATATGACTTAAGAAATAAGCTTATAGCACTTAGACTTATATGTTAGCTTATGTAATCAGCTTAATTCTAATTATGGAAACTTTCTATTTTTAGAAACTAATCTATTTTAGGCAGTAAATTCTATTTTTGGAAACTTTCTATTTTTGGAAACTTTCTTTTTTTTTGGAAACTTTCTATTTTTGGAAACTTTCTATTTTTGGTAACTTTCTATTTTTGGAAACTTTCTATTTTTGGAAACTTTCTATTTTTGGAAACCTGCTATTTTTGGAAAGTTACTTATTATTACACAGTAAGTATATTAATACATGAAACACCAGTAATACTTAATCAGATAAGTCAAAATACAAGATAAACACAGTGTAAGGCTTTAAACAGTGAACCAAGACCTAAAACATACCAAATCAGCTAATATGAGACACAAAACCCAGTACGTAATCAGTGAATCGATACTTATACACGTGTGTATTCATGTAGCGTTAGTGATCCAGAAGTAGGAGTCTTTCTTCCGTTCATTCACTGGACTTGAGGTACGGATTCCCGTCCTTTCAGTATGGACATTCTTTCCTTATTAGGATTTCCCCGTATGCAGCCAACTATTTTCCCCAGCATTTGTTTTATTGTTTTGAACTGCTTATGTTAATTTAGCATAAACTATAGCCATATACAAGCATGACCAGTTTCACCTAGTTATGGAGGTACCATAACCATAGCATTGGAGGCACCGATGTTATGACTTCCCCACGGCGGAGTGATTGCTCGTGGCGTCCCTTTTCAGTTTGGCCATATTATTATATCAGGTGGGGCGTATGGATGCATCCTAGTTACATGTTTTATTCAGTTTATCATGGTGAATGTGGTGTGTGCCTTGCACCCTTCACAAGGAGTTGATCCCTCCTACCCAAATCAGTATATTGATTAGAGGCATCCCCTCTAATCAGCATGATGAGGTCACCCCTCCAAGTATTCATGCACGTGACCTTTTCATGACCTATATGGGCTATGGTATATATATGTTAAAACAGTTTTCACAGGTTAAACATAAGGCTTTTCAAACTATAAAACCAGTTTTCTTGTTACTTAACCAGTTTACTCAGTACTTAGTCTTCCGCTGTTATATGTTACATGCTTATCCTATTTCATGCTTTATTGTACATCCGTGCACTGAGCGTCTTGCTCAGCCGTTTTCCTTTTCATGTTCCCAAAACGGCAGGTACTCAGGGACGCTCGTAGATCTCAAACGTAGGTGCATATGGACTGGAAGCTTTACTGTTTTCCTTTACTTTATGCATTTCCTTTACTTTGATACAGTTGCTATGGACATTGTTTCGTCCTTTCCTTTTTACAATATTTATGTTTGTGTGTGATGAGCTTTACTTTGGGATACCGATGTTTGTTTCCGGTATTTCCCTTTTATGGTTGAATAATGCTTAGACATTTATCCTTGTATGCTTTGATGACACGCCATGATTATGCGTAATATTCCATTTCCAAAATGGGGTGTTACAAAAAGGCTCTTAAGTGCTTCGCGCCGCCTCGTTTCCCCGCTTGCTTGTGAGTATTTGATTGTGAGAGTGAATCGAGGGTTTTGCCGCCCAAAGTATTACTAAGTATCATATATATTTTCTTGGTTTCTATTGATTAAACCCTCTTGAACGATTTGGTGTTCCACCATCGTTCTAAAGTCATTGAAGGCGTTCACTCCACGTGTTCGTTTTCATTCCTTGAGGCTTTGTTAATCAAGAGATTTGATTAGTGAGGAGATTTGTGGACTTTTTGTCTACTTAATACATTTCACCAAGTTCCAAAAAGGTTAATACAATCAAAAACCACAAAGAAAATGAAAAAATACAAAACACCAAAAAGAATCTTCTTTGCTCATCCCCTCGTTGTACGTGACGTTTATGCTAACTCGAAATCAAGCAAGACGTGCTCGTAAACGAAAGAACAAAACTCCCACTCCCAACAATTCTAGTGAGGAGTCTCCTATTGACGAACCCATTGTAAGAGAAGCACCAACCATGGCGAATCGAACTATGATGGAGTTACTTCAAGCACCCACCGAGGGTTATGGAGAGGCTATCGTGATTCCCGCTATCCTTGCGGAGAATTTTGAGGTTAAGACGGGTTTGTTGTCCATGATTCAAAACAACAAATTCCGTGGTGATGAGAAGGACAATCCTCACAACCATATCCGCCAATTCAGTCGTCTTACCGCTACTTGCAAGTTTAAGGATGTCTCTAACGACTCGGTTAAGATGATGCTTTTTCCGTATTCCTTAGCGGGGCCCGCAAAAATTTGGTTAGAGAAAGAGCCACCCAATTCTATATTGACGTGGAAGGATCTCGTGTCTAAGTTTGTGAACCAATTTTTTCCGCCCTCTAAGACTACGCACTTGAAAAACGAGATTTCAAAGTTTTCACAAGAATTTAATGAAAGTTTTTCAACGGCTTGGAATAGGTTTAAGGAAATGTTACATGAATGTCCTCATCACGGTTTTTCCGATTTGCATCAAATTGACACGTTTTACAATGGACTTAATGATCATGAAAGGGATTATTTGAATGCCGCCGCGGGTGGTAATTTTTTGTGTAAAACGGTTGAGGAAGCTTTGGTGATAATTGAAAATAGATCTAAGGTGTATAGTCCTCGTAGCACGTCTAGTGTTCGTAAGTCTTCGTCTTCGGCTTCACCTTCTTTGTCTAATACCATCGATGCTTGCCAAATTAAGGCAAACTTGGAAAACAAGATTTTTGATAAGTTGAAAGGACTTTTGATTGAGTTTAAAGTTGGTGAACCAAGTGCTCCCCCTACGGTTAAAGCGGTTGAGGTTTCTTGCATGTATTGTGGTGGAGGTCATGATTTCTCCGAGTGCATTACCAACGGTGGTAACACTTCGAGTGCCTTCGCGGCCACGGGAAATTACAACCAAAATGGTCAAGTTTCCCGCTCTAATCAAATGACTCCACCGGGTTTTGGAACAAATCAAAATGCTAACAACTATCGCAACAATCAAGTTGGTTTTAAGAACAATTACAACAAGGGAAACTATGGGAATCAAGGGGCTAATAATCAAGTTTCAAACAAAAATGATTTTCAAAATAACAACAAAAGTTTGCAAACATTGAAAGATCTTCCAAGTGAGTTTGTTGAATATGCTAGTGGGAATGATGCTAGGTTTGACAACATTCAAAGAGAAATCATTAACCTAAGATCCGAGTTTAAAAACGACTTGAAGAAAGAGTTGAAAAATGAGTTAGCTAATGAACTTAAAATCCACACCAACAAGATGGAAGGAAATGTCACTAGGTTGCAACAAAACCAACAAAAAATGGAACAAGGGCAACATGAGATTAAACAAGAGATGCTTAAGGCCGAGAAAAGGCAAACCGAAGCCGTATTGAGGCAATCTAATTTTGAAGATAAAATCTCGTCTATGTTTGAGGCAATAATGTGTAAATCGTCGTCAAGTGGTCTTCCTAGCAACACCATATCCAACCCTAAGGGTGAGATGAAAGTGATTACCACACGTAGTGGTAAGACACTTAAGGAGCCGATTCCTCACCCAATTGCTCCTACGGAGGAAGCAATTGAGGAAGAACCCGAGGTGGTGGTCCAAAAGGAGCATGTCCCAATCCCACGAAGTACCGCTCATACCACACCTACGGTTGACCCATTACCATCATTGGAACCCGAGATTCCAAAGGCTATGCCTACTATGCCTCAACCCACACCACCTTTGCCCTATCCATCGAGACATAGGAAGGAGAAACGTCAAGAGCGCGACAATTACCAATTTGAGCTTTTTATGAAAATGTTTCGTGATTTGCACCTTAATGTGAGTTTCGCCGATGCTTTGGTCATGATGCCTCGATTTGCCGCTAACTTTAAGAGTATGTTGAACAGCAAGGAGAAATTGCACCAACTGTCTAGTTGTTCGTCGATTTATCTTAATCGCATACCTCAAAAAGTCGGTGATCCCGGTAAATTTTTGATCCCTTGTGCAATCCAAGACATGGAAGAATGCTTCGCCTTGGCCGATCTTGGTGCTAGCATTAACTTGATGCCACTTGCAATCTTCAAGTCGCTCAATCTTCCTAATCTTACTCCTTCACTAATGTCTATCGAGTTGGCCGACCATTCCACAATTCCCGCATGTGGATTGGCGGAAGACGTTTTTGTGAAAGTGGGGAAGTTCTACTATTGTAAAACCCGCATGCTTTTACCATGAATAGTGCCCTTAAGATCGTACGTCCTAGATTAAAACTTACCTCATGTAGTATTGATCACATTCATGTGCTAATAATCAAGCAAGTGCATACGTGTATGACATGACAAGTATCGATTACGTACGAACTCATGATAAACAGTAATAAATATATCACGTGAACATAATTAAATCATGATCACCATTTAAAATACTAACTAGAATAATTACGTAAATACTCATAATATATTTACGAGCGTTAAGTTTACGATAAACGACACGTTAGATTAAACAGAAACACTTTAAACACGAGCACGTTTAACCACGAACGAACACGAAACATCGGGACACGAGAAAGGTACGGGTACCCCATGTGGGGCCCCCATACCCACGGCATACATCAAGAAATGGGCTTAGCCCATGGACTTTACAAGTAAAGGGGGGTAAAAGTAAAAACATGTTTTCATTTTTCATTTTCAAGAAATAAACATAAAAACCCTAAAAAGAGTTTTCTCCTCTCCTTTTTCTCCTCTTTGTGCCGCCACATAAACACCACCATAGGGGGTGATTTGTTTGATTTTGATCTTAAAAACAAGTGTAGAAACCGTGTTTGTTCATCCTTTTTCCAAGCTACATAGTGGTATACCTTTCTAACCCTTCTTTTTAATTCTTTTTAATTCTATTAATCTTTGATTATTTTCATGAACATGTTATTAGTTTTATTATTAAAACAAGGTAATTAATCATTGATCTAACATGTTTTGGTATTAATTAAAATCAAAGAAGGATTTTCAAGGGTGTTTGTTTTTAGCCGCCTAGCAAAACAAACCCGAGGGGGGGTTTGGTTTGCTATTGCCGCCACCACCAAGACCACAATTGGTCTTGGTTGGCTCATGTGGGACCCACGGCAGCAAGGGGACACGTGTGCCCCGGGTTTGGCCCGGGGTACGGTGTCGAATTCATGCCCGATTCATGGTTCGTTGGTTAAAATCATGATCTATGTTACATGTAATTTTATGAATCATGAACTTAGGATATAATTAATTAATAACATGAAATATTAATTAAATCATGACTTAGGTTATTTTAATTATTAGTTTATCATGACATTAATTTAACCTAAGTATTTTATGTTATAAGTTATAATTAATTAATTATTAAAACATGCCTATAATTAATTAATTTAGACATGACTTAGGTTATATTATTATTAATAATAATACACCTTTTAACCTAAGTATTTTCATTTCATTTTAATTAATACATGTTACACTTTAATTAAAATGCTTAACCTATAGTTTAATTAAAATACATGAAATAATAATTAAACTATACACTATATCATATGACTTAAGAATAAGCTTATAGCACTTAGACTTATATGTTAGCTTATGTAATCAGCTTAATTCTAATTATGGAAACTTCTATTTATAGAAACTTAATTAAATAAGGCAACTAATCTAATTATGGAAACCTTCTATATATGGAAATCAATCTATTTCAGGCAGCTAATCTAATCAAGGAAACTTTCTATATATGGAAACTTATTTAATTAAGGCAGCTGATCTATTTTTGGAAACTTTCTATTTTTAGAAACTAATCTATTTTAAGCAGTAAATTCTATTTTAGGAAACTTTCTATTTTTGGAACTTTCTATTTTTGGAAACTTTCTATTTTTGGAAACTTTCTATTTTTGGTAACTTTCTATTTTTGGAAACTTTCTATTTTTGGAAACTTTCTATTTTTGGAAACTTTCTATTTTTGGAAACTTTCTATTTTTGGAAACCTGCTATTTTTGAAAGTTACTTATTATTATACAGTAAGTATATTAATACATGAATCACCAGTAATACTTAATCAGATAAATCAGAATACAAGATAAACACAGTTTAAGGCTTTAAACAGTGAACCAGGACCTAAAACATACCAAATCAGCTATAATGAGACACAAAACCCAGTACGTAATCAGTAAATCGATACTTATACACGTGTGTATTCATGTAGCGTTAGTGATCCAGAAGTAGGAGTCTTTCTTCCGTTCATTCACTGGACTTGAGGTACGGATTCCCGTCCTTTCAGTATGGACATTCTTTCCTTATTAGGATTTCCCCGTATGCAGCCAACTGTTTTCCCCAGCATTTGTTTTATTGTTTTGAACTGCTTATGTTAATTTAGCATAAACTATAGCCATATACAAGCATGACCAGTTTCACCTAGTTATGGAGGTACCATAACCTTAGCATTGGAGGCACCGATGTTATGACTTCCCCACGGCGGAGTGATTGCTCGTGGCGTCCCTTTTCAGTTTGGCCATATTATTATATCAGGTGGGGCGTATGGGTGCATCCTAGTTACATGTTTTATTCAGTTTATCATGGTGAATGTGGTGTGTGCCTTGCACCCTTCACAAGGAGTTGATCCCTCCTACCCAAATCAGTATATTGATTAGAGGCATCCCCTCTAATCAGCATGATGAGGTCACCCCTCCAAGTATTCATGCACGTGACCTTTTCATGACCTATATGGGCTATGGTATATATATGTTAAAACAGTTTTCACAGGTTAAACATAAGGCTTTTCAAACTATAAAACCAGTTTTCTTGTTACTTAACTAGTTTACTCAGTACTTAGTCTTCCGCTGTTATATGTTGCATGCTTATCCTATTTCATGCTATATTGTACATCCGTGCACTGAGCGTCTTGCTCAGCCGTTTTCCTTTTCATGTTCCCAAAACGGCAGGTACTCAGGGACGCTCGTAGATCTCAACGTAGGTGCATATGGACTGGAAGCTTTACTGTCTTTCTTTACTTTATGCATTTCCTTTACTTTGATACAGTTGCTATGGACATTGTTTCGTCCTTTCCTTTTACAGTATTTATGTTTGTGTGTGATGAGCTTTACTTTGGGGTTACCGATGTTTGATTCCGGTATTTCCCCTTTATGGTTGAATAATGCTTAGACATTTATCCTTGTATGCTTTGATGACACGCCATGATTATGCGTAATATTCCATTTCCAAAATGGGGTGTTACAATTATGGTATCAGAGCCAAGGCTTCGACCTGTAGGCTCTCAAATATGACCTGTGATTAGTGGGTAGTCACTACGGTCTTCCTAGAACTGACAGTTGTTTTCATGCATTCATCATTTATAAGCATACATATACATGTCATTGTTACAGGGTTTTTGACTAAGTAATGGTTGGTACAGGACTGGCCCTATTTAGTCGCATGTGTTTTACCGAAACTTTTAGATTTGGGACCGACCCATAGGCGTCCCCTCGATATGTCTTTTATTTTGAGTGAACTGACCTAAGGCGTTCACTCTCGAGCATCAAAAGTTTTCATAAAACTGCATCATGCATTCATACAAAGATTTTCTTGCATAAAATTTTTCTCGTGAAATTTTGGCATAAATTTTTTTTCTTTTATATATTTTATGTTTGAACTGTTAATCATATGTTTTATGTTATACTGTCAGATGGTTCTCACACGCGAGCAAGAGCAGCTCAATGCTGCGATTCAGGCTGCCATGCAAGCCTTACTTCCTCAACTGAGGAATGACATTCGTGCTGAAGTCCAAGCTGCGAATAATCAGCAGCCGCAGAATCAGGCACCTCCTCCTCCTCCTCCCCCAGTGACTCTAGCGGTATGGTTGGAAAGATTTAACAAGCTCCGTCCTAGAGCTTTCGAAAAGACTGATAGCCCCAGCGATGCTGAAAGCTGGCTGACTCACATTGAGAAAATCTTCAATGCTATGGGATGTGACCCCGCCTTCAAGGCAAGATTGGCATGCTACAGGTTTGAAGGCGATGTACTCAACTGGTGGCTAGCTTTGACGCAGTCAGAAGGAGGTGATGAATGGGTCGCTGGTTTGACATGGGCCCAATTCAAGGAGAGAGTGATGGAACAGTTCTTTCCTAAGGCAGAGCAGGACAAACTCAAGCGTGAATACCACGGGATACGTCAGAGACAGGGCGAGAATAGCAACGAATTCATGCAGCGCTTTCTTCGCCTAGCTGGTTTTCTAGGAGCAGCGGCTGGTACTCCTGAGGAGCAGGCACACCATTTTAGGTGGGCACTTCGCACCTCGGTCGCGAACAATCTGGTATGTGCTACGTTTAATACAGTAGCACAAGTGGCCGACGCAGCAAGGAAACTTGAGATGTTGCAGGAACGCGATGAGTTCGGGGAAGCTGAAAGACCCGACAAGAGGTAAAACATTTCATGTTCTAGCGTTAACCAGACCGCATCCTATCGTTATATGTTCTATAATCATCTCTTAAACTGTATCTTCCAGGCAGAAAACTGGGGACCGGTCTCAGCCGGCTACCCAACAGCAGCCCAATCAGCCCAAAGGAAACGGTCACTCTAACGACCGTTCTGTTGTGGAAAGGCGCAACGGTAATGATAATTACCGTAACAATGCGGGACACTCCAACAACAGCAGGTCCTACTATTTACGCAGCTTCTTATGATTTCATGTTATATCTCTCATGCTGACACTATATTAATCTCTACCAGGAACCACGGTAATGGAAGGGACCAGAACCACAGGGGTTCTCAGCCTAACCGTTCAGCTAACACTGGTAAACATCTTATGACGCTTACGTCCTATACTCGTGCATATACTTTATTCTTAACAAGTATTGTCATCAGCAGGCCCTCAGCAAGCAAGGACTCCTGCTGGAGGATTCACTCATCCTCTTTGCAGTACCTGCCATCGCAGACACCCTGGCCCATGTCGTCGTGACTCCGACGCGTGCTACAAGTGCGGCCTCCCTGGCCATCGTATGAGAGATTGCCGTAAGGGTGAAATGGAGGGTACTTCGGGTCATGCTGATACTAAACCGCCTCCTACCACTGGGCGTGTCTACACGACATCGCGCGATCAGGCAAACAAATCTACAGGTACCATTACTGGAATTTTATATATGTACGGCCAGGCTGCATGTGTTCTTTTCGACACGGGTGCCACTCATTCAGTTGTTTCCACTACTTATGCTAAGAACATCAGGACACTTCCATTTCCATTAGAAAATAAGCTTACCATTTCCACGCCTCTGAGGGACTCTGTGTTAATAACTCATGTATACAAGAGTCTTCCTCTAGAGTTTGACGATAAAGTTCGTGCAGTAGATGCACTTCCTCTAGACATGATTGAGTTCGATATGATACTCGGCATGGATTGGCTATCCAAGCACCATGCTACCATAGACTGCCACTCATATCGAGTGATCTTCGGCGACATTAATGCACCAGAATACATCCATAACGGGTTCATACCCGGGCGGTCCGTACAAGTCATATCTACCTTGCAAGCACGTGCATTACTGTCACATGGCTGCGAAGGTTATCTCGCTACGGTTCATGACATGGATGCTGAATCCCCATCGATTCAGGATCAACCAGTAGTTTCGGAATTTCAAGACGTCTTCCCAGATGAACTTCCAGGCATACCACCTGCAAGAGAAGTGGAGTTCAACATCGACCTTGTTCCAGGAGCTGAGCCAATCTCTAAGGCTCCGTATCGTATGGCTCCCATAGAGCTAAAAGAACTGAAGGACCAACTGCAAGAACTTCTTGAACGAGGGTTCATTAGACCGAGCGCATCTCCATGGGGCGCACCGGTCTTATTCGTTAAGAAGAAGGACGGCAGCATGCGACTTTGCATTGACTACCGTGAACTTAATAAGATTACCATCCGCAACAGATATCCACTGCCACGTATAGACGATCTGTTTGACCAACTTCAAGGAGCCAAACACTTCTCAAAGATCGATCTAAGGTCAGGATACCATCAGCTAAGGGTTAAAGAGCAGGATATTGCCAAGACTGCTTTTCGTACCCGCTATGGCCATTATGAGTTTGTAGTCATGCCATTCGGCCTGACTAACGCTCCAGCAGTATTCATGGATCTGATGAACAGAATCTTTCATGAATTCCTTGATAAATTTGTCATTGTATTCATCGATGACATCTTGATATTCTCAAAGTCCACGGAGGAACACGAAGATCATCTCCGTACTGTACTACAGATTCTTCGTCAGAAGCAGCTGTATGCGAAATTCTCCAAGTGTGAGTTCTGGTTAAACAAGGTGGCATTCTTAGGTCACATTGTATCAGCAGAAGGGATCACTATGGACCCAGCGAAGGTTGAGGCTATCACTAAATGGCCAAGACCAACATCAGCGACAGAAGTCCGCAGTTTCTTAGGCTTAGCTGGATATTATCGAAGATTCGTGGAGAACTTTTCCCGGCTGGCATTGCCTCTCACCAAACTGATGCGTAAAGGAGAGAAATTCGTCTGGACGGAAGATCGAGAGAAGAGCTTCGAAGACCTAAAGCAGAAGTTAGTATCTGCACCTATTCTTACTCTCCCATCTGGTACAGGTGGATTTCAGATCTATAGTGATGCATCGGGGAAGGGACTGGGCTGTGTTCTCATGCAACATGGGAAAGTGATCGCGTATGCTTCACGGCAGCTTAAGCCCTATGAAGAAAACTACCCTACGCATGACCTGGAACTTGCTGCAGTGGTGTTCGCATTGAAGATATGGAGGCATTACTTATACGGAGAATCATGCGACATTTTCACGGATCACAAGAGCTTGAAGTATATCTTCACACAGCGAGAATTGAACATGAGACAAAGGAGATGGTTGGAACTGTTGAAGGACTATGATATTAACTTACAGTATCATCCCGGGAAAGCTAATGTAGTAGCAGATGCACTCAGCAGAAAGTCCGGAATGATAAACGGCATTGAGATCAAGGAACAAAACATAAGGGACTTGGAGCGGCTTGACATCGAAATCATGGTACGTGGGCAGCACGGATACTGGGCGAATCTTAGAGTAGAACCTGAGTTACTGACTAGGATTAAGGAAGCGCAGAAGGATGACGGAGAGATTTGGGCGATAATTCAGAATTTAGAGAAGCAGACGGAATTCAGAATGGACGCAGACGGTATCGTTTGGCAGGGCATGAGACTTTGTGTTCCTGACAATCCAGAACTCCGGGAAGCATTGTTAGCTGAAGCTCACAGCTCCCCATTTTCTATACATCCTGGGTCGACAAAAATGTACCATGACATCAGACAGCACTTTTGGTGGAGTGGTATGAAACAGGATGTAGCCACGCACGTCTCCAAATGTCTTACCTGCCAGCAGGTTAAGATTGAACATCAGCGATCTGGCGGTCTCCTTCAACCGTTGGATATTCCAGAATGGAAGTGGGACAAAATCACCATGGATTTTGTTACCGGTCTTCCGCCTACCAAGAAGAAGCACGATGCTATTTGGGTCATCGTTGATCGACTCACCAAATCAGCTCATTTCTTACCGATACGCAAGGAAGATCCGGTAAGTAAACTCGCAGATACGTACAGAAGGGAGATCATGAGACTCCACGGCACTCCCTCCAGCATCGTCTCAGACAGAGATCCTCGTTTCACGTCGCGATTCTGGAAAGGCCTGCAAAAAGCTTGGGGTACACAACTTAAGCTGAGCACAGCCTTTCATCCTCAAACGGACGGACAATCAGAGCGAACAATTCAGACATTGGAAGATATGTTAAGGTCGTGTGTGTTGGAATGGACAGGTGATTGGGACGATTACATCTGTTTAGTCGAGTTTGCATACAACAACAGCTGGCACGCAAGTATCAAATGTGATCCTTTTGAAATGTTGTATGGCAGGAAGTGTCGCGCTCCAACTTGCTGGGATCAAGTGGGAGAGCGAACACTCGAAGGACCAGAGATTATAGAAATGACCAATGAGAAGATTGAGGTAGCTAAACAGAAGTTGCAAGAAGCACGGTCACGTCAGAAGAGTTACGCCGATAAGCATCGTAGGGACATACATTTTAATGTGGGAGATCACGTCTTCCTCAAGGTTTCGCCGGCACGTGGTGTTAAACGCTTCGGGATCAAAGGAAAACTCAGTCCTCGGTTCATCGGACCTTTTGATATCGTTGAACGAATCGGTGAAGTATCTTACCGATTGGCGTTACCTCCTCAGCTTTCGCACGTGCATAACGTATTCCATGTGTCCTTACTCAGAGGGTACAATTATCATCCCCTTCACATGGTTCAGTATCCACTGGAACAGATACGTGAAGATCTCACTTTTATAGAAGAACCCGAACGAGTACTCGACAGGCAAGAACGAGTCATGAGAAGGAAGACGATTCCATTCGTCAAAATTCTTTGGAGGGACCATACCGAGCGGGAAGCCACTTGGGAAACAGAGGAGTCTATCCGAGCTTCTTACCCTCACTTCATATTTTGAGTTCGGGTATGTCACTTCTTTTCAGCTTACTTTATCTATAATTCGGGGACGAATTATTCTTTTTAGGGGGGAAGAATTGTAAAACCCGCATGCTTTTACCATGAATAGTGCCCTTAAGATCGTACGTCCTAGATTAAAACTTACCTCATGTAGTATTGATCACATTCATGTGCTAATAATCAAGCAAGTGCATACGTGTATGACATGACAAGTATCGATTACGTACGAACTCATGATAAACAGTAATAAATATATCACGTGAACATAATTAAATCATGATCACCATTTAAAATACTAACTAGAATAATTACGTAAATACTCATAATATATTTACGAGCGTTAAGTTTACGATAAACGACACGTTAGATTAAACAGAAACACTTTAAACACGAGCACGTTTAACCACGAACGAACACGAAACATCGGGATACGAGAAAGGTACGGGTACCCCATGTGGGGCCCCCATACCCACGGCATACATCAAGAAATGGGCTTAGCCCATGGACTTTACAAGTAAAGGGGGGTAAAAGTAAAAACATGTTTTCATTTTTCATTTTCAAGAAATAAACATAAAAACCCTAAAAAGAGTTTTCTCCTCTCCTTTTTCTCCTCTTTGTGCCGCCACATAAACACCACCATAGGGGGTGATTTGTTTGATTTTGATCTTAAAAACAAGTGTAGAAACCGTGTTTGTTCATCCTTTTTCCAAGCTACATAGTGGTATACCTTTCTAACCCTTCTTTTTAATTCTTTTTAATTCTATTAATCTTTGATTATTTTCATGAACATGTTATTAGTTTTATTATTAAAACAAGGTAATTAATCATTGATCTAACATGTTTTGGTATTAATTAAAATCAAAGAAGGATTTTCAAGGGTGTTTGTTTTTAGCCGCCTAGCAAAACAAACCCGAGGGGGGGTTTGGTTTGCTATTGCCGCCACCACCAAGACCACAATTGGTCTTGGTTGGCTCATGTGGGACCCACGGCAGCAAGGGGACACGTGTGCCCCGGGTTTGGCCCGGGGTACGGTGTCGAATTCATGCCCGATTCATGGTTCGTTGGTTAAAATCATGATCTATGTTACATGTAATTTTATGAATCATGAACTTAGGATATAATTAATTAATAACATGAAATATTAATTAAATCATGACTTAGGTTATTTTAATTATTAGTTTATCATGACATTAATTTAACCTAAGTATTTTATGTTATAAGTTATAATTAATTAATTATTAAAACATGCCTATAATTAATTAATTTAGACATGACTTAGGTTATATTATTATTAATAATAATACACCTTTTAACCTAAGTATTTTCATTTCATTTTAATTAATACATGTTACACTTTAATTAAAATGCTTAACCTATAGTTTAATTAAAATACATGAAATAATAATTAAACTATACACTATATCATATGACTTAAGAATAAGCTTATAGCACTTAGACTTATATGTTAGCTTATGTAATCAGCTTAATTCTAATTATGGAAACTTCTATTTATAGAAACTTAATTAAATAAGGCAACTAATCTAATTATGGAAACCTTCTATATATGGAAATCAATCTATTTCAGGCAGCTAATCTAATCAAGGAAACTTTCTATATATGGAAACTTATTTAATTAAGGCAGCTGATCTATTTTTGGAAACTTTCTATTTTTAGAAACTAATCTATTTTAAGCAGTAAATTCTATTTTAGGAAACTTTCTATTTTTGGAACTTTCTATTTTTGGAAACTTTCTATTTTTGGAAACTTTCTATTTTTGGTAACTTTCTATTTTTGGAAACTTTCTATTTTTGGAAACTTTCTATTTTTGGAAACTTTCTATTTTTGGAAACTTTCTATTTTTGGAAACCTGCTATTTTTGGAAAGTTACTTATTATTATACAGTAAGTATATTAATACATGAATCACCAGTAATACTTAATCAGATAAATCAGAATACAAGATAAACACAGTTTAAGGCTTTAAACAGTGAACCAGGACCTAAAACATACCAAATCAGCTATAATGAGACACAAAACCCAGTACGTAATCAGTAAATCGATACTTATACACGTGTGTATTCATGTAGCGTTAGTGATCCAGAAGTAGGAGTCTTTCTTCCGTTCATTCACTGGACTTGAGGTACGGATTCCCGTCCTTTCAGTATGGACATTCTTTCCTTATTAGGATTTCCCCGTATGCAGCCAACTGTTTTCCCCAGCATTTGTTTTATTGTTTTGAACTGCTTATGTTAATTTAGCATAAACTATAGCCATATACAAGCATGACCAGTTTCACCTAGTTATGGAGGTACCATAACCTTAGCATTGGAGGCACCGATGTTATGACTTCCCCACGGCGGAGTGATTGCTCGTGGCGTCCCTTTTCAGTTTGGCCATATTATTATATCAGGTGGGGCGTATGGGTGCATCCTAGTTACATGTTTTATTCAGTTTATCATGGTGAATGTGGTGTGTGCCTTGCACCCTTCACAAGGAGTTGATCCCTCCTACCCAAATCAGTATATTGATTAGAGGCATCCCCTCTAATCAGCATGATGAGGTCACCCCTCTAAGTATTCATGCACGTGACCTTTTCATGACCTATATGGGCTATGGTATATATATGTTAAAACAGTTTTCACAGGTTAAACATAAGGCTTTTCAAACTATAAAACCAGTTTTCTTGTTACTTAACCAGTTTACTCAGTACTTAGTCTTCCGCTGTTATATGTTGCATGCTTATCCTATTTCATGCTATATTGTACATCCGTGCACTGAGCGTCTTGCTCAGCCGTTTTCCTTTTCATGTTCCCAAAACGGCAGATACTCAGGGACGCTCGTAGATCTCAACGTAGGTGCATATGGACTGGAAGCTTTACTGTCTTTCTTTACTTTATGCATTTCCTTTACTTTGATACAGTTGCTATGGACATTGTTTCGTCCTTTCCTTTTACAGTATTTATGTTTGTGTGTGATGAGCTTTACTTTGGGGTTACCGATGTTTGATTCCGGTATTTCCCCTTTATGGTTGAATAATGCTTAGACATTTATCCTTGTATGCTTTGATGACACGCCATGATTATGCGTAATATTCCATTTCCAAAATGGGGTGTTACAACTATCCCGTAGACTTCATTGTTGTTGATATCCCCACGGATCCTCAAGTTCCTCTCATTTTAGGTCGTTCGTTTTTAGATACGTCTATGGCTTTGATCGATGTGCATGCTAGAAAGATCACCTTACGTTTCAACGACGAGGAACTTGTTATAAACGCAACTCAAAACTCTCAAATTTCTCATGTTTATTCCGTTGCAACCATAAACCTCGTTGATATGATTGACGTGGTTTGCGAGGAATTTTCACAAGAAGTTCTAGGTTTTGGTGATGAAGAAACTAGTGGCAATCCCACTATGTTGGATCCAATTCTTGATAATTCGACACCAACCTTCACTCCATTTGAAGGTGGTGGTTTTACGTTGGAAGAATGCAATGTTCCACGTACTTGTGACGAAGACCTCGACAACGATGAGGACTTCTCGATTATCAAGGATTTTCTTAACGATTTCCCATTTCATCCACCCGAGGAGGTTATGAGTATCGAGCCCAAATCTTCACTTGTGGAACCACCTATTCTGGAGTTGAAAGATTTACCTCCTCATCTCGAGTATGTCTATTTGGAGGAGGACGACAAGTTGCCGGTTATTATTGCGAAGGAACTTTCGAATGATGAAAAAACCGCACTTGTCGATGTTCTAAAGGCTCACAAAGGGGCGATTGCGTGGAAGTTATCCGACATTAAGGGGATTGATCCCAAGTTTTGTACCCACAAAATCTTAATGGAGGAGGATTTCAAGCCAACAATCCAAAGTCAAAGGAGGGTGAACCCCAAAATTCACGACGTCATCAAAAAGGAGGTCCTTAAACTCCTTGACGCGGGAATGATTTACCCTATTTCCGATAGCCCTTGGGTGAGTCCTATCCATTGTGTCCCTAAAAAGGGAGGGATGACCGTTGTGCCAAACGATGCCAACGGGTTAATTCCCGCTAGACTCGTGACCGGATGGAGAGTGTGCATTGACTATCGGAAGTTGAATGAAGCCACTCGAAAAGACCATTTTCCCTTGCCCTTCATGGACCAAATGTTGGAGCGTTTAGCGGGAAACGATTTCTATTGCTTTTTAGATGGTTTTTCCGGTTACTTCCAAATTCCCATCGATCCTCGTGATCAAGAAAAAACTACGTTTACGTGTCCATATGGAACGTTTGCCTATCGTAGAATGCCATTCGGACTTTGCAATGCACCGGGAACTTTTCAACGATGCATGATGGCTATTTTTCATGATATGATCGAGAAGACGATGGAAGTCTTCATGGATGACTTTTCCGTGTTTGGTGATTCCTTTACTTCGTGTTTGTCGAACCTAGAGAGAATGTTAAAGCGTTGTGAGGAAACCAACCTTGTGCTCAATTGGGAAAAGTGTCATTTTATGGTTAAAAGTGGAATCGTCTTAGGGCACAAGGTCTCGAAAGCGGGGATTGAGGTAGATCAAGCTAAGGTAGACGTCATCGCCAAATTACCTCATCCCAAAACCGTCAAGGGAGTTAGGAGTTTCCTAGGCCACGCGGGCTTTTATCGACGATTCATCAAGGATTTCTCGAAGATTTCTCGACCCATTACACATCTTCTTGAAAAAGAGGCACGTTTTGTCTTTGACGAAGATTGTGTACGAGCCTTTGAGATCCTTAAGAGGAAACTTACCGAAGCTCCCATTCTTGTTGCTCCAAATTGGAACCTCCCCTTTGAACTTATGTGTGATGCAAGTGATTACGCTATAGGGGCCGTTTTGGGGCAACGTCATGATAAGCACTTTTTGCCTATTCACTATGCTAGCAAGACGATGACCGAGGCTCAACTTAAATACACTACAACAGAAAAGGAGTTCCTTGCCGTGGTGTATGCATTTGAGAAATTCCGACCTTACCTCGTCTTGACGAAATGCATAGTGTATACGGACCATTCGGCTATCAAGTATCTCATGGCAAAGCAAGATGCTAAGCCGAGATTGCTTCGTTGGATTCTCCTCCTTCAAGAATTTGATCACACCATTGTTGACAAAAAAGGAGCCGAGAATCTAGCGGCCGACCATCTCTCTCGTTTGGAAGATCCTCACCAAAGTGTTTATGAGCCTAAGGAAATTACCGAAACATTTCCGCTCGAGACACTTGGTGTAGTGAATTCCAAACTTGATTCTTCTACCCCATGGTTTGCGGATTTTGCAAATTACCATGCGGGTAACTTCATCGTTAAGGGTATGACGACTCAAGAAAAACGAAAATTCTTTCGTGACGTCAAGTTCTATTTTTGGAACGACCCTTACTTGTTTCGAACTTGTGCGGATCAAATCATCCGACGTTGTGTTTTTGGCACCGAAGCTTCTAACATCCTTAGAGCTTGCCATGAGGGACCTACGGGTGGTCACCACGGTGCTAATCTCACGGCTAAGAAGGTGTTTGATGCCGGCTTCTTTTGGCCTACTATTTACCGAGATGCACAAATTCTTGTGAAGTCTTGTGATGCATGCCAACGACAAGGAAAAGCCTCACAAAAAGATGAAATGCCACAAAATATCATTCAAGTATGTGAGATCTTTGACGTTTGGGGTATAGACTTTATGGGGCCGTTCCCATCATCTCGTGGTAATAAGTACATCCTTGTTGCGGTTGACTACCTATCTAAGTGGGTGGAGGCGAAGGCCTTGCCCACTAATGATGCTCGTGTGGTAGTGAAGTTCTTGAAAAGTTTGTTTGCTAGGTTTGGAACCCCTCGTGCGATCATAAGCGATCGTGGAACCCATTTTTGTAATGACCAATTCGAAAGAGTCTTAAGGAAATATGGGGTTACACATCGTCTTTCTACGGCTTATCACCCAAAAACGAGTGGGCAAGTCGAGGTTTCAAACCGAGCATTGAAGAGGATCTTGGAGAGATCCGTAGGAGAAAACCAACAATCTTGGTCGGATAAGTTGGACGATGCTTTATGGGCCTTTAGGACCGCTCATAAGACACCCATTGGGTGCACTCCCTATAAGCTTGTGTATGGAAAGAATTGTCATTTGCCTATCGAGTTAGAACACAAGGCTTATTGGGCCCTAAAGCATTGTAATGATGACATGGAGACCGCGGGAAAACACCGGAAAATGCAATTAAATGAATTGGATGAATTGAGAGACATTGCTTATGAAAATTCATTGATTTACAAAGAGAAAACTAAAAAGTTGCATGATTCAAAAATTAAAAACCGGGTTTTTAACATTGGGGATCAAGTATTGCTTTTTAATTCAAGATTGAAAATCTTTTCCGGAAAATTGAAATCCCGTTGGTCCGGTCCATTCACCGTGACTCAAGTGTTTCCTTATGGGACCATCGAGCTAGCTCAAGATGATGGTCCTAACTTCAAGGTGAATGGACATAGGTTGAAGCACTACTTTGGTGGGGAAGTTCCATCCTTGAACTACCTCGACCAAGTCACCTTCCCCAATGATAATTAGTATTGAGGGGATCGAGTCGAGCTCATGACTCGGTAATCAAAAACGAGGAGCCTCGTAGGGGAGTCCCATGCTTATCTATGTACATATTATCGCTTTCTTAGTCTAATGTAGCTTACGTGTGGGGATTTGTGCCCTTCCAACCTTTGTTCCGTGGTTGTTTGTGATATGTGGTTTTTAGATCATGATCTTCACGATTGGAGCCTCTCGTGTTCGTTTTATGGGAGCACTCGATCGTTTGCTTTGGAGGCCTTTCCCAATATCCATATGATATATCCTTTTATGTTCTAACCTTAGGTTTATAGCACACTTCATAAACGGCTATTAATTTAATGGTTACACCCTTTCCATGCTAGATTAGGCATTCGACTACGTCTCTAGTATGGGGGTGTTTGCACCCCTAGACTCGAAACATTGAGGACAATGTTTAACTTTAGTATGGGGGGGGTGAATAGATACTTGCCTTGCCAAACCTTCACGCTTTCCAAAGTTTATCTTTTTGTTTATCGTTTTGTTGCAAAATAAGGCTAAAAATGGCCAAATTTTAAATTTTTCTCATGTTTTATAAGTGTTTGAAGACACGAATGTAGATTTTCCGATGGCGAGAATAAGAGTAATTTTTGACTCGACCATGCGTGTTGAGCACTTAGCTTCGATTCCTTAACTACACATTAGGCTAAGTCTCTTAAATGAGGACGAGAAATGATAGAGTTAATTATAAGTTACTATGCTAAACGTAGAGTACTCGTATTCTTTCAAAAACTCATGTGTTCTCGTTGTTTGCTTATTCTCCCTTCGCATGAAAATATTTTTTTTTTTGCTTAATAAATATTGACTTAGCGGTTTAGTTAGGATTGTTGGGTTTCTAGTCTTTTCTAGTAGCTTCCGTGTAATTAAATTGGGAAGACATTAAGGTATCGCCAGCGTCACGGTTTTGAAGTATTGGCAACCCGAATAATCGAAAGCTTCACCCAATAATAAGATTTCAAGTGCTCACCTAAATCAAGCAAACAATTTGAAGCCCCACAAGGCCGAAAAATCTATGCAAAATTGAAAGTGAATCAAGCCTTAATCTTCGAAGCTTTAAAGATCCAAAATTCGCCTTAGCGTGAGGATATACGTCTTTGGCTAATAAAACCACCGATGAGGCGGATAATAAAAGGCAAGGCAAGACCGAAGTCATAATAAAAGCTTCATGGCGAAGTTGAATAAAAGATGGAGGTAAACCAAAGATAATAAAGCCCTTCCGTTAGGGGGCATATAAAAGTCTTGGTAATAAGTCTCATGTTCAAAACCGTTATAAAACCGTGTTTATCGATTCTTCTTGTCAACTTAATTTTTTAACATCGTCGTGTATTAGGAAGGGTTATTGATTTGATGGTCTTAGTTACACCGTTAGGACTCTATTTTTAGACCTAAATCTCTATTATCGCATAAGTCAAACAATGTATCCTCGTGAAACATTCAAGACAAAATAAAATATAAGAGATACAACTTAGGAATAATGGGAGGATAAGTACGTGATTAGGGCATATGAGTAGTGTTAGCATTACTAACTTATAATGACAATGATCTCGTTGCACGCTTAGCATGGAATTGGGTGAAAATCGAGGACGATGAAATTATTTCTAACGAAGCATTCACGTGTTCTTGTTCTATGAACCTAAACGTCCCATTTTGCGATGAAAATCATACATTATGTCTATAACACAAGTAGTAATAGTAGTAGAATAGCTAGTTTATCATTCAATAAAGAGAATAAAATGAATTTAGGAGATGCTTTGATACTTTCTAGCATTGCGTGAGGGCACGACAATGGTTTAGTATGGGGGAGTGATGAGACTGCTTTTATACATAGTCTCATCTTCCAAATAGGGCTTAAAATGCATTAAATATCATCAAAATACCCAAATATATGCTTGTGTTTGTTGCTTGTGTATTTTAGGTACGAATATTGAGATAATGACAAAAGATCACAAGAATCATGCAAAAACGAACACGGGAAACGAAGCCGCACAATGAACCAAGCCCTAGTGAAGACTTTCCCAAGATCAACCCTTGAAGATTTGAAGAATTATGAAGAAGGGTCCTCCAATTATGAAGAATTGACACTTTATACCCTTGTATCCTCATAATTACAAGTTTGGTCCCTAAAGTTTGTCAAAATTACAAAAAGGGCCCTTAACTTTGAAGAATTGGCAAGTTTAGCCCCTCAACAAAGCTAAATTGTCAACCAATATCATCCACAAAGTCAAATATATCATGAAGTCCTTCAAAGTACAAGAAATGACAAGTTTCGTCCTTTGAAAATCTCAAAATTACACAAAGGACCCTCAACTTTCAACAATTGGCAAAAATGGTCCCTCAATCATCAAGACTTGGCAATTTCAGTCCTCCAAATTATCAATATTGCAAGTCTAGACCATTATCATTGAAGAAAATACCAATTCAGCCCTTGAAGAATTCAAATATGGCAAGAATTACCCCTGATTTTACTTTGCAAAAGTTTTTGGGCCAGAAGTGTAAAAAGGCAAAAGTTGACAAGGAAGAAAGTGGGCGTTGATAGAGTTTGGAAGGGATTTGACAAGTTTTTGAAACATGAGGGTGTTAAACTGGCCAGACAACATTGTAACCTAGACCACTCACCAGCTGCCACGTGCCCCACTACCACCACTCCACCAATCACAACTCACCCTTTGTCCACATCAGATCCCACTCACATTTATTTATTAACTAATCCTAACAGATTAGTTTAAACTTGGCGATAAACACCCATTTAAAAACCAAACGGATTAAAAACATGTTCTTGGTGTTCTTGGCACAAATTGGGCATTTGCTAATTACCAACAATTAAACTCCCATATTGTGCAGATTTGTGATTAAGGGTCCTATAATCACAACCCAACCTTAAAACTTGACACCTCACCACCCCATTTGTCTCCTTGTGTCTCCCCTGCTCCACACCCATGCATACTACCAAAAAGATGGCAGCAATCCAACGTTTGAGAAACATGCTTACTTTCTAAGCTTCATCTACACCTTTGGATGCTCTCACACATGCCAGCTGCCACTACACAACAAGAAAAGTCACATGATTCTCCAAGGCATTCAAACTTCATAAGGGCAATTTTGGAAGTTCAACACTAGGGTTTTACTTATTCTTCAGCTTTCTAGATAGATTGTAAGGCTATATATAAAGCCCTTAGGTCTCAATGAGACGTTTGATTTTGGTTTTTCCTTTGTTCAAACACTTGTAAATCCTTTTTCAGATTAATGAATTTGAGTTAAGTGCTTTGAAGAAAGACCAAGTGCCATCTTTATTCTGCTTGTTTATGTTCTTAGTTTACTGCTTTTGAAGTTTAAAACCTGTTTTCAAAAGAGGAGTGTGCACAAGTTTGCATATTTTCCTCATTTTCTTGATATTTTGCTAAGTCTTGTTCCAATCTTGGAATTCTTGGGCTATAGGGTTGATCATAGCATCCTAACTGAGTTGGTTAAGGTGTGGCGAGGCTTATAACTTGGGGATAATCAAGTGTGGGGTAACAAGTTTGCATCAATCAAGATTTTTCCAAGTTTCTGATTTTTCATGTTATTGTGCTTAACCCTTGTTGAATCTTAGCAGGCTTTTGTGGAAGCTTGTGCTTGTTCTTGCTAGCACATAAGCTCAAAATTCGTGGGTGTGGATGTACATCCATGAGGTTTGCATCCTTAATCTCCAAATCTGCATAAATTGTGATTTTTGGTGATATTTGTATGAAACTGTTGTTCTTGTGAATTTTGTGGCTTGTTCTTGCTTGAATCTGTTTATTAGACTTGTTTTAGTGTTAATTGATGCTTGGTTGGCCTGAAATCTTGTTTTGCTTTTGAAAATCTTGATTTGAAAAAGTTAAAGGGGTGTTTGGGTCTACTGGTTTATGCTTGTAATCTGTTTTTGTGTTAAGGGAAAGTGTTGTTTATGCTTTGTATCTGCTATACCTTTGTTTGAGAGTGTTTTGCTGTAAGTTTTTGGGTTTGAACACTTGAATTGATCAATCTGCTATATAGACCTTGTTTCTGCTTGTTTTGACCTAGGATTTTGGGAACACTTAGTGTGTATGCATGCTTAGGGATAAAAGTGGTTTAAACAAAGTTAACATAACCTGTTTGAAAGATTTGAGGTGTTGAAATTGGCTTGTGTGTCAAATACATCAGCAAAAGTAGAAAACTGCATGTATAGTGTTCATCAGTAACTTTCATTGCTTAGATCTTGCTTAATTCTTTGAACCAGTGCATGAAACCTGTTTAGACTTGCTTATTGGAGTTTATTATAGCTTTTGTGTGCATTTGGTTGAATTTGGCTGGCTGAATTGTGCTAAAACTGCTCTTGAATGCTAAACTGCTTATTGTTCATGTCTGTGCAATGTTTGGTGATTAATTGATTAAACTGTATCAATTGGGTGTTTGTGATTGTGTTATTTTGATTGTGATTGACTCCTTTTGATCCAAAGATCAATTGGGTGCCTTTGTGAAATCTGAATCCAAGAAAAAGTCACTAAAGACAAAAAATCAAAATAGTCAAGCAGTGGGAAAAGTTTCCACTACTCAACATCCAAAACTAGCCCCTGCTAGTGCAATTTTGTCATCAGCTTATCAATAAGCTATTCTAGCTTATTCTGACTTGCAACAACTTATTTTTTGTAATAGATCTTCATTATTTGACCCATTTAAGTGAACTGGAGCTTATGAGACTTTGACTTTGACTTTTTACTAGAAAACCAACTTGTTTGACTTTTAAGATAAGTGCTTATTTGATTTTTCAGCTTATTGAGTGTGCTTATTTGAAAGTTCTTTGGTTTTTAAGCTTAGTTTTGTCAAAAGAAACATTTTGCAACTTGAATCAGCTTCTGAGGTGGTCTAGATCATAAAAACGACTATTTTGTCGTTTTGTGAATAAGTTGTTGACTTGTTTCTGGCTTATTTTAATGGTCTTATTTGAAATTTCTTTTTGCAGAAGTCTTTGTTAGGTCAAAAGAAGGTTGTGTGTTAAATTTTAGCTTATGGCAACAGCTTATGGCTTAATGGGCCAAAAAGCCCATTAAGAATAAGCTGCTTATTATAAGTTAGCTTATTTCACATTTTCAGCTTTTGGGCCTTTGGAAAAAGTTGTTTAAAATCAAATTTTGAGTCAACCTGTGCTTTTTGAGCTTAATTTGAGCACTTTTTCTTATTGGGCCTTAATTAAGCCCAATAAGGGACTGTTTTGGGTTTGGCCCATTTTTCTAGGCCCAATAGGGGTATTTAAGTAATTTCACTTTCATTTCTGAGTTACTTAGGTTAAATTAAGCTAGTTTGCAAGTTTTTAGAATTTTTTTATAATTTTTGGATTTTTAATATTATTTTAATATTATTTTATTATTAAAAATTAAAAGTCTAATTTTCTAGGTTTTTATATTTTTCCTAGGTTCTAAATACTTAATTAAGATTTTTGCAACTTTCCAATTATTTTTTAGGTCTTTTAATTATTTTCTATAATTAATTTAAGATTTAATTGATTTTAGGAGTTTTTAATTGTTTAAAAATAGTTTTAATTGGTTTTAAAATTTTGAAAAATAGTTTTTAGCTTAATTAGAGTATTTTTAAGGTTTACAAACTTGAAAATCTTGTTTAGGGCTTTTTAATAATTAATTTTGGTTTTTAGGGCTCTAATTAGCATTAAAAAGTCATTATCTAATTAATTAAAAGGTTTTTGCAAGTTTTGATTTTTTGTAAACTCTTAGAATATTATTAGGGATTTTTGGTAATTTTTAGAAATTTTTAGGTTAAGATTTTAATTTTGGTGGTTTTTAGGATTTTACGTGTACGCCTTTTTAGACTTAGTTTAATCCGTCTTCATAACCGTCATTCTCTTCTAATCCCTTTCCTCTTTTTCTTTTCTCAAATATAATCACAAATTAATCCAAATCATTACACACATAACACACTAGCCTCCTTGAGAACGAACTTAATTGGGTCATTCACACACGGTTTTCCTAAATCGTCGTGCTTACTTGCCCTATTGCCCTCTTTTCCTAAAGAGTTGCAAAACTTCAACATCAAGAGTCGTCAGACCGGCCTAGCCAAACTATGCTCCAACAAGTTGGCGCCATCCGTGGGACACATGACTAAATTGTGTTTCGTGTTCTCATAATACTGGAAAACAAAGATCCATGTCGAAAATCGGTAATTCTATCGCTTATCATCTTCGTACTTTTATTTTCACTAATGGCGTGCGTAAAAACTAGATTCTCTGAATCAATAAACACAATATAATTACGATTGCGCCTCGAATTACATTCGGTGATAATTTTGTACGCACACCGCTAATATCACAAAGTCTTTGATTCACTGAATTATAATCTTGATACGTTCATGTATATCCTAAACATAAGGTAATCGGTATTCACAGTACCACTGAAAATAATGTTCGATAAAATATTGGATACGAAAAGATCTTTTGTGCAATAAAATAAAGTGTCACAAGTTCACGCCGCTCGTTCGCATCACGAAAAAATTGTCAAATATTACGGAATAATATATTAAGATAAATTTTTCTTTTTGCGCAATATATTCACAATTGTTTATGCTTTATTTATATTCATGGCTGCTTTTCGCGGTAGTCCGCACGACTGGGCATATATTATTTTTTATCCGCGGTTATGGCATGTTCAGCCGCACTCGTCTGCACGTTTTGGAATATTTTATTTTTTTAACTACGGTTGTGAGCTGCGTTTTTTCGCGTTATTCTGTCTATTCGGATATATTATTTATATTAATACAATATTATCACACATATCTTTTGAACTAATAAAAAGATACTGTATTTTTTATCTTTTAAATGTGGTGCAAATTTATATCATGCATATTTTTTAAATAGGTAACAAGATATTATCTATATTTTCTTAATTGATAAAGATGTTACCAATATCTTCTAAAAAATATTATCAGTATTTTTTATATTAATAAAAGATATTACGTATATCTTTAAAACTTAGTAGGTGGATATTATATATATCCTTTAGCTTTATGCGGATTTCTTTTATTATGATAAATGTTCGCATCTTTAAATATATATCTAGATAGATATCTTCATGTCAACTATTAAGTGATTACTTATTATATATATATATATATATATATATATATATATATATATATATATATATATATATATATATATATATATATATATATATATATATATATATATATATATATATATATATATATATATATATATATATATATATATATATATATATATATATATATATATATATATACTAGTGGCAAAACCCGTCCGATGGACGGGTATGACTTCTGATTGTCGTTTAACTTTTTTTATTTGCAAATATTTTTTGTAACGTCAAATTGAGGGGTACGACTTCTGATTGTTGTTTAATTTTTTCATTTGGTAAATATATGTTTGTAATTTTTTTAGTATAGTTGTCTTTTAATGCATTATCAATTGTGATGACTTGTATTTTTTGTTTAAGTTTTTTCTTACGATATTAATTGTTTGAGTAAATATTAGTTTGTATTTTTTAAGCATAGCCTTGGTTATTTAATGTTTTATAATTTGTTTTTAATACATTATAAAAAATTTCAAATTATTAACATAGTCTTTGGAAAATAATAAACTAACAAAGTAACTTATAATTGGTAAAGAACTTCATATCTTAATAATTTTCTTTCTCTTAAATTTTGAAAAGAAATAAAAGGACATGACTTGTAATTATAGTTTACATTTTTTGATTAATTGATTATTGGTGTTTAAAAATTGTATATTGTACAACGATTTTTTATACATAGTAGTAATATTTGTCAAATTATTTGTATTTATTATATTAGTAAATATACTTTTATTTTTTTAAACTAATCATATAGAATTCGAATTAATTTTTTGTATAACGGCTTCTTTTGATTGACGGTATAATTTTAAGTTCTTTTTATAACAAATGGAAGTTAATTAGACAAGTTCATGTTATATAATAGAAAAATAAGATATTTTTTTGTTTTTTTTAATAATAAATGAAGTTAATGGTTAGAAAAATCGATATTATATAGTAATAGATAATCTAAACTCGGAAAATATGTGAGACTTTATTATAAAGAAGTAAAAATCATGAAATAAAAATTATTTGAAATTAGCTGACACAGTGATGTTTGACGACCGGCCCACTTTCCTGACCAACATCGACCGTCTCGTATTCGCGCTCATCACTCCCTCTATTTCAATTTAGTTTTCTTAAGCCTTAACATTTTAATAAAGAAACAAAAATAAACCAAAATAGAACAGAAAGGCATAGAAATAAGAGAAACATAGTTGAACTTGAAATTGAAGTTCTCTTAAATTAGGTTAAAATGGAGAAGTAATAAGGTGATTTTATTTTACTTTTGATAAACCAATATAAAGTCATCTCCAGTGCACCACACGTAATACGCATAATGAAATCTTTTGAACGTTCAATGTATTGCAAGATTTCCATGTCATGCAATCGTTTAAATTTCGTTAGTTTCTGGATATACGCGTACGATACTTGAAAAAAATCAAATTATACTCCGTATTATTTGATGTAAAAGGTCGACTGACCTTTGTATCTCTTTAGTCACAATTCAGTTACTTATGATAAATTAGTTATAAGTAAATAATGCGGAGTATATAAGTTACACGAAATCTAAATAAACCTTCGTAAATGTTTGAATGTATATGTTAAATGCTTTAGTGAAGTCAAGTGTAATGTGACGTGAAATGCCACTCCATTAAACGTATAATAATAAAATACAATGATGATGCTCTAAGGCTAGATGGAATAGTGAGTGGAAAATATATCGTCATGTTAATGTCACATTAGCTTTCACTCTTCATTTAACCAACCTACCTTTCAATGTTACTGGTGGTGAAAAATTCACCGCGACGTCATACCCCGCTAAATACCTAACCCACTCACAAACTATTAAAATAAACTAAAAAATTAAAAGAACCCATATATTCTAACTCACCTAGATGAGAAATCTACCACAGTGAATATAACTTAAGCCTTATTTTTTTGCTCAGGGCGAAAACTCACGCATGAATTTTTTAATCACTGTAAGAAGTCACCCCATTCCATCAGGACTAAATTATTACAGAAGCATTCCATGCATTTAATACGTGACAAATAGCACACCTTTTGATTGAAACCATACATGTGACCACAAGTCCAAAACGACTATGATGTTATATATAAAGCCGCACTAACCCTTGAGAGTCCCTAGTCCTATATGCACCGAGGTCTACAAATATTTATCACACTAAAAAAAAATCGTTTATTAAAAGTTTTATTTACTAATAAGATAACCAGCTATTTAAGTCATTATAACTTTTGTTTACTCAAATATAACAAATATAAAATTAAGAAAAAATCCACAACTTTTGTTTACTCTTTTGTCTACTAAAAAGAGTTAGTAAAAATTTTACAATTTTACTTACTAAATATTCAATAAAAACAAACTTTTAGTGATCCTTCGATTACCTACTCTTTTTCTTTTTAGTAAGAGTTAATAAAAATAACTTTAATAATTTTTCAAGTAGAAATTGATAGAAAATAATTTAACGCTTTTCTTATTGCTTACTTTTTTTTTAACAAATGTCATCAATTTTATAGTGTCAGCAAACCATTTATTGACTATAAAGAACAACTCCTTTAAATGGCAAATTAAAATACATGGTTTAAATATTCATTAAGCAAAAATAGTACATCATTATATGATGAATGTAATACCTGAAGTTATTTATTAAGAATTGATATATGCTTAATAGCATGTTGCCTTGATCTTCTTTCATCATGATAAAATTTGAATATAAATCGAGCCATCCAATTTCATCAACAACGACCTGTTGTAATCAAACGCATATACATCAGCATGTTATATAACTAATAAATCATTTTAATCAGTTACAAACCTCGATGAAAAGCTGATAAGCAAGGAGTTCCGAACCGAAAAAAATTAACCAAACTAAAAATCGATTTTGAAAAAATCACGAATCAAAAACCGAACCGAATTTAAGCCGATTAAAATCAAAACCGAAGTGAAACTGAATCGAAAAAATACAAACCAAAAAAACCGAACCAACTATTCGGTTTCGATCGGTCCAGTTCCGATCCGCTCGGTTCGTCGGTTCGATCGGGTTGCGGTTGGCTTTGCTCAGCCCTACGGGACAAAAGGGCATGGCATGCTTGAGAATTTGTTTAAGATTGAGTAATTATTTGATTATGAGTCAATTTGTAATAGGAACGCATTCATTCTTACATATTCATATTCCCACTATTAGCTACAACCCCATCAAGGCCATCATTGATCAGTATCATTATCACCAACAACACAATTACTGTATTCAATTTTTCACAGCTTCAATATAAATGTTTGTTACAGCTATTAGCTATAACCCCATAATTGTCTGAGTTTATTTTACAGATAAATGACACAAACCTAAAATATACCATGTATGTAAGATAGAGTCAACGACAGGAAATGGTACATGGAGTTCTACTCTAATAATAGAAATAAGAATTTTAGATTTATCCCTATGCAAACAATACAAAATTTAAAGATAGATACTCCTAATAAAAATTATAAAGACAAACCACAAAACTTAATACAGATTACAATTGCTTAAGTTAGCAAATATTTTCAATTGAGTACTATATATTGCTAGGACGAAATCTAGGTTGATTTCTGTTATTAATTGTAAGACATGGTCATGGTTGAAGAGGCAGGGAAATCTGATGATCATAGGACAAAAAATGCCAATAAACACAGTGGTGTTGGATCTGACAGTGAAGAAGAAGAACGACCAAAAGAAGCCGTAGACAATGTGGTTTCGAGAGACATACAAGACAACCTCTTGAGCACTCATGGACATCTGGTTCGACAATCCATCTGCTAAGTTTAAGCAGGCCGCATGGGGTAGCTCGATCCGTCCTATTTACACTTTCTCTACCATTGAAGAATTCTGGAGGTCTTTTCATTTCCATTTTATTTGAAATCATTCACATTGAAATTAATAATCTCTTGTAAAATGTTGGATGAAATCATTTGGTATAAGATATAGAATCTAACAAATTAGTGTCACTAAGTACGTACCTTTGTTCTATGATCAGTTTGCTTTGTATCAACAAACTTCAACCTTCAATCACAAAGCTGCAAGCTTTGATGAGCAAGCTTCAAGCTTCTGAAACTGCTCATTTTCATGCACAGACATGTTTTGGTAGCATTCTCTTAATGCATCCTCCCTATAAAAATCTCGTTCCTAGGCCTGCCATTTCATAGTACATCAGAATTTTTAGAAAAACACTGGCATCTACGACCATTTTTTGTTATTGTGAAGTGGAACCCAAAAAATGATATAAGGATGAAATATCTGTAAACACCATGGAATCCGATGAGAAGTATATAATTAGTGAAAAAAAGTACTATTTTTTGAAAGAAGAAAGACTATTCACATATAACTATATGAAAGAACCATAAACTGACAACAAATATCTTTGCTTTCTTTTTGCACCTGTGATTCCGCCAACGGTTATATTCCCATAAAATGTACACATAGCGTTGGGAGTTAAATGACTTTAGTAACTTAACGTTGTCAACTTGGGCACATCCGATATACGTACTTAAGGTTTACTATGAAAGTAAAGAAGCCAAATAAGTGGATATAAATTGCAATAAAACTAAAATTCTGAATTTTATTCACAAAAAGATTTGGCCTACACTTTGTTGCAGATTTTGGATTTAAGGCATTAATGATAACCTGCAGAAAGCGAAAAGAAAAGAGATCCAACACTACTTAATGAGCTATTCATATAGATTGTCAAAGAGTTACGGAGTTTCTTTGACCAGTTTACTATAATTTGGTCAGTGTGACTATGTGTGGTCTTTCAACACAGCAGGTCATTAGGGTCTATCACTCTATCTGGTCGAATGATTGAATGGGGTGTTTGGTTGGGTGACTGATGACAATATACACACTTATATACTCATTAGGTCAGGTGCCAACTCAACAGGTAAGGATTCACCACCACCCAAAACGGATATTGTGGATGAACTGTCAGGTTAACCTCACTCGTTGAACAATTCAGTGAAATCCATTCACCTTGTGTAATCACTAAATCGTCGATCAATAAAATCTGTGAAAAAAATATTTCTTAACGGCCTTCAAATGTAACCGAGACGTAACCATTATAAGGGGTGTTTGGAACCTGCTTTAAAAATACACAGAAGCAGTTACTCAAACATTCAGAGGGTGTTTGAGATAGCTTATTAGGTGCTGATCTATTTATATGTATAAGTACATTTAAGACTTTTTAATCAGCAAAAAATGTTTTGGCACCCGCATTGACACCCGATCAGAAGTAAGTTTAGTCACGACATAGACACCTGATTTACCTTTCTAAATATTGATAGATATTAATCACACATAGAGTTTGGATTAAATGGCAGCTTCCGCCTCTACAATAGCCTGAGCCACATCAACAACCGTCTGTTTTGCTGTAAAGCTCCTCATATTTTGCATAAATACTTGGACTGATGTTTGTATAAATCATAACGCGCACCCTTAACTCTGGTGTATTGAACACACTCATGTGGATTTAGAAAGACCTAATAGTATATTAGATCGAGCATCACGGTTTTGTAAATGTTTTTCATTAAATAACATTTTATAAAGCATACTTAACAGGGCCATACATGCTTATTTTAATCAGATACATAAATTTAAAATAAACAATTCAAAACATTATTTAAATCAGAATAACTTGCACACAAATGTACCTTGTGACCCAAATTTTTGCGACTAACCGGGTGATTTTCTTGAAGTAGCAGCACCAATACGCATGAGTCGAATTCAACAATAAGTTCCATTCGTTTCAGTCATATCCAGAGTCCCTTCACCATCATCACCAAACCTTACAAAAATATAACCTTTAAATCAACAAGTATTGGCGTTAATGACAGGTTTAACATCTTTAACTAACGGAAATTTATTGGCTCATCTTCATGTTCAATGTGGCACAGTTCAAGATGAATGGTTGTTCTTTATTAGGCATAGCAATGCATTTTTATGTCTGCAAAACCTTTTTGGCAGTAGGTGGTACCTATATAATAATGACAACAAAAGTTTAGTATTAATTCATGCATACTGAAACACAATCTCATTCAACTCACATACTATAAAAAGCTCTAACCTAGCAAGTTAACTTCAATGAAACTACTCTTTCCTAAATTTTGCTTTATGATCTTTCATCAGCCACTGTCCGAGATATAACCAAATAAAAATAGGCTACAGTATAATTTAAATGCTCACTCCTATTAAGCCACAAAAGTACTTTTATGCGCTGATAGAAGCGGTAGATCTAAAAAACATGAGATACCGGCCGCGATATAACATTAGTGTGTCATGTTCCTTGACTAACGTGTATAATATATATGTATTACTTACCCAATCAAAATTCTAGTCGAAATTTTTAGCAAGGAGTTGATTTTTGTCTTGTTAGAAGTTCCTGAAATATGAATGAAACAAAAATGATCAACAGATAACCCGATGATACTATCAATATGGATACGTAAGCTACAATCTGAAGAAGTGGCAGATGGAGTGACCTTTTCCAGCTCTAGCCTGCCATGTATCGTGTAAACCTGCATATTCATCATTATTACATTACTGAACGTGTTATATCTTTGTAATGATTATTATAGAACCCACGACATCAACACATGTCAAAGGTATCCTCTCGAGCTACAATACTGGCCCGCTCACATAGTATTAAACGAAGAGTAGGGTGAACTTGTTTAACCGTGTAAAAATTTTGCTTCAAGGAAGGAAAACTGATTTCACTATAGTCAACCGGGCGGAGATCTGCTGCTATGAGTCAAAGTTTTAAACAGATTATGCACCTTTATCAGTTTGGTACTGAATGTATATGTTCATTCAGGTTGTAAATTTTTAAAGGATCACATTTGTCTCCTTAAAAAACGTATATTCAAATCAGTGTGGTTTATTGGGTCAAAACCGAGTTTCCTTAAAGTCGGCATGATTTTCTTAGTCAAATTGGATTTTCAACAGATATTTTACATAAAAAACATAGCTTTTTTTCTAGTGAATTAATCATTCTCAGTTCTTGCTTGGATTAAACTTGATTTGAATCCATGAACGTCCTTCATGAATTTTTATTAGGCAAGTGAAAGAAAATGTATACGTTTACTAATTGTAATACCTCTGTATACTCCTTCGTAAATCTGGGGTAACTCGGCCAGGTATTTCAGGATAAATCATAAATGCGCATGTATAGCCTGATTCGTCATGGTCAGCAATCAACAATCCGAGGATCTTGTCTGGAATATCAGTTTATGTCATGAATTTGCCGTCTTCGTCCATAAACAGAATCATGTGAGCTTTCCCATTAGCCAAATCAATCTTTCTTTGCTTTACAATTGCAATAAAAGCTGCAATGCATTTGTATTGTTTGTTAGCTAATGACCGGTGTGAGTATATTTAAACGATACTCAAGTCCAATATTTATAATCAGCAGGTTTAGTTTAATGATTTTGACAGTGTCATGTACGTAATATTGTAGTTTGGTAGCGTTACTCTACATTGTCTATGTCAACTTTCCTGCGATAAGCATGAGTCCGTTGACATCTCCAAACATAGATAATGTGTCGGCCATAAGTGTTGTATTTTAGATTCTATATTCTTGTTTATTAGGCATATTATTGAACCATATGTGTTACAGAAAAGACATCTCACTTAAACCGAATATACACGATCCAAAATATAGAAAGGCAGGCACATAAACATATTATATTATTGTTTCTTAGGCATATTATCGAACACATTAACATGTATAGTTACCAAGGTTCCATGACTTACAGCCTAAAATTTTACTCTTTTAGCATGTCGTTTGCCCAAATTAACTTTTTTTTATAGATAATCAATTAATACCGGTGTCTCCTAAACCACACTTTTTTCAAATATCACTGCTACTAAAAGTCCTACTTTTTGCCACGAAACTACAACAAACACCCCTGTAATCAGAAATCTATATGTAACAAAAAGATAAAACTTACATTTCTTTTGATTAAAGAAATCTTGTTAGCCATCTTTCTTCATATCATCCGCACCTCAAATTACCCCGCGCATCGAATATTGTAGGTCCATATTTTAAGTAACCTGGCTAACCGAAGAAAAAACCATTCAAAATGGAGCTAAAAATAAGTATGATTAGTACCTTAATCAAGATCATCGAATCACCACCGCAAGAATCCAAATAATCCATCACATCCGCAAAACCATCCGCATCTAAAATCACAATAAAAATCTAAAAATTGAAATATTAAAAAAACCTAAAATTGAACACAAAATCGAGCAACATAGCTACTGATTTTTACGTTAACCAATCTTAAAAAAACACCACCTGATGATTTTTAAGTAAAAGGATTTATATGAGATAGAAAAGAGTGGATTGAAAACAGGATGATGTTGGCTTTAACCATCCCTGGATTTCTACTATTGTTATGTGCTTACCCGGCTAAATATTATTGCAATCATAATAAGTTTATTTACAGGTTTGAAAACATAAAACCCAAATTATAAATCAATACAATTAATAGCACATAAATATGATCCGACCTGAGGTTAGGGCTTACGAATGATGTTAGGGTTTGCAATCATGAATTTGGTTACGAATGAGATATTTGGGGTTTAATAAGAAAGATGTTTTTTCAATCTTTAATTATCGCGTTAGGGTGATAAATGATAACACGGGCTTGATATTTTTAAGCCCAAGCTGACGTGGATTAGCGTGGTGATAGATGACGTGGCAAATCCCTCCTCTTATATATAATGTAAAGATATATATATATATGCTAGTCCGTACACTCGGATATCTTCTGCCTACGGGCGTACATGTACTTATCGTTCCCAAGCAGAATAAGAGGATTAAGTGAACCTAATAATTCAAGTTGTCGTGTAAGAGGGTTGCAAACCCAACGACAACGGATCATGTATCCTTGTTAGATACCTTGCTATCAAGACGTTGTAGTAAGTTACGCAAACCACATGACTCATGATGGACTTGCAAAAGACACATTGTGCACATCTAACAACATTTTGTCAAAACTTTGGCTGTCCTTATGGTAGTAGCGGTACGTCGCACGTAATAGCATAACGCATCCCATAAGTTAGTTAAGATACGTCTTATACTATGTGACAATTCGCGGTTATGGCAAGACCCATCCGCGTTGGTTCGCACGTTCGAACCCAATTTCTATCTTTTGTACGCAGCTATGGTAAGTCCATTCGCGCTGGTCTATGCGACCGTAATTTTTTGAATACTTGATTAAGTTTAATATTACTAATCGAGTATAGCACCATTAAACTTGGGGGCTACCAGGGTATACTAATACCACTATTTATGTGCACGTCACACAAATATCTTTGGATATATTCCTTTGCCGCAGAAGTCCGCCTTCTGCCGGTTTATTCCTTTGCCATGGAAGTATCTCTTCCATTGGCTTATTCCTTCGTCGCGGAAGTACTCCTTCCGCGCGCTTGTTTCTGCGCCATGGAAGTATCTCTTCCATTGGATTATTCCTTCGCCGCGGAAGCACTCCTTCCGCGCTCTTATTCCTTTGCCATGGAAGTATCTCTTCCATTGGCTTATTCCTTCGCCGCGGAGGCACTCCTTCCGCCCGCTTATTTTTTTGCCATGGAAGTATCCCTTCCATTGGCTTATTCCTTCGCCGCGAAAGTACTCCTTCCGCGCGCTTATTCTTTTGCCATGGAAGTATCTCTTCCATTGGCTTATTCCTTCGCCGCGGAAGTACTCGTTCCGCTCGCTTATTTCTGTGTTATGGAAGTATTTCTTCCATTGGCCTATGCCTTTGCCACGGAAGTATCTCTTCCGTTGGCTTATTCATGCGTCGTGGAAGAGTTCTTCCATGTGCTCATTATCATTCGCTGTGGAAGTACTCTTCCACGTGCTCATTATCTTTGACGTGGAAGTATCTCTTCCACGTGCTTATTATCTTCGTCGTGGAAGTATCTCTTCCACGGGCTTATTATCCTTCGCCATGGAAGTACTCCTTCAACTGGCGCATTGTTTTCGTTGTGGAAGTATTCTTCCACGAGCTCATTATCTCTCGCCGTGGAAGTATTTTTATACGTGCTTATTACCTTTCGCCGTGGAAGTATTCTTCCAGGTGCTCATTATCTTCGCCACGAAAGTACCTCTTTCGTTTGGCTCATTATCTTTCGCCGTGGAAGTATTCTTCCACGGGCTCATTATCTTTTGCCGTGGAAGTATTCTTCCACGAGCATACCTTTCGCTGTGGAAGTATTCTTCCACGTGCTCATTATTTTTACCATGAAAGTACTTCTTTCGTTGGCTCATTATCCTTCGTCGTGGAAGTATTCCTTCCACCGGCTCATTATCTTCGCCGTGGAAGTACTCCTTCCACTGGCTCATTATCTTTACCGTGGAAGTACTCCTTCCACTGGCTCATTATCTTCGCCGTGGAAGTACGCCTTCCACTGTTTCATTCTTTCTGCCATGGAAGTACTCCTTCCGTTGGCTCATTGTCTTGGCCGTGGAAGTACTCCTTCCATTGGCTTATTATTTCGCCACGAAAGTACTTCTTTCGTTGGCTCATTATCCTTCGCCGTGGAAGTACTCCTTCCATTGGCTCATTATTTTTGCCACGAAAGTACTTATTTTGTTGGCTCATTATCCTTCGCCGTAGAAGTATTCCTTCCACCGGCTCATTATCTTCGCCGTGGAAGTACTCCTTCCACTGGCTCATTATCTTTGTCGTGGAAGTACTCCTTTCACTGGCTCATTGTCTTCGCCGTGGAAGTACTCCTTCCGTTGGCTCATTATCTACGCCACGGAAGTACTTCTTTCGTTGGCTCATTACCTTTCGCCGTGGAAGTACTCCTTCCACTGGCGCATTCTTTTCGCCACGGAAGTACTTCTTCTGTTGGCTCGTTGTCTTCGCCGTGGAAGTACTCCTTCCACTGGCGCATTATTTTCGCCATGGAAGTACTCCTTCCGTTGGCTCATTATCTTTCACCGTGGAAGTACTCCTTCCACTGGTGCATTGTATTTCGCCACGAAAGTGCTCCTTCCGCTGGCCCATTATCATTCGTCGCGGAAGTACTCCTTTCGTTGGATCACTGTCTTCGTCGCGTAAGTACATCTTTCGCTGGCTCATTATTCATGTCGCGGAAGTACGTCTTCCGTTGGCTCATATCTTTGCTGTGGAAGTACGCCTTCCGCGACGAATTACTTGGCCCGGCTACGGAGTGAATTTCCAAAATTTACACCGTTTGTACTAATTAGATGGAGCCTGATCAACTACGTTTAATCCAGGAAAAAATGTGACAATTTTTAGAAATCGTTATCAAATGTCGTGGCCATAAGATGGATGTAATATCCGCATCACTTTGCCACAGAAGTAAGAATTATGTTGGCCTTAAGACGAATGCAATATTAGCGTTATGCTGCATCATTAATGGATATAAGGAGTATGCTTTCAAAATGTTCACAATGCAGCATACGGGTTCCACCTCCACCTTCACAAAACCTTCTTATGATCCTCACGTTAGAGATGAATAAGAATGATACCTTGCCAATGTCAGTGTTACCCCGACTATAGAACACGCTTTCTTCTTACGGAGTCCTTACCGTCTAATCACGGGAAACCAAGCATTTGAGCCCAATCACCCGTCTTACGTATACGTGTTTTCCCATTTCTTTTGACGTGGATGTGCTTACAGGTAGCCGATATGGTGTAAAGTCTAGTAACCTCAATGACAACCTCGCATACTAGACTGGGGGGACATGATGGCGTCTAGTGGCTATGCTCACTATTCGCAATCCCAAACCATCATCTTTTCGCTAAAAGTAGCCCATTACGAGTGGAGCCATATGTTACGGACAACCCACAAGGATGTCCTAGCAACAAGTCACACGCGGTTGTTTAGTGAGCATGATACAAAAATGAGTCTAACATAACATGATCATGGACCATATCATACTAGACTGGGGGACATGTCGACATACAGTCGGTAATGGACTCGGTCCGACAGGCCCATGACCCACACACACCTAACTTATCCTTCAAGAAACCCTAGCACTATATAAACAAGGCTAGGGGTCTCATTCTACATCAGGTTATCCTTCATACTTACACCTCTTATACAATATATCATCCCGATATTGACTTGACTGTCAGAGGTGGACCCCGGGGCTCCGGCCTCGGGTCCACGTCTAACTAGTTTTCTATTGTTTGCAGCATTACTCAGGACCCGGGAAGACGACGAACAGCCCAGGAGAGTCGTCAGACCGACCTAGCCAAACTATGCTCCAACATACTTTAAGTCCTTCTACTTTGAAAGTTGCAAAGAAAGGTCCTTTGACTTTGATTGACTTTTCACTTTTCATCCTCCTTTTGTCTTTTCTTCATCAATAAAGGCTTGATTTTCTTGTTTGCTTCATATTTGCATCTTTTTACCTACACAAGCAAAAACAACAAAATATACCCATAATACTATTTTTTTGTAAATCAAAATCAGGTATTTTGCTTTGTGTTTTAGGGTTAATTATGATATAAGTGATATGAGATTTCACTCATATCAATGGAGGTAACGTTACATTCGCTAGTAATCGATGTGGTAATATCATTGGCAATGGTACGGTTTCTCTTGACTCCATGTCCATTGAAAATGTAGAGCACGTAGATAACTTAGGTTTTAACCTTCTAAATATAGGTCAACTTTGTGACAATAAGTGTAAGGTCATCTTTTCGGAATATGACAGTGAAATAGTAAAAGATGGAAAGGTCATTGGAAAAGGTGTTAGAAAGCATGGGCTTTATGTCATGAAGGTTAATAGGAAGTCAAAAGACAACTTATGTCTAGCGACTTTAGATGATAGTTCTACTCTTTGGCATAGGAGATTAGGTCACGCTAATATGCGTTTAATTCAATCTTTAGTCTCCAAGGAGTTGGTAAGACATCTCCCCAAGATGAAGTTTGATAGTCGCTTTTGTGATGCTTGTAAAGTTGGGAAGCAAGTTCACTCAAGTCACAAAGCCAAGAATTTGGTTTCGACCTCTCGGGCTTAGAGCTCCTACATATGGATATCTTTGGACCTTCCGCCATACGGAGTTATGGAGGTAACCTTTATACCCTAGTTATAGTTGATGACTATTCTAGATTCACTTGGACTAGATTTTTGGCGTCTAAGAATTAAGCTTTCGATCACTTCGAAACCTTTAGTCGAAGAATTCAAAATCAACTAGGATGTTCAATTGTCTCTATTATGACGGATCATGGGAGGGAATTTGATAATGAAGTGCAATTCGGTGCCTTTTGTGAAGCTCATGGTATTAACCATAACTTCTCGGCTCCTCACACTCCACAATCAAATGGGGTAGTTGAAAGGAAGAATAGGACCATCCAAGAGATGAGTAGGACGATGTTAAACGAGCAATCTTTGCCTCAAAATTTTTGGTGCAATGTCGTGGACACATCGACCTATATTCTCAACTGAATTCTTATTCTACCTTTCCTAGGAACGACCCCCTATGAGATTCTTAAAGGTAAGAAGCCCTCATTGGAATACTTTAGGGTGTTTGGAAGCAAGTGCTTCATTCTCAACACCAAAGATTACCTTACTAAGTTCGACCCAAAGTATTACGAAGGTATCTTTTTAGGTTATTCTCAAACTAGCAAAGCCTACATAGTCCTTAATAAAACCTCATGTGTAATTGAAGAATCACTTAACGTGACATTTGATGAAACCCCTCCTTCATCTAAGACATCACCTTTGGTAGATGATGACTTGGATGAAATAGAAGTAGTTAAATCCAAAGATGTTAGAAACATAGGAGTTGAAGACCTTAATGTTGAAAAGGGAGTAAACATTAAGGAGTCAAAGGATCATGCTCTCGACAACGTCATATGGGAATTAAATCAAAGGACCCTAAGATCTCAAGTCCAAAATCAAAGTAACTTCTTTTGTTTCGTCTCTTTGATTGAACCAAATAATGTTAAAGAAGCTTTGATGGATGAGAGTTGGGTCATCGCCATGCAAGAAGAAATGAATCAATTCATTGATAATGACATTTGGGAACTTGTTCCTCCACCTAGAAGTTCGACCATTATAGGAACCAAATGGGTATATAGGAATAAGTTAGACGAGAATGTTGTTGTGTCTCGTAACAAGGCTAGACTTGTAGCTCAAGGCTATAATCAACAAGAAGGTATTGATTATGACGAGACATACGCACCCGTAGCAAGATTAGAATCCATTAGAATCCTTTTAGCCTACGCTTGTGCCTTTGACTTTAAGCTTCAACAAATGGATGTAAAGAGTGCATTTCTTAACGGTTTGATCGATGAGGAGGTATATGTGGCTCAACCTCCCGGCTTTATTGATTTTGAGAAACCGGATCATGTTTACAAGCTTAAGAAAGATCTTTATGGTCTTAAACAAGCACCCAAAGCTTGGTATGATAGACTTACATCATTTCTTGTTAAAATGAGTATACCATGGGGATGGTAGACAATACGCTCTTTACAAGGAAGAAAGGTTCTCCCCTCCTTATCGTACAAATATATGTTGATGACATTATATTTGGTTCAACTTGTCAATCATTGTGTGATGACTTTGCCAAAATCATGCATGACGAATTTGAAATGAGTATGATGGGAGAACTTAACTTATTTTTAGGACTCCAAATTAAACAAATAGACGATGGTATTTTCTTTAATCAATCCAAGTATGTTAAAGAAATTCTAAAGAAATTTGGATTAGAAGACTCTAGACCGATGAAGACCCTTATGGCCTCGGATACTAAACTCACCATAGATGATGATTGTGAGTCGGTAGACAACACCAAATATAGAGGCATGATTGGTAGTTTGTTGTACCTAACGACAAGTCGACCGGATATCATGTTTAGTGTTTGCCTTTGTGCTCGCTTCCAAGAGGCTCCCAAAACCTCTCACCTTGAAGCGGTTAAGCGTATCTTCCGATACATTAAGGGCACTATACATTTAGGATTGTGGTATCTAAAGTCCCTAATCCTAGCTTGAAACGATTAAGAAACATAACTGACACAAGTAAATACTTTTCAAACGTAGTACTTTATTATTGTGTAACAAGTATTACAAGTGTTATGGATAACACAGTGTTAATGCAAAGCAATGCCTAAAAACATTGTTAGTATTAATTAATCTTTCTTAGTTTTGATCACGACAAATTACAAAGACATTTATTGTCAAACACAATCATACAACGAATTATCTAACAAACACTATCATCAAGGTAATAATCATTACACTAACATATATTAATCATTCTTAGTGATCATAAAAGTGATTAGCCTTAAAACTCACTTTTGTCAGATGTAACAAATTTTTTTTAATAAACTTTATTTTTTAGAAAATGTTTTATTAAAATGAAAATGTAAATTTGAATATGGCATATTCCAAATGCCATAAGAATATCTTTTGAAGGTTTAAACAGCCTTAGATATTTCAAATTCACTAAAAGACAAAAAGGAGCGGAGTTTAGTACCCGCGGTTCCTTAAGTGCCTATGCGGTTCCCTATCGATAAGGAACCGCCTGGGTAGATAAAGAACCACCCCAGATAGCCGTTGGAATTTGTCTTCTATAAATAGCGGATCAAATCAGCATTCTCATTAACCCTTTTTAGACATCTCTTTCAGCCTTCTTTCTCCTATCTAATCCTAGTCATTTGTAAATGATCACTTAATGTGTTAAGTATGTTTACTCATAATTATCCTCTTGATCTCCTTCTTTACCTTGTCCAAAGAGAAGAACACTCACACACTTGTGATGTGATTAAAGATGAAGCATTGATGAAGATCACCTTCTCCTAAAGATCTAGTCATGTTCATCATTTGTTTATTTATATCTTGTGTAGATCGAATGTATTTGTGAATACTTGGACTAGTTGTGTTCATCCAAGCTATATGTAAATACTTGGATTAGAGTTGTGTAAATCCAATGCACATGTGTGTGCTTGGATTTGTGTTGTGTAGATCCAAGCTACATGTGTGTACTTGGATATGTTTAGTTGAGTTGTAATTAGCTGTGTTAGTTCTCACTAAACTATAAAGTGATGTGGTTATGTTTTGTGAGTTCTCACTAAACTATAAAGTGATATGTAGTTGTGTTGTGTGAAGTTCTCACTTAGCTTCAAAGTGAGGAGTCGTGAAGATTGGTTCTAGCTTTGGATTAGAACTCGACATCTAGCCTTGTGTCGGAAAATGGTGAAGTAGGCAACGTTGTGAAGATTGGTTCTAGCTTTGGATTAGAACTCGACATCTAGCCTTGTGTCGTAAAATGGTGAAGAGGGCGACGTTGTGTAGATTGGTCCTAGCTAAGATTAGGTCTCGACATTTAGCTTAGTGTCGGAAAATAATGTAAGCGACGGTGTAAGGTTTTCTCCGCCAAGAAGGGATCTTGTGGATATAGTGGAAATCTTGAGTAAGGTGTACTCGAGTAGTGGAGTAGGAACGAGGATAGAGCCTCGTTGCCGAACCACTATAAATCTTGGTGTCTTCCTACTAGGTTGTTTCTTTCCTTACTCATTACTTACATTCATTATCATTATACTTACTACAAATTTTTAATGCATTAGATTTGAACCTAATCATTATGCAACTAGCTTTCAAGTAAAAGATAGTTTTGTGCGCTCACCTAATTGAAAGGAAATTTAATTAGGAGATAAACCGATGAGAAACTATTAAACCCCCCCTTCTAGTTTCTACAATTGGTATCAGAGCGATGGTGACACAAGATCTTTTAAGTATATTGTACATTAAAACTTGGATTGATCCATTGTCTCCTCAAATTAGAAGGTTAAGTTGTACTAAAGTTTTTCTTTGGTCAAAACTATTTTTTTGTTGAAAATAAGCCTTTAAAATTGTTAATATTGCATATTATTTAGATTATTAGTATTAATGCATTTTAGATTTACTCTTGAAATGTATCTACTAGTTTGCATCTTGTTATATGTAGGTACTCATGAAGATAAATCATTCTATTGATTGTGGATTGAGTTACTTACACTTGTAGAAGACTCATCTTCTTTGATTTCCAACATCATTGAATGATAATATCAAGATGGGTAGGAGCGATACTAATCCTTGAAGACTTAGTAGTCATTATTAGTTATAGTTGGGCTTTGCGTTGGTTCCTTGAAAGCTCGGAATGCAATTTGTGGCCAAGGTACGCTTTCGTTCTTCCACACGCCCTATTGATCATTCTTTTGATCATTAATTGACTATATGCTTGTTCTTGGCATCCTTGCCTTGACATTTATTTATGGTTTGTGATTCTTTCCTTTTTCCCTCCCAAACCTTCATTGCTTGGATACTTGACTCACTATGGAGATGTAGGGTGAGTTAGTAGAAGCTTAAAGTATCAAGCATGATTTCCATGGTTTGCACCCTTACGGTTAGTAGGACCAATATCATGTGTAACTTGTGCAATTAAGCTCATCTCTAGGATGATTAGTGACTTGAGATACCAAACTACTTCATTAAGTTGTAGGTGGATTTTACACATTTGGAATTGAAATATTCCAAGGATATTGTTATTGTTAATTCTAGCAATAATTATCCGATCATGTGGGAGAGAAAGTGAATCTATACTTTGATCATGTTTTGAAATATAATAAGACTACTCTTAAAAACGATCTTATTCTATGCATCAAAATTGGTTGGTATAATTCATTACCAAAGTTGTTTAGACTTTCGCCAGAAAGGCACGTCTTAAACCACTATATATGACACAAACTCTTCACCTCCTCAATTTGAAGAATGTCATTCGTCTCTTGAGCAATGTTCTTGGTCTTCATTCACTTCCCTTGACTCCTCTCCCCTTTGCTACGAGTAGTTGTTTGTCCGTTTTGGTCTTTTCCTATCTCGATTTAACTCGTAATCCTTCAATAAAGCATTATTACCTAGTGTTGTGGTGATCCAATGATATCCTAAAAGGTTTAAGATATATTTTTAAGTATTTTAAAAATTTAGGTTTTCAAAAACTCGTTGTTTTTCTTTGATAAAAACCTGCCTCTGTAGGCGGTTCTTTATCTCTCGCGGTTCAAACACGCGGTTCTCTATCGATAAGGAATCATGTGCATGAACTTTGTCAGATGCCAGTTTTTATAAAATACCCTTTTTCAAACAAACCCTTCTCTCTCTTTCTTTCTCATAGCCGACAGGTTTTTATTTTTCCACCATTGTTGAAGCTTCAAAAACCTTCAATCACTCAAATTAATTGATTCTAAGTTGTGGGTTTCACTCATCCTTCATCAGACATCAATTAATTGTAAGTATTCTCATTCAATTTCATTTATTTTGTTTTAGGGTTCATCCTTTCATAATTGGGGATTTTTAAAATTGAAATTGAATTAGAACCTTGATAGGAATGTGGGTTGACATAGTTATGTTACTATGATTCCTTAAGTTCATATTCATTAAGATTTCACTAAACCCCACTTGTAGAACAATCCGAATTTTGACTAAATTTTTTCTGGTTAATTGATGGAATTGAGATAAACCCATGAACAAATGGGTAATTGCATTGTTAATGCCTGTCTAAAATCTTTGTTTTGAAAAACCAATGATCTAGTTCATTGTTGATTCTACATAGTTTATATGTTTTGGTCAATGATGAAATGGGTACATTGTGAACTTGAGAATGACAAGGATTAATCCTTTGTTTGTCAAGCAGTTGATGAAACACATTCTCATCTTTTGATTTTTGATTTTTTTTTCATATGAGTAATTGGAGAAATATTTCTTGTCTATTGTATTTAGGTACAAATCATGCCTTCAAGATATCAAAAAGATCACCAAGACACTAGACAATATATGCCTAACCTTGCCGACTTTTGTCACTCAAATCAACTTGCCAACACCTATCGTTCCCTTCAAACCCGTTGTTTCCACGAGGGTAGAGTTGTCCAAGAGGACATTAGGAATTATGCTTACATAAAATCTACGTCTGAACAAATTGGGTTCGATTGTTTGTTATACATAGAAGCAGACATTTACCCCCAATTCCTCTTGGAGTTCGTTAGCACTTATTCTCTCATTATGAAAAATGGTAGAATATTTGTTAGGTTCATCTTGAATGGTCAACTCATTCAACACTCTCTCGAGGCCTTTGGTCAAATTCTTGGTGTGCCATTTGAGGGCACTTGTCGATTCACGGATAAATGGAATCTTGAAGCTCTCCTTGAGTCCAACGATTGTCCTCCAAATGACCACTTGGAAGTTGACCTTGACTTCATCCTTGACATCATTTCCAAAGTGCGTAATAGAACCGTTGTAAGAAGCCTTCATTCTAAAAGACGTTCGGTGAAACATCATGAGGTTCTCTTAAGCGACCTTAATGATGATATGGTCCAATGGGCCAACATCCTTAGGGAAAATGTATTTTGTAGAATCTTAGTTTCTTAGGATTGTATATGTGTTGTAATGATCTAAAGAAGGGAATGAGATGAAAGAACTAGAGAGGGAGAGTTAGAGAGAGAAAGGAAGAATGAGAGAAAAGATGAAATGTGAAAGTGAATATCTAAGTGCTCAACCCCTCCTAACATGCTAGGAGGGGGTATATATAGCCCACCCTACATGTGGGCTATATGGGCTATATGTTAATATATTGGATCACGAGCCCAATACCTGAATATATCGTTGGAGTGACCGATCCTTTCTAAATACGTAAAAACGTATTTCCAACAATCTCCCCCTAAGGGAGGTCACTCCAAGTTACAATGTCCTAAATAGTCTATAGCTCGTGATCTATGCTAACAATGATGTGACCGAGACTTTCTTTGGAAAAACGTATTTCCAACAATCTCCCCTAAGGGGGTTCACACATTTTACAAAATCTTAAACCTAGCATACTATGCTTGAGTCTTCGATCTTGTTCTTGTAAATATGCTTGATGTGATCTTTGACTTTAGTCTTGAGCATGTTTCCTTGCCTTGACCTTGTGCATTCATCACTTGTGATATTTTCCTCTTCGTGACTTCATGTTCCACATACTTACACCTTTATAAATTCTTGAAAGCTTCAGAGTTTAATACAACGGAAGACTTGACTTTTAGGCTTTCTTGAATTTGTTGAAGTATTAAGTGCAGAAATCATAATCATGTGTTTACGACTTCTTCTGGATTGTACACCGCAATGCCACCTTCTTGTTACGCTGCATAAGACAGTTAGCAACAAAACATATACACGGATGAAATGGACTTGAACATTTCATTCTAATTCGGTAGCATTTTACCTCCGGTCGGTGAAGACCGTTGGACGATATAAAATATCGTACTTGTGGCAGGTAGTTTCAATTAAGAACCTCCTTGACAAGATTTCGCGGGTAAACCCGTTCTCTTTATTCGACCGTTTAAAGCTGACTGCGAACATAAAGAGTGAATCATTTGGATAATATTATCCGCATGATTTGAAGCCATTAAAGCCGATTCCTGGAACAAGTTTGATTCATTAAAGAATCGCACCATCGTTGCTTTCCAGTTGTCACGAGCGTGATTCATACAGAACCTTGCAAGTTACCTACCAAGTGCTGTTTGATGTTAACACTAGAAGGATTTCCACTCATCATTGTGAACACTATAGAGTGTCACTCTGAGTGTTCTGGCAAGATCACTAAGATATTGCGTAGAGGCCTGGAACGTGTTTAAGTTCAGTTAAGAATTAAACCACTGTTGCTTTCTAGTTATCACAAGTTTGATTCATAAAGAATCGCACAAGTCACCTACCATGAGTTTTTTGATATTCGCTCAAGAAGTATTTCCATCTTCATTGTAAATACTTGCGTATTGCTCGGATGTTCAGGCAAGATCATGAAGATTTTGCGTAGGACTCTTAAGATCTTTTTTGTACTTTTCACAGTGTGTGAAGAAGCAAGTAATTATGAAAGTGTGTCATAATGAGATATTTGATGATCTCAAATGGCTCTAGACTCGATCGTGCATTTTGGATTTTAGTAATAGGAGGCTGGATAGGAGTGCCACCATTTCAATACCAGTTTATTCGGAGTGAATAAATCAATAGATAATGCGTTGTCTCCGTGTAATTAAAACAAATATCTTTTGAGAGATATCTGAGTTAGCTGGGATGGGTTGTGCATTGCATCACTGGGTCCATGATGTCTTATCTTCAATATCAATCATCATTTAAAAATGATCTCAATAGCATATGTATTGACCCAGTTTATGCCTAAGGTTGTAAGGAGGGCTTCTTTCTTTAGACCCTTTATCTTTACAATTCTTTTTCATTCTTCAACCCCTTCAATGCTTACCAATACGTCATAACTAGCACCTTGTTGTGATTGTTCCAGTGATAACTTAAGTACTTGGTGGGCATTCAGCTACGTTCACAATCTTTCTCCATCTTTCCTAAGGACTACTATTTCTAGCTATGGAATGTCCTTGGGAAGATTCATTCTGTTTTGGAAGAATCATTGGACTTAACCTATCCTACCATCCTTATGTCACCACAATCTTCATTGTCGTGAAATAAATAGGTTGTGGGTAAGTATAAATCACCATGAAATCCATTTTGAAGTGCAGATCCATTTTGCTCCCCCTTAACATATGTCACGATATTCGAAAACATTTCGCACATGTCGGGATGAGCCAGCAAATTAAGTCAAACCATTTGTGATTAATCATTTCCCATATTAAATAACATTTTCTCCCCTATATTAAAAATATTAACCCAATCGATGTTTTTAATATCAATTGATTTAATAGCATTTTAAGAAAATTTGGGAAGAAAAATGCAAATCCAATTATCTTCATGCTTTACACAAGATCCCCCTCAAATTAATGAGGGTATACTTGAAACGTAAATTAAATACCTTTTAAACACAAATGTAAGGTATTTATCACGTGCAAAGATCATATATGATAATGTATTCACAAGATTAGCGATTTACGAGGTTGGACCTGAATGATGGAGAACATCATATGAGAGAATCACATGGTTCTTGTTCACGAATGTTGGTCGCCTCGTCACTTCTGAAGTTATCTCTTGTCTCAATGTGTACGATTGATATCGTTGTCTTGACACCAATATGTGAACTTGGTACTTTCGGCGTCAAAGATTCTGAATGCTGGACAATTGCTCCCCCTTAATTGTTGACCCGTGTTCTATTGAAAGAGCTGTAGTCGCCGTTTGAGTAGTCGCATTGTCGAGTATGTAGATATCAGTTGTAAATTGCTATGATTGGTGAAGATGATAACTTTATAAAAACAAGATTTCTCTTGTTTTAACAAATAAATGCACTGAAGCGTACATATATTCGTGTTAGATTGTGTTATTACGCAAACACAATCCTTTACATGGTTATAAAGTAAACCATGCCCGAGAAAATTAATTCCCGTTGTTGAGTCAAATCTTTCCCGTGAAATGCTTGACTCGAATATGAAAAGCGGGTTACTATATGAAATAATAGCAAACCATTTTGAACATGTTTTAGATCATTTAAACTTCTGCTCAAACTTCAACCCCGTGTCATTATTGAACGAGATTTCTAGGTTCGTAAATATTATCGATTGAAGAAGACATGTTCTTTTTATCAAAACATTTTTGAACACACAATTTTGAAAGATTTAGAAAAACCTTTTGAGAAATTCTCGAAAAATTATGTTCAACATTTTGAAAACCAATTACTTGAGCTTAAGATGTTGAATATCTTACAAAACGAGCTCAAGTCCGAGAAGTTGTAAACTTCCCGTTGTGAGGATAAGTTTATCATCAGCGACAAACTTTCCTTTTAACTGAAGAACGAGTCCTAAGTTGACATTTACTTAGAAGTCGTTTTCATGAGCTTAAAAAACTTTCAATGTTTTAACGTAAAGCTCATGACCGAGGAAGATGAATTTCTCGTTAAGAAGAAAAGTTCTCTTATTTAAAAAAATACACTTTACTTTATGAGCTTAAAACTTGGAATGTTTTAATACAAGCTCATGACCGAGAAAATTTAATTTCCCGTTACGAGGATAAGCTATCTTTAAACATAAGCTTTCCTAAAATTGAAGTCCGAGTTACAGTATGATATTTAACTGTAAGTCATAGTGCATGAGCTTAAAAAACATCGAATGTTTTTAATATAAGCTCATGCCCGAGAAAAATTAATTTCTCGTTGTAAGGATAAGTTTATCATCGGCGATAAACTTTCCTTTCTTTGAGGTCCGGGGCATAATCTGAAATATAATTATACGCCATTTACACAAGCTTAAAAACCTTTGAATAGTTTTATTGTAAGCTCGTGTCCGAGAAAATTTAATTTCTCGTTTGTGAGGATAAGTTTATCATCGGCGATAAACTTTCCTCTATTTGAAGATCGGGTCATCGTCTGACATTTAACGATGAGCCATTATACACGAGCTTAAAACCTTTGAATGGTCTTAGTGTAAGCTCGTGTCCGAGAAAAATTAATTTCTCGTTCTTGAGGATAAGTTTATCATCGGCGATAAACTTTCCTTATGTGAAGATCTCATCGTCTGACATTTAACGATGAGCCTTATACACGAGCTTAAAACTTTTGAATAGTTTTAAATTTAGCTCGTGTCTGAGAAAAATTAATTTCTTGTTTTGAGGGTAAGTTATCGTTGACGAGATAAACTTCCCTTTCTCTGAAGTTCGGGTCACAGACTGTAATTTGACTGGGAGCCATGTACACGAGCTTAAAACCTTTGAATAGTTTTATTTTAGCTCGTGTCCGAGAAAAATTAATTTCTCGTTTGTAAGGATAAGTTATCGTTGCATATATAAACTTCCCTTTCTTTGAAATCCGGGTCACCGTATATCATTTAACGAGGAGCCATATACATGAGCTAAAAACCTTTGAATGATTTTAGGGGAAGCTCGTGTCCGAGAAAACTTAATTTATCATTTGGAGGGTAAGTTATCGTTGACGAGATAAACTTCCCTTTCTCTGAAGTTCGGGTCACAAACCGTTATTTGTCTATAAGCCTTTGTGCATGAGCTTAAAAACTTGGAATATTTTTTATATAAGCTCATGCCCGAGAAAAATTATTTTCTCGTTGTAAGGATAAGTTTATCATCGGCGATAAACTTTCCTTTCTTTGAAGAACGAGTTACATCTGTGATGTGACTATAAGTCCTTTTATACATCTTAACTGCGAGTCCCCTGAGACACTTGTTTCTTAGATATCAGCTTTTTCAGCAACCAAACTTTGAGAGTGTCCTTAGTTGGACGGTATACAAAGATTGGACCGATGTGTTCTTGTTGAACGTTAACTTTGGTACCTGCATTCTCATTAGAAAGTTGTATGCTTTGATGTGGGTTAGCGATATCTATCTTAGAAGCAAGTGGGCGTTCACAGTTTTCTTTTCTTGTGCCAGAGATGATTCACAGTAAATACTTTTCAAACGTAGTACTTTATTATTGTATAACAAGTGTTACAAGTGTTATGGATAACACAGTGTTAATGCAAAACAATGCCTAAAAACATTGTTAGTATTAATTAATCTTTCTTAGTTTTGATCACGACAAATTACAAAGACATTTATTGTCAAACACAATCATAAAACGAATTACCTAACAAACACTATCATCAAGGTAATAATCATTACACTAACATATCTTAATCATGCTTAGTGATCATAAAAGTGATTAGCCTTAAAACTCACTTTTGTCAAATGTAACAAAAGATTTTTAATAAAATTTATTTTTTAGAAAATGTATTATTTAAATGAAAATGTAAATTTGAATATGACATATTCCAAATGCCATAAGAATATCCTTTGAAATTTAAACAGCCTCAGATATTTCAAATTCACTAAAAGACAAAAAGGAGCGGAGTCTAGTACCCGCGGTTCCTTAAGTGCCTACGCGGTTCCCTATCGATAAGGAACCGTCTGGGTAGATAAGGAACCACCCCCAGATAGCCGTTGGAATTTGTCTTCTATAAATAGCGGATCAAATCTGCATTATCATTAACCCTTTTTGGACATCTCTTTCAGCCTTCTTTCTCTTATCTAATCCTAGTCATTTGTAAATGATCACTTAATGTGTTAAGTATGTTTACTCATGATTATCCTCTTGATCTCCTTCTTTACCTTGTCCAAAGAGAAGATCACTCACACACTTGTGATGTGATTAAAGATGACGCATTGATGAAGATCACCTTCTCCTAAAGATCTAGTCATGTTCATCATTTGTTTATTTGTGTCTTGTGCAGATCCAATGTATTTGTGAATACTTGGACTAGTTATGTTCATCCAAGCTATATGTGAATACTTGGATTAGAGTTGTGTAAATCCATTGCACATGTGTGTGCTTGGATTTGTGTTGTGTAGATCCAAGCTACATGTGTTTACTTGGATATGTTTAGTTGAGTTGTAATTAGTTGTGTTAGTTCTCACTAAACTATAAAGTGACGTGGTAGTGTTTTGTGAGTTCTCACTAAACTATAAAGTGATATGTAGTTGTGTTGTGTGAAGTTCTCACTTAGCTTCAAAGTGAAGAGTCGTGAAGATTGGTTCTAGCTTTGGATTACTCGACATCTAGCCGTGTGTCGGAAAATGGTGAAGTAGGCAACGTTGTGAAGATTGGTTCTAGCTTTGGATTAGAACTCGATATTTAGCCTTGTGTCATAAAATGGTGAAGTGGGCAACGTTGTGTAGATTGGTCCTAGCTAAGAGTAGGTCTCGACATTTAGCATAGTGTCGAAAAATAATGTAAGCGACGTTGTAAGGTTTTCTCTGCCAAGAAGGGAGCTTGTGGATATAGTGGAAATCTCGAGTAAGGTGTACTCGAGGAGTGGAGTAGGAACGAGGATAGAGCCTTGTTGCCGAACCACTATAAAGCTTGCTGTCTTCCTACTAGGTTATTTCTTTCCTTACTCATTACTTACATTCATTATCATTATACTCACTACACATTGTTAATGCATTAGAATCGAACCTAATCATTATGCAACTAGCTTTTAAGTAAAAGATAGTTTTGTGCACTCATCTAATTGAAAGGAATTTTAATTAGGAGATAAACCGATGAGAAACTATTCAACCCCCTTCTAGTTTCTACAGACAGTTTGATGACAATGTGTTGTGTACACTTTGGACAAAATAAAGCTAACTTAAGAATACAGGCACAACTGTTTGTTCTTCAAGTTCTAAAGAGTTAATGTGTGAAATCTAACAAAGTAAACATCATTAACTCTAGCCTACATATCCTATATATAGTGGTACGAGGTTGACTTGATAACTGGTTGATGGTGACTACACAAAACAGACAATGTCAGACATCTGTCAAAAGATGCTCTTCTATTCTTGGTAGTCTGCCATAACGCTTTAGGGAAACAAAGCTGACATAGTTTCCCTTTTCTTCATACCTTGTACTTTAGGCTCCATAACTTCCAGCCTAAACACCCTTAGGTATGTCCAAAGTGTACTGAGTGTTAACAGGGTATTGCCACCCCTGTTAACACTCAACCACTCAGAGTCCCTGATACATCTTGGCTGTTATCCATCACAGCCAATGAGTATGTCTTCAAGTAATCTTCGAATTCCTTGAAAATTTCTTTAACATGGACTCCTCTGTGGTTGCTCACAGAGACTTAGAACTCTGTGAGTCTTAGGTTACTTGCCTGTCACCTAGGCACATGCAAGTTAATATCAATCAGCTTAATTTAAGTTTAAATCTATGACTAAGGAAAATCTAACAAACTTAGTGTAACACCCCATTTGTTAAAATGAAATGCTACAGTAAATTATGGCGTGTCATCAAAGCATGCAAGGTAAATGTCTAAACATTCATGACCAAAAATAGAAGTACCGGAATCAAACATCGGTAGTCTAGTAACTCACACACAAACAATATTAAGTACTGTAAATGAAAGGACTAAACAATGTCCAAATGAAATAAAGTATGATAAAGTAGGAATAAATGCATAAGGTAAAAGGGACTGGATAGCTTCCAATCCGAATGCACATATTCTGGAGTTCCTACTTGCGACCTTGGGTACCTTCCGTTTAGGGACATGGAAATGGAAAACGGCTGAGCATAACGCTTAGTGCACGAAAATATAGCATAACGTAAAGACATAAAGGAATGAAAGCATATAGAGCATATAAAACATGAATTGCAGCGGAAATGAATAAGTCCCGGGAAAACCTAGTTGTATATCATGTTTACTGGTTTTAGTTCTGAAAACATAGCTTATGTTACTTATGAAAATCTGTATTAGTTTAACATACCAAAAGTCAATATAGCTCATGAGGTCAACAACGTGCATGAATCCTTGGAGGGGTGACCTTGTCGTACAAATTAGAGGGGATGCCTCTAATTAATTGGTAATGGGTAGGAGGGATTAACTCCTTGTGAAGGATGCAAGGCACACACCACATTTACCATGAAATCCTGACTGAAACTGAACCTAGGATGCACCCATACGCCCCACATGATAATAATAATATAATAATGGCCAAATAACTGAAAGGGATGCCACGAGCTATCACTCCGCCATGGTGAAGTCATAACACTAGTGCCTCTAGTGTTATGGTTATGGCACCTCCATAACTAGGTGAAACTGGTCATGCATGTATATGTCTAAGGTAACTAATAAAACATAAGCATTTAATCTGTACTACTGGGGAAAACAGTTGGCTGTATACGGGAAATCCTAATAAAGGAAGAGGTTATTGTTGATACAAAAGTTGGATAATCCTTGCTAGACCCGAATTAGGCTTAATTCGGGTTGGTTGGGCTCCGGCTCCTGCACCAAGTGAAATATTTGGTTGGGATCCTGCACACTAAAACAACACGCGTTAGGCTTACCGTAGGAATGTATCCCACGATTAGAATCCGGCGTGAGAGTAAGTAATCGGTTAGGGTTATTGTAACACCCCCAAATTTATACGATTCAGTACAGCGGAAGACTCGTTGGTGTTACGGGATAGCACATTACTCACATCATAGACAACGCATAAAAATCGCGTCGTTTAATAATAAATCATTTCCATTCATAATTATCAAAGTTACATCGGTCCCAAGTCATTACATTTCATACAAAAGTTTTACAAAGTGTTTGAATGGAAAAATATAGTTTAGGTGCGTGCCATGAATTCTTGTCGTCTTCCCGAGAATTACCTTCAAGTACCTGAGATAAAACATGTTAAAAGAAAAGGTCAGCGATAACGCCGAGTGAATTCATAGAGTTTAATAAATTCCATCAATATAATATCAGTATAAAAGTATTACTGAAAATCATTTTGTACAAATCGTTTTGATAGGCCATGAAATAGCCAAAATCATTTTATACAAATCCTTATCGAAAATCATAATATAGGCATTTGCCAAAAATCATTATACGAGCCAATGTCGTAAAAACATCATACAATACGTTTTACAACGTTGTATAAAATCAAATAAAAACCGTTATATGAATATGGTTATGAAAACCAAAATACAATCATAATATCAATAGTATGACCCTGTATTGCTAGTCAGGCAATACATCGTAATTCGGAGCGTCTATTATTATTTTGTTAATTCGGATTATTATAAGCCGCATGACATTGTTACCTTACTAAACCAACAACGGGTAGCTAACCCGATACCAATTTTGCCCATCTAAAGTAGCGTGTCGTCACAAAGGTCACGCTATGGAAATCTTCTCATACATAAATTCGCTTACCAATCAATGTGGCACGACGGGGATCAACCGTCAAGGCGCGAACTGGGGTGATCGTCCCCAAATAGTACTATTAAATGCATAAGCGTCTACCAAATCCCGGTAGTTCACAATTCATGCTAATGGGACTTTTAGTGACATAACCTAACTTTAATAATCCATTTTATTTCATCTATCGGGTCCATTAATCATTTATCGGGTCATACAATCGGGTCATTCAATCATTCGGGTCCAAAATCAATAAACAAACAATCGGGACAAATGGTGTCCTAATTTTATAAAAACTAACATGTTATCTCCCTCGCGGGTTTATGAAACATTTATAAAAACATTTAAAAGTGTGCGAGGCTATGAACTCACGTTGATGTGGGAAGACGATTATCAGCGATTTGGATGTACGGTACGTGCTTCAATCACGGAAACCTAGACAAATAATACTCGGTCTTAGACTCATGTCCAATGACTTTATAAAAATAACAATTATGTATACATATGATGATTATATATATATGATGATCAAGTGGGTTTACATATTCTCGTTTACTCCTTTTAGTGTTATATGTCGATAACTTTTATATTAGTTTACTAGTTTTACCCGTTTACGTGTCTTAAGTCCAATAAGCTTATTATAAGTTATTTAACTTATTTTAATCCATTTTGTACCTATATTATCAGTATGTATACTTTCCAAGTTGGGCCCAAATGGGTTAAGCCCAATAAGTTCTTCTTACAAGTTTTTATCTTATTAAGTCCAATTATTAGTCCAATATGTTTATTTAGCTCGTAAATGTCCGTATTTCTTATAGTTCGGGTTTTATCGGTTTTTACTTGTATTAGTTACCTATACATCAGTATATGACTTTTATAAACTTTACATTAGACGGGTTTGGTCGTCTAAGTTTTATTTGGCGAAAAACGTTAATTTTACGGCAATAGCCGAAAAAGTCGTAAAAATCAAGTTTATAGTTTTTATTACTTATAAACATTATTTCACCACCATTTATATAATTTATCCATTTGATTAACCTTATATATATATTTATATAAATAAATTTTATAAGTTAGTGGGTTTTTATTTTACATTTTATATATTAAAATGTGAGTGCTTATATAATAGTATTATTCTTTAATTTCCAAAAATCTGATTTTTAACTTCATCTTCACCAAAACTGCCATATCTTGAGTTATACATGGAGATAGAAGCTCAAATTTTTATCACATAAACTACATGATATGTGCTACATTTAACTCTTCTATAGCTACTGTTGAATCATCCTTTAAGTATTTTCTAAAAATCGTCCAAAACCGTAACTTCAGATTTATACCCTAAACTTGTTTTGATCATATCTCACTCATTATTTTGATTCCATTGCATGGCCAACTCTCACATGTGTACAAGACCCATAGCTTACTGTAAATCTATTCCACTTCATCATTTTATCAGTTTAGGACTTACTTCTTTACTGTTTTATACAGCCATCAAATTTAACCAAGATTTTAACCTTGTTTCTTATGGGTTTTCACCTTTTTATCCATGATTATCAACAACAAATCCCCACATAACATTTTTATCATCATATAATCATCATAAATATATACAATAGGAAATAAAATACATGTTTACATAATCAAAATAACAAGAAGTTGAGGAGGACAATCTTTATACCACCAACTTGATGTAGGTTATGAGTTTGACATGGTAGATGATGGAGAAACTTGTAGACAACCATGACCATCTTCAAAACCATCATTCTTCATGAGAACCTTGTGTAAAATCAGCCCTCCTACTCCATGAAAACTCCTCCTTGGATGTTATAAGTTGCACCAATCTTCATCTTTTTGAATGGAGATTAACATGTGTTAATTATAACATATATTTATGGTTAAACTTTGATCAATGATGGTGTTTTTGGAAGAAATATGGGACGGCAAACATAGAGAAGGAAGAGAGGATTGTGTGTGTTTAATAACTGAACTTTTGGTTGGTTAATAAAAAGGTTTTTGCTTGCAAGATCTCTCTTTGCGTTGCTCGTACCCAGTTGATATGTATCGTTGTTTCGTTCTCGGTATCTTCTCGAATCGATCACGGTCAACAGTGGAATCGTTGTTTATTGGTGACTAAAAAGGGGGAGCTTGGGTCTAAATCTACTAAACTGATAAAGACAAGTAATAAAATAACACTAGAGACTAGAAATGAGAATAAATCCAGACTTTAAATGAAACAGTAGAAAATACCTTATGAAAAATAAAACTGGAACTCTCTTATTCGGAATCCTTCTTGCTATGCGGAATGTATTGCTCCATTCGGAATGTTTCCCTTACTCGGAATAATTACTGCCATGCGGAACAAAAAGTCTTATGCGGAAAAATCTTCTTACTCGGAATAACCCTTCTTATGCGGAAAGATAGACTCTATGCGGAATATCAGGTCTTATGCGGAAAGTATATCTATGCGGAATAATGGGTCTATTCGGAATAGGGAAAATATTCCGAATAGAGGAACTGGAAATAAGCCTATGCGGAATAATGGAAGACAATTCGGAAAATATCTCTTATGCGGAATATTAGAAGAAAAAGCCTTATGCGGAAAAATTGTGAAAATCCTATTCGGAATAGTGCTGCTATGCGGAAAGTGTCTCTTATGCGGAATAATTTGTTCTATGCGGAAAAACCCCACTATGCGGAATAATAGAAATGTTCCGAATAGGCAAGGAAAACAACCTCTACTCGGAATAAATGAGATATTCCGAATAGTCACAACCCCAGATTCCCTATTCGGAATCTGGGCGAGATCAGAAACAGAAGCTAAGAACAGGGGAAACGTAAGAACACGATTACAAGATCAAAAATCACTAAGATTTTTATCAAAACTTAAACCAATTTTTCCACTAATCCTTTACTCATAGAAAGCTTGAATCCAAAACAACAAAATCTCAAAACCCACTTACTTTTGACAATCAAACCCAACGAATGAAATTTAAGAACTAAGAATCAAAAAGATATGAAGAACAAGATGATGGAAAGATTAAAAGATGATTTGTATTAATGAATTAAGATTCAACAAACAAGAAAAGATTAACTTACAAGATTGGAAGATAAATCAAACAAAGATTAAAACCACTCCTTAAGGGAGATGGTTCCTAAAAACTAGGAAGAAGAAATAACTGAAAAAGAAGATGAGAGAGAGCTCGAATGTGTGAGTGGGAGGAGTATTTATAGGCTTCTCCCTAGGTTGGTGAGTGGGCTTTCTTCCCTTCTTTTTGTCTTCTCGTCTTTTCAGAAAAGTTGACGTTTTCGATTCTGATTCGGGATTTGTCGTCGATTAAATTCAACTCGTCTTTTAATTTCTTCGTTAAATAGACTTGAGTATCTTCGACATGTGTAAATCTTCCGTCTTTGGTCCTTTTCTTCGATAAATCTTCAAATAGGCCCATTGACTTCAAATCTTTTGCATCTCTTGGACAATAGACTTCGTCTTCGGTCTTTTTTCCTTGATAAAACCCGTGCAATCCCATGTTTTCTCCAATATTTATCCGGTTGGCTCTGAAAACATAACAAACACACAAACCACGCATAATTCCAAACAAATGACATTAAATACGCGTTTTGGTCTTGTTTTAGCAAGAAATAAGTGGTAGAAAAGATGGGTGTTTACACACCTATCAAATCCCCTACACTTAACCATTGCCATGCCCTCATGCAATGCTTAGTTATAAAGCAACATTACACTTTTCTCATAATTAATTAACCTTGGCCTTATTCAAATACTACTAAACAAAAATTAAAGCACTAAGAGAAATTTAAAGTTAACAAAAGGATAGAACATAGCTATGTGGGAATAATTCGTAAAGAGATCGAGGACTTACATTAGGGCTTTGGTGCTGCGAAGATTTATCACCCTCAAGTTTCACGTTCCCCAAACTAAGCTTAAAAACGAGATCATTGTTATTATAAGTTAGCAATTCAAACAATTACACACATGGCTTAATTAAATGCTTAAACTCCCTTATTCCTAGGTGTATCTCTTATATTTTATTTTTGTCTTAGAATGATCATGAAGATGCATTTTTTTACTTATTTCGATAGTTTATTTAGGCTGAAAGCAAAGTAGGACGATTTGATCAATAGTTAGCTAAAGGACAAAATCTCTTAAAACTGCTTCTCGGGATATCAGAAAGTTCATATCTTGGCATAACTTGGTTCACGATTTGAGACCTTTCTCGGGCCGATATTTGGCATGTACTTCATACTTCATATCTTCGAGAGACGTTCTTGAGATAATGGTCTTCTCATCATAATAGAGTTTCTTCACTTTGGAGACTTTTGAGGGGTACTCCAACTTTGTTGACCACGACTTCATGATTATTTCTTCAATCTCTAATTGGGATTTTGAGATACAACGTTCCGCCTCCTTTTCGGACTTGGATCTATTTATCCTCATACCTTGTTAGGGTCTTTTCGGATAGACTTCTCCATCATCTTTGTGGGATTTGATTGCTTTTCGTCGTGAGTCTTGATCCTTCATATTGATTTTGGAGATAATGCTTTTCACATCACTTTTGGATCTTCAGCAATAAAATTGAATCCTCATGCCTTGTTAGGGCCTTTTCGGACTCGCCAATCTTCGCGCCCCGCTTCATAAGTTATGCCTTGGCTATGAACTCTCGTCATTACCGAGCAACTTTTAAACGATCTTGGGCTAGAAGCTAAGTAACCTTTCAAATCGTACGACCTTACTTATTGCAGATAAATTATTAGCAAGTGATGGGAGAATAGGCAAATAATTACACCAAGTGAGCTTGTGCAAGAATACCGACTTATAATTGACTCTATCATTTCTCGTCCTCCACAATTTAAAGTCTTAAGTAATGAGACTCGTGGACACTTAGCCTAATAAACCAATTAAGGTCTACATGGTTAAGGATACTAGCTAGAATAAACTAGAATAAGTCTATTCGGGTTGAGTCAAAAGAAACGCAACGGGCCTAATATGTCAAAGATTTCAAAACTAGCTACACCATTTTATTAATATTTTTGACTTTATTGCGGGGTATATACATATGAAAGTAACGATAAAAATTTAAAAATTACGACAAAATGGCCAAAGTTAATTAAAAATTTGAAAAATGTTGAAAAGTATGATTTTCCGGTTAAATGAAGGCATTTTCATGGAAAAGTCCACTTAAAACTTCGATAGAAGTCCCCCCTACACTTAAGATAAACATTGTCCTCAATGTTTAAGCATGTGGGAAGAGTCCCCCCTACACTTATGACATTGTGCACGTTGGTTAAATCAAGCTAAGGAGGGGACGACTAAAGTGATCAATTTCAAATGTGAGTATGAAGAAAATTGAATCACGATAGTTGAGAGATAGAACCAGATTTCGGATAACATGGGATCACGGTTCTTCAAAGATTCCAAGAGTGCAATAATCCCTGTAATCACATCACCATCCAAAAACAAGCAACCTATATAGCTCCCCCTACACTTATGATGAAAAACGGGAAAGGGGGATAGATACTCGGGTTGCCTCCCGAGGAGCGCTTGTTTTTGTTTACCGAGTCGCGAGCCTGACTCGGTCCCGAACTAATTCAAGGGAAACATGGTGAGGGATGGAATCATCTCCTGAGAGATGTCCTCACCAATGTACAATTTCAAACGCTGGCCATTCACCTTGAAGTTAGGCCCATTTGGCTGAGAAAGCTCAATGGTACCATAGGGAAAGATATTGGCGATGGTGAATGGACCAGACCAGCGGCTCTTCAACTTGCCTGAGAAGATCTTCAACCGAGAGTTAAAGAGTAAGACTTGATCACCAACGTTGAACTCTCGGTTCTTGATTTTAGCATCGTGGATAATCTTTTTCTTCTCCTTGTAAATCAATGAGTTCTCGTAAGCTTGATTCCTCAATTCTTGAAGCTCGTTGAGTTGAATCTTCCGAAAATCACCGGCTTTGTTGATGTCGAAGTTAGCCCACTTCAAGGCCCAGTATGCCTTATGTTCCAGCTCGATGGGGAGGTGGCAGGCTTTCCCGTACACAAGACGATAAGGTGTACAACCAATCGGCGTCTTATAGGCGGTACGGAAAGCCCACAGAGCATCATCAAGTTTATCGGCCCACGAGGCACGATGCTCTCCCACAGTACGTTCCAAAATTCTCTTTAATCCACGGTTGGATATCTCGGCTTGACCGTTGGTTTGAGGATGATAAGCGGTGGAAAGACGGTGATTGACACCATACTTAGCCATGACTCTTGCAAATTGATCGTTGCAGAAATGAGTCCCGCGGTCACTGATAATAGCACGAGGAACACCGAAACGAGCAAACAGTTGTTTCAAGAAATTACAAACCACCCTCGCATCGTTAGTGGGTAAAGCTTTTGCTTCAACCCATTTAGAAACGTAGTCGACAGCGACAAGGATGTATTTGTTGCCTCTAGAAGACGGGAATGGCCCCATAAAGTCGATGCCCCATACATCAAAGATTTCACATTCTTGTATGAAATTTTGAGGCATCTCATCTTTATGCGTGATCTTGCCTTGTTTTTGGCAAGCATCACAATGTTTAACCATCTCGTGAGCATCACGATAAATGGTGGGCCAATAGAATCCCGAGTCAAACACTTTTTTGGCGGTGTAGTTGGGACCAAAGTGACCACCGGTGGGTCCTTTGTGGCACGCTTGGAGAATATCAAAAGCTGCCGGTCCGTCAACACACCGACGAATAATCAGGTCAGCGCATTGTTTGAATAGAAAAGGGTCCTCCCAAAAGTAAGTCTTAACATCGTTCAAGAACTTCTTCTTTTGTTGGGATGTTAACCCTTGGATGAGAACACCACCCGCTAAGTAGTTTGCAATATCGGCAAACCACGGGGTGCCATCAAGATTGGGATTTATAGACATTAAGGTTTCAAGGGGAAAAGAGTCATTGATCTCTTTGTTCGGATGGTCCCCTTGATATGGATCCTCAAGTCTGCTCAGATGATCCGCGGCCAGGTTTTCAGCACCCTTCTTGTCACGAATTTCAATGTTGAATTCTTGAAGGAGTAAAACCCAGCGGAGAAGTCTTGGCTTAGAATCATTCTTAGTCATCAAGTACTTCAACGCGGAATGGTCCGTGTATACGATGGTGGTGGATAAAACAAGATAGGGGCGAAATTTCTCAAAAGCATAGACAACAGCTAAAAGCTCTTTTTCGGTTGTCGTATAATGCAATTGAGCCCCCGTCATTGTTTTGCTAGCGTAGTGGATTGGTTGGAAGTGGTTATTCACTCTTTGGCCCAGAACCGCACCAATAGCAAAATCGCTAGCATCGCACATCAATTCAAAAGGCAGCTCCCAATTAGGGGTAACCAAGACCGGTGCCTTAGTTAGCTTGTCCTTAAGAAGGTTGAAGGCTTCGAGACACTCTTTAGAAAAGATAAAAGGAGTATCTTTTTCCAAGAGGTGGGTCATCGGGCGAGCGATTTTAGAGAAATCCTGAATGAATCTACGATAGAAGCCCGCATGACCCAGAAAGCTTCTCACACCCTTCACGGTTGAAGGTGGAGGTAATTTGGCTATGACATCAACTTTGGCACGGTCGACTTCAAGACCGGCTTTAGAGATTTTGTGTCCTAGCACAATGCCTTCTTTTACCATAAAATGGCATTTTTCCCAATTCAGAACAAGGCGAGTGTCTTCGCACCGCTTGAGCATACGTTCCAAATTGGCAAGGCAAGCAGAGAAGGAATCCCCGAAGACCGAGAAATCATCCATGAAGACTTCCATGGTTTGCTCAACCATGTCATGGAAGATAGCCAACATACACCTTTGGAAAGTCCCGGGAGCATTGCATAAGCCAAAAGGCATTCTTTTATAAGCAAATGTGCCGTAGGGACAAGTGAATGTTGTCTTCTCTTGATCTTGGGGATCGATGGGTATTTGAAAATAACCCGAGAAACCATCCAGAAAGCAGTAATATTCATTACCCGCTAGACGTTCAAGCATTTGGTCCATAAAAGGTAGAGGGAAATGATCCTTTCTCGTGGCATCATTGAGTTTGCGGTAGTCTATACAAACTCTCCACCCAGTAACGAGACGGGTAGGAATTAACTCGTTGTTTGCATTGGGCACAACGGTGATTCCGCCTTTCTTAGGCACACAATGGACTGGACTAACCCATGGGGAATCCGAAATAGGGTAAATCATGCCCGCATCAAGAAGTTTGATAACCTCTTTTTTGATGACGTCATGTATTTTAGGATTCACCCTTCTTTGGCTTTGAATAGTGGGCTTAAAGTCGTCCTCCATGAGAATTTTATGTGTGCAGAAATGAGGATCAATTCCACGGATGTCGGAGATTTTCCAAGCGATAGCTCTTTTATGCTTCTTCAACACAGCGACAAGTCGGGCTTTTTCGTCTTCTTTCAGATCCTTAGCGATGATAACCGGTAACTTCTCGTCGTCTTCTAGGAAAACGTACTCAAGATGAGGCGGTAGGTCCTTAAGCTCGAGAGTAGGAGGATCCTCAGTAGATGGTGAAACTAAAGATGGATCATCATTAGTCACCTCTTTAGGAGTAGGAGGAGACAATGGGTCCTCATTGAGAAGTCTCTCAATAGTACGAATATCTTCATCCCAATTGGTGGACGAATTATCATACTTAATATCGAGAGGACCCAAGCTAGCTTCGAACTCATCCAAGTCACTTTCTCCAAAAGGAGTAAATGCCGGAGCAATTGAGGCAACGGTCTCAACAATGGGTAGAGAAGAGAGATTACTTTTGCAAGCATCATAAAAATGTTCTTCACAAGCCTCATCGAGAACATCAATAGCATTAATACTCTCATATGAATAAGGTTGCTGAGAAATCTTACCCATGTTGAAGACAATTTGATCGTCACCAACTCTCATGATTAATTCGCCTGCGGCTACATCAATGAGAGTGCGACCGGTCCTCAAGAATGGACGTCCAACGATTAATGGAACACGAGGGTCCATCTCGTAGTCAACGACGACAAAATCCGCCGGGAAGGTGAATTTGTCCACGCCAACGAAGACATCTTCGGCTATCCCCACTGGATAAGCAACCGTACGGTTGGCTAATTCCAAAGTCATTCGTGTGGGGACTAGCTCGGGGAGAGATAATTGCTTCCAAACACTTAAAGGCATTAAGTTAATACTGGCACCTAGATCGGCTAAGGCCATGCAATTCTCTACTCCCGGAAAGTTACACGGAATCAAGAAGCGACCCGGATCACCAAGTTTGGTGGGCAATTTCCTTAAGAGTACTGCGGAGCAGTTCTCATTAAGTTGGGTCTGAGCAATGTCAAGAAGCTTTTCTTTATCACTTAGAAGATCTTTAAACATCTTAGCATATTTGGGCATGTGAGCGAGAGCCTCGGCAAAGGAGATGTTAAAATTCAATTGTTTAAACATTTTTAGGAAGTTTGAAACCTGAATATCATCCTTGCTTTTTTGCTTCTCTTTCCTCAACCTTGAAGGATAAGGTATATTGGATGAAGAAGAAGGCTTTAAGGGGATAGGATCACTCACAACCACGGGTGGTGGGGAAATGGGGATAGAAGGTGAAGGAGGTGGGGAAAGTTGCTCTTTTTCCTTGTTCACAATCACGGGTGGAGGTGTAGGAAGCTCGGGTTCCATATAACATTTTCCACTACGAGTGGTGATTGCTTTCATCTCCCCTCTTGGATTTGCAACGGTATTACTCGGAAGAGTACCCGAAGAAGAGGGTTGATTACCTTGGATGAGCAAACCAATCATATCACGAAGGTGAAGAGCTTGATTATTGAAAGAGTTTTGCATGTTGGCATTAATAGCATCGCTGTGTTTGGGCATATCATTCCTTAGATCGGCTCGAATATCACTTCCTTGTTTCACCATGTCATTCTTCAAGTTGACAAACTGACTCTGAAGATTCGTCACCATCTCACGATTAGTCTTCATGAACGACTCGACGTCGGGATTCACTGCCATCGGTTGATTGAGAGGTGGAGCTTGGTAAGCTTGAGAATTTCCTTGAGTTTGGTAGGTATTTCTTTGGGATGGATATTGGTTTTGAGCACGAGGTTGGGATTGGTTGTTTCGGTTATAGCTTTGTTGTTGGTTTTGGTTTGCAGGAGGGAAACCGGGAGGTGCAAGATAATTGTTGGAACGATAACTTAGCAAGCTACGGTCTCCTTGAGGGCGAGCTTGATAGCCTCCCGTGGGATAAGTACCGTATGCTGCGTTAACGTCTTCAGAATAATTTCCGTGAGTAGAAGGACAATCATTATAAGAGTGAGGGCCACCACATGTGTCACAAGAAATAGCAACGGCTTTAGCTTGTTGAAAGTGGTTTGTGGCCATGGCCATGAAATTCTTGTTCATTTCAGCAAGTTGTCGAGAAATTTCAGACATTTCAGGATTGGATGTAGTAGAAGAAACATTGACTCTCGAGGTAGATCTTGAGGATGCGGATGAATCCCAATTCTTGTGGTGAGTAGTCATGTTTTCAATCAACTCTCGACACTCCTCCGGTCTCCTTTTCATAAAAGTACCACCGGCGGCGGCATTGATCGTGTCACGATCACGAAAGGTGAGACCATTGTAGAAGGTGTCAATGAGAGTGACGGGGAGCATATTGTGATTAGGACAGCGGCCGATCAAATCATTGTAACGTTCCCAAGCATCGAAAAGTGATTCATCATTCTCTTGCATAAATCCACTGATTTGGTTACGAAGGCTAGTGACCATGGATGGGGGAAAGTAGCGCGATAAAAAGCGTTGAGTCATGTCGTTCCACGTATGAATAGAATTCTTTGGAAGACGGTCAAACCATTTTTCGGCATGGTGAGAAAGCGAGTGAGGAAAGAGTTGGAGGCGAAGGTCATCCATAGAAACACCGGGAGATTTCATGCTTTGGGTAATGGTTATGAATTTGTCGAGGTGTTTGTTGGCATCATCATCTGGAATTCCGCGAAATGGATTCGTTTGTACTTGCTGGATCATGTGATGCTTCAACGAAAACTCCTGAGCCGTGACATGCATCGGTGCAATCGGGCCTCCACGTCCGTTCATTGTGGGTTGACATAGCTCCTCCATGGTTCGTAAATCGGGTGGATTATTCATATTTTGGTTGGGTGGGTTATTATTATTGTTGTTGTTTTGGGGGGGTGGAATATTGTTGTTGTTGTTGTGTACACCTGCCATGTCTAATTGTTCGAGAGTCTCGGGCTCTGAATAAGACGTGGATCGAGTACGCATACACTAAAAAGAAAATGCAAGAGAAAATATTTTTGGTTTTTATAGGTTTTATATTGTTTTTGTATTTTTGAAAATTTTATATTTTTATGGATTTTTGAAAATTTTTGTGCTTGAAAATAACGTTCCTGAAAGAACGGATCCCAAAATCCAATTTTTCTCACAAGAAACCGTTGATCCTTACGAAAAGAGCCGGCAGCGGCGCCATTTTAATAGCTGAACTTTTGGTTGGTTAATAAAAAGGTTTTTGCTTGCAAGATCTCTCTTTGCGTTGCTCGTACCCAGTTGATATGTATCGTTGTTTCGTTCTCGGTATCTTCTCGAATCGATCACGGTCAACAGTGGAATCGTTGTTTATTGGTGACTAAAAAGGGGGAGCTTGGGTCTAAATCTACTAAACTGATAAAGACAAGTAATAAAATAACACTAGAGACTAGAAATGAGAATAAATCCAGACTTTAAATGAAACAGTAGAAAATGCCTTATGAAAAATAAAACTGGAACTCTCTTATTCGGAATCCTTCTTGCTATGCGGAATGTATTGCTCCATTCGGAATGTTTCCCTTACTCGGAATAATTACTGCCATGCGGAACAAAAAGTCTTATGCGGAAAAATCTTCTTACTCGGAATAACCCTTCTTATGCGGAAAGATAGACTCTATGCGGAATATCAGGTCTTATGCGGAAAGTATATCTATGCGGAATAATGGGTCTATTCGGAATAGGGAAAATATTCCGAATAGAGGAACTGGAAATAAGCCTATGCGGAATAATGGAAGACAATTCGGAAAATATCTCTTATGCGGAATATTAGAAGAAAAAGCCTTATGCGGAAAAATTGTGAAAATCCTATTCGGAATAGTGCTGCTATGCGGAAAGTGTCTCTTATGCGGAATAATTTGTTCTATGCGGAAAAACCCCACTATGCGGAATAATAGAAATGTTCCGAATAGGCAAGGAAAACAACCTCTACTCGGAATAAATGAGATATTCCGAATAGTCACAACCCCAGATTCCCTATTCGGAATCTGGGCGAGATCAGAAACAGAAGCTAAGAACAGGGGAAACGTAAGAACACGATTACAAGATCAAAAATCACCAAGATTTTTATCAAAACTTAAACCAATTTTTCCACTAATCCTTTACTCATAGAAAGCTTGAATCCAAAACAACAAAATCTCAAAACCCACTTACTTTTGACAATCAAACCCAACGAATGAAATTTAAGAACTAAGAATCAAAAAGATATGAAGAACAAGATGATGGAAAGATTAAAAGATGATTTGTATTAATGAATTAAGATTCAACAAACAAGAAAAGATTAACTTACAAGATTGGAAGATAAATCAAACAAAGATTAAAACCACTCCTTAAGGGAGATGGTTCCTAAAAACTAGGAAGAAGAAATAACTGAAAAAGAAGATGAGAGAGAGCTCGAATGTGTGAGTGGGAGGAGTATTTATAGGCTTCTCCCTAGGTTGGTGAGTGGGCTTTCTTCCCTTCTTTTTGTCTTCTCGTCTTTTCAGAAAAGTTGACGTTTTCGATTCTGATTCGGGATTTGTCATAGATTAAATTCAACTCGTCTTTTAATTTCTTCGTTAAATAGACTTGAGTATCTTCGACATGTGTAAATCTTCCGTCTTTGGTCCTTTTCTTCGATAAATCTTCAAATAGGCCCACTGACTTCAAATCTTTTGCATCTCTTGGACAATAGACTTCGTCTTCGGTCTTTTTTCCTTGATAAAACCCGTGCAATCCCATGTTTTCTCCAATATTTATCCGGTTGGCTCTGAAAACATAACAAACACACAAACCACGCATAATTCCAAACAAATGACATTAAATACGCGTTTTGGTCTTGTTTTAGCAAGAAATAAGTGGTAGAAAAGATGGGTATTTACACACCTATCAGTGTTTGAAGTGGTTTGCATGGTGAGAAATGGCAAGAATGGTTTTGGTAGCTAGTTTAGTGGTTTAGTGTAACAAATGGCTTACAAAGTAAGCTTGGTAAGACAAGTGGAAGCATTAAGCTAGAAACTTGCCACCTAAAGTGTTGAGGTGTAGTTTGGGCCGGTTTTGAAGTGGGGTGGGACAAGTGTCCCACTTGTCTCATCCCATTTATTTACGGGTATTCCTCGATTCTAGTTTCCTCGATTTGCGTGCCCTCGGGTCGTTTTACGAAAAACGTTTTTATAAATTATGAATCAACGACACAAAACGAATCCAATAAAAATTGTCTCATCAAAAACGGAGTTCGAAAACGTAAATACGTAATCCTAAGGTTTCCGGTTTAGTCGTAAAGGACGTTAAAATAAAATCGTAAGCCCTAATCTCTTCTCGTAAATTTGTGAGTTTATGAACCAACACAAATTTAAAACTCCAAAGTAATATTCACGGACAAATTTATTTTCTGAAATGTCGGACTGTCACCAAAGACGGTGTATGTAAACGTAAGCACGTAACGTTGAATCCTCCGGTTTAGACGTAGTCGATGCTACTCCAAGACGTAAATCCAAATTTCTTCCCAAAAATAAGTGAGTTCATATTGTATCATTAAAATAATATTTTCAAATAATATTTGAGAATAAAATATCAATCGTAAATTGACGGATTGTCACAGCATTTACCCCTAAACAGGATCTTTGTCCTCAAAGATCATCTTACTACTCGCTTCTTATTGAGTTAAAGCCATGTGGGTATTTCCTCCACAATCGGTCTTTTCTCACAAGTGTAATCCATTATAATACGCGAGTTTCATCAAACATAACTACGGGAATAAGATCAGGCTTAATGTTGACTTACTTTCTCTATCCATGATGTTCACGAGTTTTTGATGAATGCAAATTTTCGCCGATCTAAGCTCTACTAAGAATAATTCAGATTTTCACTTGATAGATATTCCATCAAGTTCGATATACGAAACATAATTCACGCAGTCTTTGAAGTCCTAGGGTAGATCCAGCTTATATGCCTTTCAATCCCAACTTTTACATCATTTCAATGGTCCCAAACACCGGGGACTTATATCCCATGATTTGTCAGATCATGAATTCATTTTACCAAGGTTAAAAATTGTGGCATAACTTCGCTACCCATTTGACACTTCAAGATCTACATTTCACATTCACATAACCTCTTGCCCACTACCGGCTGTCAATAATAAGATCCTAATTTCAATAATCATTTCAGATCTCTCGGGTCGGATATTTTGCAAGGATAGGTTTGCCATTATAGGAAACCTTAAGCCTAAGAGACATGTCCAACTCACAATGGGTGTATGTCGGATGTCTCCATCTCAACTCTTGCTTACGGATGATCTAAGATTTAGATCCTAACAAGATTCGATCTCAATCCTAACACGATGATTATCACTGATAATCCCTCCAAAGGAAAACGATTAAACGGTCTATTATCAAAGGTCAATCATTCAAACATAAAACATCACTTATATTACCTTTTATCGTTACTTTACCTCGTCCCTTCGATTTGGGGTGGTACATAGTACTCTTATCAAGATTCGTTCTCAATGATTTCTGAGCAAATCTCTAGAAATTCGATGCGAAGCGAGGATCTTGATACAGATGTTCGATACAGGCACACTATGTTTACATAACTCTTTTGCATTTATCATTAACGGGAATGATATTAGCAGATTTGGCCAGTCTGTCGACGATGACCCAAATCGAATCAAATTCAGATGATGACCTTTGCAATAGCTAGACGTTTACTAATGTATGAGGCGATGTCTGCCTTCATAATTGCCATTAGTACAACTTCTTTAGACAAAGATATTTGTAGTCAAAAATGACATACATATAATACTTATACTTACAAATTCCAACATAACTATATCTCGCAATCTCCATATTTATACAACTACAAGTGGTCTTTTAAATTATTTAACGCTATCGGCTTCTCAATTCTAATGGTTCACATTAGCCGTGAAACCTTTCACTATTTATATTATCCTTTTTACAATCATTGTCTATTTTTATATTGCTCGGCAATTTATTTTGCACCTTCATTATTAAGGAATATATCCTAATTGGTTCCTTATCTTTTCTACATAATGCATCGGTATCTATATTCACTTCTCATGATGATATAATTATCATGTCCACAATTCACTCAGATATTCTTTCTATATTATGCGTCAGTAATTACGTTCACTTTCTCCTGATGAAATAAATATTATAACTGTATTTATTCAAAATTCTTTCTTTATATCTTTTATGTTTCAGTTTCGTCTCAACTATCATTTTTATCAGTTTTCTCAATCCGGCGTCTAAAGCGTCGATAATTATTACATGTAAATTTACAATAATTATTTAATTTTTATGAAGCGTAAACGTTAAAAGTTTAAATTTCTTAGTTCGACCAATTATATAAAATGTTCAAAAATAATTTGAATTTAATTAACAAGATTTTTGTTGATTTATCGAAAATAATTAATAAGATTCGTAAATGTTTGAAAAAAATCTTTGTTTATACTTTGGTCAAAGTTTTCTTAGTTTGAAAAGCAAAAATTGTCGTTTCAAATTCCAAGTCATGTTTTAAATGGTTTTACTCAATCCTCTTAAGTTATCTCGAGGTATACACAAACATTTACCCCTAAACAGAAGTTTAGTTAAATAGTTTGTGTATAAGGGAATAATCCCTTTAAAAATCCTTTGTTAAAACATTTGTCAAAACATATTTCCATTTCTTTTTGGTAAAATCCAAAGTCTCAAAAGGGCTCTTAATTTTTGAAGAGTCAATTTATATTCCATTATCCTTTTAATCTCATAGTCAAATCATGTAAAGTATTAAGTCTTAAATCTCATGTTAAATATTCAAGGTATATGTTTTTATTGTTCGGCCAATTCAGGCAATCTATAAATAATTATTAACTCATTCTACTATGATAAACAAACATATAGTCCTTAATGATCACGAGCATGAATTTATCAAATTACGGCCTACACACGTGATTCATCATAATTATGAATACTACATGTGCATTGGTCAATCCAAACGACATCACGTGGAACTCATAATGTTCATTACAAGCACCGGATGTAGTGATTGGAATTGATAATCTCTTTCGCAGATGCGAAGTTGATGATAACCATGCTATGGATCAAATTTGCTAGAACCTTGTAAATTATCGAACAATTCTTCCATTTCGAGTTATGGATATCGTTTTCGATTGTCAATTTACTCAGTCACAGTAATCTATAAACATAAGGAAAGATAACACCATAGCTCTTCAGGATGACAGGTTTGGTATAATAAAATCTTTCTCCGACAACTTTCTCAGTTGTACGGTAATTCCTTTAATTTAGATGGTGCTGACGTACAGTGCACATGCCACAGGTGCAGCACCGAGAATATAATCAATACCAAATTCGACTTGCCTTAATGGCGAAAGTCTAGGTAATTCATCAACAAATACTTCCTAAAGTTTCAGATAACGAAAACATCTTTTATTACATATGTTTTAAGTTATTTATAGATTATAATATCTATGACTAATTCACAAACATTCACGGTATAATTTTAAGTCTGAATACAAGATATCATCATCCATCAAGAATTATTCAGATCACTTTTGATAATCAACATCTTATCATTTAGGGAATTCTACTCGAGTTCTCGTCAATTAAGACAATGTCGTCATGTCATAATCAATCAATTCATTCCACTGGCACTATCAACCTTCCAGTCTCATTGCCGTCGATAAGATGTGAACTTCTCAAAAGACTTATAATAACTCATAATCTTTTACAAGTTCAAGGATATTAGGATTCACAACTACTACTAACAGAGTAAGGTCAACGCATAATCTACGCGAGAGAACTTCAAATCAGATATAGACGAAAACATTTAACGAATATGAATATATCCCATGTTTTCACAATTTGAGTACGCATTCAAAAGCTCCTCGGATCGTTACCCAGGTCATTCAAATGAAATCAAATCATAAGAAATGATAAGAACGTCAATACATCCCGTCGGGTATCAACACTCGGTAATCAGATACTTTTCCTAAGAATCTCACTACGGGAGAATTGGACAAGAAAGAATTGTCAATTGTCAAATAAGACAATTTCCACTGATGAGTAAATTCAACTCAGAAGAATAGATGCTACAGGCACATATGTAGGTGTCCCTAACACTATGTCCCTATTTTTCACTTTTTGCAGATCTCATAAATTTTAATCTTTCACAATCTTCAAAGAAAATGTAGTGTTTATTCATTAGTTTTATGGTGACTACTAATCAGTCTTGCATAGTCCATTCCAAATTATATGTAGGCGCGCAACTATATACAATTTCAAGATTAACGATGCAATACTCAGTTCGTCAAAATGTTATCATCATGTTTATAGTAAAAACATTTTCAGGCTTAATTCTTAAATAAGAATCAAAAATAAATTTACAAAGATTTTCTTTGTTATGAAAACAAATAAGTTTTCCAAAGCGTCTCATAAACAACTTCATTTTGGTATCAATCACTTATAAATCTCACTTTGAATAATCCTTATTGTGATGAAAATTAAATTTTCTCAAAGGATACCGTTTTAACTTATAAAAACAATGTGTCATCTGCAAAAGAGTGATGAAAAGTTGTTCATCAAGAACTAACTACGAATTGATAGGAAATGAGCTTTAGCCAAATAATCATGAGGTTCATGACCTTGATGGCACTCAAAAAGAATAATTCACAACATAACTCAAATCGAGATGAGTACTTGTTCAATGGTTGCATCACTAATGCGAGCATCAGGATGAAACAAGAAAAGATAGATATCATCGATACATGTAGAATTTAGCAATCAAAGGTAGTCTTTTCATTAATCACAAACAAGTCAAATTGTACCGTAACACATTACGTGTCACTATGTCATACAATTCCCAGAACTCATCCTACCAACTGATATCTCAGTTAAGTTAGGGATTCTTAAAAGATACCACAATGAATACTAATCTACAAGAGTTATTAGGTGTCCTGCCTGTCCCGGAAGATCCATCGGTCCTAATTCAGAAGAAGATTTCTTCACTTTATTTGTTGGACACTGGGCATCCTCATTAGTGGACAATGGCCTAGGAACAACCCTTAACACGAACCTACAATCATTTAAATCCTCATAATTCAATCAAATAACTTAACGACTTATATTAACAATCTCATATTCCATATAGGTTAAATTTTACTTTATTCAAGTTTCAACCAATTTTATACTCAATTCGATATCCTACCTCATTTTCCAATACTTTCAATCTTATTCTTCGGCCTTGTAAAGGCAATACAATCTCAATATGAATCAACACTTAATTTCCAATCCTATTAGCTCTTACAACAACAATTATCAAATGAGTCACTAGTATGAAATGACTCGATCAGTCAATTAGACTTCTCGGAAAGGTATTAGTGGCATGAGGCTTTTGGGTAATGGTTCCAATGACAGCCTCAAGTGCAACATTCACCCTTTCGATTTCAAATTTAAGAATTGGATGACAACGAATCAGATGACATCTTTCCAGGTGATAACGTTTTGTCAAACTCCACTCTTTAAGGAAAGATCGTCATGACATCGATATCAGATTTAATATCGCCAATTCTTTTTCAATATCGCAATCAACTAATATCTACATTTCTACGAATATCAACCATTTTGTTGGGATCATAAATATCCACAACTTGGTTTAGATCTAGGATAGCTAGAATTCCTACGAGAATAGCTTCAATTAATTTACTAGGGGATTTAGGGTTACTTGTGACAATCGACGTCGTATAAATACCTCGTATAAAAATCAAAATAATCATCAAACCATCATGTAATAAAATTACATCGTATATATATATATAATCCAAGTTATATATATATATATTAAAATAACACTTCTCAGTCTTGGCCTTGTCGGTAACTCGGGAATTCTTTGGCACCGTTATAGTCAAAAGATTTTTAGACATTTTTAGAAAAATGTTTATAGTTAAAAGATTTTGAAAAGTTTTATTCAAAACCATGGTTTTAAAAATCTTTCGTTCTCTATAACGAGAGCTCTGGTACCAAACTGTAACACCCCTAAATTTATACGATTCAGTACAGCGGAAGACTCGTTGGTGTTACGGGATAGCACATTACTCACATCATAGACAACACATAAAAATCATGTCGTTTAATAATAAATCATTTCCATTCATAATTATCAAAGTTACATCGGTCCCAAGTCATTACATTTCATACAAAAGTTTTACAAAGTGTTTGAATGGAAAAATATAGTTTAGGTGCGGGCCATGAATTCTTGTCGTCTTCCCGAGAATTACCTTCAAGTACCTGAGATAAAACATGTTAAAAGAAAAGGTCAGCGATAACGCCGAGTGAATTCATAGAGTTTAATAAATTCCATCAATATAATATCAGTATAAAAGTATTACAGAAAATCATTTTGTACAAATCGTTTTGATAGGCCATGAAATAGCCAAAATCATTTTATACAAATCCTTATCGAAAATCATAATATAGGCATTTGCCAAAAATCATTATACGAGCCAATGTCATAAAAACATCATACAATACGTTTTACAACGTTGTATAAAATCAAATAAAAACCGTTATATGAATATGGTTATGAAAACCAAAATACAATCATAATATCAATAGTATGACCCTGTATTGCTAGTCAGGCAATACATCGTAATTCGGAGCGTCTATTATTATTTTGTTAATTCGGATTATTATAAGCCGCATGACATTGTTACCTTACTAAACCAACAACGGGTAGCTAACCCGATACCAATTTTGCCCATCTAAAGTAGCGTGTCGTCACAAAGGTCACGCTATGTAAATCTTCTCATACATAAATTCGCTTACCAATCAATGTGGCACGACGGGGATCAACCGTCAAGGCGCGAACTGGGGTGATCGTCCCCAAATAGTACTATTAAATGCATAAGCGTCTACCAAATCCCGGTAGTTCATAATTCATGCTAATGGGACTTTTAGTGACATAACCTAACTTTAATAATCCATTTTATTTCATCTATCGGGTCCATTAATCATTTATCGGGTCATACAATCGGGTCATTCAATCATTCGGGTCCAAAATCAATAAACAAACAATCGGGACAAATGGTGTCCTAATTTTATAAAAACTAACATGTTATCTCCCTCGCGGGTTTATAAAACATTTATAAAAACATTTAAAAGAGTGCGAGGCTATGAACTCACGTTGATGTGGGAAGACGATTATCGGCGATTTGGATGTACGGTACGTGCTTCAATCACGGAAACCTAGACAAATAATACTCGGTCTTAGACTCATGTCCAATGACTTTATAAAAATAACAATTATGTATACATATGATGATTATATATATATGATGATCAAGTGGGTTTATATATTCTCGTTTACTCCTTTTAGTGTTATATGTCGATAACTTTTATATTAGTTTACTAGTTTTACCCGTTTACGTGTCTTAAGTCCAATAAGCTTATTATAAGTTATTTAACTTATTTTAATCCATTTTGTACCTATATTATCAGTATGTATACTTTCCAAGTTGGGCCCAAATGGGTTAAGCCCAATAAGTTCTTCTTACAAGTTTTTATCTTATTAAGTTCAATTATTAGTCCAATATGTTTATTTAGCTCGTAAATGTCCGTATTTCTTATAGTTCGGGTTTTATCGGTTTTTACTTGTATTAGTTACCTATACATCAGTATATGACTTTTATAAACTTTACATTAGACGGGTTTGGTCGTCTAAGTTTTATTTGGCGAAAAACGTTAATTTTACGGCAATAGCCGAAAAAGTCGTAAAAATCAAGTTTATAGTTTTTATTACTTATAAACATTATTTCACCACCATTTATATAATTTATCCATTTGATTAACCTTATATATATATATTTATATAAATAAGTTTTATAAGTTAGTGGGTTTTTATTTTACATTTTATATATTAAAATGTGAGTGCTTATATAATAGTATTATTCTTTAATTTCCAAAAATCTGATTTTTAGCTTCATCTTCACCAAAACTGCCATATCTTGAGTTCTACATGGAGATAGAAGCTCAAATTTTTATCACATAAACTACATGATATGTGCTACATTTAACTCTACTATAGCTACTGTTGAATCATCCTTTAAGTATTTTCTAAAAATCGTCCAAAACAGTAACTTCAGATTTATACCCTAAACTTGTTTTGATCATATCTCACTCATTATTTTGATTCCATTGCATGGCCAACTCTCACATGTGTACAAGACCCATAGCTTACTGTAAATATATTCCACTTCATCATTTTATCAGTTTATGACTTACTTCTTTACTGTTTTATACAGCCATCAAATTTAACCAAGATTTTAACCTTGTTTCTTATGGTTTTTCACCTTTTTATCCATGATTATCAACAACAAATCCCCACATAACATTTTTATCATCATATAATCATCATAAATATATACAATAGGAAATAAAATACATGTTTACATAATCAAAATAACAAGAAGTTGAGGAGGACAATCTTTATACCACCAACTTGATGTAGGTTATGAGTTTGACATGGTAGATGATGGAGAAACTTGTAGACAACCATGACCATCTTCAAAACCATCATTCTTCATGAGAACCTTGTGTAAAATCAGCCCTCCTACTCCATGAAAACTCCTCCTTGGATGTTATAAGTTGCACCAATCTTCATCTTTTTGAATGGAGATTAACATGTGTTAATTATAACATATGTTTATGGTTAAACTTTGATCAATGATGGTGTTTTTGGAAGAAATATGGGACGGCAAACATAGAGAAGGAAGAGAGGATTGTGTGTGTTTGAAGTGGTTTGCATGGTGAGAAATGGCAAGAATGGTTTTGGTAGCTAGTTTAGTGGTTTAGTGTAACAAATGGCTTACAAAGTAAGCTTGGTAAGACAAGTGGAAGCATTAAGCTAGAAACTTGCCACCTAAAGTGTTGAGGTGTAGTTTGGGCCGGTTTTGGAGTGGGGTGGGACAAGTGTCCCACTTGTCTCATCCCATTTATTTACGGGTATTCCTCGATTCTAGTTTCCTCGATTTGCGTGCCCTCGGGTCGTTTTACGAAAAACGTTTTTATAAATTATGAATCAACGGCACAAAACGAATCCAATAAAAATTGTCTCATCAAAAACGGAGTTCGAAAACGTAAATACGTAATCCTAAGGTTTCCGGTTTAGTCGTAAAGGACGTTAAAATAAAATCGTAAGCCCTAATCTCTTCTCGTAAATTTGTGAGTTTATGAACCAACACAAATTTAAAACTCCAAAATAATATTCACGGACAAATTTATTTTCTGAAATGTCAGACTGTCACCAAAGACGGTGTATGTAAACGTAAGCACGCAACGTTGAATCCTCCGGTTTAGACGTAGTCGATGCTACTCCAAGACGTAAATCCAAATTTCTTCCCAAAAATAAGTGAGTTCATATTGTATCATTAAAATAATATTTTCAAATAATATTTGAGAATAAAATATCAATCGTAAATTGACGGATTGTCACAGTTATGAATCGGATGAGTTGAGAGTGTGTAGAATGTAATACCTTTGTGGAACCCTTGGGGTTCCTTATATAGGCGGTGAAACCCTAATGGGCTGTCACCGATGCTTCGGCCCCAAGCAAAGGATAAGTACCATAATTAGCTTGATTGTTATCTTCTAATTATGGTGAGTGTATATCCTCTACCTTGGGGTAAATCCTAATCATAATAAGATTATGATTCTGTCTAACCTTGTACCGGCCGTAATAGGCCGTGGGCCGCACTCATGTATGCGGCTACTATTCATTCGAAGCCCATAAGCTTTAAATGATATTAATACAACCCATTAGTAATAGGCCGGATGCGGGTAGTACCCGTGAGCCGGGTTTATGACCCGGCTGGGGACTATACGTCATCATGTCCCCCAGTCTAGTTGTTACCGCCATAGGCGGAATATCTAGACTAACAAGATGCTCCCCGGACGTACCAAGAATGGTCATTAGGGAATGATGAATTTTGAAAGCCGCACGTGGCAACCTTAATAGGAATTTATTCCTATGGTTCCTCAGCCACACTCGACGACCGAGACAAATTAAATGCAACATTGAATATGGTCTTACGTATGACCGCATATCCCGACACAATTGACTGTTCACCTGCCATTTGACTGACAAAGTGCAAACAGTCAGAACCTCGAGCGACGCAACCTTCTGAGTCAGAAGTGACCCGTGGGTCCCACCTGACTTTTCACTTGCCACTTGCTTCCCAACCATACTATTTTGGATAGTGGAAAACACGTGTCATGAATCCAACGAAGCATGACTATCAAGGCAACCCTAGAAATAAGTCGCCCATACGGCTGTGTGTGACACACAGTCTTTTCCTTCATTTCTGCCATTAACGCTTTCCTTCATATCACCACCTTCTTACACACGGATCCCTCCCTACGCAGGTTAGAATACCACACCCTCATCTTTTTTTAATTAATAATGGCTCAAAGAAACAACCCCTCTACTGGATCCGTGCTCAACGTAATGACGGAGGAGAAATTGGGGCACTTTTGCTCTGATTTCTTCATTCCTAGCAACCTTCACCCCTCTATCCCTAGTGTAGAGGACCTCATAACTGAGGCACCTCAGGGAAAGATTGGTCTATACACCCGTCTGTTTGACGCGACCAACTATCGCATTCCTTTCACTTGTTTCCTCGTAGATCTCTTAGGTTATTATGACGTACATATCACCCAATTACACTGTATAGGCGCATGTAAGATTAGCCAGTTTGAAATCCCTTGCCGTGCAAGAAGCATCCCTCCTACCGTAGAGTTGTTTAGACTATTTTATACCCCCAATTTAGTAAATGGGTGGCTCTCATTCAAGAAACGATCCCCAAACAGCCCCACAGCCCACAATAAAGCCATGGACTCACTGAAAAATTGGTACGACCATTACTTTTTTATCGACTCAATAGTGTGGCCGACCGATTTCGCTTTTAAGCATAGGTTATCTCCCGACCCTCCTCCGCGTGCTGGTACATATAATCCCCAACATTCCCAAGAAATAGATAGGAATAGAACATGGTTCCATAGGAATCTACCCGAGTCATTCCTCTGTCTGCTAGGGATTAGCCGCAACTACTTCAGCCCGTCCAACAGATATCTTGTATTCTGGAGGAGGCGTGGTGAAGGTAGGTATAGTATCTGCACATCAAAGACATCCACGTAAACCTGTTGTCCATAGCTAACATACTTTGTTTTTGTTTTGTTGACAGAAATGAACTTCTTTGGGATCCTTCGTCAGGGTGATCCAAACTTATACCAGAGGGAGCCCGTCCTAGACGTGAGAATGAGCTACCCCTTCTCGAGCATACCCGAAACGTAACAATTGCCTTAGCAGCCGTACCAGACCCCCAATCCGACGAAGAAGATACAACACTCATGATGAACCCCGTGGATTTTGACAATAAGGACGGGGACAACCTGATGCTGGAGGATGAAGCCGGGCCCTCCTCTTCGCCTAGGACTGTCACCCCCGCCCACGAGGAGGAGCAGGGTGACAACATTTAGAGGACCACTTCCAGCCTTCGCCAAATGCTGGGTGATGACGAGGAGGAAGTGCAACATGTAGAAGAGGAGGAAGAAGAAGCCCAACCCGCCCCCAAGCGTACCCGTAGGAAGAACAAGCGGGTAAGAAGGGTTGCTGAGGCTGAGATCGGGGAACACAATGCCCCTATGAAGAGACTGCGCGAGGATTACCCCCGCTATCAATCTGTTGAGTGCACCAACCAAGCCTCCGAGACGGCACAGGCTGCACCCTTGGATCCGGTCGTGTCGTTACCAAATGTCGAACCAGTCACTCAAGTTCCCCCCACTACATCAGAACTAGGAAGAACGAACATGTAAGTCTACCGTTTTCGTTTGTCATTATATCCATTGTCCAAGTAAAAGGTACGACCTTCCACAGACAATATTTTATGTCTATTCCAATTGTCGTCGTAGGGATGAACAAGCTGGTGCCGCACCTGCACAAGAGGCACGAAAGGAGAAGGAGAAAGAGAAGGATAAGGAACCTGCCCCGCATACTACCGCGACCAGATCTGGCCCCGCCTTTGAGGAAGGTACCCCCACGGCTTCACAAGAGGTACCGGTGCCCGGTCCCCATACACAATTCAACCCTGATTGGAAGATCACCACCGCTTCACGGATGAGACAGGCTGAAGAATGTCGTGACTATCTGAACAACTGCATCCCTACCGGTCTGGTAAAGGATGTAAATGCATCAAGCCATGTGGACTTGGTGGACGAGTACAATGGTGCCTTGGTTCATCAGATGGCCATGGGTACTTCCATGCGGGTAAGATTTGAGGCCGCCTTAGAGCATGTTGATTCCTTGAAGAGAAAAGTTGGCCGAAGAGAGAAGATGATTGAAGACAATGAGGCCTAGATTGCCGCCCTCCAGTCCCAACTCGCCACTGCCGAAGCTACTATTAAAGAACAAGCAACGCACGCCAATGCTCATGATCAACGCGTAGCCGAGCTTGAGACTGAACTTGAGGCTGCAACAACTAAGGTATGTATCCGTACCGCATCATGCCCACGTCACACTATCCTGCATTCTAATACTTGATGTATCACATACAGGTGACCGTGACAGAAGCCTTGGCCAAGTCCTCCTCTGACCAAGTGTCCATCCTTACAAAAAAGCTTGAAGACGCACATGCATTGATCCAAGGTGAGGAGAGACTGAGAGAGGAGCTTGCCCATGAAAGGGTCGTGGCGGAACAATTGAAGGAATCTTCCACACAAAAAGACACACTGGTGAATGCCCTTACCTCCGAGCGTGATAATGTTTTGTATCCCCAACTACTAGCAGTCATTGCCGGCCGCAGGTGGATGGTGGGTCATGGGACGCGCCTGGCCGTCACGAAAGTGTTGGAGGCCCCACAATTCGTTCAATAGTTTGCAGATCTCGTATCGGATGGCATCGACCATGGCCATCATGAGGGAATGGTCATGGCTGCCGAGCTAATAAGGAAAAAGGAAAACTTCACAAAACATGATTTCTTCAACACTGGAGCTGCTGAGAAGATGACTGCCTCTATGGCCGCTATGCGAGATCTCAACTACCCCTTTTTGGCTGAGCTGGAGGCTACAAAAGATGCATACAATAAGGAGATCATGGAGAAGCTAAGCCTTGGCGCCTTTTCTCAGGACGAGGGACACTCCCGGACTCACTTCACTCCCTCCCCCAGCCAACCCACTCTTCCCATTTATGAAGACGTCACCAGGATCGTAGTTGGTGAACAGCTATTAAGTGAGGCGCTGGAAGTGAATGCGGATCAAGCTCTGGAACGGCAAGAACGTGGTGAGGTATTGCCCCGCCTAGCTGAAGAGCAGTGGGAGATAGGTAGGTTTCTCCCCCCATGTAGGGCGCTCCCAAATTTGTTGTAACTCATGAATAATTTGGTCTGTAACCTAAACATTCGGCCGTGGATGTCCACGACATTTTATCCTTTTGTAACATTCTCGTGAACATTTAGAATAATATTTATAAGTCCGTGGTGGTCACGACAATTTTAATAGTTAGAAACTTGCTTATATTCTTTTAGATATCATATATCTGTGTCGCATGACGTGTCACGTCTTACCTAGAATAAAACCAAGTCTATATTTTACTAGACGTGCGGCGTGCGTCTTTACCATGCAAAGCACTATGTAAGTGCGGCATATGGAAACTTACTACAACGTCTTGTGAATAAGGTGTCTAGTAAGGATACGTGATCCACGTCGCTGGGGTTGCATCCCTCTTATGCGACAAGTTGAATTATTAGGTTCACTTAATCCTCTTACCCCGCCTAGAGGCGAATAGTACATGTACGGGTTTGAATGAATGCATATGAATAAGAGATAACACATTATAGCAATAACAACCAAATCTATACGATAATAATTTGCACATAGAATTTAAAAGACAGACAATAATTTGCACAAGAACAGGCCGTGGAGCTAGCTAGGCACCACGACATTATTAGAATGTTTACGATTTTTGTTTTGACAAGAATGGGAAATCCTAAAAACAAAGGGAACCTCGAAAGCATGAAAAACAAAACAAAAGAGAATACATGGATCTTCATTGAAGCCAACTATAGCGAAGTGTCCATGCGGAAGCCGTAGCCTTTCAAAGATAGCATCTTTTAAGATTGCAGATGTTCCATGTGCGTTCTAGGTCGCGGCCATCCATGTCACGCAACTTGTACGCACCCCGTCCTAAGGCTTCCGTAACCTCATACGGTCCTTCCTACTTGGGGCCCAGCTTTCCTGTATTCTCCGCTCGACTTGCCTCGTTGGCACGATAAACAAAATCTCCTAATCGAAAGGAAACACCTTTAACCTTGGCGTCATAATAAGCCTTCATTCGTGCCTTGGACTTGGCCTCATTGATAGCCGCTATTTCCCTTTTTTCCTCCAACAAGTAGTCCAGATTAATCCGGAGTTGCCCGTCGTTCGTGACAACATTAACCTCCGCTGTGTGGATGGTCGACATTCTAATTTCCACTGGTATAACAGCTTCAGTGTCGTAGGCCAGCGCAAATGGAGTGTCCCCATTGGCTGTTTTAATCATAGTCCTATGTGCCCATAGAACATGTGGCAGCTCATCTACCCATTTGGCACTTCATTCATCCAGGCGTGCCTTGATGCCTTCCCCTAAGCTTCTATTTGCCCGTTCCACAAGACCATTTGTCTGCGGGTGCTTAACAGATGCGAAGCGCCGCGTGATATTCAATGCTACGCACCAGTCCTTGAATGGGTTATCCGTAAACTGCTTCCCGTTGTCCGAGATAATTTCTCCTGGCAAGCCAAAACGGCATACGATGTTTTCCCATACAAACTTTTTAACCTGCTTGCCCGTAATGGATTTGACCGCTTTAGCTTCTATCCATCTTGTGAAGTAGTCCATTACGACAATCAAGAATTTAACTCCCCCTGCAGCCACGGGAAAAGGTCCTACAATGTCTATCCCCCACTTATAGAATGGCCATGGGGACGTGATGGGTGTCAGTTCATGCTGCGGATGTCGCGGTACTGGTCTGTGCACTTGGCAATCACTACATTTACGAATCATGTCGCGTGCATCCCTATGCATTGTAGGCCAATAATATCCTGTGCGTAGAGCTCGTGCCACTACAGATCGGGGACTTGCGTGCATACCGCATAGCCCTTCATGTATCTCACTGATCACATAAGTAGCCTGGCGTGGCCCAACACACCACAAACACGGCTGTAAGAAAGAACGCTTGTAAAGAATACCTTCTCGAAGCTCAAAGTGCTGCGACTTCCTTCTGATATGCCGTGTCGCCTTTTCCTCATCCGGAAGGGTTTCATCAGTTAAATAGCTGATGATCGGGGTCATCCATGTAGGTCTATCTTCCTCAACTATAGCTGCGACTTCCCCTTCCGTTATAGACTTTTCCTTTAGTATTTCTACCAAGACTTGTTTGGATAAGTGGGCGAAACTTGTAGACGCAATCTTGCTAAGAGCGTCCGCCTTCTTGTTTTCACCTCTTGGTACCTGTTTGATAGAAAACTTGCTGAAAGTAGCGATGAGCGACTTGAATTTCTCCAAGTATCGAACCATGTTGTCCTCCTTGGCTACGTAACCCCCTAGAATCTGGTTCGTGACAAGTCGTGAGTCCACGTAGGCCTCAAGGTTGCAGACTCCCATTCTAGCGGCGATTTTTAAACCCGCAATCAACGCTTCATATTCTGCCTCATTATTGGTGGCTGTGAACTCAAAGCGCAGGGCGTATGTAAACTCCATTCCTTCTGGATTCGTAAGGATGAGACCAGATCCTGATCCGTCCGTGCACGAGGATCCGTCAGTGAATAATACCTATGGTTCTGCTGGAGCTTCCTCTCGTTGTGTCACTGATCCGTCCTCATCTGGCTTCTCAACCAAGAAGTCTACCAAGATTTGGCCTTTGACCGCGGTCCTTGGTCTATAGGAGATGTTATGCTCTCCTAACAGAATGCTCCACTTCTGTAGCATGCTGGCCACGTCTGGTTTTGAGATGATTTGTTTTATTGTTGATCAGTAATAACCACAATTGGGTGTGCCTGAAAGTACCGGCGTAACTGTTTTGTGGCGAATACTAATGCCAAAACCAATTTCTATATAGAGGAATAATTCAACTCCGGCCCTTGTAGTGTTCTACTTATGAAGTAGACTGGAGTTTGGAGTGTGTCCCTATCCGTAATAAGTACCGCACTTATTGCTCCATGTGTAGCCGACAGATACATGATGAGCTCTTCCTTAGGTCGGGGTGCCACTAGCATGGGAAGAGTTGTGAGGTGTTGTTTAAGCTGACCAAAAGCTTCCTCAGCTTCCTTTGTCCAACGAAAATCTCCCTTCTTGATACACTTCTTGAGTGTTTTGAATAGGGGGAGTGACTTCTCCGCGGATTTCGACAAGAACCTGTTTAGCCCGGCCAACTTTCCATTTAAAGATTGTACCTCTTTTCGCGTCTGAGGAGACGGTAACTGTATCACCGCGTCCTTCTTTTCCGGACAAGGATTGATGCCGTTTGGATCAATCATATATCCAAGGAACATCCCTTCAGTTTCCTCAAACGTGCATTTTTTGGATTCAGTTTCATATTGATCCTCCTCAATGTGTTAAACGTCTCTTGGACGTCATGGAGAAGTGCCTCTTCCGTATGACTTTTGATGACTAGATCGTCAACATAGACCTCAAGGTTGCGTCCTATCTGTGAGTCGAAGGCTTTATCAACGAGTCGCTGATATGTTGCCCCCACGTTCTTTAGTCCGAATGGCATTTTTGTATAACAATATACGCCTTGACTAGTATGAAACGCCGTCTTCTCCGCGTCCTCTTCCACCATCTGGATCTGGTGGTATCCTTTGTATGCGTCTAAGAAGCACTTAAAGGGTATCCACATAGGGATTCCACCTTCCAATCAATATCTGGTAACGGATAGCAGTCCTGTGGACAGGCTTTGTTCAGGTCTGTGAAGTCCACACACATGCGCCAGCTCCCGTCATGCTTCTTGACCATGACCGGGTTGGATAACCACTTGTGGTAGTATACCTCGCGCATAATTCCTGCATCCACTAATTTCCGTACTTCATCCAATATTACTTGGCTGCGTTCTGGTGCCTGACCACGCTTCTTTTGCTTAACGGGAGGATATCCCTGGCGGATTTGGAGTTTATGTTCTGCTATCGCACGCGGCGCACCCGTCATATGCTTGGGCTCCCATGCGAATACATCCAAGTTTGCTTTCAAAAGAGATTACATGTCCCTCTTGCCGCTATCCGAGAGCGTTCCTATTATGGACACCTCTTGTTCCGGATAATCAGGATGGATTGCCACCCTCCAGTTGGGGGGGGGGGGTGGTGATCCTTCCTTGGTGGGGACCGGTAGGACTGGCGTTGCCACGGCATGACTTTCGGATGCTGGCATGATTGAATTATAGATGGTGACAATTCCTCCTTCCACAGGGAATTTAATCATTCCATGAGCTGTGGAGGGTACTGCCCGTATGGCCAGGATACCTGGTCTTCCTATTATCCCATTGTACGGAGAGTGTGAGCGTATCACCATAAAGTCCATCCACGCCGTGGTGGAATGCTCTTCGTTCCCAATGGTTACTAGCAGACGCAGCTGTCCTATTGGCCAGATGGTGTCTCCACTAAAGCCGATGAGCGGCGACATGGCCGGTACTAATTGGCTTCTTATTTCTGGTTGTAGCTGTACGAAACAGTGTTCGTATAGTCCTTCTGCTGATGACCCTTCATCCACATACATACGGCGAACATTGTGTGTTCCAATGCTTACCTCAATCGTGAGAGGTGCATCAGCTACATCACTTGCCGTGATGGGAGGGAATGAGATTTCTCTGCCGCGTGAAATTTTTTGACTAATTTTCTGCTTTGTGCGGCGTTGCCAGGATTGGATCATGTATATGGTCGAAGGTTTGTCCTTTTGGGGATCCTTCTTATCGTGCTTCTTGTTATCCTTTCCGTCCTTCCAATCCTTGACCAAATGTTTGAGTTTGCCTGATTTGATCAGTGACTCAATATGCTTCTTGAGCTGGATACATTCCTCCATGTCGTGGCCCTTGTCGTTGTGGAATTCGCAGAAGCGATTTCTTTGACGACGGTCCACCGGAGTCGTCATTGGGGGAGGTCTTGGGAAGTTGGCCCCTTCGGTCAGCAGGATCTCCCGGTAAGACATCTTTAAGGGGGTGAACTTGTCCTCCGACCGTCCTCCTTTGCTTTGGCTCTTGTAGTCCGAGCTCCTTCCCTTTGTAGGATAGGCCGCGGCTACCGCGGTTTCTCCTTCTATAAAGTTCCTGACCCTTTCCATGAGGTCGTCATACCTCTCTGGTCGCTTGTCGTTGAGGCGTCTAATTAATTCCCTGTCTGTTATGGCATGCATATAATCAGAAATTTTTAGAAATTCTGGCATTGTCTTTGTGCGCGTGCACTCGTCATTAAAGCGTTCGGTGAAGGCCTCCATAGATTCCCTAGGCCGTTGCTTGACGGTTGCCAATGAGACCGGGTCCCTATTATACTTCTTTCGTTGAGTATAATTGTTTTTGAACGCAGTACGTAGTTCAGTGAAGCTATCAATGCTTCGGGGAGGAAGTCCCTCAAACCAATCACGAGCATTGCCGATCAAGGTTGAAATGAACATCTGGCACCATATAGGCATGGGCCATCGTTTAATTTTCGCCTGTGTGTCAAATATCTTTAGGTGATCATCCGGATCACCCGACCCATCATAAGTCTTGACGCACGCCGGCATGCGACGCTTTTTATCCTCGGAGTAATTCCGTATACGGAGAGTAAAAGGATCTTCCCTGGGATCACACCATGGACGGGTGAGATTAGGATCACACCATGGGCGGGAGAGATCTTCCTCTTCCGCCTCACGATAATAGGGGCCACCATAGTACCCTTCATCGTCTGGCGGCGATGCAGGAGTACGCCTAGGTCGGCGACGCTTGGGTGGATGGTCATCAGAATCCTCTCCTGATGGACCGGGGGAAGGGGGTGGTGCCCCACCTTTTGGTAAAGGATCCTCTCTATGAGAAGAGCTAGGAGCCTTTTTCCCGATATTCATCCTATCCCACACACTTGTGCGACGATTGTTCCTGGTTAATTCCAGGTCCGGCCGTTCGGCTGAGTCATCGGATCTATCTCCTTCTTCCCTAGATTGTAGTAGTTCCTGCGTAACACGATCCCCTATGCGCTCGAACACATTCCGAGGTTGAGGGGTTTCTACAAAGAGGTTTCGTTCCTGGGGCCGTGCCCTCTTCTTCCTTTGAGTCTGAGGAGAGGTGCCGGATGCGGCCCTGCCAAAGTTGAGCCTAGATTGGAGGTTCCTACCTAGGTTTAACCCGGACGCGATTCCTGGGACGATCCTCTCGAAGTTCTGCGTGAGAACTCGAGCGAGGTCTTCCTCACTAAGTGGTTCGACTTCCACTTATTCCTCGGTCGATGGCCTGCGCGGCTCCTTGTTAGGGGGCTTAGGCGCACTCCCTGGATCTGGGTTGTCCAAGGTCGAGGTAGGTGGTGGGGTGATAGCGGACGTGCCCATCACACCCATGGACTAAAAAACACTTCGGTTATTTGGTCCACCAGTTTGGTTGCTAGGGGACTGAGTGGGAATGAGTATCCCGTCCCCTGTGGACTTCCGATTCGCAGGATTCGTGTTCCTGGGATTTCCTTGCGGATGTCCTTTCGTCATTGAGAGAGATCGAGATGAGATTTGCTCTAGCTTAGTGTATAGGTCCCACGGATGGCACCAACTTGTTGATACAAAAGTTGGATGATCCTTGCTAGACCCGAATTAGGCTTAATTCGGGTTGGCTGGGCTCCGGCTCCTACACTAAGTGAAATATTTGGTTGGGATCCTGCACACTAAAACAACACGCGTTAGGCTTACCGTGGGAATGTATCCCACGATTAGACTCCAACGTGAGAGTAAGTAATCGGTTAGGGTTATGGAATCGTGAGTTGAGAGTGTGTAGAATGTAATACCTTTGTGGAACCCTTGGGGGTTCCTTATATAGGCGGTGAAACCCTAATGGGCTGTCACCGATGCTTCGGCCCCAAGCAAAGGATAAGTACCATAATTAGCTTGATTGTTATCTTCTAATTATGGTGAGTGTATATCCTCTACTTTGGGGTAAATCCTAATCATAATAAGATTATGATTCTGTCTAGCCCTGTACCGGCCGTAATGGGCCGTGGGCCGCACTCATGTATGCAGCTACTATTCATTCAAAGCCCATAAGCTTTAAATGATATTAATCCAACCCATTAGTAATAGGCCGGATGCGGGTAGTACCTGTGGGCCGGGTTTATGACCCGGCTGGGGACTATACATCATCAGTTGTCCTTACCGAAGGACGGGAAATCCGTACCTTATGTCCAGTAGAAGCTAACGAAAACGCTGAAGAAACTACTCCGCCTTGACGGATAATACTACATAAGAATGGGAACGTGTATGAGTTGTTTGAATTACATGTGTTTTACTAGTTCTGTGTGTTATTAGCTTGTTATACTTATTCTGTCATGTTTTAGTGTGTTACTGTGTTATCTGTAGTGATACTGATGTTCTGTTGTGTATTATTCATGTATTAGTGTACTATAATACTTGTATTGTAATACTAAGTAACTTTCTAAAAATAGCAGGTTTCCATAAATAGTAAGTTTCTAAAAATAGAAAGTTTCCAAAAATAGTAAGTTTCGATAATTAGAAATAAGCTGGATTATTAATAATAAGTCTAGTTTAATTAGTATAATACAAGACATGGTTATAGCTTATTAATTAAATAACTGGTTAATTAATTAAACTATACATTGTAAGAATTTAATTAAAAATACATGTGTTAATTGAATTAAGCTAAGTAATATACTTTAGGTTATACATGAAATATTAATTTTAATATTTAACCTAAGTAATGAATTTAATTAAATTAACAACTCTAGTAATTAATTTAATTAAACATTTTTTCTGATTTTAATAATTCCCAAAACCCGAACCCATGTTTCAAAAATTAACCCGAGCCCGAAGCCCGGGTTCACACCTAAGCCGAGCCAAAACAACCCCTACCAGTGGCTAGACCAGTTAGCCGATTGCCACTGGTGGCTCACGGTTCACACCGGTTGGCCACCGGTTCACACCGGTTCAACCCGGTTCCCCCTGCTTATGTTGTTCGGTTCCCACTGCTAGCCCAATAAGCCCCACTGAGACCCTATAGGTCTCGGTTGGCACTCGGTTCGACACAAAACCTCACCCCGACACTGAGTCGGGGTCCTATTGCTGCGTTCAATCCACACAAACCCCACACCGAGACCATGAGGTCTCGGTTGGGCAACACAAACACCACCGAGAGCCTTGAGGCTCTCGGCTTGGGTCTCAGCCGAACCAAAGTAACACCAAACACCCCTTAAGCCATGATTTAATTAATCCCACATGGTTTATTTACTTGTTTTTAAGATTAATTAAATAAAAACATGAATTCAATAAGAATTAAAAAGAAAAGAAAGGTGTTTGATTATACCGAACTCGTGGAAGAAAGGATCAAGATCACGGTCACGTACACACGATAACTAAGTAGCAAAAATCGTCCGGTTTGTTCTTGTGGTTTGAGGTGGCCGGCAGCAATAGAGCAAAAAGGAGGCAAGGGAGAACTTTTTCTATAAACCTAAATTATGATTAAGTTTTCCATGTGCTTTGTTTATTATGGATTTTAACTTGGGTCATGGGCCGAAGCCCATCTTTTCCCTTTCCTCTTGTCTAGCCGCGACATATAGGGAGCCCACGGGGAAACCCGTAGTTTTCCCGAGTTCAATTATTTACGCGTACGTTCATGTTTAATTATCGTGATTTTTATATGTCATGTACTTAACACATTTATAATATATACGTAATTACATGTTATTAAATATCGTGACACGGGAATTATATTATATATGGAAAGTTTTAATTTTACTGTATTTTTGGATGTTCACTGTTAATGTATACTGTTCATGGTATTTTAATGCGGGTTTTACAACTCTTCCATTCTAAAAAAACAATTTTTCCTCGAATTGGAGAAACATAAACTGAAAGAAACATACCCGAATCAAAACTGGAAATGAGGGTAAGAAGTCCGTATAGACTCCACCGTCTCCCAAGTCGCTTCCCGTTCAGGATGATCCCTCCAGAGGATTTTGACGAAAGGGATCGTCTTCCTCCGCATGACACGATCTTGTCGTTCAAGAACTCTCTCGGTTTCTTCGACATATGAAAGATCCTCTCGAATCTGATCAAGCGGATACTGGACAACATGAATTGGATGATAGTTGTATCCTCTGATAAGGACACATGGAACACGTTGTGAACGTGTGATAACTGAGGCAGTAATGCTAAATGATATGACACTTCACCAACGCGTTCTATGATGTCGAACGGTCTGATGAAGCGAGGGCTGAGCTTCCCTCTGATTCCAAAACGTTTAACTCCTCGTGCAGGTGATACCTTGAGGAAAACGTGATCACCTACGTTGAAAGATACATCTCTACGACGTTTATCAGCATAGCTCTTCTGACGAGCACGAGATTCCTAAAGCTTCTCCTTGGCGACGGCGACCTTCTCATTAGTCACCTCAATCATCTCTGGACCTTCAAGCAGTCGTTCGCCCACCTGATCCCAGCAGATTGGGGCGCGACACTTCCTACCATACAACATCTCAAATGGAGCACACTTGATGCTAGCGTGCCAGCTGTTGTTGTATGCAAACTCCACTAGAAAGATATAATCATCCCATCTTCCTGACCACTCTAGAGCATACGACCGCAGCATGTCCTCCAATGTCAGAATGGTACGTTCTGACTGTCCGTCGGTCTGAGGATGAAACGCAGTGCTGAGCTTGAGTCTGATGCCCCAAGATTTCTGCATACTCTGCCAGAAACGTGATGTGAAACGGGGATCTCTGTCAGAGATGATTTCTGATTGAGTACCATGCAGTCTCATGATCTCCTTCTGAAAAGTGTCTGCTAATTTGCTGACCGGATGCTCCTTGCGAATCGGCAGAAAATGAGCAGATTTAGTCAACCTATCAACAATAACCCAGATGGCGTCGTTCTTCCTCTGAGTCACAGGTAGACCAGTAACAAAATCCATGGAGATTTTTTCCCATTTCCATGCTGGAATATCTAGTGGTTGTAATAACCCACTAGCTTTCTATTGTTCGATCTTAACCTGCTGGCAGATCCTACATTTAGAAACGAAGGTGGCAACATCCTGCTTCATACCACTCCACGAAAAGTGTTGCTTGATGTCGTGGTACATCTTGGTAAAACCAGAATGTATGGTAAATGGAGAGATATGAGCTTCAGTCAGCACATCTTCCCTGAGTGTAGAGTCATTAAGAACCACTAGTCTAGTGCCCAACCATAAGATACCGTTGTTGTCAACACGAAACTTCGTCTGCTGATCAAGGTTCTGAATGATAGCGCAAATCTCACCATCGTCCTTCTAAGCTTCCTTGATCCTAGAATGTAAGTCTGGTTCCACTCTAAGATTAGTCTAGTAACCGTGTTGTCCTCGTACACAAAACTCAATATCAATCATCTCTAGGTCACGGATGATCTTCTTTGCAATCCAGATGCCAGCAATCATGCCCGACCTTCTGCTTAAAGCACCTGCCACCACATTCGCCTTACCAAGATGGTACTGAATGTTGGTGTCGTAGTCTTTCAATAGCTCTAACCATCTCCTATGTCTCATGTTCAGTTCCTTCTAGGTAAAGATGTACTTGAGACTCTTGTGGTCGGTGAATATGTCACATGATTCACCATACAAATAATGTCTCCAGATCTTCAACGTGAAAACAACCGATTGCAAGCTCCAAATCACGAGTAGGATAGTTTTCTTCATAAGGTTTCAGCTGTCGTGATGTGTATGCAATAACTTTCCCATGTTGCATGAGAAAGCAGCCTAAACCCTTTCTTGAAGCGTCACTATATATCTGAAATCCACCTAAGCCAGATGGGAGAGTAAGAATAGGCGCAGTCACTAACTTCTGCTTAAGATCTTAAAAGCTCTTCTCTCGTTCTTCCGTCCAGTCGAATTTCTCTCCTTTCCTCATCAGCTTAGTCAAAGGTAAGGCTAACCGTGAGAAGTTCTCTACAAACTTGCGGTAGTAGCCAGCTAAACCCAGAAAACTTATGACTTCATTTGCATATGTAGGTCTCGACCATTTGGTGATAGCTTCGACCTTTGCAGGATCCATGGTGATCCCCTCTGCAGATACAATATGGCCCAGAAATGCCACCTTGCTTAACCAGAACTCACATTTGGAGAACTTGGCATATAGTTGCTTCTGACGAAGAATCTGCAAGACTATACGAAGGTGTTCCTCATGTTCCTCCTTAGATTTGGAGAAAATCAGGATGTCATCAATGAACACGATAACGAACTTGTCCAGAAACTTATGGAAGACACGGTTCATCAAATCCATGAAGACAACTAGAGCATTAGTGAGTCCGAATGGCATGACTACGAACTCGTAGTGACCATAACATGTACGAAAAGCAGTCTTAGAGATATCCTGCTCTTTAAACCATAATTGATGGTAGCCGGACCTCAGATCGATCTTGGAGAAATACTTGGCGCCCTAAAGTTGATCGAAAAGGTCATCAATTTACGACAAAGGATAACGATTCCTAATCGTGATCTTGTTTAGCTTACGATAGTCTATACACAAACGCATGCTGCCGTCTTTCTTCTTCACGAACAGTACCGGTGTACTCTATGGCGATGCACTAGGACGGATGAAACCTCGTTTCAGAAGTTCTTGCAGCTGATCTTTTAGTTCCTTAAGCTCTATAGGAGCCATGCGATAAGGAGCCTTGGAAATTGGCTCTACACCTGGAATGAGCTCAATTTCAAACTCGACTTCACGAACAGGTAGTATGCCCGGAAGTTCATCAGGAAAGACGTCAGGAAATTCTGACACGATAGGCTGATCTTGGATCGATGGAGACTCGACAGTAGTGTCATGAATATTCGCTAAGAAGCCCTGACAGCCGTGTGATAATAAAGCACACGCCTCCATGGATGAAATGATTTGTACTGACCTCCCTGGCAGAAAACCACGGTGTATGCACTTTGGAGATTTAACATCACCGAAGATTACCCGATAAGTGTGGCAATCAATCGTAGCCTGGTGTTTGGATAACCAGTCCATGCCGAAAATCAAGTCAAAATCGCACATGTCCAAAGGAAGTGCGTCAACTCTGTGGATCTTATCATCAATGTTGGAAATACGTTTTACGTATATAGAAAGTCTGGGTCACTCCAACAATATAGTTATAGGCTCGTAGTAGTGTTTTAGTAATATTTATTAAACAGCCCGACCCATGAGCATGTTCATGGGCCGGAGGCCCATGTCCATTAAGGACTTGGGTATATAAACCTCTTTCCACCATGGAAAGAGGTGTTGGTTGTTTCATTTCTTACTTTTATAATATATAGTTTCTTTCATTTTCTCTCTCTAAGTTTCTCTCTCTAGAAAACATCAACCCTCTTGATTCATAAACATTATCATTGTTCTACAATTGGTATCAAGAGCCATGGGATGAAATAGAGGTTGGTTTTGTGTTGTTCATACTTATTTTAGTGTGTTCTTGCGTTTTTAATTGATCTTTACCCAAGATTCAATTTTTTTTGTGTTTTTTGTGAGTCCCAGTGTTCCATATATCTTCTACATAGTTGTGGTAGAGATTTGGGTACTTTGGATTGGTTAAAATCACAGATTTCTTGTCAAAAATCTCATTTTTTTAGAAAAAATCTCGGAACAGCCAGTTATTGCGATTGGAACCATCGCAAAGGAAAAGGGTTTCACTTTGCGATCCACATTCAGATTGAGTTTGCGATTGGATGTTATTGTGATTGGAGATTGCGATACATATTCAGATTGAGATTACGATTGGATGTTATTGCGATTGGTGATTACGATACATATTCAGATTGGGATTACGATTGGATGTTATTGCGATTGGTGATTGCGATTGGATATTCATATTGAGATTGCGATTGGCTGTTATTGCGATTGAATATTGCGCCTGTATATTGCGATTGGATATTGCGATTGGAGTCATTTAGTGATTGCGATTGGATATTCTGATAGAGATTGCGATTCATTATTGCGATTGGATATTGCGATTGGATATTGCGATCAGATATTGCGATTGGAGTCATTTAGAGGATTTTTTTCAAGTTTGTAATTTTCACAAAAACACAAAACATCAAGATAACAACATATTTGTTTCAACAACATTAAAACACTTAACCTTATTTCATTGCTCGATCATTTTTGATGATATTTTTTCAAGGGATCATAAAATGAATTCACATTCATATATGCCAACCATGACTTCGCTTACCGATATTTCAATCATTTCGGGTACCGATACTCGCCCACCTTCGCTCATCAAAGATTTATTTGAAGCATGGCAAGGTCGCATGAGAACGTACATCATGGGCAAACCCAGTGGTCGACTTATGCTTCAATCAATTGAAAAAGGTCCATTAGATTGGGTAGAGGTTACCGTCAACAATGTGACAAGGGCAAGGGAGTATCATGAGTTAACCGATGCTAACAAACTCATTCCAGATGCTGATGAAAGGGATGTTCAGACAATTCTTCAAGCCCTTCCACCCGATATCTTTCGAATGGTAAGTGAACACACAGTGGCAAAGAATCTTTGGGATCGACTAGCTGTTTTGTTACAAGGGACATCTCTAACTAAGAAAGAACGAGAGTGTCAATTGTATGACTTGTTTGATAGGTTTACATACCTTCCAGGGAAGACTCTTCACGATTACTACTGGCGTTTCACCACTTTGATGAATGACATGAACGTGTATAATCTAAGGATTGAAAAATAACAACTAAACACAAAGTTTTTGAACACGTTACCCCAAGAATGGAGTCAATATGTCACTGATGTTAAGATGATTCGCGATTTGCACAAGTCCAATTTAGATCAACTCTATGCTTTCTTAAAACAACACGAGAAGCATGTGATCCAAAAACGACTCTCTCAGGGATCTTATCATGAACCATTGGCATTAATGGCAAACCATCCCACACTGTCATACCACAACTCTCAGCTTGCTTTGGGACACCAATCTTCATATCAACCTTTGTATCAAACACCAAGCTTCCCACAGTACTCGATCTTGCCACAACCACCTACATCTTATCACCAACAATTCAAGCAACCAACAACATCATCACCAGGAGATTCACATCTGTTACGTTATGCTTCACACCAGTACTCACCTTATCAACCTCCAACAAACCCTGCTGTTACCTATCAACAACTTGAGGCTCCTCAACCCTATTACTCACAACAAGTTAGTGCTCCATCAAATCAACTTGTAGCTCAGTCTGCATGTTGATGCAAAAGTTGGGTGATCCTCGCTAGACCCGAATTAGGCTTAATTCGGGTTGGATGGGCTCCGGCTCCTGCACCAAGTGAACTATATGGTTGGGATCATGCACACTAAACAACACGCGTTAGACTTACCGTGGGAATGTTTCCCACGATTAGACTCCGGCGTGAGAGTAAGTATCGGTTTAAGGTTTATGGGAATCGAGTGAGTTGAGAGTATAGAACGTAATACCTTTGTGGAACCCTTGGGGTTCCTTTTATAGGCAGTGAAACCCTAATGGGCTGTCACTAATGCTTCGGCCCCAAGGAAAGGATAGGCACCATGATTAGATTGATTTTTATCTTCTAATCATGGTGAGTGAATATCCTCTTCTTTGGGGCGAATCCTATTCAGAGATAGAATATGATTCTGTCTAACCCTGTACCGGTCATGCCGGGCCGTGGGCCACACACATGTGTGTGGTTACTGTTCATCCAAGCCCATAAGCTCAAATGACATTATTCCGACCCATCCGTGATGGGCCGGATACGGGTAGTACCCGTGGGCCGGGTTCCTGACCCGGCTAGGGACTATACGTCATCATGTCCCCCCAGTCTAGTTGTTACAGCCGTAGGCGTAACCTCTAGACTATCAAGATGCTCCCCGGACGTACCAAGAAAGACCTAGGGAATGATAGATATGTAAGATTTTGTTTCGGGCGCACGTGGCTGCCCATCTAGGAATGTTATTCCAATAGAACCTCAGCCGCCCGTAACGGCCGAGACAAATTAAATGTAGCACTGAATATGGTCTTACGTAAGACCGCATATCCCGACACAAGAATAAATGCATTAATGATAGTCAACTGCTCAACCGCACTTCTGCAAAAGTGCACCATTAATGCCCACCATTGAGCCACGTAAAACTGCCAAGAAGTGACCCGTGGCCCCCTTCTGACTTTGCAGAAGTGTCAAAAATCCCATCCGTTGGATAGGTGTAGTGGCCGACACGTGTCAAACATCCACGTTACCTCGGAAACCGAGGCAACCCTATATAAGAGTTGGTGTGTGTGTTTGTTACACACACAATTCATACTCTTATCCGCCATTGTTTTTTTCAAGCTCCATCCTCCAAACTTTTGCCTTCTATTCCCACGGATTTCCTCCGCCGTAGGTTAGATCATCACGCCTTACAAAACCTTTTTATAAAACATGGTAAAGGACAACCCACTTATCACGGATGTCCTTAACGTGATGTCGGCGGAAAAATACATAGACTTTTTGTCGAAGTACTACATTCCCGAAAGCGTACACCCCACCTATCCAGGTGAAGGTGAGGCAATTACGGATGCACCAGCGGGGAAAATAGGCGTGTACACGTGCCTATTTGACTCGACCAACTATCGTATCCCCCTGTCCAAATTTTTGGTAGATCTGCTATTGTATTATGACTTCCACATAACCCAGCTTCACTGCATGGAGCGTGTAAAATCAACCAGTTTGAAATTACATGCCACACATGCGGAGTGACTCCGACCGTGAACCTATTTAGAGCTTTTTATGCCCCCCAACTAGTAAATGGGTGGCTATCGTTTAAAAAACGATCCAGAAACGCCCCCATGACGTATAGGAAGCCTTTAGACTCCCTTAAGAACTGGTACGACCATTACTTCTTTGTTGATGAGAAGGTATTCCCTACTCCTTTCGTCCTTAAAACTAGGGTACCCAAAGATTTTCCGCCCAAATCCAAAGACTATAGCAGCAGAGACATGAAAATATTAGATACCCACCGCACGGAATTCCATAAGGGGTTACCAGAACATTTCTTGTGCTTAGTAGGATTAAGTCGTCGTTATTATGGGAGGGATGACTTATATCCGTGCTTCCTGACGGAACATGGAGAGGGTAGGTTTACTTATACCTTGTAAATGTGAAATGTCATTGGTATTCAGGACTTTACTGACCCGTGCAATTGTAAATGTCCGCAGAGATGAACCTACACGGACTAATACGTCAGGGCGACCCCATGAGAGTGCCTGAAGGATTCCGCCCTCTGAAGGAGAATGAACTCCCCCTCCTTGATGCGACCGTAGACCGGACCATCCCACTTGAAGAAACCTCCGAGCAAAGATCGGATGAAGAGGAGCCCATCATTGAAAAATCCCCTCTGGATTTCCTGAATGAAGATGGTGGAGAGTTGATGTTGGAAGGTGGCGTGCCGCACCAGGGAGATGCAAAAGGAGAAAATTCCCTCAACCTTGAGAACGAAGACATCACTCAAACTTCCGGGTCCGCCCCGCCCACATCTAGAAAGAGAAAGACCACCAGGAGGGTGGCAAAGACGATAGGAGATGAGGCCGGGGCCTCGAATGCTCCCCCAAAGAAGCTGAGGAAGGACCATCCGCAGTACCAGGAGGGAAGTGGTACTGCGACTGCCCAGGCCGACCCTACCCCGCACATGGAAGAGCAAGTCTGGCGAGCTACCCCTGTGAGTGCCGTAGCTCGTACCGCCCCAGAACCTGCAATTGGTACCACGTAAGTACCCTTCGTATGTCAGTCGCATCATTTTGCTTGCGAAATATATAATGCTTAAATTAAATTTGCAATGTCAATAACAGGGCGAATCCGTCGGCCGTAGCCCAAGAGGAAGAAGTGGAGAGGAATCCATCCCTCGCACCATCAAACAGACCCCCATCCCCTGCTGCGACACACGCCGAGGAGCCACTCCCCGAAGGGCTAGAAAATAGCCTGCGCCTAGCATGTAATCTCTCAAGTCTAACAAGGTTGGAGGCGGAATCTGAGTGTTCAGAATTCAACGAGCACATTACCCCTCCAGCCCTTGCACAAGACTTAGATGAGATGGATCATGAATCCCTTCTGGAGCAGTTTGACGTGTCGTCCGCGCATCAAGTGACGGTAGGTGCCGCTCTAAGATGCCGTCTGATCAAGGCCCTGGCGAATGTGAAGCGGGCAGACAAAAAGATAGCTCACCAGGAGGCAATGGTCGTGAAGAATGAGAAGACCATCGCGTCCTTGCAAGCAGCGCTGGTGACGGCCGAGGCTACAGTGAAAGAGCAAGCTTACCACGCCGACAGCCGAGAAAAACGCCTCGTCGAGCTCGAGGCCCTTGTAGCCTCATCGAACAAGAAGGTATGCTTTCGAAAATTTTACACATACTCTTTCCTTGATTTTTTATTTGACCCAAGAAAAAGAACATATTACCCTTGTGATAACTCGAAGTTCCATATGCAGGTGTCCGCGACCGAAGCTTCTACCAAGGCCGTAACCGTACAAGCCTTCAACATCGCCCAAGAGCGCGATGCGCTGAAGGATGAGCTAACACAAGTGCGGGCCCAGTTGGAAGAGCAAACTGCAATGGCGGAGGAGGAACTGAGCAAGATGGCCACAAGTTGTGCTGAAAGACTATGTCCTCCCTTGGTATCCGCCATAGCTGGACGCCGATGGATGATTGGACAAGGAATGCGCCTTGCCGTAAGCAAGGCCATGGAAGCGCCGCACCTGCTGCAAGCCTTCGCCGGGGTCGTGTTTGATGGAATCGACCGTGGTAGGCATGAGGATTTGGTCAAGGCTGCGGAATTGATAGGTAAGAACAAAGACATCATGCAGCATCCATACCATAATCCCTCAGTTGCGGATAATATGACCGCGTCGATGAATGCACTGGCGGAAATCCAGTACCCTCTTCTGGATGAACTCGAGGTGCTTAAGGATGCTCTGAACAAGGCGGTAATGTCCAAGCTTACTGCGGATCCCATCCCTTTGACCCTACCTACTTATGACTCTGTATGTGAAAAGCTGCTTGTGGAGGCATTGGATGCGACTGCGGTCAAGGCACATGATGGAAAGGAAGCTCGCGGGGAGGCCCTCCGTGCTCTGATCGAAGAAGGAAAGAGAGACATAAGGGAATTCCTACCTCCCTTGTAATTTATCTTGTAAACATTTGTAACTTTTATTCGTCCGTGCATGTACATGGCTAAGACTTATATGGTAGATAAATGTCTTTTATTTGTAGGTCCGTGATAACCATGACCATTTTGTTATTTATTTGGAAACTTGTGTATTTTTATTTTGTTAAATATCGTATACCGATACTGCATGACATGTCACGTCTTACACAAAAGGGAAAATACATGCAAGTCTATAATTCACTAGACATGCGACGTGCGTCTTTACTATGCCAAGCACTGCGTGAGTACGGCATATGGAACTTACCACAACGTCTTGTGAGTAAGGTGTCTAGTAAGGATACATGATCCACGCCGCTGGGGTTGCATCCCTCTTACGCGACAAGTTGAATTAGTAGGTTCACTTAATCCTCTTACCCCGCCTGGAGGCGTATAGTACATGTAAGGTGTTTGAATGAATGCATATGAATGAAACACGACATATTATAATAATAATTAAAATTCACATGACCAACAAAATCCTAAGAAATAATTTGCACAAAACAAGCCGTGGAGCTAGCTAGGCACCACGACATTTTATTAGAACGTTTACATTTTTTGTTTGAACAAGAATGATAAGTCCTAAAAAACAAAAAAGGAACCTAGAAAAAACATAAGAAGCAAAACAGATAGAGTACATGGATCTTCAATAAAGCCACATATAGCAAAGTACCCATGCGGAAGCCGTAGCTTTCAAAGATAGCACCTTTTGAGATTGGAGATGTTCCATGTGCGTTCCAAATCGCGGCCATCCATGTCACGTAACTTGTACGCGCCTCGTCCTAAGGCTTCTATGACCTCATACGGCCCTTCCCACTTAGGGCCCAGCTTTCCTGTATTCTCCGCTCGACTTGCTTCGTTAGCACGATAGACATAATCTCCCGGTCGAAAAGAAACACCTTTAACCTTGGCATCATAATAAGCCTTCATTTTAGCCTTGGACTTAGCCTCATTGATGGCTGCTATCTCCTTTTTTCTTCCAACAAATCCAGGTTGATTCGCAGTTGCTCGTCGTTCGTGACAACATTAACCTCCGCCGTGCGAATGGTAGGCATTCCGATTTCTGCTGGTATAACAGCTTCAGTGCCGTAGGCCAATGCAAATAGAGTATCTTCGTTGGCTGTTTTGATCATAGTCCTATGTGCCCATAGGACATGTGGTAACTCATCCACCCATTTGGCGCTTCGTTCCTCCAGCCGGGCCTTGATGCCGTTTCCCAAGCTTGATATTCGGTTTTTTGTATGGGTTCTAGATTCTCTCAGTATCCTCTCGAATTGATTACAGCTCAATGTGGAATGATTGTTCTTGGTTACTAAAAAGGGGATTGGTTTTCTAATCTACTAAAAGTTTAAATGAACTAAAATATAAACTTAAATTCAAAGCAATTAAGTTAATAACAATTAATAAAAGTAGAAAATAAAATTAAAATACAAATATAAAATGAAGAAACAGTAAGTATCACTTAAAAATGCTAAAAAGGAAATTGATTCGGAAGTTCTTACTGATTCGGAACTTTTCCGGATGAACATATGTTAACTCCTTGATTCGGAACTTTTACTCGGAAGTTTACTCGGAAGATTGATCCGGAACTTGATTCGGAACTTCACCCGGAAGTTCACTCGGAACTTTTGGTCCGGAAGTTCACTCGGAACTTTTGGCTCGGAAGTCTGGTCCGAAAGTTGATTCGAAACTTTCACCCGGAACTTCACTCGGAACTTTTGTCCGGAAGTTTATCCGGAAGTTTGGTCGGAACTTCTAAAACTGACACGGAACTTTTGAAGGGAGATTGATTCGGAAGATTTTAACTAAGATGATTCATTCGGAACTTTTAAAAAGAACATTCATTTGGAACTTTTTGAACTTATTCGGAACTTTTGAAAAACACTTTCATTCGGAACTTTTTATGCTCATTCGGAACTTTTTGTTAATCCGGAACCTGGGAAACTCAAGAACAATACTATTTTAGAAAAACAGGGGAATGCGATTTAACGCCAAAATCAACCAAGTTTTTCATTAAAACTTAAGTAAAACTAACCACGAATCATATACTAACCATAAACTACAAATCCCATCAATAAAAACTTAAAACCCAATAACTTTTAAAGATCAAACTCAACAAAATAAACTTTAAGACTTGGAATCATAAAAAAGAAGAAAGATGAACAAGATGAAATAAAAGATGATATTGATTGATTAATGTTGAACAAACAAAAGACAAAGATTAAACTACAAGATTCTTGGAAAAATGAAAATCAAAATCACCAAACACCCTAGTGGTGTTGGTGATGACTACGAACAGGAAAAGAGAAAAAGATGGAAAAAACTGAATGAAAAGTGTGAAGGGAATCCTTTATATAGGTGTTCCCTTTGGTTGGTGAGTGGGCTTTCTCCCGTTCTTCTTGTCTTCTCGTCTTTTCAGAAAAGTTGACGTTTTCGATTCTGATTCGGGATTTGTCGTCGATTAAATTCAACTCGTCTTTTAATTTCTTCGTTTAATAGACTTGAGTTTCTTCGACTTATGTAAATCTTCCATCTTTTGGTCCTTTTCTTCGATAAATCTTCGAATAGGCCCAGTGACTTCAAATCTTTTGCATCTCTTGGACAATAGACTTCATCTTGAGTCTTTTTCTTCGATAAAACCCGTGCAATCCCATGTTTTCTTCAATATTCATCCGGTTGGCTCTGAAAACACAATAAACACAAAAACCACGCATAATTCCAAACAAATGATATTAAATACGTGTTTTGGTCTTGTTTTAGTAAGAAATAAGTGGTAAAAGGATGGGTGTTTACACACCTATCAAATCCCCTACACTTAACCATTGCCATGCCCTCATGCAATGTTTAGTGACAAAGCACATTTACACTTTTCTCATAATCAATCAACCTTGGCCTTATTAATATACTACTAAACAAAAATGAAAGTACTAAGAGAAATTAAAACTTTAAAGTAAACAAAAGGAGAGAAAACCATTTTCACTTGAAAATAGCTATATGGAAAATATCTTGCAAAGAGATCAAGGACTTACATTAGGGCTTCGGTGCTGCGAAGATTAATCATCCTCAAGTTTCACGTTCCCCAAACTAAGCTTAAAAACGAGATCATTGTTATTATAAGTTAGCAACTCAAACACTTACACACATGGCTTAATTATATGCTTAAACTCCCTTATTCCTAGGTGTATCTCTTATATTTTATTTTTGTCTTAGAATGATCATGAAGATGCATTTTTGGACTTATTTCGATAGTTTATTAGGCTGAAAGCAAAGTAGGACGATTTGATCAATAGTTAGCTAAAGGCCAAAATCTCTTAAAACTCTTCTCGGGATATCAAAAAGTTCATATCTTGGCATAACTCGGTTCACGATTTGAGACCTTTCTCGGGTCGATATTTGGCATGTACTTCATACTTCATATCTTGAGAGACGTGCTTGAGATAATGGTCTTCTCATCGTTAATAGAGTTTCTTCTCTTGGAGACTTTTGAGGGGTACTCCAACTTTGTTGACCACGACTTCATGATTATTTCTTCAATCTCTAGTTGGGATTTGAGATACAACGATCCGCCTCCTTTTCGGACTTGGATCTATTTATCCTCATACCTTGTTAGGGTCTTTTCGGATAGACTTCTCCATGATCTTTATGGGAGTTGATTGCTTTTCGTCGTGAGTCTTGATCCTTCATATTGACTTTGGGAATAATGCTTTTCACATCACCTTGGATCTTTAGCAATAAGATTGAATCCTTATGCCTTGTTAGGGCCTTTTCGGACTCGCCAATCTTCGCGCCCCGCTTCATATTTTATGCCTTGGCTATGAACTCTTATCATTACCGAGTAACTTTTAAACGATCTTGGGCTAGAAGCTAAGTAACTTTTCAAATCGTACGACCTTACTTATTGCAGATAAATTATTAGCAAGTGATGGGAGAATAGGCAAATAATTACACCAAGTGAGCTTGTGCAAGAATACCGACTTATAATTGACTCTATCATATCTCGTCCTCCACAATTTAAAATCTCAAATAATGAGACTCGTGGATACTTAGCCTAATAAACCAATTAAGGTCTACATGGTTAAGGATACTAGCTAGAATAAACTTGGATAAGTCTATTCGGGTTGAGTCAAAATAAACGCAACGGGCCTAATATGTCAAAGACTTCTAAACTAGCTATACCACTTTATTAATATTTTTGACTTTATTGCGGGATATATACATATGAAAGCAACGATAAAAATTTAAAATTACGACTAAATGGCCAAAGTTAATAAAAAATTTGAAAAATGTTGAAAAATATGATTTTCCGGTTAAATGAAGGCATTTTCATGGAAAAGTCCACTTAAAACTTCGATAGAAGTCCCCCCTACACTTAAGATAAACATTGTCCTCAATGTTTAAGCATGTGGGAAAAGTCTCCCCTACACTTATGACATTGTGCACGTTGGTTAAATCAAGTTAAGGAAGAGACGACTAACGTGATCAATTTCAAATGTGAGTATGAAGAAAATTGAATCACGATAGTTGAGAGATTGAACTGGATTTTGGATAACACGGGAGCACGGTTCTTCGAAGGTTCCAAGAGTGCATTCATCCCTGTAATCACATCACCAGACAAATACAAACACCGATAGAGGTCCCCATACACTTAGGAGGTTAAACGGAAAAGGATAGATACTCGGGTTGCCTCCCGAGGAGCGCTTGTTTTTGATAACCGAGTCACGAGCCTGACTCGACCCAAAATTAGTTCATGGGGAACGTGGTGAGGGATGGAATCATCTCCTGAGAGATGTCCTCACCAAAGTACAACTTCACTCGTTGGCCATTCACCTTAAAAGTAGGCCCATTAGGTTGAGCGAGCTCGAGAGTACCATATGGAAATATTTGGGCAATGGTGAATGGGCCGGACCAACGAGATTTCAGCTTGCCCGAAAAGATTTTCAACCGAGAGTTAAAGAGTAAAACTTTGTCCCCAACTTGGAACTCTCGGTTCTTAATCTTAGAGTCGTGAATGAGCTTAGTCTTCTCCTTATAAATCAAAGAATTTTCACAAGCCTCATTACGGAGTTCATTCAGCTCATTAAGTTGGATCTTGCGTAGGTTACCGGCTTTGTTGATATCAAAATTATCCCACTTCAAGGCCCAGTAAGCCTTGTGCTCCAACTCAATGGGGAGGTGGCACGCTTCCCGTACACGAGACGATATGGTGTACAACCAATCGGAGTCTTGTATGCGGTACGAAAAGCCCACAAAGCATCATCAAGTTTATCAGCCCATGAGGCACGATGCTCTCCCACGGTTCTTTCCAGAATTCACTTTAATCCTCGGTTGGATATTTCAGCCTGGCCATTAGTTTGTGGGTGGTAGGCGGTGGAAAGGCGATGATTTACACCGTACTTGGCCATGACTCTTGCGAATTGGTCATTGCAAAAATGAGTCCCGCGATCACTAATAATGGCACGAGGCACACCGAATCTAGCGAATAGCGATTTCAAAAAGTTACAAACCACCCTTGCGTCATTAGTGGGTAAAGCTTTGGCTTCAACCCATTTGGAGACGTAGTCAACGGCTACAAGGATGTATTTGTTTCCTTTAGAAGAAGGGAATGGCCCCATAAAGTCGATACCCGAAACATCAAAGATTTCACATTCTTGAATGAAATTCTGAGGCATCTCATCTTTATGTGTGATCTTGCCTTGTTTTTGGCAAGCATCACAACGTTTAACCATATTGTGAGCGTCACGATATATGGTGGGCCAATAAAATCCCGAGTCAAACACTTTTTTGGTGGTGTAGTTGGGACCAAAGTGACCACCGGTGGGTCCTTTATGGCAAGCGTCAAGGATTTCTAAAGCTGCCGGTCCATCAACACATCGGCGAATAATCAAGTCGGCACATTGTTTGAATAGGTAAGGGTCGTCCCAGAAATAATGTTCAACATCTTTAAAGAACTTTTTCTTTTGTTGGGATGTTAACCCTTCCTTGAGAATTCCACCCGCCAGGTAGTTTGCAATATCCGTAAACCACGGGGTTTCATCAGAATTCGAATTGATAGACATTAAGGTCTCCAAGGGGAAAGAATCATTGATTTCTTTGTTCGGATGATCCCCTTGGTAAGGATCCTCAAGTCTACTGAGATGATCCGCGGCTAGGTTTTCAACTCCTTTTTTATCACGAATTTCGATTTTAAATTCTTGGAGAAGAAAAACCCAGCGAAGAAGTCTTGGTTTGGAATCTTGCTTTGTCAACAAGTACTTTAACGCGGAATGATCGGTGTAAACGATTGTGGTGGAAAGGACAAGATAGGGGCGAAATTTTTCAAAGGCATAGACAACAGCTAAAAGCTCTTTTTCGGTTGTCGTATAATGCAATTGTGCCCCCGTCATTGTCTTGCTAGCATAGTGGATTGGTTGGAAGTGTTTATTCACTCTTTGGCCCAAAACTGCACCAATGGCAAAGTCACTAGCATCGCACATCAACTCGAAAGGCAGCTCCCAATTAGGGGTAACCAAGACGGGTGCCTTAGTTAGCTTATCCTTAAGCGAGTTGAAGGCTTCAAGACACTCTTTGGAAAAGATAAAAGGAGTATCTTTTTCCAAGATGTGGGTCATCGGGCGAGCGATTTGAGAAAAATCTTTGATGAATCGATGGTAGAAGCCCGCATGACCCATAAAACTTCGCACACGCTTCACGGTTGAAGGTGGAGGCAACTTAGCGATAACATCGACTTTAGCACGGTCTACTTCAAGACCGGCTTTGGAGATCTTGTGTCCTAGCACGATGCCCTCTTTTACCATGAAATGGCATTTTTCCCAATTAAGAACAAGGCGAGTGTCTTCACACCGCTTAAGCATACGTTCTAAATTGGCAAGGCAAGCAGAGAATGAATCGCCATTGACCGAGAAATCATCCATGAATACTTCCATAGTGTCTTCCACCATGTCATGGAAGATAGCCATCATACACCTTTGGAACGTCCCGGGAGCATTACATAAACCAAAAGGCATGCGTTTGTAAGCAAATGTTCCATAGGGACAAGTGAATGTGGTCTTTTCTTGGTCCTTGGGATCGATGGGAATTTGAAAATACCCGGAGAAACCGTCTAAGAAGCAGTAATAGTCATTACCAGCTAGACGCTCGAGCATTTGATCCATGAAGGGAAGAGGAAAGTGGTCTTTTCTCGTGGCATCATTGAGCTTGCGATAATCAATACAAACTCTCCACCCAGTAACGAGACGAGTGGGAATCAACTCGTTGTGCTCATTGGAAACAACGGTTATTCCGCCCTTCTTGGGCACACAATGGACGGGACTTACCCAAGGCGAATCCGAAATAGGGTAAATCAAGCCGGCATCTAGAAGTTTGATAACCTCTTGTTTGATGACGTCATGAATTCTAGGATTAACCCTTCTTTGGCTCTGGATTGCGGGTTTAAAGTCATCTTCCATGAGAATCTTGTGAGTACAAAAGTTTGGTCAATTCCGCGGATATCGGAAATTTTCCAAGCAATTGCCTTCTTATGATCTTTAAGCACGACGATGAGGCGAGATTTCTCTTCATCTTTCAAGTCCTTCGCGATGATGACGGGCGACTTCTTCTTTTCTTCAAGGAACACGTACTCGAGATGGGGCGGCAACTCCTTAAGTTCTAAATCCGGAGGATTTTCGATGGGAGGCGTTTTCAAAGTCGGAGCATCGATAGCAATAACCGTGGGAGATGGTGGAGAAAGATTGTCTTCGTTGAGAAGGTTTTCAAAGAAATGCATGTCTTCATCCCCATCGGTGGGAGAATCATCATTAGCTAAGTTCACATCTCCCATGGTGGCTTCAAGATCTTTCCAAAAGAAATCACTTTCTCCAAATAGAGACAGTGATGAATCAATAGAGGAAATGGTTTCAACATTGGGAAGAGAGGTAGGAATATTTTTACAAGCATCATTAAAGTGTTCCTCACAAGCCTCATCCAGAACGTCAATACAGTTAACACTCTCGTATGAATAAGGTTGTTTAGACAACTTTCCCATGTTGAAGACGATTTTATCGTCACCCACTCTCATGATAAGCTCACCGGCTTCAACATCGATGAGAGTGCGACCGGTCCTCAGGAATGGACGACCCACGATCAAGGGAACACGAGGGTCCATCTCGTAGTCGACGACGATGAAATTGGCAGGAAAAAAGAATTTGTCGACTCCTACAAAGACGTCTTCGGCTATCCCCACTGGATAAGCAACCGCACGGTTAGCTAATTCCAAAGTCATTTTGGTGGGGACTAGCTCAGGGAGAGATAATTGCTTCCAAACGCTTAGAGGCATTAAATTAATACTGGCACCTAGATCGGCTAGGGCCATGCAATTCTCTACTCCCGGGAAGTTGCAAGGGATTAAGAAACGACCCGGATCACCAAGCTTGGTTGGCAATTTCCTTAAGAGCACTGCAGAGCAATTCTCATTAAGTTGGGTGTTGGCAATATCAAGAAGCTTTTCCTTGTCGCTAAGAAGATCTTTGAACATTTTCGCATACTTGGGCATGTGAGCGAGAGCCTCAGCGAAGGAGATGTTAAAATTCAATTGTTTGAACATTTTAAGAAAGTTCGAAACCTGAATATCGTCCTTGCTTTTGAGCTTCTCTTTCCTCAACCTAGATGGATAAGGTATATCGGAAGAAGAGGAAGGCTTTGGGATCGAAGGATCACTCACATCCTTGGGTAGAGGAGGGGTAGAAGTAAAAGGTGGAGAAATTGGGGAAGGAGAAGGATGAGGAATAGGATCAGGTGACTCGTTTTCCTTAGTCACAATCACCGGTGGAGGTATAAGAAGCTCGGGTTCCTTGGTACCTTTGCCACTGCGAGTGGTGATTGCTTTCATCTCCCCTCTTGGATTCGCAACGGTGTTACTCGGAGGAGTACCCAAAGAAGAGGGTTGATTACCTTGGAAGAAACTAGCCATCATATTTTTTAAGTCATTCGTTTGACTATCCAACGTGTTTCTCATATCAGCTCTCAGATCGTTTCCTTGTTTGACCAGGTCTGCTTTCAAGTTGAGCACTTCTCGCTGAAGATTTCCCACGATCACATCGTTAGTCCTCATGTAGGTTTCCACTTCTTGGTGTAAGGCGGTGGGTTGGTTGGGAGGAGCATTGTATGCGGGTGGTTGATAAGCAAGTTGCTGGTAAACTTGGTTGTTTCTTTGAGGTGGTTGTTGTTGTTTGTGAGGAGGTATGTATGGTGTACGAGGTGGTTGTTGTTGTTGAGGAGGGCGATTGAGGTTTTGTTGTTGGTTTGGGTTGTTTGGAGGAAAACCAGGTGGTGAGAGATAGTTGTTAGAGCGGTAGCTAAGCAAGTTACGGTCACCTTGAGGTCGAGCTTGATAAGCGGGTTGAGGATAGGTGCCATACGCTGCATTCACATTTTCAGAAGGGTAGTCTTGGGTGGCAGTACAAGTGGTGTAAGAGTGAGGACCCCCGCATATCTCGCATGGTTGGCTAACAGCATTGACTTGAGCGTCTTTAGCGTTTCTAGCGTTGATGCTGTTGGTGTTGCTGGCGGTTTGGGTAGCAAGCGATTCAAGAAGCGCAGTGATTTTGTCAAGTCGCTTGTCGCTGTCACTAGTACTAGCACTAGCGACATTAGTCCGAACACTCTTGGTTTGCACACGAGACTTATTCTCAATGATATCCCAAGCAGCATTGGAAGTCTTAGCCAAAAGATTACCCCCCGAGGCACTGTTTAGTGAATCTTGGTCATTCATGTTTAAACCATTATAAAAAGTATTAATTTGGTGCACTTTGGTAAAACCATGTTGTGGGCATTTTCTCAAAAGGTCTTTGAAACGGTCCCAAGATTCACTAAACGACTCATCGTACTTTTGTTCAAAATTGATAATTTCATTCCGCAAAGCGGTAGTACGAGAGGGTGGGAAAAAGTAGTTGATAAACTTGGTCTCCAAATCCGTCCACGAAAGAATACTCTGTGGCGGTTCCTTAGCAAGCCAATGCCGGGCTTGTCCCTCTAAAGAAAAGGGAAATAGTTGTAACCGGATTACCTCTTGTGGAACACCATTGAATTTGACCGTATTGGTGAGTTGCAAGAATCTCTTGATGTGGTCATGTGGATCATCAATGGTACGCCCCAAGAATGGTTGAGCAGAGACCATCTGGATAAAGCCGGATTTGAGCTCAAAGTTGTTGGCTGCAATCGCGAGTATGACAATTGGATCATTGTTACCATCTACATGTGCTTGCAGAAGTTCAATCATCGGGCGATTATCCGGTAGAGGCTCATTGTTGTTGTTATTATTGTTGTTGAAAGGTGGGTTGTTGTTGTTATTATTATTGTTCTGAGGTGGGTTATTGTTGTTGTTTTGTACACCGGCCATGTCTAAGTCTTCGACAGGCTCGAGCTCTTGATAAGACGTTGATCGTGTACGCATGCACCTGCAAAAGAACTAACAAGGCAAAAACAAAGCAGAAATATTTATGGTTTTTATGTTTTTTAATTTTTTTGGATTTTTGAAAATTTTATATTTTTTTGTGTTTTTGAAAATTTTTATGAAAAAGTAACGTTCACGGTGAACGGATCCCAAAATCCAAGTTCTCACAAAAAACTGTTGATCTTAACGAGAAGAGCCGGCAGCGGCGCCATTTGATATTCGGTTTTTTGTATGGGTTCTAGATTCTCTCAGTATCCTCTTGAATTGATTACAGCTCAATGTGGAATGATTGTTCTTGGTTACTAAAAATGGGATTGGTTTTCTAATCTACTAAAAGTTTAAATGAACTAAAATATAAACTTAAATTCAAAGCAATTAATTTAATAACAATTAATAAAAGTAGAATTTAAAATTAAAATATAAATATAAAATGAAGAAACAGTAAGTATCACTTAAAAATGCTAAAAAGGAAATTGATTCGGAAGTTCTTACTCATTCGGAACTTTTCCGGATGAACAGATGTTAACTCCTTGATTCGGAACTTTTACTCGGAAGTTTACTCGGAAGATTGATCCGGAACTTGATTCGGAACTTCACCCGGAAGTTCACTCGGAACTTTTGGTCCGGAAGTTCACTCGGAACTTTTGGCTCGGAAGTCTGGTCCGGAAGTTGATTCGGAACTTTCACCCGGAACTTCACTCGGAACTTTTGTCCGGAAGTTTATCCGGAAGTTTGGTCGGAACTTCTAAAACTGACACGAAACTTTTGAAGAGAGATTGATTCGGAAGATTTTAACTAAGATGATTCATTCGGAACTTTTAAAAAGAACATTCATTCGGAACTTTTTGAACTTATTCGGAACTTTTGAAAAACACTTTCATTCGGAACTTTTTATGCTCATTCGGAACTTTTTGTTAATCCGGAACCTGGGAAACTCAAGAACAGTACTATTTCAGAAAAATATGGGAATGCGATTTAACGCCAAAATCAACCAAGTTTTTCATTAAAACTTAAGTAAAACTAACCACGGATCATATACTAACCATAAACTACAAATCCCATCAATAAAAACTTAAAACCCAATAACTTTTAAAGATCAAACTCAACAAAATAAACTTTAAGACTTGGAATAAAAAAAAGAAGAAAGATGAACAAGATGAAATAAAAGATGATATTGATTGATTAATGTTGAACAAACAAAAGACAAAGATTAAACTACAAGATTCTTGAAAAAATGAAAATCAAAATCACCAAACACCCTAGTGGTGTTGGTGATGACTACGAATAGGAAAAGAGAAAAAGATGGAAAAAACTGAATGAAAAGTGTGAAGGGTATCCTTTATATAGGTGTTCCCTTTGGTTGGTGAGTGGGCTTTCTCCCGTTCTTCTTGTCTTCTCGTCTTTTCAGAAAAGTTGACGTTTTCGATTCTGATTCGGGATTTGTCGTCGATTAAATTCAACTCGTCTTTTAATTTCTTCGTTTAATAGACTTGAGTTTCTTCGACTTATGTAAATCTTCCATCTTTTGGTCCTTTTCTTCGATAAATCTTCGAATAGGCCCAGTGACTTCAAATCTTTTGCATCTCTTGGACAATAGACTTCATCTTGAGTCTTTTTCTTCGATAAAACCCGTGCAATCCCATGTTTTCTTCAATATTCATCCGGTTGGCTCTGAAAACGTGCTTCAAATCATTGCTATTTGACTCGGACATGTTCTAAAAAAGTCGAGGTATTTCGAATTGTTTGTTGACACGGACAAAGTCAGGGAAAACCAAATAAACACAAAAACCACACATAATTCCAAAGAAATGATATTAAATACGTGTTTTGGTCTTGTTTTAGTAAGAAATAAGTGGTAAAAGGATGGGTGTTTACACACCTATCAAAGCTCCTATTTGCTCGTTCCACAAGGCCATTTGTCTGCGGGTGCTTAACAGACGCGAAGCGCCGTTTGATATTCAATGATGCTCACCAGTCCTTGAATGGATTATCCGCAAACTGTTTACCGTTGTCCGAGATGATTTCCTCTGGTAGGCCAAAACGGCATATAATATGCTCCCAAACAAACTTTTTAACTTGTTTGCCTGTAATGGATTTGACTGCCTTGGCCTCTATCCACCGTGTGAAATAGTCCATCGCGACAATCAAGAACTTAACTGTAACACCTGGTAATTTTCCCTACTTTGAAAAATGACTATTTTACCCTTTGACTTTTTATTTAGTCAACTGTGTGATTTAACTGTGTTGGAACCGGGAAGTTATCCCGCGTCTTCTGAAAAACTGTTTGCTGACGAGTAATGGCCTGACTCTGAGCTCAGTCATTAATCTGCACATTTTCTGTGAACCTGACCAAAGTGCTGAGACGGTCAATGAATTGACGATAATCCATGAGATTATTCGTTATCTGTGAATTATGTGCTTAACTGTTTAGTTTTTAACAGCGTGATCGTATTTTCTTGAGCAGTGTATTTAAATATTTCTGTATATGTTTATAAATGCCTGTATTTTAGTATTTTTGCTATTTATAGTAATAAATTGTATTTACTGTGAATATTTAATTAACGTATCGCGTTTTCGTATTTTACGTCGTTTTTACGTTTACCCATCGTTAGCGTGCATAAAATACTTTACCAATCATAAAATGTCAGTTTTCATCGAAAAATCGTAAATTTAATATATTTCGTCAAATTTTTAAGTTTTACGTAACTTTTAACTTAACTATATACTTTTTGATATTTACCTAAAACTAACTAACCTTTTTACCTTAAACCTTTTAACTAATTACTATAGTAAAATTTTTGAATAATTTACCTCCATTTGGGACCCCCATAACCGGCCAAAACATGCACCATGTGCATGGCCTTACACTTTGCCATTCTAAGCTTAAGGTTACAAACCTCACACCCTTTAACTTATTAACCAAAAACCCTTCCATTATTTCACTTACACACTTCATTTCACCTCAAACAAAAAACACACATCTCTTCCTTTCTCTCTCAAAACACACGGCACAAACACACCTACACATTCCACCATTGTTGATTTTTAAAAGCTTCATTTTACCAAGAATTAACACAAAACAAAATCACCCTAGAGCTTGTATAAGCATAAAGAAGAATGGTCTTTCTTGGTTTGATGATTTGAGTAGTTTTTGGGCTGAAGTTTTAGAGTAGAGTTCTTGTTGATTATTAGTGGGTTATATTGTAGATCGGGTCGTTGTGGTTACGTAGAATCGTTACACAAGGTTACTTCTTAAACCTTTTTCATCTTTTCATTTTCCATGCATAATCTTTGTAGATCTATGCATGCATGTTACTCATCAAGTATTTTCATGAAATAAAATGATAAAAATTATTTTTGGTCATGAAATATTTTAAGATTTGTGGAAATTAAGTGTGGATCTATTAGATCCATACATGAAAATGGGTTAATTGAAAGATTTGTGAAAAATATAAGTATGTATATTTTGGATTTGTGAACTTGAAGAAAAATCTTTGATTTTGTTGATGTTTATGAAAAATTAGAAGGAACTAGTAGTGTTACTACTAGTGGTTACGCTTGAAAATGGTCGAAAACGAGTTTTTACGAAAAACATACAATCTGTCCGACTTTTGTAAGAGGCGTAGAGAGTCGTAAAAATTGTTTTGACACTAGTTTAGTACGAGATTATGAAAATATAAGTTAATACCTTCTTTTCGATATATTATGGGCTAAAAACGGAGCTAAAATGAGTAAGTTGTGGTCGTTTAAATTTCGTTGTCGGAAAACTTAATTTTTGGAGAACAACACTATAAGTGGTTGCTGTCAAGATTTTTAAAGTGGTCGAAACGACATTTTCGAGTTAAACGGAGTTGTTTTAAGTGTCGAAATGGTTACTAAATGGTATGTATGAATGTTGGACTTATTTTGTAAAAGCGTATTAGCTCGAAATGTGAATACTTGTTGTACTATTGAAAGTTTGAACGTTGGAAGTGGAAATTGATACTATTGCGGAAAATGACTTGTTGAAACATTGTGATTGAGAAATTGTTGAAAATAGGGGTTTTAGGACGAGATTTGAGTACTTACTAAAAATGGAAAATTTTTATGTGACGCCGAAAGGCTGCCGAATTTTCGTTAGAATTCACGTAGGAAAATTTGTTAAGATAAATTTTGGTAAATTAAAATTTACGCCGAAAGGCTGTCGAAATTTCGTCGAGTCAAAAACAAATATTTTTGCCTAAGTATATATATACTATAATGTTTATAACGATATAACATTTACAAGTCACGATTTTAACAATAAAATATATACTTGATTGATGAGTAACGTACATGACGAACTATTGTGACTTATTTGCTAGCGCCTAAACTATAGTATTATATTTAGGTTGTTGCTAGAGTTGCTCGCTACTATTTGATATTACTTGTGCGGTTTGAATCGTTGCTTGAGGTGAGTTTATAGATCCCTATTAAACTATTTTTGTATGTTTAATGTTTTGGGATGTGATAAATGCTTTGATGACTTGCTTCTGGACGCAAGTAAAACTTGATTTCTGTGAACGCTTTGTGCACACTATTTATGAGATAGCTTAAGTTGCTTTAGCCATAGTCCCCACTATCGTGAATCGTTAGTTACTCTGCTGGAGTAAGCTCCTATGTTACGGATAGATCTATTGAGGGTTGACAACCTCCACTCGGGCATTCTGACGCCGGACGAGTGTGTACCATTTGTATGAACGGAGTCATCTTGGCTAGGTACTCCATTGGGGCAATTTATGTATGCAATCTATTGTATGCACTGGATCACTAGTTTCGATGTCACGAGCTTAGCTATCATAAATATTGTGAACACCCAATTTATCCTACACTTGGCACTATATCTCCTATAGTTGCACGTGTACATGAAATGAAATCTGAAATTGAATGACTATGAATTTTTACTTGAAACCTACATTCTCACCAACTTTATGTTGACCCAATTTAGCATTTATCTCAGGTAATTGAAGATGTGTTGTATCTGCTGTGTGAAGTACTTGGAGTCCGCATGCATTTCTTGGCTAACTTCGGACATTTATTTGCTTATGCTTTTGAAGTATTATCTCGTTGATGTTTAAAACTTTTATATTCCGCTGCACTATCTTTTGAAACTGAGACCTTTTGTACTGTGATGCTTTTAATTTAAATTCAACGAGGTATTTTTATAAAACGTCTCATTTAGAGTCGTTCTCTTGTACCTTGAACTATGATACAATGACATAACAGCCCCCGAGCTTCACCGCTTCCGCATATCACATTTTGGGGTGTTACAGAATTGGTAATCAGAGCCTTGGTTATAGAGAACTAGGTTTGCATCTTAGGCCTAGACTATAACCGATGTGGCTACTTGTTACTCTGTATATATATGTGTACTACGTAATGTATTACGTAGGATAACACTATAAGTAACATGTAATATATATTATGTAATACGTAATATGTATTATATACATATGCATCTCGTTGATTTGCACACTTTAATTTCTATACATGATTATTTCATGCATACCCTACAACTGCTTTAATACACATTTTGGTTGTTGCAGGTTATGTCGTCATCTACTGTTTCTTACCAGCCCGACTCTGCCGACGAGGAGTGGGAAGACGAGATTGAGATGGTACCAGATCATGTTGAGCCGGAGAATGACCCAGAGGAGGCTGATCCTGAGGAGGAAGGTGCGGTGTACGACCCTGACGAGGATCCGGAGGAGGATGATGAGGGTGAGCCTGATGTGTTGTCTGATACTTCTGATGTTGTTGATGGGATGCCACCTGTTGTGCATCGTACTTTGATCGAGTGGGTTAGTGGTAGTGAGGACGATGAGGATGATGAGGATGACGTGGATGGTATTGAGGTAGATCACGAGGGTGATGAGGATATGGATGGACATGAGGTAGGTCATGAGGATGATATGGATGGTGTTGAGGTAGATCATGAGGGTGATGATGATATGGATGGATATGAGGTAGATCGTGAGGATGATGAGGACATGGATGATGAGATTGAGAGTGATGCTGACATTAGGATGGTTGTGGCTAGTAGTGATAGCGAGGGTGCTGAGGCTGATGATGATATTAGGGTTGTTGATTTGACTGTTGTACCTGAGAGAGTTGAGCCTAGTAGGAGGAGTGAGATTAGGAAGACGTCCAACTTGAGGAAGAAGCCTACTGTTCCCTGTCAGCGGTTTAGAGAGGAGAGGGAAGCTTTATGGGGTACGCCGCCAGCTGAGGTTTATACTGATTCCGATGACACTGTACCACCTGATGATGGAGCTGGACCATCCGGTGTTAGATCTCGAGCTTTGTCCGATTCTGATTCACCATGCCCACGGAAGAAGATCCGTATGTCTGATTCACACACTACACCTGAGGCATCGCCTACTCATGAGATTCGAGCTGCTACTGCTGTTTCTACACCACCTACTCATCATGTTGGAGAGCCCTCTAGACCTAGGTCATGTGTTGTTATGATAGGATCTGCTAGGGATTCAGATGCTGTTCGTTTTCGTCTACTTGAGGATGCGGTTTTTGGATTGTTAGAGGATAACGAGGATACCCACGACTTGTTGGATACAACACTTGAGGAGGTTGCTAGGTTGAGGCGTGAGTTGGAGTCAGTTCGTGGAGGAAACCAAGCTGCAGATGGAGAACCGAGGAGTGATTCACCGAGATGTGCTGAGTGTGATCGTCGTCGTCGCACTTAGAGATTCATCGTTATTGTGCTTAATTCTAGAGTATATTGACATCTTTATCTTTTGGGTATTGTATCCACTAAACTAGAGTAGTACCCGGTTAGTTGCAGTAGACTAGATGTAATCATACTCTTATTTTATGACTATGTACTTGATATTTTGATTATGAATGGGAATTTAACTTTATGACCTTGACCAGAGACTATCCTTTTTATGTTTGTTGTACTGTTAAATTCTGCATTCTATTTTAGCATATGAAATATATAACGTGTATATTCATGCTTGAACCTTAATTGCATTGTTGTCTTAACGCAGAGAAACAATGGTGAACACACGTAACAGAATGACTGACGCTCAATTGGAAGCACTGATTACGCAACGAGTGACCGCTGCACTAACAAACGTTCAAGCTAACAACAACGTGAACGAAGCACCACCGAACAATGTTGACAATCGACCGCCTAAGCCGTGTACTTACAAGGACTTTAGGAGCTGTGACCCTTTGACTTTTAATGGTACTGAAGGAGCTGTCGGATTAGCTCGTTGGGTCGAAAATATGGAAGCTGTGTTCCGTGTTAGTGGATGTGCTGTTGAGAACCAAATGACTTATTCTACTTGTACTTTAGCTGCTGGAGCGTTGACATGGTGGAACACCCATGTGCAGACGGCTGGAGCCGAGGAGGCGTATGGAATGAGTTGGGAGGAACTTAAGAAGTTGTTGACTAAGGAGTACTGCCCTCGTAATGAGATTCAGAAAATGGAAGTCGAATTGTGGAACTTGACTGTGAAGAACAATGACATCGGGACGTACACAAGGAGGTTCCAAGAATTGTGTTTGCTATGTCCTGGAATAGTTACGGATGAAGAGAAGAAGGTTGAACGCTATATTTAGGGTTTACCGGGTAGAGTTCAAGGGAATGTGACATCGTCTGGACCGACAAAAGTTAGTGATGCTATAAGGATGGCTCACAGTCTAATGGACCAAGTTGTTCGAGCAAATGCTGGGAATGCCGCGGACAACAAGAGAAAATGGGGTAATAACCAAAGGAACAACCATGGGAACTATCCGAATAAGAGGCAAGACACTGTGAAAGCGTACACTGCTGGTACTGGGGAAAAGGGAGTGTACAATGGGACGTTACCTCTGTGCAATCGATGCAAGCGTCACCATAATGGACAATGCAATGTACAGTGTCACAACTGCAAGAAAACTGGACACATTGCTAGGGATTGTAAGTCACCACCCAACACGAAAGCCAATGTCACTTGCTTTGAATGTCAGCAAAAGGGACACTACATCAATGAGTGCCCAAAGAAAAAGAACAAGGACAAGGACCAAGGAAAGAATGCTAAAGCTGGGGAAGCTCGTGGAAGGGTCTATGTGATAGGAGGAGGAGAAGCGCAACAAAACCCCGACGTTGTGACGGGTACGTTTCTTCTCAATGGTCGTTATGCGTCTATTTTATTTGATACTAGAGCCGATAGGAGTTTTGTGTCGACTGCTTTTAGTGTTTTACTTGATGTGACCCCTTCACCCTTAGACACTAAGTACACTATCGAGTTAGCTAATGGGAAGTTGATAGAAGCCGACACTATACTTCGTGGATGCACTTTAAATCTTCTAGGTCATCCTTTCGTAATAGACCTTATGCCTGTTGAGTTAGGGAGTTTTGACATGATTGTCAGAATGGATTGGTTGTCGAGATATCGTGCTACGATTGTATGCGACGAGAAGATCGTTCGTTTACCATTTGGTGATGAAGTTTTGGAGGTACAAGGGGATACAAGTGACGGAAAAGGGAAGTCACGACTGAACATTATCTCGCGTGTCAAGGCTCAGAAATTGTTGTAGGAAGGTTGCCACGTATTTTTAGCCTGTGTTACTGAAAAGCAGACGGAGGAAAAACGGTTGGAAGATGTACCTATCGTACCGGATTTTCCGGAAGTCTTTCCTGAAGATTTGCCTGGATTACCGTCGGCTAGACAAGTTGAATTCCAGATCGATTTAATACCGGGAGCTGCACCTGTTGCTCGAGCGCCTTACCGTTTAGCACCGTCGGAATTGCAAGAACTAGTGACGCAACTACAAGAGTTGACTGATAAAGGATTCATAAGACCGAGTTCTTCACCCTGGGGAGCTCCAGTCTTATTTGTAAAGAAGAAGGATGGGAGTTTTCGGATGTGTATCGACTATCGTGAGTTGAACAAACTTACCATCAAGAACCGTTACCCGTTACCTAGGATCGAGGATCTGTTTGATCAGTTGCAAGGATCGAGCGTTTACTCGAAGATTGACCTTAGGTCTGGTTATCACCAATTGAGAGTCCGTGAGGAAGATGTTGCAAAGACTGCTTTTAGGACTAGGTGTGGACACTATGAGTTCCAAGTGATGCCGTTCGGTTTGACAAAAGCACCTGCTGTGTTTATGTACCTCATGAACCGGGTGTGTAAACCGTATTTGGACAAGTTTGTCATTGTGTTCATCGATGACATACTGATTTACTCAAGGAATGAGAAAGAACATGAGGAACATCTTAAGATAATATTGGAATTGCTTAAGAAGGAGGAATTGTACGCTAAGTTCTCGAAGTGTGATTTTTGGTTGCCAAGAGTACAATTTCTAGGTCACGTTATAGATAGCAAGGGGATTCATGTTGATCCTGCCAAGATTGAATCAATTAGGGAGTGGACTGCTCCTACGACACCGACTGAAATTCGCCAATTCTTAGGACTCGCCGAATATTACCGAAGATTCATCGAGGGATTCTCGAAGATCGCGAAACCATTGACGAAGTTGACTCAAAAGAAGGTGAAATACGAATGGGGAGATAAGGAGGAATTAGCATTCCAAAAGTTGAAACAAATGTTATGTAGTGCGCCTATTCTATCGTTACCAGAAGGATCAGAAGACTTTGTGGTCTATTGTGATGCATCAGCAAAAGGATTGGGAGCTGTGTTGATGCAAAGGAAGAAAGTTATCGCCTACGCGTCACGACAATTGAAAACGCATGAGAAAAACTACACTACGCACGACTTGGAGCTAGGAGCGGTAGTATTTGCCTTGAAATTATGGAGACACTACTTGTATGGAACCAAGTGTGTCGTCTATACCGATCACAAGAGTTTACAACATATTCTTGATCAAAAGGAACTGAACATGAGACAACGTCGATGGATCGAGTTGCTCAGCGATTATGACTGTGAAATCCGTTACCACCCTGGAAAGGCCAATGTAGTGGCGGATGCGCTAAGTAGAAAGGAATAACTGATGACACGTAGAGTTAGATCGTTAGCTATGGTTATCAATCCGAACTTACCTGTGCAAATTCGTGAAGCACAAACCGAAGCTCTTAAGCCTGAACATGCTGAAGCTGAGAAATTAGGAGGAATGGTTACTAAGAAACTGGAGACTAGCACAAATGGAACGCTAGTCTGAATGGTAGAAGTTGGTTACCACGGTTTGGAGGTCTAAGGGACGTGATTATGCACGAGTCACATAAATCTAAGTATTCGATTCACCCAGGATCTGACAAAATGTATCAGGATATGAAGAAGCTGTATTGGTGGCCAAACATGAAAGCTGAAATCGCTACGTATGTAGGGAAGTGTCTGACTTGTGCTAGAGTGAAAACAGAACACCAAAAACCATCTGGATTGTTGGTTCAACCTATAATTCCTATGTGGAAATGGGAAAATATAACCATGGATTTCATAACTAAGCTACCTAAAACGACCAACGGATACGACACAATTTGGGTAATTGTGGATCGACTTACGAAATCTGCACACTTTTTAGCTATGAAGGAAGATGATTCGATGGATAAGCTTATGAGACTTTATCTGAAGGAAATAGTCGCGAAACATGGGATACCGATCTCGATAATTTTTGATAGAGATGGTAGATTTACTTCGGAATTCTGGAAATCACTTCAGAAAGCGTTGGGTACGCAATTGGACATGAGTACTGCTTATCACCCGCAGACTGACGGACAGAGTGAGAGAACTATTCAAACGCTGGAGGACATGTTGCGTGCTTGTGTGCTTGACTTTGGAAAGCAATGGGACAGACATTTGCCTCTAGTAGAATTCTCTTACAACAATAGTTATCATACCAGTATTAAGGTTGCACCGTTTGAAGCGTTGTATGGTCGTAAATGTCGCTCGCCTGTGTGTTGGAGTGAGGTTGGGGATAGTCAACTCACTGGTCCTGAACTCATCCGTGAAACGACTGAGAAGATTGTTCAAATCAAGAGCCCAATTCAAGCAGCCCGTGATCGTCAGAAGAGTTACGCCGACGTTCGACGTAAGCCTCTCGAATTTCAAGTGGGAGACAAAGTGATGCTAAAAGTATCGCCTTGGAAAGGTGTGGTACGTTTTGGCAAGCGAGGAAAGCTGAACCCCCGTTATATTGGACCTTTCAAAATTCTGGCAAAGGTTGGAACTGTAGCCTATCGTCTCGAATTACCGCAAGCGTTGAGTCGCGTGCACAACACTTTTCATGTGTCGAACTTGAAGAAGTGCCTTTCTGATGAAACACTCGTTATACCATTGGAGGAACTCCGAATCGACGACAAGATGCAATTTGTCGAGGAACCTGTTGAAATCATGGAACGTGAGGTCAAACGATTGAAACAGAGTCGTATTCCTATCATCAAGGTGAGGTGGAATTCTAAACGTGGACCTGAATTCACTTGGGAGCGTGAGGATCAATTTCGCAAGAAATATCCGCAACTCTTTGACAATTCTAGAAACCGTGACACTCCTAAGCTTTGAGGACAAAGCTTCTCTATCAAGGGGATGATGTAACACCTGGTAATTTTCCCTACTTTGTAAAATGACTATTTTACCCTTTGACTTTTTATTTAGTCAACTGTGTGATTTAACTGTGTTGGAACCGGGAAGTTATCTCGCGTCTTCTGAAAAACTGTTTGCTGGCGAGTAATGGCCTGACTCTGAGCTCAGTCATTAATCTGAACATTTTCTGTGAACATGACCAAAGTGCTGAGACGGTCAATGAATTGACGATAATCCATGAGATTATTCGTTATCTGTGAATTATGTGCTTAACTGTTTAGTTTTTAACAGCGTGATCGTATTTTCTTGAGCAGTGTATTTAAATATTTCTGTATATGTTTATAAATGCCTGTATTTTAGTATTTTTGCTATTTATAGTAATAAATCGTATTTACTGTGAATATTTAATTAACGTATCGCGTTTTCGTATTTTACGTCGTTTTTACGTTTACCCATCGTTAGCGTGCATAAAATACTTTACCAATCATAAAATGTCAGTTTTCGTCGAAAAATCGTAAATTTAATATATTTCGTCAAATTTCTAAGTTTTACGTAACTTTTAACTTAACTATATACTTTTTGATATTTACCTAAAACTAACTAACCTTTTTACCTTAAACCTTTTAACTAATTACCATAGTAAAATTTTTGAATAATGTACCCCCATTTGGGACCCCCGTAACCGGCCAAAACATGCACCATGTGCATGGCCTTACACTTTGCCATTCTAAGCTTAAGGTTATAAACCTTACACCCTTTAACTTATTAACCAAAAACCCTTCCATTATTTCACTTACACACTTCATTTCACCTTAAACAAAAAACACACATCTCTTCCTTTCTCTCTCAAAACACACGGCACAAACACACCTACACATTCCACCATTGTTGATTTTTAAAAGCTTCATTTTACCAAGAATTAACACAAAACAAAATCACCCTAGAGCTTGTATAAGCATAAAGAAGAATGGTCTTTCTTGGTTTGATGATTTGAGTAGTTTTTGGGTTGAAGTTTTAGAGTAGAGTTCTTGTTGATTATTAGTGGGTTATATTGTAGATCGGGTCGTTGTGGTTACGTAGAATCGTTACACAAGGTTACTTCTTAAACCTTTTTCATCTTTTCATTTTTCATGCATAATCTTTGTAGATCTATGCATGCATGTTACTCATCAAGTATTTTCATGAAATAAAATGATAAAAATTATTTTTGGTCATGAAATATTTTAAGATTTGTGGAAATTAAGTGTGGATCTATTAGATCCATACATGAAAATGGGTTATTTGAAAGATTTGTGAAAAATATAAGTATGTATATTTTGGATTTGTGAACTTGAAGAAAAATCTTTGATTTTGTTGATGTTTATAAAAAATTAGAAGGAACTAGTAGTGTTACTACTAGTGGTTACGCTTGAAAATGGTCGAAAACGAGTTTTTACGGAAAACATACAATCTGTCCGACTTTTGTAAGAGGCGTAGAGAGTCGTAAAAATTGTTTTGACACTAGTTTACTACGAGATTATGAAAATATAAGTTAATACCTTCGTTTCGATATATTATGGGCTAAAAACGGAGCTAAAATGAGTAAGTTGTGGTCGTTTAAATTTCGTTGTCGGAAAACTTAATTTTTAGAGAACAACACTATAAGTGGTTGCTGTCCAGATTTTTAAAGTGGTCGAAACGACATTTTTGAGTTAAACGGAGTTGTTTTAAGTGTCGAAATGGTTACTAAATGGTATGTATGAATGTTGGACTTATTTTGTAAAAGCGTATTAGCTCGAAATGTGAATACTTGTTGTACTATTGAAAGTTTGAACGTTAGAAGTGGAAATTGATACTATTGCGGAAAATGACTTGTTGAAACATTGTGATTCAGAAATTGTTGAAAATAGGGGTTTTAGGACGAGATTTGAGTACTTACTAAAAATGGCAAATTTTTATGTGACGCCGAAAGGCTGCCGAATTTTCGTTAGAATTCACGTAGGAAAATTTGTTAAGATAAATTTTGGTAAATTAAAATTTACGCCGAAAGGCTGTCGAAATTTCGTCGAGTCAAAAATAAATATTTTTGCCTAAGTATATATACTATAATGTTTATAACGATAAACATCTACAAGTCATGATTTTAACAACAAAATATATACTTGATTGACGAGTAACGTACATGACGAACTATTGTGACTTATTTGCTAGCGCCTAAACTATAGTATTATATTTAGGTTGTTGCTAGAGTTGCTCGCTACTATTTGATATTACTTGTGCGGTTTGAATCGTTGCTTGAGGTGAGTTTATAGATCCCTATTAAACTATTTTTGTATGTTTAATGTTTTGGGATGTGATAAATGCTTTGATGACTTGCTTCTGGACGCAAATAAAACTTGATTTCTGTGAACGCTTTGTGAACACTATTTATGAGGTAGCTTAAGTTGCTTTAGCCATAGTCCCCACTATCGTGAATCGTTAGTTACTCTGCTGGAGTAAGCTCCTATGTTACGGATAGATCTATTGAGGGTTGACAACCTCCACTCGGGCATTCTGACGCCGGACGAGTGTGTACCATTTGTATGAACGGAGTCATCTTGGCTAGGTACTCCATTGGGGCAATTTATGTATGCAATCTATTGTATGCACTGGATCACTAGTTTCGATGTCACGAGCTTAGCTATCATAAATATTGTGAACACCCAATTTATCCTACACTTGGCACTATATCTCCTATAGTTGCACGTGTACATGAAATGAAATCTTAAATTGAATGACTATGAATTTTTACTTGAAACCTATATTCTCACCAACTTTATGTTGACCCAATTTAGCATTTATCTCAGGTAATTGATGATGTGTTGTATCTGCTGTGTGAAGTACTTGGAGTCCGCATGCATTTCTTGGCTAACTTCAGACATTTATTTGCTTATGCTTTTGAACTATTATCTCGTTGATGTTTAAAGCTTTTATATTCCGCTGCACTATCTTTTGAAATTGAGACCTTTTGTACTGTGATGCTTTTAATTTAAATTCAACGAGGTATTTTTATAAAACGTCTCATTTAGAGTCGTTCTCTTGTATGATACAATGACGTAACAGCCCCCGAGCTTCACCGCTTCCGCATAAACATTTTGGGGTGTTACATTAACTCCCCCCGCAGCTACAGGAAATGGTTATGCGATGTCGATTCCCCACTTATAGAATGGCCATGGGGATGTGATAGGTGTAAGCTCCTGCCGCGGATGTCGCGGCACCGGTCTATGCACTTGGCAATCACTACACTTGCGAATCATGTCGCGCACGTCCCTGTGCATGGTAGGCCAATAATATCCTGTCCGTAAGGCTCGAGCTACCACAGATCGTGGACCTGCGTGCATGCCGCATAACCCTTCTTGTATTTCACTAATTACATAGGTAGCCTGACGTGGTCCAACTCACCGTAACCACGGCTGCAAGAAAGAGCGCTTATAAAGGATACCTTCTCGAAGTTCGAAGTGCTGCGACTTCCTTTTAATGCGCCGCGCTGCTTTTTCATCAACCGGAAGGGTTTCACTAGTCAAATAGTTGACGATCGGGGTCATCCATGTAGGTCCATCCTCCTCAACTATAGTAGCGACCTCCCCTTCTGTTATAGACTTTTCCTTGAGTATTTCCACCAAGACTTGCTTGGACAAGTGGGCGAAGCTTGTGGATGCGATCTTGCTAAGAGCGTCCGCCTTCTTGTTCTCACCTCTTGGTACATGCTTGATGGAAAACTTGCTGAAAGCCGGGATGAGTGACTTTACTTTCTCCAAGTATCGGACCATATTGTCCTCCTTAGCCACATATCCACCTAGAATGTGGTTCGCGACAAGCCGTGAGTCCACGTAGGCCTCAAGGTTGCGGAATCCCATTCTAGCGGTGATTTTTAAACCCGCAATTAATGCTTCATATTCCGCTTCGTTGTTGGTGGCTGTGAACTCAAAACGGAGGGCGTACGTAAACTCCATCCCTTCTGGATTTGTGAGGATGAGACCAGCTCCTGACCCATCCGTACACGAAGATCCGTCCGTAAATAACACCCATGGTTCTGTTGGAGTCTCGTCTTATTTGACGATTGGTCCTTCCTCATCCGGCTTCTCTATCAAGATATCTGTGAAGATCTGGCCCTTAACAGCCGTCCTTGGCCTATAAGATATATTATGCTCCCCCAATAGAATGCTCCATTTTTGAAGCCTTCCTACAACATCCGGTCTAGAGATGACTTGCTTTATTGGTTGGTCCGTAATGACTACAATTGGGTGCGTCTGAAAGTATCGGCGCAACCGCTTTGTAGCAAACACTAGTGCCAAAACCAATTTTTCCATAGAGGAGTAATTCAACTCCGACCCTTGTAATGTTCTACTTATGAAGTAGACCGGAGTTTGTACCGTATCCCTATCCGTCATGAGTACCGCACTTATTGCTCCATGTGTGGCCGAGAGATACATAATGAGTTCCTCCTTTGGCCGGGGAGCTACTAGCATAGGGAGAGATGCAAGGTGCTGCTTGAGTTGGCCAAAGGCTTCCTCGGCTTCCTTTGTCCACCGGAAGTCTCCCTTCCTAATGCACTTCTTGAGTGTCTTAAATAGGGGTAATGACTTCTCTGCGGACTTTGATAGGAACCTATTTAGCCCGACCAGCTTCCCATTTAAGGATCGCACCTCCTTCCGTGTCTAAGGGGATGGCAGCTGTATTACTGCGTCCATTTTTCTGGACAAGGTTTGATGCCATTTGGATCAATCATATATCCAAGGAACATTCCCTCCTTTGCCCCAAACATGCATTTCTTTGGATTTAGCTTCATATTAATCCTCCTCAGTGTGTCGAATGTCTCTTGGACATCCCGGAGAAGTGTATCCTCCGTATGACTTTTTATGACTAAGTCATCCACATAGACTTCCAGGTTGCGGCCTATCTGTGATTCAAAGGCTTTGTCCACAAGCCACTGGTATGTAGCACCGGCGTTCTTTAGTCCAAACGGAATTTTCGTATAACAATATACGCCTTGACTGGTATGGAATGCCGTCTTTTCTGCGTCCTCCTCCGCCATCTGGATCTGGTGGTATCCTTTATATGCGTCTAGGAAGCACTTAAAGGGATATCCACATAGGGATTCCACCTTCCAGTCAATCTCCGGTAACGGGTAACAATCCTGTGGACATGCTTTGTTCAGATCCGTCAATTCCACACACATGCGCCAACTTCCATCATGTTTTTTGACCATGACCAGATTGGATAACCACTCGTGGTAGTATACCTCGCACATGATACCTGCGTCCACTAGTTTCCGTACTTCCTCCAATATCACTTGGCTGCGCTCAGGCGCCTGGCCGCGCTTCTTTTGCTTGACGGGTTGGTACCCCTGGCGGATTTGGAGCTTGTGTTCTGCTATCGCGCGTGGTACGCCTGTCATATGCTTTGGCTCCCATGCGAATATATCTAGATTTGCACTTAAAAGAGAGCACATTTCCCTTTTGCTGCTATCCGAGAGCGCCCCCCCTATGGATACCTCCTGTTCCGGATAGTCAGGATGGATTGCCACCCTCCAATTGGGAGGCGGTGACCCATCCTTGGGTGGAACAGGTGGAGCCGGTGTTGTCACGGTATGACACTCGGATGCTGGTACGATTGTGTTGTAAATGGTGACGATTCCTCCCTCAATAGGGAACTTGATCATTCCGTGTGCCGTGGAAGGTACCACACGTATAGCCAGAATAGCTGGTCTGCCTATGATCCCATTGTACGGAGAATGTGAACGTATCACCATGAAGTTCATCCACGCAGTAGTGGAGTGTTCCTCATTCCCAATGGTTACAAGCAGACGCAGTTGCCCTATCGGCCAGATGGTGTCTCCACTAAAGCCAGTGAGCGGTGCCTTGGCCGGTACTAATTGGCTTCTTATTTCTGGCCGTAACTGCACAAAACAATGTTCGTACAATACTTCTGCTGATGACCATCCATCCACATACATGCGACGAACATTGTGTGTTCCAATGCTTATCTCAATAGTGAGAGGCGCATCAATCACATCGTTTGCTGTGATGGGAGGGAATGAGATTTCCCTGCCGCGTGAAAATTTTTGGCCAATTTTCTGCCTCGTGCGGCGTTGTCTGGATTGGATCATGTATATGGTTGAAGGTTTGTCCTTTTGGGGATCCTTCTTGTCATACTTCTTGTTGTCTTTTCCATCCTTCCAATCCTTAACCAAATGCTTGAGTTTACCTGATTTGATCAGTGACTCAATGTGCTTCTTGAGCTGGATACACTCCTCCGTGCCATGGCCCTTGTCATTATGGAACTCACAGAAGCGATTGCCTTGCCGACGGTCCGGCGGAGTTGTCATTGGGGGAGGCCTCGGAAAATTTGCCCCTTCCGTCAGCAAGATCTCCCGGTAGGACATCTTTAGGGGGTAAACTTATCGTCCGGCCGTCCTCCTTTGTTTTGGCTCTTATAGTCTGAGCCCATACTATTGTTCGGATTGCTTTGACCGCCCGATTGCCTCATGGACTGGTCATTTGATCGGTAGCCGTTTCCTTTTGAGGGGTAAGCCGCGGCAACCGCCGTTTCTCCTTCTATGAAGTTTCTGACCCTTACCATGAGATCATCATATCTCTCCGGACGCTTGTCATTGAGACACCTGATTAATTCCCTGTCTGTTATGTCGTGCATGTAGTCGGAGATTTTCAGGAGTTCCGGCATTGTCTTTGTGCGTATGCACTCGTCGTTGAAGCGTTCAGTGAAGGCTTCTGTAGACTCCCCCGGCCGTTGCTTGACAGTTGCCAATGAGACCGGATCCCTATTATACTTCTTCTGCTGAGTATAATTATTTTTGAACGCAGTGCGGAGTTCCGTGAAGCTATCAATGCTTCGTGGAGGGAGTCCCTCAAACCAGTCACGGGCATTGCCGATCAAGGTTGAATTGAACATTTGGCACCATATAGGCATGGGCCATCGCTCAATTTTAGCCTGCGTATCAAATATTTTGAGGTGATCATCCGGATCACCAGTTCCATCATAGGTCTTGACATACGCCAGCATACGACGTTTTGTGTCCTCGAAGTAGTTTCGTATACGGAGAGTAAAAGGATCTTCCCTAGGATCCGCCCACGGACGGGTGAGCCTAGGGTCTTCCCATGGGTCACACCACGGGCGGGAAAGATCCTCCGCTTCTGCCTCTCGATAATAGGGTCCACCATAATACTCATCATTGTTTGGTGGTGGTGGAGGGGTACGCCTAGGTCGACGACGCTTGGGCGGGTGGTCATCCGAGTCCTCTCCTGATGGATCTGGAGAGAGGGGTGGTGCCCCATCTCTTGGGTGAGGACCGCTCTTTTGAGAAGAGCTAGGAGCCTTCTTTCCAGTGTTCATCCTATCCCACACACTTGTGCGGCGAGTGGCTCTGGTCAGTTCCAGATCTGGTCGCTCAGGTGAACCGTCAGACTTCTCTCTTTCCCGAGACTGCGTCAATTCCTGCATGAGGCGATCTCCTATGCGCTCGAACACATTCCTAGGTTGAGGAGTTTCCTCGAAGATGCTCTGCTCCTGAGGCCGAGTCTTCCTTTTCATCTGATTTTGGGAAGAGGTGATTGGTCCGGTATTGCCAAAGTTGAGTCTAGACTGGAGGTTTCTCCCTAGATTCAACCTTGATGCAATCCCTGGGACGATCCTATCAAAGTTCTGCGTGAGAACTCGAGTGAGGTCCTCCTCGCTGAGTGGTTGGACTTCTACTTCCTCCTCAATCGATGGTCTGCGCGGCTCCTTGTTAGGGGGATTGGGCGCACTCCCAGGATCAGGATTGTCCAAGGTTGAAGTAGGTGGGGGAGTTATGAAGATCGTGCTCGTCACCCCCATGGACTGAAAACCACCGCGGTTACTTGGTCCGCCCGCTGGGTGGCTAGGGGATTGATTGGGGATGAGTATCCCTTCCCCTTGGGACTTCCGATTTCCAGGATTCGTGTTCCTGGGATTAGCTTGGGGATGCCCCTTCGTCATTGGGATTTCAAGATGAGATTTCGCTCTAGCTTAGTGTAATGGGTCCCACGGATGGCGCCAACTTGTTGATGCAAAAGTTGGGTGATCCTGGCTAGACCCGAATTAGGCTTAATTCGGGTTGGCTGGGCTCCGGCTCCTGCACCAAGTGAACTATATGGTTGGGATCCTGCACACTAAACAACACGCGTTAGACTTACCGTGGGAATGTTTCCCACGATTAGACTCCGGCGTGAGAGTAAGTATCGGTTTAAGGTTTATGGGAATCGAGTGAGTTGAGAGTATAGAACGTAATACCTTTGTGGAACCCTTGGGGTTCCTTTTATAGGCAGTGAAACCCTAACGGGCTGTCACTAATGCTTCGGCCCCAAGGAAAGGATAGGCACCAGAATTAGATTGATTGTTATCTTCTAATCATGGTGAGTGAATATCCTCTTCTTTGGGGCGAATCCTATTCAGAGATAGAATATGATTCTGTCTAACCCTGTACCGGTCATGCCGGGCCGTGGGCCGCACACATGTGTGCGGTTACTGTTCATCCAAGCCCATAAGCTCAAATGACATTATTCCGACCCATCCGTGATGGGCCGGATACGGGTAGTACCCGTGGGCCGGGTTCCTGACCCGACTAGGGACTATACGTCATCACTGCACCAGCATTCTACTGTGATGATGAGATCCCTGTTCCTGAGTTTAGACAAGGGGACAGTCCTACTGATAACTTGCTCAAATGTCTGCTTATCTCACTCAAACATGGAACAAACGAGGTTACAAAAGTCCAGCAACAACTAACAATCAGCTAAGGAACTCTTTTAACTCTTGACAACAAGCTACAATTCAGGATGGCAGAGTGATGGTGCAACCACTTCAGGGGAGACCCAATTCATCTACTGCTGGTGTACGTTCTTCTAACACTGCTGCTACAAGAGGTAATAGCACTAGTAAAATGAAGGTGATTATATGCTACAACTGCAAAGGGGAAGGGCACATGGCCCGAGAGTGCAAGTAGCCTAAGAGGAAAAGGGACGGCACATGGTTTCAGGAGAAGATCTACTTGGTGAATGCTCAAGCCCAAGGACGTGAGCTCGATGAAGAGGAGTTGGCATTTCTTGCAGATCCGAGAGTGGCGGACACTGACGGTCTCACAGCAGCTATCACAAACAATGCCGCATATAAATGTGATGATTTGGATGCATACGACTCTGACTGTGATGATTTCAACACCGCCAAAGCAGCTCTCATGGCAAATCTTTCACTTTATGGAGCGGATACAATTTCTGAGGTAGCAAATACTGCTACAGATACTAGTATTGTACCTTATCAAGTTGAGCAAGTGTCTGAGTATTCGGAACAGCCTCCGGTGGTTAGTAACTCAATCGAGGAGACAAACAATGATAGCAATATCAATGCACGTCCCCAAACTTTGAGTGAACCACAACCAGGAGCTATTACGACTACAAATTCGTCTGCTCAACCTGATTTGGTTATGGTCTCAGCATCTTTGCTTAGCCAAATGAATAATGCGGTCCTTGAAACCCTCAGTGTTAATCAGACTTTATCTGCCGAGCTTGCTTTGCATAAGGAAAAGGTTAAAACCTTGGAATTGACTCCTGTGTCCACTACCTTAACCAATCCTGAATTTGATAGGTTTAGGCAAGTACAAATGGATAATGTGCTAGAAATTGAGAGTTTAAGAGAAAATCTTTCGAAAGAAATCAAAGAAAAAGAGTCAGTCGTTAATAATTTTCAAAAACTTCAAACGGATTTCAAAATTCTCGAGTCTAAAAGAGTTGACACGGAAATTAAGGCGTCTGAGAGAGTTAAAAAGACTGAAATTTTGCTTTTAAAACAATATGCTGCTTCACACTTAGTACACTTGTTTCATTCTTCTTTTCAAGAGTTCAATCTATCGCGTCTAATAGACCTACCACCTAACCCGGGGTATGTAAAGCAAGCATTTCACCACAACCCACGACTTTATGATGCCACTAAGTTAGGATTGGTATTAGATCCGATTGTGTTCTTGAATGAATCTGAGAGCATTACACCATATGACGAGAAGCGGTTAAAATTACTTCCTACATATCCTGAATATGACTATTGATGTAGTGAGGATAGTGTATAGTGATTTATTTGAGATACGTTATAGGATAAATTAGAAAATTACCTTTAGGAAAAAGTAATAGACTAATAATACCAATGACGAATTCAATTAAACACGTGAGTGAGTCGAGTTCGTTGTACACGAAGATCTTATGAATTTGAGACGTTTTGTTTTGATTTGGACAATCGATTTGAATTGGTTTTTGGTTTTTAAACTACAATTAAAATCTACAAATTTTAAGCAATTTAAAATAAACCTAAAGTGCATGAATCGTAAACCCCGCATATTTTTAAAAATCTACAAACAATTAATTACTTAGAAATTAAAAACACTATTTAAAAATTAAACTAATTAAAAATCTATAAAAATAAAATCCATTTAAAACTATAACTTTTAATCTATTAAATATTTAATTAAGTTTTTAAAAACTAATTTAAATTACTTTTAAATAAATCTACTATAAAAACTATTTTAATCAAACCTAAATTTATAAAAATCTAATTAATTAAAATATAAACTAATTAAACTTGTTAAATAAAAACATTTTTTTTATTATTTTTATTTTATTTATTATCTAACTACTTTTTAATAAGACTTTCCTTTAATTAAAATTTAAAAGTAATAAATAAAAATAAAACGTGACTAAGATGAATAAACTAAAACAAACACTGCTACTTTGAAACAAACTATATTAATGAAATAGCAGAAAGTAAAATTAAAAGGGTGTGCAGCCTAGATGGTTATCACGTTAGACAACTAAAGGGGAGGTCTCGAGTTCGAGACCCCCAATTGACATATTTTTGCGAATTAATTCTTTTTGACATATTTCTGAAAAAGAAGTCTTAGGAAAGACTTTGAGAAGCTTTTTAGCTTAAGCTGTGAGGTCATAGCTTATTTGGGCTTATCAGGATAATTGAACCTGATAGCAATTAACTCAGCAAGACTAACAAACAGATACTAAAAAAAACCTATATCAAATTAAGCAAACAACTAATAATCAGCTTACATCAAATCAAGTATAATAGTAAGACTGATTCAAATAAAAATTCAACAGGCATGGTGCACAAATTAGAGCTAGAATCAGTTAAGCATGTAATGTAAAAACTCAGAATCAAACTCCAATTCAGCACACTCAGATTCTTTAACAACTAAACACTGAGATCAGATATAAGCTTAAACAAAATATCAAACAAAAAGCTTAAACTACCGTCAAATTAACAGCTACTTCAAATAGACTCAAAACCATCTAAGCTTAAACTTATTACAATTTAATAACGAAGCAAAAACAAAATGAACATTTAAAACGGAAACTCGTTTGCACTTAATCATTAACAGATCCCAGAACCTAACAATAAGATCAAACGTAACTAATCAAATTAACCATTTCTTAAAAAAAAGAAAGACATTAACATAGCAAGTTTATAGCTCACTTATTATCAAAGAGATCATAGCAGATTATAAGACTTATTGTGCAACTCTAAATCAAGACTAATGGAAACAGATCCCATATCTCAAACAAGCAGAATACATACTCTATTTAGAACTACTCATTAACTCAAACAGTATATTATGCTAAACAGTTTCATCAAAATTCATCCCCATGATCCGATTATTTTAATAAAACAGATAAAATCAATCGCACAAACTAAAGAAAAACAGTAACATCTAAACAATCATAAAATGAGTTGAAGAGGAATGAACCTTTTGTCGATAGCCTTTGAGAAGAAAGCAAGCGCTGAGCTGCCTTAGAACCATAATCACAACCACCAAACACCATTCGAATCACCAAAGTATATCATCCGAACCAACAATCACCCTTGGTCAAATTATTGAGACTTTTCCAGTGGGGAAAAGTTTATCCAATCAAATACTTTAAATATTAAACAAATAAGCTATCAATTAGCTTATCTTCAATATCTCAATCATTATGTTCGAGAAACAGAAAATAGATTAAAGATGTATATCAATTTAAGCAGTGAAAGAAATTAAAATGAGACACGAGTAGAATAAAAAAAAATATTAAACTTTCATTAATTTCCAGAAAATATTACAAAGCTTTAAAAAGGAAATACAAAATTTAATCTAGATCTATTTCTACAGCATAACTCTAAAAGTAAAAGAAAGGATAAAATTACACTAGAAATTGGGGGTATTTATAGCCTCCCAAGGCTGTTGATGAAGAGAATATCCGGATATTCCAAGGGATATTCCTTTTGATTTCCAGCCTTCGATCTTCAATTCCTTATTCTCTCTCCTGTGAAGCTTCAATCGGATGGTTGATATTAAACTAACTATCACACGGATTGACAACGTGGCATCCATGTGCTAGTTGTGTTTCTTTTACAGCTTGTGATTGGTGGGATTGGGAGATTGAGGTGTATACTCCACTGAAACGCAGCCACGTAGCAATCTCTTCCTCATACTTTCTCTTCCTATAAGTTTGGGGTTTTATTTCCTTTTGGGGTGAATTAATTGATTAAATGAAAAGCCCCATTTAAAACTAATGTTTTGGGGTAATTCGGGTTTGGTACAGTAACTAAAAGTTACTGGTTTTGTTTATTTGTGAGATGGAGAAGACAAGTGAGATGAGAGAAGGCTTCTCATAGTTTTTATCGAAACGTTATTAAATAAGTGTGTGAATGGGACGAATGGGTGGGGGACGGTTTTATTTAAGTGGTGTAAAGTTGAGTGACGTGTGAGATCAAAACGTGTGAGTGGGATTTATACATGGTTTCATTGATCTTCTCACATTCCTTGCTTAAACAAACCCTAAGGCCTTCAATTCGTTCCTTTGTTATGGGCCTTTAGCCCAAAATTTACCATCCATCCGTCACATATAAAGTATCACTTGGGACTTTTTGTGAATTTGGACCCATTTGTCAAAAGTAATAACATATCTATCCAATATTGGGTTTGTAAGCCGAATAGCTCCAATGTGGGACCCACTTGGCCCGTAAACTCGATAAATGATTAAATCCGCTAAAGTCGAGCTTGATTTTGGCTTCTAAGATCTTTTTCTTCATTCTCGTGTCGATTATTGCTGGTTTTCGTGAACTTGGTACCTACACACATGAAAACAAGAAACAAGCATATCCAAGGCATAATTGATACATTTTGTGCAATATTTCATTGTTTTAAGCTACTATTGATATGAGTAAAATCACTCATATCAAACTCCCACTTGCTAAGCAATTGCCGTGTCCTCACGCAATGATAAAATAAAACTATAACTACACCATTATTCAACTTTTGACTTATTATTTTGTAAAGACATAATATAACTTTAAGGATCATAAAATCTCAAATAGATTCATCGTCCTCGACTTTTCACTTTTCCATGCCAAGTGCAAAAACAAGATCATTGTTATTATAAGTTGGTAGACTAACACGAACTCATGTGGGCCAATTACTCACTTAGACTCCCTTATTCCTAGGTGTATCTCTTATATTTTATGGTTGTCTTGAATGATCACAAGGATGAATTGTTGACTTATTTCGATAATTTATTAGGCCTAAAATAAAGTGAACGATTTAATCAATAGTTAGCTAAAGGACAAAATCTTTTAAAACTGCTTCTCGGGACTTCATAAAGTTCATATCTTGGCATAACTTGCTTCGCGATTTGAGACCTTTCTCGGACCGATATTTGGCAGCGACTTAATACTTCCAACCTTGAGAGACGTTCATGAAATAATGGTCTTCTCTTCATAATATTTCTTCACTTGAAGTTTTGAGAGATTCATACTTGGACCACGACTTCTTCATTTTTCTCCAATCTTTATTTGGGATTTTGATATACAACGATCCGCCTCCTTTTTGGACTTGGCTTCATTTATCCTCATACCTTATTATGGTCTTTTTGGATAGACTTCTCCATGACTTTTGGGGAGTATTTTGCTTTTCGTCGTGTGTCTCGATCCTTCATATTGATTTTTGATAAATAAATCTTCACATCACTTGAGATCTTTAACAATAAAACATAGCCCTCATGTCTTGTTAGGACCTTTTTGGACTCGCCAATCTTCGCATCCCGCTTAAATAAATTATGCCTTGGCTATGAACTCTAATCTACACCGAGCAACTTTTAAACGATCTTGGGCTAGAAGCTAAGTAACTTTTCAAATCGTTCAATTTTATTTATTGAAATTAAATCTATTAACAAGCGATGGGAGAATAGGCTTATAATTAACTCACATAAATTCCCGAAAGAATACCAAACTTATAATTGGCTCTATCATCTCTTGTTCTCCATCAATGGATACTTAGTCTATTAGATCAAAGTTTTGGGTTTTCAAGTCATCTATAGGATCTTGCATCTTCTTATACTTTTGCAAGTTTTAGAATTTGCGTTTTAAAGTTCCCTTGATAGACGACTTTCTAGGATCAATTATAGGAGCTTGCGAAAAGTTCTTGTTCTTAACTCGTATGAATTAAGACCTTCGTGTTTTAAAGCTCCCTATATAATAGCCTAGCAAAACTTAATTCAAATACGTTAAGGAAAAGCTAAGGTTAAAAACCAAGTCGAGTCAAAAACTATTCTTATTGAAAGCCTACATTCGTGTCAAAAACACTTATTTTCTTTATTAAAACTTAAAAATAACACTAAAAATTTAAAATTTTATTGAAAAATGAGAAAAGCAATACGTTTAGACACGACAAAAGCAATTGCAAGCGATTATATCGATTGACTCCCCCATGCTAAAACCAAACATTGTCCTCAATGTTTCTTAGCTCAAGAGTAACACCCCCTTGCTAAAATACGAAGAGTCTAATACAAACTCCTAGCATGGAAAGAGCACGCAAATCTATAAGCCGTTTATTAATTATGCCTAAAGATAAAACGTTAGTCGATAAAAATCAAGGGTAAAAGTGTGCCCCTTTTTGGCATTCAAAGAATGGAAGATCAAGTGGACCGGCAAAAACCGAACACGAGAGTCTTCAAAAATTAGGGTCATACCTAAGATCACAACACAACAAATCACGAGCACGAGCTTGAAAGATCAAGCCGTATTAATTGTTAGAAAATAGAAAGAAGATAGAATATACTCGTTTTTGTTCACCGAGTCATGATCTCGACTCGATCCCCGCATTCATTGGTCCTTAGGGAAAATGGTGAAAACCGACATATTAGAATAAAATCCAACATAAAGCGCGATGCCGGGGTCAAAGATCTCATCCTCGTTGTCGGATGACAAACGAAAGGATAAAACTCCAACACGAATCTCTAAAAAGAGATGGTAGTCACAACTAATGGTATGGATAAAGCATGCTCCCCGAGATAAACTCGCACCAAGATGATTAAAAAGTCTTTCAATTATTGCATCGGTGAAAGGCCGAGATTTCCCTAAATCAACGATTCCAGGGTCAAATACCTCGTCCTCGGTGGAGAAAGGAATAGACAACAAGGTGTCGTCCCCCCATGCTAATCCTAAAGCATATGAAGCACATGGTAATGGTGGTACAAAAGTCTCAACCATAGTGGTTTCAACTTGCATGACTTTGTTGACCTTTTCACTCTTATGAATGTGAATAAAGGGGTCATGGTACTCAAAACGAGTCGCATGAAAAACCCGCACATTAAGATCAAAGCGAGTGGGAAGGATAATAGGAGCAAAAGTAATTTCTCCCTCCGGGTCAACATTATCATCATCATAAATCGGGTGATCAAACCAAGAGTCTTCATCACCGTCATTAGACTCTTCCTCAAATTCCGAAGGAATGTCTATATAAAGAAACTCATCAACCTCCTTCATAAGAAGATCATCATCACAAAGGTTGTGAGATGTAGGAGGTGTGATGTTCTCAAAATCCTCTTGAAACAACGGATTATTGTTCAATGAAACTTCAAAGAGAGGATTTGAGTAAGTCACGAAAGTGTCGTCATCCTTGTCATCACAAGAAATATCCGACAAAGTATCGAGTGTGTAACACTCGGATACAAGATCATCATTCTCATTTGAAGGCAATTCATCGGTGAATTCCTTGAGAATGGTAGGTAAAACACAAGAATCACGCTCGATCTCGAGATAGGAAACGTCTTCACTTCCCCGTGGAAGTGGATCAATGATAGCAAAAAGTTCATCGATGAACTTATCACATGAATAGTCACTAACCTCACTCGGTGTAAAGTTAGGAATCAAAGGCTCTTCAATTGAAGAATGTGCCTTAAGAACTTCAACATGATCCTTAGAAGAGAGTGAAAATGAGTCCATCTTCAAAGATTGTTCAATTAAAGCAATGTCACTCTCGGGATCAAAATTCTCATTAACAAACTCACTAGCATCAAATGGCTCACTCAAGTAATCATCTATTTGTTTTTCAATCTTAGCATCCTCGTGTGGAGTGAGTGTAGATGAGGAAAGGTTACAACATGTTTCAACAAAGCAAGCTTCTTCATTTGATTTTAACTTTCCTTTATCACAATTAGAAGTTTCCAAAATTGGAAAAACGCCTTTATCAAAAAGAGCTTTCTTATCATTTTCAATTGTTTCAACATGTTTAACACTTTCAACTTTCTTAGGAGCGAATCTTGGAATCTTTTTCGGTTTAAAAACAATGTTTTTATCTCCATAAAACAATTTAATTTCCTCTTTCCTCATATCAACTTGAATTTGAGCCGTGCACAAAAATGGTCTTCCTAGAATAATTTGCACACGAGGATTGGTCTCATAATCGACTATAGCAAAATCGGCTAAGTACAAGAAATTTCCCACTTTCATTATGACATTTTCCGCTATACCAACTGGTCGAGTGGTGGTTCCATTAGCAAGCTCAATGATCATACGAGTGGAACTAAGAGGCACATAATCAATGGTCTTCCAAAGGGCTAGAGGCATGATGTTTATGCTAGCTCCTAGATAGGCTAGGCCTTTGCAAACCCCAAGCTCATTGAAAACACAAGGTATCAAGAATTGACCCGGATCTTTATATCTCTCGGGAAAGAAATCAAAGAAAACCGAGGTACTAATCACATTCAAAGTAGCCTTAGTAACTTCTAGAAAAGTTTCCTTAGGTGGAGGCTTAAACTCAATCACTTCAACTTCATCTAAATTCTTACAATCATCATAAACGGTTATGGCCTTAAGCTCTCCCTTCGGGTTTGGAATGGTATTACTAGGTAAGCAACCTGAAGAAGATGACGGTTTAGACATGAATCCCTCAAACATCGAAAGCAATTTATTTTGACCTTGTTCTAAATTTTGTTGCATACGATTTTGGGTTTGCTCTAGCCTTTGTTGATTAAGCTCAATCTTATTGTTTTGCCCTTTAATCGTATTTTGAAAATCGAGTCTGAAAATATTAATTTGCCCTTGAATGTTATTTTGGAAAGCTTTCAAATTTGCCTCATTTGACTTGATATAACTTGACAAATCATTTTGATTATTCCCTTGAAAACCTTGATTGTTTTGATTAGCATTAAACCCATTTCCTGGATTGAAATTCCCTTGGTTACCACGGTTAAAATTATTCCCATTATTACCATTGTTGTACCTATTTTGAACCGATGGAAAACCCGGTGGAGCAACATGATTTTGACGAGGAACTTGACCGTTGGAGCCATAAGTTCCCGTCGCAGCAAAAGCACTAGCTTGATCAAACCCCGCGTTTAAACAGGCATAATTAGGATGTGCTCCACCACATGATACACAAACATTCTCAACCATATTAATCGATCCATGAGGATTCTTCCTAAACTCATTCAAAAGCGTGTCAATCTTAGAGTCCAATCTAGCAATCTCGATATTAGATGAATTCACATTGGAAACAACCGGTGTGTTTCGTGAATATTGTGCTCTAGACTTATCCTCAATTATTCTCCACGCGTCTCTCGGTGTTTTTCTTAAAAGATTACCACCCGCGGTGGCATTTAAAGAATCTTGTTCAATCATATTTAGCCCATTATAGAAAGTATTTATTTGATGCAATTCCGAGAAACCGTGGTGTGGACATTGTCTCAACAAATCTTTAAATCTTTCCCAAGCAACCCCAAACAATTCATGCATTTTTTGTTCAAATCTAGTGATCTCGTTCTTAAAGTGTGTTGTCTTAGATGGTGGAAAGAAATAATTCATAAACTTTGACACTAAATCATCCCAAGTTAAGATCGAACCCGGTGGTTCTTTCTCATACCAAAGCTTAGCATTACCCTTGAGCGAGTACGGAAAAAGCATGAGCTTCACCGCTTCCGCATATCAAATTTTGGGGTGTTACATTAACTCCCCCCGCAGCTACAGGAAATGGTCCTGCGATGTCGATTCCCCACTTATAGAATGGCCACGGGGATGTGATAGGTGTAAGCTCCTGCCGCGGATGTCGCGGCACCGGTCTATGCACTTGGCAATCACTACACTTGCGAATCATGTCGCGCACGTCCCTGTGCATGGTAGGCCAATAATATCCTGTCCGTAAGGCTCGAGCTACCACAGATCGTGGACCTGCGTGCATGCCGCATAACCCTTCATGTATTTCACTAATTACATAGGTAGCCTGACGTGGTCCAACTCACCGTAACCACGGCTGCAAGAAAGAGCGCTTATAAAGGATACCTTCTCGAAGTTCGAAGTGCTGCGACTTCCTTTTAATGCGCCGCACCGCTTTTTCATCGGCCGGAAGGGTTTCACTAGTCAAATAGTTGACGATCGGGGTCATCCATGTAGGTCCATCCTCCTCAACTATAGTAGCGACCTCCCCTTCTGTTATAGACTTTTCCTTGAGTATTTCCACTAAGACTTGCTTGGACAAGTGGGCGAAGCTTGTGGATGCGATCTTGCTAAGAGCGTCCGCCTTCTTGTTCTCACCTCTTGGTACCTGCTTGATGGAAAACTTGCTGAAAGCCGCGATGAGTGACTTTACTTTCTCCAAGTATCGGACCATATTGTCCTCCTTAGCCACATATCCACCTAGAATGTGGTTCGCGACAAGCCGTGAGTCCACGTAGGCCTCAAGGTTACGGACTCCCATTCTAGCGGCGATTTTTAAACCCGCAATTAATGCTTCATATTCCGCTTCGTTGTTGGTGGTTGTGAACTCAAAACGGAGGGCGTACGTAAACTCCATCCCTTCTGAATTTGTGAGGATGAGACCAGCTCCGGACCCATCCGTACACGAATATCCTTCCGTAAATAACACCCATGGTTCTGTTGGAGTCTCGTCTTGTTTGACGATTGGTCCTTCCTCATCCGGCTTCTCTATCAAGAAATCTGCGAAGATCTGGCCCTTAACAGCCGTCCTTGGCAAGATATATTATGCTCCCCCAATAGAATGCTCCATTTTTGAAGCCTTCCTACAACATCTGGTCTAGAGATGACTTGCTTTATTGGTTGGTCCGTAATGACTACAATTGGGTGCGCCTAAAAGTATCGGCGCAACCGCTTTGTAGCAAACACTAGTGCCAAAACTAATTTTTCCATAGAGGAGTAATTCAACTCCGACCCTTGTAATGTTCTACTTATGAAGTAGACCGGAGTTTGTACCGTATCCCTATCCGTCATGAGTACCGCACTTATTGCTCCATGTGTGGCCGAGAGATACATAATGAGTTCCTCCTTTGGCCGGGGAGCTACTAGCATAGGGAGAGATGCAAGGTGCTGCTTGAGTTGGCCAAAGGCTTCCTCGGCTTCCTTTGTCCACCGGAAGTCTCCCTTCCTAATGCACTTCTTGAGTGTCTTAAATAGGGGTAATGACTTCTCTGCGGACTTTGATAGGAACCTATTTAGCCCAGCCAGCTTCCCATTTAAGGATTGCACCTCCTTCCGTGTCTGAGGGGATGGCAGCTGTATTACTGCGTCCGTTTTTTCTGGACAAGGTTTGATGCCATTTGGATCAATCATATATCCAAGGAACATTCCCTCCGTTGCCCCAAACATGCATTTCTTTATATTTAGCTTCATATTAATCCTCCTCAGTGTGTCGAATGTCTCTTGGACATCCCGGAGAAGTGTATCCTCCGTATGACTTTTTATGACTAAGTCATCCACATAGACTTCCAGGTTGCGGCCTATCTGTGATTCAAAGGCTTTGTCCACAAGCCGCTGGTATGTAGCACCGGCGTTCTTTAGTCCAAACGACATTTTCGTATAACAATATACGCCTTGACTGGTATGGAATGCCGTCTTTTCTGCGTCCTCCTCCGCCATCTGGATCTGGTGGTATCCTTTATATGCATCTAGGAAGCACTTAAAGGGATATCCACATAGGGATTCCACCTTCCAGTCAATCTCCGGTAACGGGTAACAATCCTGTGGACAGGCTTTGTTCAGATCCGTGAATTCCACACACATGCGCCAACTTCCGTCATGTTTTTGGACCATGACCGGATTGGATAACCACTCGTGGTAGTATACCTCGCGCATGATACCTGCGTCCACTAGTTTCCGTACTTCCTCCAATATCACTTGGCTGCGCTCAGGCGCCTGGCCGCGCTTCTTTTGCTTGACAGGTTGGTACCCCTGGTGGATTTGGAGCTTGTGTTCTGCTATCGCGCGTGGTACGCCTGTCATATGCTTTGGCTCCCATGCGAATATATCTAGATTTGCACTTAAAAGAGAGCACATTTCCCTTTTGCCGCTATCAGAGAGCGCCCCCCCTATGGATACCTCCTGTTCCGGATAGTCAGGATGGATTGCCACCCTCCAATTGGGAGGTGGTGACCCATCCTTGGGTGGAACAGGTGGAGCCGGTGATGTCACGGTATGACACTCGGATGCTGGTACGATTGTGTTGTAAATGGTGACGATTCCTCCTCAATAGGGAACTTGATCATTCCGTGTGCCGTGGAAGGTACCACACGTATAGCCAGAATACCTGGTCTGCCTATGATCCCATTGTACGGAGAATGTTAACGTATCACCATGAAGTTCATCCACGCAGTAGTGGAGTGTTCCTCATTCCCAATGGTTACAAGCAGACGCAGTTGCCCTATCGGCCAGATGGTGTCTCCACTAAAGCCAGTGAGCGGCGCCGTGGCCGGTACTAATTGGCTTCTTATTTCTGGCTGTAACTGCACAAAACAGTGTTCGTACAGTACTTCTGCTGATGACCCTCCCTCCACATACATGTGACGAACATTGTGTGTTCCAATGCTTATCTCAATAGTGAGAGGCGCATCAATCACATCGTTTGCTGTGATGGGAGGGAATGAGATTTCCCTGCCGCGTGAAAATTTTTGGCCAATTTTCTGCCTCGTGCGGCGTTGTCTGGATTGGATCATGTATATGGTTGAAGGTTTGTCCTTTTGGGGATCCTTCTTGCCATACTTCTTGTTGTCTTTTCCATCCTTCCAATCCTTAACCAAATGCTTGAGTTTACCTGATTTGATCAGTGACTCAATGTGCTTCTTGAGCTGGATACACTCCTCCGTGCCATGGCCCTTGTCATTATGGAACTCGCAGAAGCGATTGCCTTGCCGACGGTCCGACGGAGTTGTCATTGGGGGAGGCCTCGGAAAATTTGCCCCTTCCGTCAGCAAGATCTCCCGGTAGGACATCTTTAGGGGGGTAAACTTATCGTCCGGCCGTCCTTCTTTGTTTTGGCTCTTATAGTCTGAGACCCTACTATTGTTCGGATTGCTTTGACCGCCCGATTGCCTCATGGACTGGTCATTTGATCGGTAGCCGTTTCCTTTTGAGGGGTAAGCCGCGTCAACCGCCGTTTCTCCTTCTATGAAGTTTCTGACCCTTTCCATGAGATCATCATATCTCTCCGGACGCTTGTCATTGAGACGCCTGATTAATTCCCTGTCTGTTATGGCGTGCATGTAGTCGGAGATTTTCAGGAGTTCCGGCATTGTCTTTGTGCGTGTGCACTCGTCGTTGAAGCGTTCAGTGAAGGCTTCTGTAGACTCCCCCGGCCGTTGCTTGACAGTTTCCAATGAGACCGGATCCCTATTATACTTCTTCTGATGAGTATAATTATTTTTGAACGCAATGCGGAGTTCCGTGAAGCTATCAATGCTTCATGAAGGGAGTCCCTCAAACCAGTCACGGGCATTGCCGATCAAGGTTGAATTGAACATTTGGCACCATATAGGTATGGGCCATCGCTCAATTTTAGCCTGCGTATCAAATATTTTGAGGTGATCATCCGGATCACCAGTTCCATCATAGGTCTTGACACACGCCGGCATACGACGTTTTGTGTCCTCAGAGTAGTTTCGTATACGGAGAGTAAAAGGATCTTCCCTGGGATCCGCCCACGGACGGGTGAGCCTAGGGTCTTCCCATGGGTCACACCACGGGCGGGAAAGATCCTCCGCTTCTGCCTCTCGATAATAGGTTCCACCATAATACTCATCATTGTTTGGTGGTGGTGGAGGGGTACGCCTAGGTCGGCGACGCTTGGGCGGGTGGTCATCCGAGTCCTCTCCTGATGGATCTGGAGAGGGGGGTGGTGCCCCATCTCTTGGGTGAGGACCGCTCTTTTGAGAAGAGCTAGGAGCCTTCTTTCTAGTGTTAATCCTATCCCACACACTTGTGCGGCGAGTGGCTCTGGTCAGTTCCAGATCTGGTCGCTCAGGTGAACCGTCAGACTTCTCTCCTTCCCGAGACTGCGTCAATTCCTGCATGAGGCGATCTCCTATGTGCTCGAACACATTCCTAGGTTGAGGAGTTTCCTCGAAGATGCTCTGCTCCTGAGGCCGAGTCTTCCTTTTCATCTGATTTTGGGAAGAGGTGATTGGTCCGGTATTGCCAAAGTTGAGTCTAGACTGAAGGTTTCTCCCTAGATTCAACCTTGATGCAATCCCTGGGACGATCCTATCAAAGTTCTGCGTGAGAACTCGAGTGAGGTCCTCCTCGCTGAGTGGTTAGACTTCTACTTCCTCCTCAATCGATGGTCTGCGCGGCTCCTTGTTAGGGGGATTGGGCGCACTCCCTGGATCAGGATTGTCCAAGGTTGAAGTAGGTGGGGGAGTTATGGAGATCATGCTCGTCACCCCCATGGACTGAAAACCACCGCGGTTACTTGGTCCGCCCGCTGGGCGGCTAGGGGATTGATTGGGGATGAGTATCCCTTCCCCTTGGGACTTCCGATTTCCAGGATTCGTGTTCCTGAGATTAGCTTGGGGATGCCCCTTCGTCATTGGGATTTCAAGATGAGATTTCGCTCTAACTTAGTGTAATGGGTCCCACGGATGGCGCCAACTTGTTGATGCAAAAGTTGGGTGATCCTCGCTAGACCCGAATTAGGCTTAATTCGGGTTGGCTGGGCTCCGGCTCCTGCACCAAGTGAACTATATGGTTGGGATCCTGCACACTAAACAACACGCGTTAGACTTACCGTGGGAATGTTTCCCACGATTAGACTCCGGCGTGAGAGTAAGTATCGGTTTAAGGTTTATGGGAATCGAGTGAGTTGAGAGTATAGAACATAATACCTTTGTGGAACCCTTGGGGTTCCTTTTATAGGCAGTGAAACCCTAACGGGCTGTCACTAATGCTTCGGCCCCAAGGAAAGGATAGGCACCAGAATTAGATTGATTGTTATCTTCTAATCATGGTGAGTGAATATCCTCTTCTTTGGGGCGAATCCTATTCAGAGATAGAATATGATTCTGTCTAACCCTGTACCGGTCATGCCGGGCCGTGGGCCGCACACATGTGTGCGGTTATTGTTCATCCAAGCCCATAAGCTCAAATGACATTATTCTGACCCATCTGTGATGGGCCGGATACGGGTAGTACCCGTGGGCCGGGTTCCTGACCCGACTAGGGACTATACGTCATCATTGCACCAGCATTCTACTGTGATGATGAGATCCCTGTTCCTGAGTTTAGACAAGGGGACAGTCCTACTGATAACTTGCTCAAATGTCTGCTTATCTCACTCAAACATGGAACAAACGAGGTTACAGAAGTCTAGCAACAACTAACAATCAGCTAAGGAACTCTTTTAACTCTCGACAACAAGCTACAATTCAGGATGGCAGAGTGATGGTGCAACCACTTCAGGGGAGACCCAATTCATCTACTGCTGGTGTACGTTCTTCTAACACTGCTGCTACAAGAGGTAATAGCACTAGTAAAATGAAGGTGATTATATGCTACAACTGCAAAGGGGAAGGGCACATGGCCCGAGAGTGCAAGTAGCATAAGAGGAAAAGGGACGGCACATGGTTTCAGGAGAAGATCTACTTGGTGAATGCTCAAGCCCAAGGACGTGAGCTCGATGAAGAGGAGTTGGCATTTCTTGCAGATCCAGGAGTGGCGGACACTGACGGTCTCACAGCAGCTATCATAAACAATGCCGCATATCAATGTGATGATTTGGATGCATACGACTCTGACTGTGATGATTTCAACACCGCCAAAGCAGCTCTCATGGCAAATCTTTCACTTTATGGAGCGGATACAATTTCTGAGGTAGCAAATACTGCTACAGATACTAGTATTGTACCTTATCAAGTTGAGCAAGTGTCTGAGTATTCGGAACAGCCTCCGGTGGTTAGTAACTCAATCGAGGAGACAAACAATGATAACAATATCAATGCACGTCCCCAGACTTTGAGTGAACCACAACCGGGAGCTATTACGACTACAAATTCGTCTGCTCAACCTGATTTGGTTATGGTCTCAGCATCTTTGCTTAGCCAAATGAATAATGCGGTCCTTGAAACCCTCAGTGTTAATCAGACTTTATCTGCCGAGCTTGCTTTGCATAAGGAAAAGGTTAAAACCTTGGAATTTACTCCTGTGTCCACTACCTTAACCAATCCTGAATTTGATAGGTTTAGGCAAGTGCAAATGGATAATGTGCTAGAAATTGAGAGTTTAAGAGCAAATCTTTCGAAAGAAATCAAAGAAAAAGAGTCAGTCGTTAATAATTTTCAAAAACTTCAAACGAATTTCGAAATTCTCGAGTCTAAAAGAGTTGACACGGAAATTAAGGCGTCTGAGAGAGTTAAAAAGACTGAAATTTTGCTTTTAAAACAATATGTTGCTTCACACTTAGTACACTTGTTTCATTCTTCTGTTCAAGAGTTCAATCTATCGCGTCTAATAGACCTACCACCTAACCCGGGGTATGTAAAGCAAGCATTTCACCACAACCCACGACTTTATGATGCCACCAAGTTAGGATTGGTATTAGATCCGATTGTGTTCTTGAATGAATCTGAGAGCATGACACCATATGACGAGAAGCGGTTAAAATTACTTCCTACATATCCTGAATATGACTATTGATGTAGTGAGGATAGTGTATAGTGATTTATTTGAGATACGTTATAGGGTAAATTAGAAAATTACCTTTAGGAAAAAGTAATAGACTAATAATACCAATGACGAATTCAATTAAACAAGTGAGTGAGTCGAGTTCGTTGTACACGAAGATCTTATGAATTTGAGACGTTTTGTTTTGATTTGGACAATCGATTTGAATTGGTTTTCGGTTTTTAAACTACAATTAAAATCTACAAATTTTAAGCAATTTAAAATAAACCTAAAGTTCATGAATCGTAAACCCCGCCTATTTTTAAAAATCTACACACAATTAATTACTTAGAAATTAAAAACACTATTTAAAAATTAAAATAATTAAAAATCTATAAAAATAAAATCCATTTAAAACTATAACTTTTAATCTATTAAAAATCTAATTAAGTTTTTAAAAACTAATTTAAATTACTTTTAAATAAATCTACTATAAAACTATTCTAATCAAACCTAAATTTATAAAAATCTAATTAATTAAAATATAAACTAATTAAACTTGTTAAATAAAAACATTTTTTTATTATTTTTATTTTATTTATTATCTAAACTACTTTTTAATAAGACTTTACTTTAATTAAAATTTAAAAGTAATAAATAAAAATAAAACGTGACTAAGATGAATAAACTAAAACAAACACTGCTACTTTGAAACAAACTATATTAATGAAATAGCAGAAAGTAAAATTAAAAGGGTGTGCAGCCCAGATGGTTATCACGTTAGACAACTAAATGGGAGGTCTCGAGTTCGAGACCCCCAATTGACATATTTTTGCGAATTAATTCTTTTTGACAGATTTCTGAAAAAGAAGTCTTAGGAAAGACTTTGAGAAGCTTTTTAGCTTAAGCTGTGAGGTCACAGCTTATTTGGGATTATCAGGATAATTGAACCTGATAGCAATTAACTCAGCAAGACTAACAAACAAATACTAAAAAAAACCTATATCAAATTAAGCAAACAACTAATAATCAGCTTACATCAAATCAAGTATAATAGTAAGACTGATTCAAATAAAAATTCAACAGGCATGGTGCACAAATTAGAGCTAGAATCAGTTAAGCATGTAATGTAAAAACTCAGAATCAAACTCCAATTCAGCACACTCAGATTCTTTAATAACTAAACACTGAGATCAGATATAAGCTTAAACAAAATATCAAACAAAAAGCTTAAACTACCCTCAAATTAGCAGCTACTTCAAATAGACTCAAAACCATCTAAGCTTAAACTTATTACAATTTAATAACGAAGTAAAAACAAAATGAACATTTAAAACGGAAACTCGTTTGCACTTAATCATTAACAGATCCCAGAACCTAACAATAAGATCAAACGTAACTAATCAAATTAACCATTTCTTAAAAAAAAGAAAGACATTAACATAGCAAGTTTATAGCTCACTTATTATCAAAGAGATCATAGCAGATTATAAGACTTATTGTGCAACTCTAAATCAAGACTAATGGAAACAGATCCCATATCTCAAACAAGCAGAATACATACTCTATTTAGAACTACTCATTAACTCAAACAGTATATTATGCAAAACAGTTTCATCAAAATTCATCCCCATGATCCGATTGTTTTAATAAAGCAGATAAAATCAATCACACAAACTAAAGAAAAACAGTAACATCTAAACAATCATAAAATGAGTTGAAGAGGAATGAACCTTTTGTCGATAGCCTTTGAGAAGAAAGCAAGCGCTGAGCTGCCTTAGAACCGTAATCACAACCACCAAACACCATTCGAATCACCAAAGTATATCATCCGAACCAACAATCACCCTTGGTCAAATTATTGAGACTTTTCCAGTGGGGAAAAGTTTATCCAATCAAATACTTTAAATATTAAACAAATAAGCTAAAGCTTATCTTCAATATCTCAATCATTATGTTCGAGAAACAGAAAATAGATTAAAGATGTATATCAATTTAAGCAGTGAAAGAAATTAAAATGAGACACGAGTAGAATAAAAAAAATATTAAACTTTCATTAATTTCTAGAAAATATTACAAAGCTTTAAAAAGGAAATACAAAATTTAATCTAGATCTATTTCTACAGCATAACTCTAAAAGTAAAAGAAAGGATACAATTACACTAGAAATTGGGGGTATTTATAGCCTCCCAAGGCTGTTGATGAAGAGAATATCCGGATATTCCAAGGGATATTCCTTTTGATTTCCAGCCTTCGATCTTCAATTCCTTATTCTCTCTCCTGTGAAGCTTCAATCGGATGGTTGATATTACACTAACTATCACACGGATTGCCAACGTGGCATTCGTGTGCTAGTTGTGTTTCTTTTACAGCTTGTGATTGGTGGGATTGGGAGATTGAGGTGTATACTCCACTGAAACGCAGCCACGTAGCAATCTCTTCCTCACACTTTCTCTTCCTATAAGTTTGGGGTTTTATTTCCTTTTGGGGTGAATTAATTGATTAAATGAAAAGCCCCATTTAAAACTAATGTTTTGGGGTAATTAGGGTTTGGTACAGTAACTAAAAGTTATTGGTTTTGTTTATTTGTGAGATGGAGAAGACAAGTGAGATGAGAGAAGGCTTCTCATAGTTTTTATCAAAACGTTATTAAATAAGTGTGTGAATGGGACGAATGGGTGGGGGACGGTTTTATTTAAGTGGTGTAAAGTTGAGTGACGTGTGAGATCAAAACGTGTGAGTGGGATTTATACATGGTTTCATTGATCTTCTCACATTCCTTGCTTAAACAAACCCTAAGGCCCTCAATTCGTTCCTTTGTTATGGGCCTTTAGCCCAAAATTTACCATCCATCCGTCACATATAAAGTATCACTTGGGCCTTTTTGTGAATTTGGACCCATTTGTCAAACGTAATAACATATCTATCCAATATTGGGTTTGTAAGCCCAATAGCTCCAATGTGGGACCCACTTGGCCCGTAAACTCGATAAATGATTAAATCCGCTAAAGTCGAGCTTGATTTTGGCTTCTAAGATCTTTTTCTTCATTCTCGTGTCGATTATTGCTGGTTTTCGTGAACTTGGTACCTACACACATGAAAATAAGAAACAAGCATATCCAAGGCATAATTGATACATTTTGTGCAATATTTCATTGTTTTAAGCTACTATTGATATGAGTAAAATCACTCATATCAAACTCCCACTTGCTAAGAAATTGCCGTGTCCTCACGCAATGATAAAATAAAACTATAACTACACCATTATTCAACTTTTGACTTATTATTTTGTAAAGACATAATATAACTTTAAGGATCATAAAATCTCAAATAGATTCACCGTCCTCGACTTTTCACTTTTCCATGCCAAGTGCAAAAACAAGATCATTGTTATTATAAGTTGGTAGACTAACACGAACTCATGTGGGCCAATTACTCACTTAGACTCCCTTATTCCTAGGTGTATCTCTTATATTTTATGGTTGTCTTGAATGATCACAAGGATGCATTGTTGACTTATTTCGATAATTTATTAGGCCTAAAATAAAGTGAACAATTTAATCAATAGTTAGCTAAAGGACAAAATCTTTTAAAACTGCTTCTCGGGACTTCATAAAGTTCATATCTTGGCATAACTTGCTTTGCGATTTGAGACCTTTCTCGGACCGATATTTGGCAGCGACTTAATACTTCCAACCTTGAGAGACGTTCATGAAATAATGGTCTTCTCTTCATAATATTTCTTCACTTGAAGTTTTGAGAGATTCATACTTGGACCACGACTTCTTCATTTTTCTCCAATCTTTATTTGGGATTTTGATATACAACGATCCGCCTCCTTTTTGGACTTGGCTTCATTTATCCTCATACCTTATTATGGTCTTTTTGGATAGACTTCTCCATGACTTTTGGGGAGTATTTTGCTTTTCGTCGTGTGTCTCGATCCTTCATATTGATTTTTGATAAATGAATCTTCACATCACTTGAGATCTTTAGCAATAAAACATAGCCCTCATGTCTTGTTAGGACCTTTTTGGACTCGCCAATCTTCGCATCCCGCTTCAATAAATTATGCCTTGGCTATGAACTCTAATCTATACCGAGCAACTTTTAAATGATCTTGGGCTAGAAGCTAAGTAACTTTTCAAATCGTTCAATTTTATTTATTGAAATTAAATTTATTAACAAGCGATGGGAGAATAGGCTTATAATTAACTCACATAAATTCCCGAAAGAATACCAAACTTATAATTGGCTCTATCATCTCTTGTTCTCCATCAATGGATACTTAGTCTATTAAATCAAAGTTTTGGGTTTTCAAGTCATCTATAGGATCTTGAATCTTCTTATACTTTTGCAAGTTTTAGAATTTGCGTTTTAAAGTTCCCTTGATAGACGACTTTCTAGGATCAATTATAGGAGCTTGCGAAAAGTTCTTGTTCTTAACTCGTATGAATTAAGACTTTCGCGTTTTAAAGCTCCCTATATAATAGCCTAGCAAAACTTAATTCAAATACGTTAAGGAAAAGCTAAGGTTAAAAACCAAGTCGAGTCAAAAACTATTCTTATTGAAAGCCTACATTCGTGTCAAAAACACTTATTTTTTTTATTAAAACTTAAAAATAACACTAAAAATTTAAAATTTTATTGAAAAATGAGAAAAACAATACGTTTAGACACGACAAAAGCAATTGCAAACGATTATATCGATTGACTCCCCCATGCTAAAACCAAACATTGTCCTCAATGTTTCTTAGCTCAAGAGTAACACCCCCTTGCTAAAATACGAAGAGTCTAATGCAAACTCCTAGCATGGAAAGAGCACGCAAATCTATAAGCCATTTATTAATTATGCCTAAAGATAAAACGTTAGTCGATAAAAATCAAGGGTAAAAGTGTGCCCCTTTTTGGCATTCAAAGAATGGAAGATCAAGTGGACCGGCAAAAACCGAACACGAGAGTCTTCAAAATTAGGGTCATACCTAAGATCACAACACAACAAATCACGAGCACGAGCTTGAAAGATCAAGCCTTATTACTTGCTAGAAAATAGAAAGAAGATAGAATATACTCGTTTTTGTTCACCGAGTCATGAGCTCGACTCGATCCCCGCATTCATTGGTCCTTAGGGAAAATGGTGAAAACCGGCATATTAGAATAAAATCCAACATAAAGCGCGATGTCGGGGTCAAAGATCTCATCCTCGTTGTCGGATGACAAACGAAAGGATAAAACTCCAACACGAATCTCTAAAAAGAGATGGTAGTCACAACTAATGGTATGGATAAAGCATGCTCCCCGAGATAAACTCGCACCAAGATGATTAAAAAGTCTTTCAATTATTGCATCGGTGAAAGGCCGAGATTTCCCTAAATCAACGATTCCGGGGTCAAATACCTCGTCCTCGGTGGAGAAAGGAATAGACAACAAGGTGTCGTCCCCCATGCTAATCCTAAAGCATATGAAGCACATGGTAATGGTGGTACAAAAGTCTCAACCATAGTGGTTTCAACTTGCATGACTTTGTTGACCTTTTCACTCTTATGAATGTGAATAAAGGGGTCATGGTACTCAAAACGAGTAGCATGAAAAACCCGCACATTAAGATCAAAGCGAGTGGGAAGGATAATAGGAGCAAAAGTAATTTCTCCCTCCGGGTCAACATTATCATCATCATAAATCGGGTGATCAAACCAAGAGTCTTCATCACCGTCATTAGAATCTTCCTCAAATTCCGAAGGAATGTCTATATAAAGAAACTCATCAACCTCCTTCATAAGAAGATCATCATCACAAAGGTTGTGAGATGTAGGAGGTGTGATGTTCTCAAAATCCTCTTGAAACAACGGATTATTGTTCAATGAAACTTCAAAGAGAGGATTTGAGTAAGTCACGAAAGTGTCGTCATCCTTGTCATCACAAGAAATATCCGACAAAGTATCGAGTGTGTCACACTCGGATACAAGATCATCATTCTCATTTGAAGGCAATTCATCGACGAATTCCTTGAGAATGGTAGGTAAAACACAAGAATCACGCTCGGTCTCGAGATCGGAAACGTCTTCACTTCCCTGTGGAAGTGGATCAATGATAGCAAAAAGTTCATCGATGAACTTATCACATGAATAGTCACTAACCTCACTCAGTGTAAAGTTAGGAATCAAAGGCTCTTCAATTGAAGAATGTGCCTTAGGATTTTCAACATGATCCTTAGAAGAGAGTGAAAATGAGTCCATCTTCAAAGATTGTTCAATTAAAGCAATGTCACTCTCGGGATCAAAATTCTCATTAACAAACTCACTAGCATCAAATGGCTCACTCAAATAATCATCTATTTGTTTTTCAATCTTAGCATCCTCGTGTGGAGTGAGTGTAGATGAGGAAAGGTTACAACATGTTTCAACAAAGCAAGCTTCTTCATTTGATTTTAACTTTCCTTTATCACAATTAGAAGTTTCCAAAATTGGAAAAACGCCTTTATCAAAAAGAGCTTTCTTATCATTTTCAATTGTTTCAACAAGTTTAACACTTTCAACTTTCTTAGGAGCAAATCTTGGAATCTTTTCCGGTTTAAAAACAATGTTTTTATCTCCATAAAACAATTTAATTTCCTCTTTCCTCATATCAACTTGAATTTGAGCCGTGCACAAAAATGGTCTTCCTAGAATAATTGGCACACGAGGATTGGTCTCATAATCGACTATAGCAAAATCGGCTAAGTACAAGAAATTTCCCACTTTCATTATGACATTTTCCGCTATACCAACCGGTCGAGTGGTGGTTCCATTAGCAAGCTCAATGATCATACGAGTGGAACTAAGAGGCACATAATCAATGGTCTTCCAAAGGGCTAGAGGTGTAAGACCCCAAAAATCTGGTAACGGGACAGGTAAGCATTGTGAGGTCCCACATCATGGTAACAACATACACGGCAATAAGGTAAATAAAAGACAGAGCAAATAAAACAACACACTTCACGAATTTATTCAAAAGCTGCGGAATAAAATATATAAATATGGTCCCAGATTTGCATAATTATGACATCAACAAAAGTCACATAATTTTACCAACATACTCATAATAGTCTTAGTGCATAAGAGTACTTTTATTTAGCATGATTAACATGGCATAATTAGTTTTCCCAAAAGTTTCAACCAATAATGACATGGAATCGTCCAGCTGTCGGATCCTGCGGGCTCCCATCCTTAGCAAAATTAAGCATTAGCATTACCTGAGAAATAACATGTAAATATGTCAACATAAAGCTGAGTGAAATTCATAGGTTTAATAAGTGGTAATGTGAAATACAAACATTAGTTTTATAAAATAGCAACAGGATATGATTTAGTACCGTCGTACAAAATCATTTATATTAATTTATTGCAATAGCTCACGACACCAAAGCTTTAACATAAATGTTTTACCCCTAGTAAGTATCTAGTCAAAATACTTAGGTAATTAAATGTAAGTGCGTCAAGGTAATCGGGACGAGGATTGTTAATCCCGATGGATCCATCCACAACATTCGCGCTTGCAAAATGTGAATTAACGGTTCATGATATAGGGGCTTTTTGACTAAGGTACTAATGCAATAAGTAAATGTATAATCTGGGGAAAGCATACCGTTCTTGAATAGCATACTAAAAGTTTTAAATGATTGTATTCCACGCATGTTATTCTCACCCCGAAATTTGTAACAAGTATATAAGAAAAGGGTCTATGAACTCACCTTTAGTAAGTAATCACAAGGTAAAAGGGGCTGAGCAAAAAGAAGTCTTCGCGGACCTATGCAATGGTGACGCGTAATAAGAATGCGTTCAATGAAGCAATAACGTTTTAGAAGTGGCGGGACATAGTATGACTAGGTAACTTGCGTGCGATGGCGAGACCTAAGATTAAGTTGAAATTGACCAAAATACCTTGAACCTACTGTTTTAACATGACATTAACCTTAAATGATGGTCCAAGCATTTATGTGTGGGTTTCGAACACGTTTAAGACTCGGTTTGAAAAACCAAAACAAGGGACTGCATTCAGTTTTCTGAAAATGACTTTGAAGAATTGGTCATATCTAAAAATCTATAATAGTACAGAAGGTGAAATTTCTTGACATGTATAGGTATTTCTCTTACCTTTCTAAGTTGGGCAAAAACAGACCTAGAACTATTTTCAATCAACGGGAATTCTATTTTTAGTGGCAGACTATCAAAACAGAAAGTTGTAAACGTCTTACGATGCCTTCGGTAACTTGAGCACAAATCCCAAATGGTATAAGATTTTGACACCAAACCAAAGAGAAAAGTTGTCTTATGATTGCACCTACTGTAAAAAGTTATAAAATCATAAATTCATCCTTTTTACCCAAGTCAATTTACCCACGTTTTAAGCATAACATTCAGATTTGACATAGTTTAGTAAAACGGCCGTTACGGGCACATCCGGACACTTCCCGTTTCCATCCAACTCACCACATACTAAGCACATCAGTGGGTATCCATTTTTCAAATAAAAACAAGGTCATATGTTTAAATTTTTTTTGCCATGACCTGTTTGTTTCTGTGGTGATTTCCATACTATCAAAACGACCCCAATTAGCAACCTAATCGCGAACAAGCAACTCTTAAGCTATACCAAATCGCCACGCAAGTGTCCTAAGTCCTAGTATACCCTAAGGATTCATAATATCAGTGGGTTTCACCCATTATTTCAAAATCAATGACCAAAGTGAATCAAAAATGCTAATAACATCAAAATCAAAACACTAGTTAGGATTATACCTTCACAACTAGTATGAATCAACCAAAACACAAACAACCTCGATTCCTTCCTCCTTGATCATAAAAATTTCGTGGCCCTAGGTCATAATAACATACCCAAATCAAAGTTTTATCCAACAAAATAAGGTTTTATGCATTGGAACAACAAAAACAAACATAGGATTTCATAAAAACATCATCAAATCATAAGATTTTATGATTTTTGATCTCATGCAAAAACTTGATGCATATTAAAATTAACACATGGGTTTGATTAGGAATTGAAAAACAATCATGGGACTAGTAGTAATTTACCTCAAATCAAAAAAATCAGTGGTTTTTGAGGGTGGGGTTGATGGGTCGGCCTAAGGAGCAAGAGGAAAGAACTGTGTTGTTTTTTTTTTTTCAAATGTTTTGTAGATGTGTTTGTTTGGTATCATTGTTTAAGTATAATGGTCAAAAAAGTCAATATGGGCTCCCTAAGATTAATTCCAGCCGAAAATACTCCAAAATGGCCCAAAATTTTAGTGTTAAGCTCTCGAAAATTTACGGGTTTAAATAACGTGTCGTTTCCGACGAAAACCGAGACTCGTTTATCTTTAAAACGAAATTTCTTTAAAATTACTCGTAAACACTCGTTTGGCCCGAATTTCACTAAGTTTGATCAAGGAGTCAATAATAACTAGAAATCACATAAAAATAAATTTTATTGCGACGTTCGGACCCGAAAACCCAGTCCGACAGCCGGAAAACGCAAAAACGCAAAAGTTCACCATTGCGTCCGTAATTGCTCAAGATGTCGTTTTTCATTATTTTTAAGGCAAAGAGTCAATAATAAGACATATAAAATGTGATAAAACCTCATATAAATTACAAACATGAAGTTTGGGCATTTTGCTAAATAATATCGTAAATTAGCGAAATTCGTAGAATTTTATATTTAACTAAAAGCCGAGGATTACACGTAATCACTGTAAAATAAATAGGGAATGTGGTGAAAGTGTGAATAAGCACGTATAACAGTTAAAAGAAAATTATCGAAATTCCGTGTTCTCACAAGAGGCATGATGTTTATGCTAGCTCCTAGATCGGCTAGGCCTTTGCAAACCCCAAGCTCATTAAAAACACAAGGTATCAAGAATTGACCCGGATCTTTATATTTCTCGGGAAAGAAATCAAAGAAAACTGAGGTACTAATCACATTCAAAGTAGCCTTAGTAACTTCTAGAAAAGTTTCCTTAGGTGGAGGCTTAAACTCAATCACTTCAACTTCATCTAAATTCTCACAATCATCATAAACGGTTATGGCCTTAAGCTCTCCCTTCGGGTTTGGAATGGTATTACTAGGTAAGCAACCCGAAGAAGATGACGGTTTAGACATGAATCCCTCAAACATCGAAAGCAATTTATTTTGACCTTGTTCCAAGTTTTGTTGCATACGATTTTGGGTTTGCTCTAGCCTTTGTTGATTAAGCTCAATCTTATTGTTTTGCCCTTTAATCGTATTTTGAAAATCGAGTCTCAAAGTATTAATTTGCCCTTGAATGTTATTTTGGAAAGCTTTCAAATTTGCCTCATTTGACTTGATATAACTTGACAAATCATTTTGATTATTCCCTTGAAAACCTTGATTGTTTTGATTAGCATTAAACCCATTTCCTGGATTGAAATTCCCTTGGTTACCACGGTTAAAATTATTCCCATTATTACCATTGTTGTACCTATTTTGAACCGGTGGAAAACCCGGTGGAGCAACATGATTTTACGAGGAACTTGACCGTTGGAGCCATAAGTTCCCGTCGCGGCAAAAGCACTAGCTTGATCAAACCCCGCGTTTAAAAAAGCATAATTAGGATGTGCTCCACCACATGATACACAAACATTCTCAACCATATTAATCGATCCATGAGGATTCTTCCTAAACTCATTCAAAAGCGTGTCAATCTTAGAGTCCAATCTAGCAATCTCGATATTAGATGAATTCACATTGGAAACAACCGGTGTGTTTCGTGAATATTGTGCTCTAGACTTATCCTCAATTATTCTCCACGCGTCTCTCGGTGTTTTTCTTAAAAGATTACCACCCGCGGCGGCATTTAAAGAATCTTGTTCAATCATATTTAACCCATTATAGAAAGTATTTATTTGATGCAATTCCGAGAAACCGTGGTGTGGACATTGTCTCAACAAATCTTTAAATCTTTCCCAAGCTACCCCAAATGATTCATGCACTTTTTGTTCAAATCTAGTGATCTCGTTCTTAAAGTGTGTTGTCTTAGATGGTGGAAAGAAATAATTCATAAACTTTGACACTAAATCATCCCAAGTTAAGATCGAACCCGGTGGTTCTTTCTCATACCAAAGCTTAGCATTACCCTCGAGCGAGTACGGAAAAAGCATGAGCTTAATCACGTCATTCGGCACATCTCTAAACTTGAGAGTCGAGGTAATTCGATTAAAATTCCGAATGTGAGAATGCGGGCTATCGGTCTCATTGCCACGAAATTGGTCGGCACGAATGAGCGATAAAAGACCCGTCTTAATCTCAAAATGATCCGCCAAAATAGCCGGCACAACGATTGCTTCCCCATACCCTTCGGTGGGTGCACGGAGCAATTCCTCCATTGTTCGGTTATCGGCCATCTCTACAACAATAGGTGGAAGCTCGGGTTCCACTATTCGTTGTTGACGATTTCTATTTCTACGAGGAATATTTTCAAGCCTATTAAAATCAATCACAAGACGAGAAGAACGTAATTGCATACACCATAAAGACGAGAATTTAGAGGATTGAAGAAAAGAAATTAGACAAGAAGAAGATTATTTTTGGTATTTTATTTGGTATTGCTCAATAAAAAATGATCGATAAAAAACAAGGAATAAGGATAACTACTATGGAAGTAAATTACCCTCGGTCGACTTTGAAACGATAGGTGAAAACCTAAACGTCTCGAGGTTCAATAAGTAAACAACAAAAAATAAGATTTATTACTACTTGAGTCGGCAAACCAATAATAGGTTGTCCCTCTCAATATACGCACAAGCAAGCGGGGAAACGAGGTGGCACAAAGCTCTTAAAAACCTTTTTCCTTAGACGACCTTTTATAGCACGTCGCCTTATACCCACCTTATAGTTTGTATAAATCGAGTTCAAACTTCTTATTAGTATTTATCTATTTTGCCTTTATTTTTGTTTTGGATTCGACTACAATAGCTAGGTGATGAAATCCCAACTAAGGCTTATTTGAAAAGTATTTAAAATTATTGTTCTACGTAATACAATATATTATTCACAAAAAACGAGAAAAACGATACATACTATATAATAGAAAATAACAAAACTTTCCGAGGACGGAAAGGGTCTTTAAATCCACGATCAACAAATCTCCACAAAGACGAATCGTACACAAGATCCCCGGCAGCGGCGCCAAAATTTTTGATGTAGTGAGGATAGTGTATAGTGATTTATTTGAGATACTTTATAGGGTAAATTAGAAAATTACCTTTAGGAAAAAGTAATAGACTAATAATACCAATGACGAATTCAATTAAACACGTGAGTAAGTCGAGTTCGTTGTACACGAAGATCTTATGAATTTGAGACGTTTTGTTTTGATTTGGACAATCGATTTGAATTGGTTTTCGGTTTTTAAACTACAACTAAAATCTACAAATTTTAAGCTATTTAAAATAAACCTAAAGTGCATGAATCGTAAACCCCGCCTATTTTTAAAAATCTACAAACAATTAATTACTTAGAAATTAAAAACACTATTTAAAAATTAAACTAATTAAAAATCTATAAAAATAAAATCCATTTAAAACTATAACTTTTAATCTATTAAAAATCTAATTAAGTTTTTAAAAACTAATTTAAATTACTTTTAAATAAATCTACTATAAAAACTATTTTAATCAAACCTAAATTTATAAAAATCTAATTAATTAAAATATAAACTAGTTAAACTTGTTAAATAAAAACATTTTTTTTATTATTTTTATTTTATTTATTATCTAAACTACTTTTTAATAAGACTTTACTTTAATTAAAATTTAAAAGTAATAAATAAAAATAAAACGTGACTAAGATGAATAAACTAAAACAAACACTGCTACTTTGAAACAAACTATATTAATGAAATAGCAGAAAGTAAAATTAAAAGGGCGTGCAGCCCAGATGGTTATCACGTTAGACAACTAAAGGGGAGGTCTCGAGTTCGAGACCCCCAATTGACATATTTTTGCGAATTAATTCTTTTTGACAGATTTCTGAAAAAGAAGTCTTAGGAAAGACTTTGAGAAGCTTTTTAGCTTAAGCTGTGAGGTCACAACTTATTTGGGCTTATCAGGATAATTGAACCTGATAGCAATTAACTCAGCAAGACTAACAAACAGATACTAAAAAAAACCTATATCAAATTAAGCAAACAACTAATAAACAGCTTACATCAAATCAAGTATAATAGTAAGACTGATTCAAATAAAAATTCAACAGGCATGGTGCACAAATTAGAGCTAGAATCAGTTAAGCATGTAATGTAAAAACTCAGAATCAAACTCCAATTCAGCACACTCAGATTCTTTAACAACTAAACACTGAGATCAGATATAAGCTTAAACAAAATATCAAACAAAAAGCTTAAACTACAGTCAAATTAGCAGCTACTTCAAATAGACTCAAAACCATCTAAGCTTAAACTTATTACAATTTAATAACGAAGCAAAAACAAAATGAACATTTAAAACGGAAACTCGTTTGCACTTAATCATTAACAGATCCCAGAACCTAACAATAAGATCAAACGTAACTAATCAAATTAACCATTTCTTAAAAAAAAGAAAGACATTAACATAGCAAGTTTATAGCTCACTTATTATCAAAGAGATCATAGCAGATTATAAGACTTATTGTGCAACTCTAAATCAAGACTAATGGAAACAGATCCCATATCTCAAACAAGCAGAATACATACTCTATTTAGAACTACTCATTAACTCAAACAGTATATTATGCTAAACAGTTTCATCAAAATTCATCCCCATGATCCGATTATTTTAATAAAACAGATAAAATCAATCGCACAAACTAAAGAAAAACAGTAACATCTAAACAATCATAAAATGAGTTGAAGAGGAATGAACCTTTTGTCGATAACCTTTGAGAAGAAAGCAAGCGCTGAGCTGCCTTAGAACCGTAATCACAACCACCAAACACCATTCGAATCACCAAAATATATCATCCGAACCAACAATCACCCTTGGTCAAATTATTGAGACTTTTCCAGTGGGGAAAAGTTTATCCAATCAAATACTTTAAATATTAAACAAATAAGCTATCAATTAGCTTATCTTCAATATCTCAATCATTATGTTCGAGAAACATAAAATAGATTAAAGATGTACATCAATTTAAGCAGTGAAAGAAATTAAAATGAGACACGAGTAGAATAAAAAAAATATTAAACTTTCATTAATTTCCAGAAAATATTACAAATCTTTAAAAAGGAAATACAAAATTTAATCTAGATCTATTTCTACAGCATAACTCTAAAAGTAAAAGAAAGGATAAAATTACACTAGAAATTGGGGGTATTTATAGCCTCCCAAGGCTGTTGATGAAGAGAATATCCGGATATTCCAAGGGATATTCCTTTTGATTTCCAGCCTTAGATCTTCAATTCCTTATTCTCTCTCCTGTGAAGCTTCAGTCGGATGGTTGATATTACACTAACTATCACACGGATTGCCAACGTGGCATCCGTGTGCTAGTTGTGTTTCTTTTACAGCTTGTGATTGGTGGGATTGGGAGATTGAGGTGTATACTCCACTGAAACGCAGCCACGTAGCAATCTCTTCCTCACACTTTCTCTTCCTATAAGTTTGGGGTTTTATTTCCTTTTGGGGTGAATTAATTGATTAAATGAAAAGCCCCATTTAAAACTAATGTTTTGGGGTAATTAGGGTTTGGTACAGTAACTAAAAGTTACTGGTTTTGTTTATTTGTGAGATGGAGAAGACAAGTGAGATGAGAGAAGGCTTCTCATAGTTTTTATCGAAACGTTATTAAATAAGTGTGTGAATGGGACGAATGGGTGGGGGACGGTTTTATTTAAGTGGTGTAAAGTTGAGTGACGTGTGAGATCAAAACGTGTGAGTGGGATTTATACATGGTTTCATTGATCTTCTCACATTCCTTGCTTAAACAAACCCTAAGGCCCTCAATTCGTTCCTTTGTTATGGGCCTTTAGCCCAAAATTTACCATCCATCCGTCACATATAAAGTATCACTTGGGCCTTTTTGTGAATTTGGACCCATTTGTCAAAAGTAATAACATATCTATCCAATATTGGGTTTGTAAGCCCAATAGCTCCAATGTGGGACCCACTTGGCCCGTAAACTCGATAAATGATTAAATCCGCTAAAGTCGAGCTTGATTTTGGCTTCTAAGATCTTTTTCTTCATTCTCGTGTCGATTATTGCCGGTTTTCGTGAACTTGGTACCTACACACATGAAAACAAGAAACAAGCATATCCAAGGCATAATTGATACATTTTGTGTAATATTTCATTGTTTTAAGCTACTATTGATATGAGTAAAATCACTCATATCAACTATGCTCAAATGAATGCAACAAATACTACAATAGATCTTAGAACTAGATTTAATATGAAAAAGAGAACTATCCAAACATCCACTTTCATGCCTACTAGAGAATGCCTTAGTATAATTCCTACACTCGTTAACTCGGACGAACCGAAGGAAATTCCTAAGAATCTTCCACCGGTAAGTACGATAAAGCTCAGCTTGGAAGAGATTGAGCGATACCTTACCGAGTTTGACAAGGTCATCCTGGAATGTACGACGTCAACGGCTTTAACCGCTGGAGAATGGGCTTTCGAACACATGAAAACGATGTTTGAGAAAGAGATCGTTCCATTTGTGAACCATATTAAAAAGGGAGTATATGATCTAGCGGGTAATCTAAGTTTTGAAATTGGTGAAGTTCAAAAAGTTTTCTATGAAATGGATGATGCTTATGAATAACATTTAATTGAAAAAGAAAAGATTTTACCCGAATATGACCGTTTCTTAAAACATATAGTGTCTCTCGAAGTGATGCAAGTTGTTACTCTTAAATACGCTCATGAAATTTCATCTACTCCTGTGAATATATGTGATGATGTGCATGATATGTCTGTGAATAATGTTATGTAGATAATCATTCTTGTCATGAATCCAACACTGAATTTTTAAAGCTTCAAGATTCTTATGACACACTTTCAGAACGTTTTAATGAGCTTCAAAAACATTGTATATCTCTTGAAATTGAGAATCAATCTAAAAATGAAACTCTTTAAAAAACAATTGATTATGAAAACTCCGTTGAGACAAGTGACAAGATGATTCAGGTTGTTCAAAGTCTAGAGGAAGAAATTATGAGACTTAAGAGAGAATCAGTAGCAGAGAAATTGGAACTAGAGGCTGTAGAGATTAAGAATCATGCCCTAGAAGATAGAATTAATTCTATGATAGGGGAGCTTGATAAAGTAAAGCAGGGTTTCTCAGAAATTTATGGTTCATTAGAAGAACGCTTCGCTTTTAATGCGGCAGAGCAAAAGTCACTCGTTGAACAATTGAACCGTAAGTGCGAGGAAATATCTGACTTAAACATTCAACTCATAGACAAAAACATGGTTTTGGATGAATTAAAGGAGACACTTCAACTCAAAGGACAAGAAGTTGTTGATAATCCAGCCACCATCTCTGCCTCGACCTCTAGTGGGTTTCCAAAATTTAAGAATAGTCCAACTAAGTTTGTCACATACATGAAAAATGCCTTAGAACATGCTGATCTTGCTAGAGAGATCGTTGATGAAATGAGTGAACTAGATCCCACAAGTCATCTTCTATATGAGCTTTTCTTATATGTGGATCGCGTTCAGGATTTTTTAGCAAACTTAGAATACATTGGGCAACCGATATCTGTACCCCCGAAACAGCAAACCCCCACCATTGTCATTACTCCATTCAATAAGAATCCAGGATCTAAGCCTATTTTAAACATACCCATCAAGGCTACATCAAAATCTGTCACTAATGTTCCCATGGCTTCTATAGGAGTAATTATGTCTACTAAGGCTAAAGGATCTCAAGACAAGAAACATAGGATCAAGCCTTCCACTAGTAGGACTGCCAAGAAGAAAGTAGAAGTTCACCCTAGGAATGTTATTTCAGTTTCAAATAAAAAGAATCATGTATCTAAGACAAAAGGATCTGCTTCTGTGCAGAAGCCTAAGAAAAATGTGAATTCGAATTTGCGATGTTGGAATTGTAATGAATGCATGTTTTCTCAGCGTCATGATTTATGCCTTGTTGATCACGTGAATGAAATGTATGCTATTAGGAACAACCTTGAATTGATTCCAACGGGGAAGAAATTCACCCAAGTTGGTTGGCAATGGAAACCCACTGGTAGGACCTTTACTGCTAATGGAACTAAGTGCCCTTTAACTAGGATCACATCCATGGAAGTTAGGTCTCAGCGTCCTTTAAATAGGAACACTAGCACAAAGAAATGGAAAAAGTGTCCTTTAACTAGGTCTGCCCCCACTATTGTGCCTATCAGTGAAGAAGTACCTCAGGATCTTAGACAACTAGAATCTAAGCCAGCATTTAGGAAGCAAGTTTGAAAGCCTAAGAATTCTTCGGTTAGCAAATCTAAGATAATTATATCTGTACCTGCTAACACAGAGGAGCTACAAGATTCCGATACATCGTCCTTGTTTGGTGATATTTTCAGGTGGTCCAAATCATCCTCTGGTACTTGAACTCTGGATGCTCAAAGCATATGACCGGAGATCGCTCGATGATCAGAAATTTCGTCAACAAGTTTTTAGGAACGGTTAAATTCGGCAACGACTATATTGCGAAGATCATGGGTTATGGTGAATACCAAATTGGGAACGTTACGATTTCAAGGGTTTATTAGGTGGAGGGACTTGGTCACAATCTATTTTCAGTGGGACAATTTTGCGATTCAAACCTTGAGGTGGCTTTTCGACAACATACTTGCTTTATTCGCGATCTTGCAGGCAATGATTTGTTAAAGGGTTCTCGAGGGGATAATTGTCACACTCCCAAAATATCAGAGTATAATGGCGACAAGGGAGTGGTGACGTCATGATTATCATACGCACATAGTCACAAAGAACGACCTCTAAATGAGACGTTCGGAAAATAGATCACTTGTAATTAATAAAATAAATAGTTTTAACAAGGTGCGGAAGCATAAACTGAATACAGTTACAAAACGTAGTTTTCTCAAATGGTACAAATGATCGTTGTTTCAAAGAAATGACGGCAATGCATGAGACCTCATTTAGCATCTTCCTTCTTAATACCTGAGAAAAACATTGCTAAAGTGTCAACATAAAGTTGGTGAGTTCATAGGTTTAGTTAAGTGGAAATGTTTAATGAACCACAAGATTTTCCCAAATGTGATGACAATATAACAGATACAAAGTCATCCCAAAAGTATTTATTACAGTCTAAGCTCGTGACACCGAAGCGTTAACAACACCGGCAGTATAATCATATAAATGTAGCCCAAACTAGATGCCTAAACCCACGACATCCTATCTCAGACTCAAATGAAACTTTGCCCGCTTGTCCCCTTGTTGGACAAGACAGACAGGGACGTCAATCCCGATAGATCTATCCATAACATTCGCGCTTACACAAAGTAATTAACGGTTCACGATTCACGGGCCAAAGCAACTGGGTTTTTAGTGGGACTTAGACTAATATATAAATCAGTAAATGCACTTGTGTTCACACGTTAAAATCAAGCAATGTCTCACCCCAAAAAGCAGTGAAAATAGTAAAGTATGGGGCTATAAACTCACCTCGTAATTCGGCAAAGAGAACGAAGATAAAATAGCTCGAGAGTACGGTTACGCTAGCCGCGACCTATTTAATTATGAGGATCGGGTTACGATACGAAAAATTATATTAATAAAAGACACGACACCCTAGTTGTGCTTGACGAAACCTTACGTTTACGGAAAAGTACGACAAATAAAAGTCGGTTAATAAACGGTCGGGTTTTACGGGTTAAATTATACCCTAAATTTATAAAATTCGTTTTATGGGCTTTAACTAAACTTAATATATACACTTGGCCCAAAATGGGTCCAATATCCTTACTCACAACCGGCCCAAGGGTCATATGACCCGGCCCGGCCCATAGGCGGTATAAACAAGGAACACAAAGGAGTAAATATACGTGTGTTTACACACACACAACTCTAAAAAACAGAGAGTCACACTCTCTCTCTTCCCTCGAAAATATCTCCACCGCCCCACTCTCATCTCTCTCTCAAATCTGGATCGGTTCATCCCTTCCATGGCTAATATCTTTTCAGTTTGAATATAACAATCATATATGGGGTGGTCTGAGGTGTTTAGATCGCGTGAGATGTGGGGTTTCATCCCCACATCAAACCGATTGGGTTTCTGATGTGTTCATCCTTATGGTCACGTAAATCACCAGCCAAAATCAAAGATAAGTTTGTTTCTCCTTATGTTCTTTTAACAAAAGTTAATTGATTTTCGATTTATAAAAGATCAGTGGGTTTGATTAATTTGTATAAACTTGTTGAGAACCATATGGCTCTCGGGTTTGAAATAAACGAATTAGGGTTTTGAAATATTTGGGGGTTTCTATCAATCTCGGGTTTAAATGAAATTAATTGATGTTTTCTTGTATAAAATCAAACTAATTTTAACATATAATCGGTTTATAAAAAATTAGGGTTTCGGTCAATTGGGGGTTTTTGCATATCTCGTTTTCAATTAAATTAACTATGGGATTCGGGTTTAGATTAGGTTTAATTAGTGTTTTAATTGATAAAAAATCAATCTAGGGTTTATATAAAATTGGGGTTTTTACATTCGGCTGATACTCATGATTATGTGGTGTTTTTGGAATGTGGAAAGTGTTAATTTAATGTTTAAAAGGTTTTTAAATTTCTAGGGTTTCGATTTGAAATGGGGGTTTTATACCCGCGGCATGATTGAGGGTTTTTAGGGTGTTTCTGTAAAATGAAAGTGGTTAAGACATTCGGATTATGTGGTATTGATTGTTGATAGTTGCGGCAGAAAATAAGCAATTTGGTTGGCTTGGTTTGGTTCTCGGTTTGGCCTTTAATTGGGTCTCGGTTTGGTTTGGCTTGGGTCTCGGTTTGGTTCTTGGCTTGGTCTTGTTTGTGGTCTTGGTTGGGTCACGGTTTGGTCTAGGTCGGGGTCTCGGTTTGGTCTAAGTCGGGGTCTCGGTTTGGTTGACAGAAAAGTAAAGTCATAGCCATGTTTCAAGTACTAGTACTAAGGTTTAACCTTTTCAGTTTTTAGTTAAAAATAAGACCGTTACAACGACTAACACATTGGTTTGATTATTCGCAGGTTTGTAAAAGACGAGCACAACTAAGACTTCATATAGGAAAAACGAAGAGACGAACAGACTCACAATGGGATGCTAAGTTTCGGTTTGCAGGTTCGGACGAGATGGAAGGCTTGAATCTTTCAGTTTTGCAGGTTGGGACGCGACGTGTGGGTCGGCTGGACACTAATCTTCACTCCACCCAGGAGTTTGTTTTTGAAAGACTTGTACAGAATTTGTGTTTGTAATTTGGACTGTGATAAACTTTGTGTTTGGACATTGGGTAAACTTTGGATTTGTATTTAATCATGTATTGTTAGTCTAGGGTTAGATTCAAGCTGAAAATGGTAACTTGTGATATACCCAAATTGGGTAAACTAGGCATGTGTGCTGTCTTGTAGTGGTTAGTGGGTAATAAACTATGGGGTTTATTTGTAGCTGGACATATGACTGAAATTGGGACTCTTGTAAGGCAAGTTTTGCAATAAACATGAATGAAAGTTTATACTCAAATATATGTACCTGCTGTAACAGTTATATAACTCGACTCGGGTTCACGGTGTTTAAGTTTAGACGCGAACTGAATAAACACGACTCTATAACCGTTTGACACACGATCCAAAACAAAGGCAATTGTGCGAGACTTCACGTGATCTAGTAAGTATATCAAATAAACGTACGACAACATAATACGCCCACCAACTTCGTGTATTGCATTCAACTTAATAATCGCGAAAACTCGAGATGTTACATATGCTCTCCCTAAAAAGGGCTTTGTCCGCAAAGCAAAATAATTAACACATTCATGTCGACAACTCGTCGGTAAACAGTTAAAGTACTCGTACTACATGAATAAATTAAGATGGAAATTTGACGGATGTCACAGTATTCCCATGTTTTAGAGATTTCGTCACGAAATCAAGACGTTGTTGTAGTAGGATGGTTAGCGAAAAGATGAGGATACTTGCTCTTGAATTGATCTTCACGTTCCCACGTGTATTCTGGACCTCTACGCGCATTCCAACGGATCTTCACAATAGGTATACGGCTTTGCTTGAGTTGTTTGACTTGACGGTCCATAACTTCTACTGGTTCTTCTACAAAGTTGAGTTTGTCGTCGAGTTGAATCTCTTCCAAAGGGATAACGAGTGTCTCGTCGGCTAAGCATTTCTTCAGATTGCAAATGTGGAACACACTATGCACTCGGCTAAGTTCTTGGGGTAATTCCAAACGATAGGCTACGGGACCAATCCTCTCTATAATCTCGAAGGGTCCAATGTAACGAGGGTTTAACTTTCCACGCTTTGCGTCTCATATCAGCATAACTCTTCTGTCGATCTCTTGCGGCTTGCATACGGCTCTTAATCTTAAAGATCTTCTCAGTAGTCTCGTGTATGATCTCAGGTCCAGTGAGTTGTGCTTCACCGACCTCTGCCCAACACACGGGTGAACGACACTTCCTACCATACAGTGCTTCGAACGGCGCTGCCTTAATGCTAGTATGGTAACTATTGTTGTATGAGAATTCCACCAGAGGTAGGTGTCTATCCCATCTATTTCCAAAGTCAATCACACAAGCTCTCAGCATATCTTCTAAGGTTTGAATGGTCCGTTCACTTTGACCGTCAGTTTGAGGATGGTACGCAGTGCTCATATCCAACTGCGTTCCCAATGCCTTCTGCAGTGACTTCCAAAACTGCGAAGTAAATCGGCTGTCTCGGTCGGAGATTATAGACACAGGCACACCATGCTTCGTGACTACTTCCTCCAAGTATGTCCTTGCTAACTTATCCATTCCATCAGTCTCCTTGATGGGTAGGAAATGAGCCGATTTGGTGAGTCGGTCGACGATTACCCAAATCGTGTCGAATCCGGCTGCGGTCTTTGGTAGCTTGGTAATGAAATCCATAGTGATCCTTTCCCACTTCCATTATGGCAGTTCGGGTTGGACCAATAATCCTGATGGTTTCATATGTTCGGCTTTGACTTTGGCACAAGTCAAACACTTGCTAACGTATGTAGCAATATCCGCCTTCATGTTCGGCCACCAATACAACATCTTCAGATCATGATACATTTTGTCAGATCCCGGATGTATGGAGTACTTTGACTTATGCGACTCATGCATAATCAAGGATCGTAGGTCACCATGGCATGGTAACCAACTCCTATTATCAAGGCATAACGTTCCATCCGAACGTGCTTCCAACTTCTTTATCATCCCTCCAACATCTTCAGTCTTGAGAATTTCTTCCTCGACTGCTTCTTTCTGAGCCTTGAGAATTAAGGATGGAAGGTCTAAGTAGATGGTCATCACTAAAGCCTTCACCCAAAGAACTCTCTCCTTTCGACTCAAAGCGTCGGCCACGACATTTGCCTTGCCCGGGTGATAACGGATCTCGCAATCGTAATCACTGAGCAACTCTAGCCAACGTCGTTGTCTCATGTTGAGTTCCTTTTGATTCAAAATATGTTGTAGACTCTTATGATCAGTGAATACAACACACTTAGTACCATAAAGGTAGTGTCTCCAAATCTTCAAGGCAAACACCACTGCTCCCAACTCTAGGTCATGAGTTGTGTAGTTCTTCTCGTGCACTTTTAGTTGTCTTGATGCGTAAGCTATGACCTTAGTCCTTTGCATCAGTACTGCACCTAACCCTTTTATAGATGCATCACAATACACCACAAAGTCTTCATTACCCTCGGGTAGGGCTAGTATGGGTGCTTCACACAACATCTGCTTCAATGTCTGGAATGCCAAATCTTGATCCTCCTTCCACTCAAACTTCTTATCCTTTTGAGTCAATTCCGTCATTGGTTTAGCTATCTTGGAGAAACCTTCAATGAATCTCCTATAGTAACCAGCAAGACCTAAAAATTGGCGGATCTCCGTGGGTGTTGTTGGAGTCGCCCAATCCTTTACGACCTCGATATTAGCAGGATCAACGTGAATACCACTGCTGTCGATCACATGCCCAAGGAATTGCACTGTGTTTATCCAAAACTCGCATTTGGAAAACTTTGCATATAACTTCTCCTTCCTTAGCAGCTCTAATATGGTCTTCAAATGTTCCTTGTGCTCTTCTTCATTACGAGAATAGATGAGAATGTCATCGATAAATACAATCACAAACTTGTCCAAGTATGGTTTGCAAACTCGGTTCATGAGATCCATGAATACCGCAGGCGCGTTTGTCAAACCAAAAGGCATAACTTGGAACTCGTAGTGTCCGTACCGGGTTCTAAAAGCCGTCTTATGAACGTCTTCCTCTCTAACCCTTAGTTGATGATATCCTGACCTTAAATCGATCTTCGAGTATATGCTAGATCCTTGCAATTGGTCGAAAAGATCGTCAATCCTCGGCAATGGGTAGCGGTTCTTTATCTTCAGCTTATTCAATTCTCGGTAATCGATACACATTCTAAAGGATCCATCTTTCTTTTTGACAAATAAGACCGGCGCTCCCCAAGGTGAGGAACTTGGTCTAATGAAACCTTTGTCAGAAAGTTCCTTTATCTGTTCAGCTAACTCTGTCATCTCGGCCGGTGCTAGACGGTATGGGGCTCTAGCAACAAGCGCGGCTCCTGGTGTAAGCTCGATGTGAAACTCCACTTGCCGTGCTGGTGGTAGTCCGGGTAAGTCCTCTGGGAATACGTCCGGAAAGTCTCTAACGATCGGTACATCTTCCACCTTCTTCTCAGGATCTTCTTCTTCTTCCTTTTGTGTTACTTGAACCAAGAATACCGGACATCCCTTCTCAATGTATCTTTGGGTCCTGATACATGAGATGACTTCCAATCTTGATCCATTCTTCACTCCACTTCTTTCGCCTTGTATGATGAGTACGTCGTTTCCATAAGGAACACGGACACACTTCTCATGACATACAATCTCCGCGTGATGCTTCGACATCCAATCCATTCCAATGATGACGTCAAAACTTCCCAATTCTATAGGGAGTAGGTCGATACTAAACGAACGACCTTGTAACCTTACACTACATCCTTTCAGAATAACGTCGGTGGTTACTGACTTCCCATCGGCTAATTCTACATTATACTTAACGTCTAACACAGTAGGGGTAACATTTAGGCGTTCACTAAATATAGACGACACAAAACTCCTATCCGCACCAGAATCAAATAGTACTGAAGCATAGTTGTTATTGACTAGAAACGTACCAGTCACAACATTGTTGTCTTGCACTGCAGCTTCAGCACAGAGATGATACACTTTGTTAGGTGCCATGAATCCTCCAGGAGTACTAGTTGTGGTTCGGTTATTCCCTCCTCGGTTCCCTTGATTCTGCTTCTGGTTTCCTTGGTTGTGATTTTGATTCCCTCGAATCTGGTTACTACGACCTTGGTTCCCACTGCTTGGACATTTGTTCTTGTAGTGACCTTTCTCTCCACATCCAAAGCAAGTGACATTTGCTCCTTGGCCACCTTGCGTTCCAGGTCCTCTTTGATTAGTAGAACGAGGTGGTGCTCGACATTCCTTTGCCTTATGTCCCGCCTTCCCACAATTGTAGCACGTAGGGGGACATGCTCCTTCGTGGTGTCGGCCACATTTTCCGCAGAAAGGAAGTCTTCCAGCGTAGTTTCCAGTATTGCCTTGTCCAGCAGTAAACACTCTTGCTACTTCTTGTCGCTTGTTCTGGTTATAGTTGTTTGGGTTGTTGCTGTTGTTGGTATTGTTGGTATTGTTGTTGTAGTGGTTGCCAGACCACTTTCTTTTATCCCCAGTATTTTCTCCCAACTCCTGTACCACTTGGTACATCAGACTCTGAGCCATGTCGATTGCCTCGTGCAAATCAGTTGGCTTGGATGAAGTCACATTCCCTTTGATGCTCAAAGGTAGTCCTTCAATGTATCGCTCCAACAATCGGTCGTCGTTGGGCACCATTTCAGGACATAACAAGATCAGCTCTTGAAAGCGCTGATTGTAAGCAGTAAGAGCAGTACCCTTGACTTTCAGGTTCCACAGCTCAACTTCCATCTGCTTGACTTCATTTCGTGGGAAGTATTTCCTCACAAACATAGCTTTAAATTCGCTCCAGGGCGTCGCTTGGGCAACGTCAATGGTCACTGCACGAGCATAGACGTTCCACCAAGTCAGAGCACCATCCACTAACGTGCTTGACGCAAACTTCACCTTATCGGCTTCAGCGACATTGCTAATCCCAAATTGGGATTCTAGCTTCTCAAACCATCTGGTTAATCCTACTGCTCCTTCAGTACCGCGGAAACTTACTTGCGTAACTGCACGAAATTCCTTGTAGGTACAAGTCCGTGCAATAGCATTAGTAGCTCCTTGGTTGGTCTCCTCCTGTGTGCTTGCTGTACGATTTGCTTCAGCGGTCGCGAGTGCCTCGGCCACTCGTTCGGCTATCATTTGGCTTAGCATGACGGTGTCAATTCCACCGGTAGCGGCTGGTGGATTCTGCGTTTCGGATCTTCTAACTGGCGCCATAATCTAACAAGGTAATAGGATAATGAGTTTTGCCAGACATAACATGCATGGCACACACAATACAATTATGAAATGCTCCAGGGTATAATACACAATATATAATGATCTCACAATTTTTGTAACCCATAATATCATTCATAGAATCGTTTGATAGTACATCATAGTTTGTCATAACATAATAAAGGAAAATAAAATACCAACTAGCTAAGATAAACTTCAAAGCTTAGTGGTCATACTAGGATAGGTCGATGGTACAAGATAAATCTAACTAGTGCCCTCACGGCGCTGATGAAGCTCTCTCTCCAACTCTGCTAACCTCCTCTCAACCACGAGCTCACGAGCCTGGGAATCTCTCAGTCTAACATCGGTATCATGACAAGCGGCTCTAAACCTCTTATCCAAGTCTGCAACAGGGTCCTCCACTGGTGCCTCTAGTCCGCCTGTCTCCACCAATGGCTCTACTCCCCAACGGGTCATCAGGCTCTCGATCTCCTCAAGACGAGTGTTCGGCATGGATTCCATCTGATCAAGAACAGTAAGAAGCTGTCCTCGTAGACGGGTCACACATACTGTCAACACTGTCTCATCCCTAACTAGACTCTTCTTTGCCAGTGCCTCCAACTTATCCTGCACTTCATTATACTCTTCACCTAAAGCCTCTACAGAATCCTCCAATCTGTTCAATCGTGTCGTCACACATCTATCTGCCGCCCCAAGCATCACCACCGTCGATGTAGCTCTCCTAGGAAGAGGAGTCGTAGCTCTCGGCCCAGTAGAGATACCAGCATCAGTAAGCATCTCCTGGTACACAGCAGGTACAGTCTCTGGTGGTGGTAGTAGTAGTGGTGTCTCTGGGACAGGACTGGCAGGTGTGCGGGCTGCATGCCTGTCAGTGGCAGTGAAAGGTATGAGAGGTCGGTAAGGTGAAAGTGGTGGTCGGGCAGCTCTCCCCCGAAGACGTCGTCTCACATAGTAGAAAGGTAGAGTACCAGGTGCTGGAGCAGGAATAGCAGTCCTTTCTCCTTCGTCTTCAGATGAAGATGAGGAGATGTGTGCTAGGGAAACCTCAGGAGTAGCAGCATATGCAGTAGGGGGTCCTCAGTGTCTGTGACCTCCATGGGCTCTCTTTCCCCATCTGTGAACTCCATCTCATCATCCTCTGTCTCCTCTACCGTCTCATCTCTAGTCACTGATGTCTGACCTGGTGACTGCACCACGTCAGTGTCTAAGTCATCCTCTCCTCCGCCTTCTAGGCTAAGTACATCGTCAGCTGATGCATCAGGAATACGGATCGGTGAATGACGAACCTCCTCAGTCTCTCTCTCTGTATCGTCATCTGAAACCATCCGGTACCACGGGTATCCTGATGGCGATCCTCTAGGTAGTCCTACTGATGAACTGATAGTCGACTGTGAACTACGGTTGTAGTACGCTCCTGTAGACGTGGAATCATCAGATGAAGACATCGCTGTAATCATAAACAAAATAAATGTGTGTAAATATCTTATAAAATTAGTCTGTAAAAAGGACATTAACATAACATAGCAATCATTGTTGAATCCACATGTATCCCATATAACATAATTCAGATTTCGTTGTTGCACATGTAACCCATGTAAACATACCTCGTAATTGTTAAATCACATGTATCCCATTTATTACTTATGTATCTACATATACTTAATACTTACAATCCGTATGATAATCGATTAAACATAGAGCAGTTATAGTCTAGAGTTACTAAATGCAACCTAGTTCTCTATAACTATGTCTCTGATACCAATCTGTCACACTCCCAAAATATCAGAGTATAATGGCGACAAGGGAGTGGTGACGTCATGATTATCATACGCACATAGTCACAAAGAACGACCTCTAAATGAGACGTTCGGAAAATAGATCACTTGTAATTAATAAAATAAATAGTTTTAACAAGGTGCGGAAGCATAAACTGAATACAGTTACAAAACATAGTTTTCTCAAATGGTACAAATGATCGTTGTTTCAAAGAAATGACGGCAATGCATGAGACCTCATTTAGCATCTTCCTTCTTAATACCTGAGAAAAACATTGCTAAAGTGTCAACATAAAGTTGGTGAGTTCATAGGTTTAGTTAAGTGGAAATGTTTAATGAACCACAAGATTTTCCCAAATGTGATGACAATATAACAGATACAAAGTCATCCCAAAAGTATTTATTACAGTCTAAGCTCGTGACACCGAAGCGTTAACAACACCGGCAGTATAATCATATAAATGTAGCCCAAACTAGATGCCTAAACCCACGACATCCTATCTCAGACTCAAATGAAACTGTGCCCGCTTGTCCCCTTGTTGGACAAGACAGACAGGGACGTCAATCCCGATAGATCTATCCATAACATTCGCGCTTACACAAAGTAATTAACGGTTCACGATTCACGGGCCAAAGCAACTGGGTTTTTAGTGGGACTTAGACTAATATATAAATCAGTAAATGCACTTGTGTTCACACGTTAAAATCAAGCAATGTCTCACCCCAAAAAGCAGTGAAAATAGTAAAGTATGGGGCTATAAACTCACCTCGTAATTCGGCAAAGAGAACGAAGATAAAATAGCTCGAGAGTACGGTTACGCTAGCCGCGACCTATTTAATTATGAGGATCGGGTTACGATACGAAAAATTATATTAATAAAAGACACGACACCCTAGTTGTGCTTGACGAAACCTTACGTTTACGGAAAAGTACGACAAATAAAAGTCGGTTAATAAACGGTCGGGTTTTACGGGTTAAATTATACCCTAAATTTATAAAATTCGTTTTATGGGCTTTAACTAAACTTAATATATACACTTGGCCCAAAATGGGTCCAATATCCTTACTCACAACCGGCCCAAGGGTCATATGACCCGGCCCGGCCCATAGGCGGTATAAACAAGGAACACAAAGGAGTAAATATACGTGTGTTTACACACACAACTCTCAAAAACAGAGAGTCACACTCTCTCTCTTCCCTCGAAAATATCTCCACCGCCCCACTCTCATCTCTCTCTCAAATCTGGATCGGTTCATCCCTTCCATGGCTAATATCTTTTCAGTTTGAATATAACAATCATATATGGGGTGGTCTGAGGTGTTTAGATCGCGTGAGATGTGGGGTTTCATCCCCACATCAAACCGATTGGGTTTCTGATGTGTTCATCCTTATGGTCACGTAAATCACCAGCCAAAATCAAAGATAAGTTTGTTTCTCCTTATGTTCTTTTAACAAAAGTTAATTGATTTTCGATTTATAAAAGATCAGTGGGTTTGATTAATTTGTATAAACTTGTTGAGAACCATATGGCTCTCGGGTTTGAAATAAACGAATTAGGGTTTTGAAATATTTGGGGGTTTCTATCAATCTCGGGTTTAAATGCAATTAATTGATGTTTTCTTGTATAAAATCAAACTAATTTTAACATATAATCAGTTTATAAAAAATTAGGGTTTCGGTCAATTGGGGGTTTTTGCATATCTCGTTTTCAATTAAATTAACTATGGGATTCGGGTTTAGATTAGGTTTAATTAGTGTTTTAATTAATAAAAAATCAATCTAGGGTTTATATAAAATTGGGGTTTTTACATTCGGCTGATACTCATGATTATGTGGTGTTTTTGGAATGTGGAAAGTGTTAATTTAATGTTTAAAAGGTTTTTAAATTTCTAGGGTTTCGATTTGAAATGGGGGTTTTTATACCCGCGGCATGATTGAGGGTTTTTAGGGTGTTTCTGTAAAATGAAAGTGGTTAAGACATTCGGATTATGTGGTATTGATTGTTGATAGTTGCGGCAGAAAATAAGCAATTTGGTTGGCTTGGTTTGGTTCTCGGTTTGGCCTTTAATTGGGTCTCGGTTTGGTTTGGCTTGGGTCTCGGTTTGGTTCTTGGCTTGGTCTTGTTTGTGGTCTTGGTTGGGTCACGGTTTGGTCTAGGTCGGGGTCTCGGTTTGGTCTAAGTCGGGGTCTCGGTTTGGTTGACAGAAAAGTAAAGTCATAGCCATGTTTCAAGTACTAGTACTAAGGTTTAACCTTTTCAGTTTTTAGTTAAAAATAAGACCGTTACAACGACTAACACATTGGTTTGATTATTCGCAGGTTTGTAAAAGACGAGCACAACTAAGACTTCATATAGGAAAAACGAAGAGACGAAAAGACTCACAATGGGATGCTAAGTTTCGGTTTGCAGGTTCGGACGAGATGGAAGGCTTGACTCTTTCGGTTTTGCAGGTTGGGACGCGACGTGTGGGTCGGCTGGACACTAATCTTCACTCCACCCAGGAGTTTGTTTTTGAAAGACTTGTACAGAATTTGTGTTTGTAATTTGGACTGTGATAAACTTTGTGTTTGGACATTGGGTAAACTTTGGATTTGTATTTAATCATGTATTGTTAGTCTAGGGTTAGATTCAAGCTGAAAATGGTAACTTGTGATATACCCAAATTGGGTAAACTAGGCATGTGTGCTGTCTTGTAGTGGTTAGTGGGTAATAAACTATGGGGTTTATTTGTAGCTGGACATATGACTGAAATTGGGACTCTTGTAAGGCAAGTTTTGCAATAAACATGAATGAAAGTTTATACTCAAATATATGTACCTGCTGTAACAGTTATATAACTCGACTCGGGTTCACGGTGTTTAAGTTTAGACGCGAACTGAATAAACACGACTCTATAACCGTTTGACACACGATCCAAAACAAAGGCAATTGTGCGAGACTTCACGTGATCTAGTAAGTATATCAAATAAACGTACGGCAACATAATACGCCCACCAACTTCGTGTATTGCATTCAACTTAATAATCGCAAAAACTCGAGATGTTACAATAATCTCTACACACTGTCCATTCAAAACATGATGGTCGCCTCTCCTGTATGCCTTCTTTCCAAAGCATCTAAGACCAAGTCATGGTTGTGGCATCGTCGGTTGTCTCATCTCAACTTTGATGCTATAAACCATTTGGCTAAAAACGAACTTGTTCGTGGTCTTCCAAAACTTAAGTTCAACAAGGATCATTTATCTTCCGCGTGTTCTTTGGGAAAAAGCACCAAGAAATCATACAAACCTAAAGCTGAAGACACCAACCAAGAACCACTGTATCTGTTGCATATGGATCTTTGCGGGCCAATGCGTACGACTAGTGTGAGTGGGAAAATACATCCTCGTCATAGTGGATGATTTCTCAAGGTTTACATGGGTAAAATCTTTAGCATCCAAGGATCAAGCACCATAGTATATCATTACTTTCTTAAAGATGATCCAAGTACGTCTTAATGCTACTGTTCGCCGCATTCGCACTGATAATGGAACTGAGTTCGTTAATCAAACTCTACGAAACTATTACGAAAAGGTAGGTATTTCACATGAAACTTCTGTTGCCCGCACTCCACAACAAAACAATGCCGTGGAAAGACGTAACCGTACACTTATGGAAGCTGCTCGAACTATGTTGATTTATGCGAATGCTCCTTTATTCTTATGGACTGAAGCATTGGCAACCGCATGTTATACCGAAAACCGCTCCATCATCCGTAAACGCCATGGTAAAACTCTATATGAGCTACTTCATGGACACAAACCCGATATTTCATTTCTTCATGTGTTTGATGCACTGTGTTATCCAAATACAAATAGTGAGAATCTGGGAAAACTTCAACCGAAGGCTGATATTGGAATTTTCATTGGTTACTCGCCTGCAAAGAAAGCTTACCGAATTTATAACCGTCGTCTTGGCAAGATAGTAGAAACTTTGGATGCCAATTTTGATGAGCTGACATCAATGGCTTCTGAGCAACACAACTCTGAACCCGCCTTACATGAGATGGGAACCGGTACAATCAGTTCCGGATTAACTCCCAACAATCCTACTTCTCCATCATTTATACCACCTACAAGGTCCGAGTGGGATAAGTTATTTCAACCTATGTTTGATGAATTCTTTGATCCACCGAGTAATGATTATCCAGCACCTGCAGCAGTAGCTCCGATTCCCGAAGTTGTCGCTCAAGATAATGGAAATCAGTCCGAGACATCTACTGTTACTCTTGAACCAGATGTCCCATCCCCCAACAATTCACAAACTACACCTGAATCATCACCCCCACTCGTTCCTAATGATGTTGAAGAGGATCCCTATGATCACGACTTGGAATATGCTCACTTACAAGAGCTTCCCTTGTTTGGTTCACATATACCTGAAGACCCTACCGGTGCGTCTACCTCAGAGGAAGCTCCTGCAATCGTCCACTCCCGACCACCACGGATTAAAACTCACAACACAAAATGGACAAAGGATCACCCAATCCGCAATATTATTGGTGAAATCGATCGACCAGTCTTAACACGCCACCAACTCCAAGAACATGCATTATATTGCTATTTTGATGCATTTCTTTCAGACACTGAACCTAAAAAATGGCAACAAGCCATGACCAAATCATCTTGGATTGAAGCCATGCAAGACGAACTTAATGAATTCCAACGTCTTGAAGTGTAGGAATTAGTTCCTTTACCCAACAACGTTGAAATCCTGACATTGTTGTGGGTATATAAGGTTAAACTCAATGAGTTAGGTGGAGTGCTGAAGAACAAAGCTAGATTGGTTGCTAGAGGTTACAAACAAGCTTTGGGTATTGACTTTAAAGAATCCTTTGCTCCTGTTGCACGATTGGAGACAATTAGACTATTCCTTGCTTATGCTGCTCACATGAATATGATCGTCTACCAAATGGATGTTAAGACAGCATTTCTCAATGGCGAATTAAGGGAAGATGTCTATGTAAGCCAGCCGAATGGATTCGTCAACTCAGAGTATCCTAATCACGTGTACAAGCTCAAGAAGGCTCTTTACGGGTTGAAACCAGCTCCACGCGCGTGGTACGATCTCTTATCGTCGTATCTCATCTCGAAAGGCTTCTCCAAAGGCAAAGTGGACCAAACTTTATTCATTCTCAAGAGGACAACGACATGATACTGGTAAAAATTTATGTTGATGATATACTATTTGCTGCTACTAATCAACGATTGTCTGACCATTTTGAGAAAATTATGTCCACACGTTTTAAGATGTCAATGATGGGAACAATTTCATTTTTCTTAGGGTTACAAATTTCTCAGAATCCCAGAGGTATCGTCATTAATCAATCGAAATTTGCTCTTGAATCATTAAAGAAATATCATTTTAAAAATTATGACCCCGTGGATACTCCAATGGTGGAGAGATACAAGTTAGATGAAGATAAGGAAGGGATAGCTGTCGATCCTAAACTTTACTGTGGAATGATCGACACCCTTCTCTATCTGACTGCTAGCAGGCCTGATTTGCAATTTGCTATATGCATGTGTGCCCGGTATCAGGCTCGGCCTACCGAAAAGCACTTACATGTTGTGAAAAGGATCTTTCGGTATCTTAAAGGAACACTTCATCGTGGTCTGTGGTATCCGAAGGATTCCTCTATTGCACTAATCTCATATGCAGATGCGGATTATGCCGGGTGTCAAGATACTAGACGTAGCACTTCTGGCAGTGTGCAACTTCTTGGAGATAGACTTGTTAGTTGGGCATCAAAAAGGCAGAAAAGCGTTGCGATATCAAGTACTGAGGCTGAATACATTGCTATGTCCGGTTGTTGTGCTCAAGTTCTTTGGATGAGATCACAGTTAACTGACTACGGTCTTGGATTTAACAAAATCCCGTTGTACTGTGATAACAAAAGTGCAATCGCTCTGTGCTGCAACTACGTTCAAAATTCCCGAGCAAATCACATTGACATACGCTACCACTTCATCAAAGACCAAGTGGAAAATGGAGTGATCGAATTGTACTTCGTCAACACTGAGTATCAGCTGGCAGATATTTTCACGAAGGCATTAGATCGAGGACGTATCGAGTTTTGATCGAAAAGCTAGGCATGAAATCATTCTCACCAGCGACACTTAAGGAGTTGACAGAAGAATCTGAAGAATAGTAGTGGTAAACTATTCTCGAGTATCCTTTGATCATGATCTTGTATATTATCGTATATATTTAAACCACCAAAAGAAAAATACAAAAATATAAAACATAGAAAAACCATAAAAAATATAAAACATTCAAAATCCATAAAAAATATAAAATCAAGAAAATCCAAAAATATTTTTCATTTTCAAAACGGGCATGTCTTTTAGTACGGTAATATTTACGACCTTAGAAATGTCTATTAAAATTGACACGGCGCCATAAATAGAGTCCGTATAAAAGTTGTATATGTTTTTAAAACATGCCCATTATGGCTTGTAGTTATTTCAGACTGCAACCCGCTTTTCGCAATTGAATCACGTATTTCTAGTGAAAACGTTGGCTCTCACAACGGGAATTAATTTTATCGGGCAAGGTTTACTTAAAAACCTTGTAAGGGATCAAGTTTACTTTATAACTTGGTATAACACAAATTTGTGTACGTTTCAGTGCACTTATTTTGTTAAAATAAGAGAAATCTTATTGCCCCTAGAATCGTTTTAGAAAATCATTAAACAAAAAAGGTCTTCATAGATATTTGTCTCATTAAATGCAATGACTACAACTCTTTAGATAGAAAACGGGTCAGCATTTGAGGGGGAGCAAATATCAAATCATCTTGAACATGATTTGGTCTTCACATTACTTGTCTGTCATCTTACCTTATGTGCATTATGTGCAATGTATGCCTTGTATGGATCTTTGATTTGGCCTTAGGTTTTATTGGCGTGTTTGTGCTTGCAACTCGCAAGAAATCGGGATAGTGTGTTGTTAACTAGTCTTATCACTAGTTTTATTACATGTTTCAAAATTGAGGGGACTATTTTGCAACTTTGGCAAAACTTGGTTAGATAGATTGACCTTAGTCAAACCCTTTCCCGCATTTTGTTTCTTTTCTCTCCCGTCTGATTGCACACACACTCATACTACTTGCCGCCATTGACAAGATCTCAGTTCCATATTTTTGCTGTGATTATCTTCTGAGGTTACTGATCTAGGTATTATTCATACCTTGCCTATATCGTTTAACTGAGCCCTATCCTTGATCTCGTTCCATCATACTAATCTCCTAATTAGGGTTTTAGGTGGATTTATTGTTTAACGTAACATCATTCTATAATTGTTGTTTATCTGATCTCGATTTACTTAGTTTTTGCCTGGATAAGTTTAAGTTTCAGTCTCGTGCCCAAAAATCGAATCCCCAGCATCACATTGGTTTTCTCGCCTATATTGCGATTATCATTGCGATGATCATTGCGATGGGGATTGCGATGCTACATTGCGACGGTCATTCCGATGACATGTTGCGATGAGTATTGCGATGGTCATTGCGATGGGTATTACGATGCTACATTGCGACGTTCATTACGATGACATGTTGCGATGAGTATTGCGATGCCTCATTGCGATGGGTATTGCGATTCTACATTGCGACGGTCATTCCGATGATATGTTACGATGTGTATTGCGATGCAACATTGCGATGGTCATTGCGATACGTATTGTGATGCTAGATTGCGACAGACTTTACGATGGAACTCAATAGTAGAATTTGTGATGGAACCCCTAGTTTGATTTTACGATGGCATTCAATCGTAAGATGGAACCCTCTTAGACATTGCGATGGAACTTCTAGTTGGAGATTAAGATGGCTATAGGTGTTTTGCGTATTGTTGGGTGTTGTTAAGTAATATGTTTTATGTGATGACTTTTGTGGTACTAAATCCCGTGCTTTGATTTTCTTTCATGGATAACTCGATGAATATGCCTGTATATATCAAATTGTGCTTATATGTTATTAAACAGGAACCATGGCACTCACAAAAACACAACAATAACAACAAGACATCCAACTAGTTCCTCTTACTGATAGGCTCCCAAATGCAGAGAAAAACTTCTGTCTGAGAGAGGATTTTGATCCTACCTATGCTGCTTTCAAAGTAGCCAAAGATATCCTCGACATGTCACCACTGAAGTATGTCCTTAGAATCACTACATCGGTTCCCGAAATTTATATGCAAGAATTTTGGGCCACCGCATCATTATCCCCGGTATCACAACTATCTAAGAGGGTGATTACATTCCAGATCAATAAGCAGGAATTAACTCTTAACTTATCTTTGTTCAGGCATCTGTTCAAATTCCCTAGGTTAGCAACTAGTGAAAAGTATGTTCCTAATCCAAATGCAGCAGCAATGCTTCAAGTTATTCACGACTTGAACTATGAAGGACAAATTAATACTTTATCTCAGTTTCATACTTCCAAAATCGGGCAACCATGGAAAGCAATATTCACTATTATCATAAAGTGCTGCACTTCAAAGGCTCGTGGATCTGATACAATGAGACCTCCTCAGGCTCAAACATTTTGGGGTCTCTACACTGCATCTAAAGTGGACTACGCCCTACATCTTTGGGAAGAATTCTGCAATCAATTTACAAGCACCAAGAAAAAGTCGCTGCATCTTCCATTCCCACGGTTTACCAAAGTCATCATCAAACACTTCATGGACAGTATTCCAACCATAAACAAGCGTGGGAATTTCTTCTACCACACATCAGACGATGATTATATGTTGGATCAAATGAATGAAGACGGTTATTACACCAAGTACAAACTGCGTCCAGCTTTAGTGCCAGACACAATGCTCAATGATGGGATCAAGGACAGTGGACCTTATAAACAAATGCTCCTGGATATTGACGCACAATTTAAAAGAGCAAAAGAAGATCCATCCGAAAAGCAAAAAGGTAAAAGGAAAAAGACTGTTGTCAAACGCCAAAAGACCTCCTCACCAAAAGGTAAAGCTAAAGGGAAAGAGCAACTACGTGATGAAGATGCAGATGAACAAGATCCTTCAGTACTAATGTCTGAAGAAAAACATATGCGAATATCACGAAAGTTAAGTAGGATGGAGGCACAGAAAACCGGTAGTGGTTCTAGATCAAAAACTCCTGCAGAGTTAGCACCAGAAGCTTTTGGAGATCCAGACGACTCAAATGATGAAGAAGAACAAGATCTCAGACTGGAGGAAGAAATCACAGACCCAACAAACCAAGATGATGACAACGTAGATGATTATTTCAACTATGATTTTGAAGACCAAAATTTAGAAGGTGGAGAAGATATGGAAACAATTCTGTACAAGGACGTCAACCTTAGCAAACCACTTCCAACTCCTTCAACAATGATAGCAGCAGACGATGCTCATCTGACGTTGTTTCCTATCCAACAACAAATACCCCCTCCACCACCAGCCTTCGGCACTGTTGTGACAACCGTCCCGCAGATTGAACCTATAACCGAAACCATTCAACCTGTATCAACCACCACCCAAGTAATTACACCAACACCGCCACCGGTCATACATCAACCTGTATCAACCACCATCCAAGTAATTACACCAACGCCGCCACCGGTCATCCATCAACCTGTATCAACCACCATCCATGTAATTACACCTACGCCACCACCGGTCATCCATCAACCTGTATCACCCACCATCCATGTAATTACACCTACGCCGCCACCGGTCACCCATCAACCTGTACTCCACCACCTAAGTGATTACACCAACGCCTCCACCGATTGTCGATCCTCCTGTACCAACCATTGCCCCAGTGATTGTACCAAAATCGCATCTATCCTCAAACAACTTGTACAAACCACCATCCTATCCACAACCTCTTTAGCACTTGTAGTAACTCCTCCACCAACAACAACAGTACAACTACCATCCACTTACACTCCATTCCTCACGACCAGTGACCCTCTCATTCAACACTTCCAAAAACAGTTGGAAGAACAGGCAAAAAAGATTCAAGAGCTACAGTCGCGTGTTACTAGTTCAAAAGCCGTAAGGCAACAGAAACGCGACAAAGCCAAACTTAAAGATGTTCATATCGGAGTTTTAAAACTTAAAGACCAACATCAGAAGTTTATTGCCAAAAAGAAAGCACGTGATAAAGAAAACAGTGTTTTCCTCAACTCCATCAATGATACCATGACTAACATCATTCAGCGCGAAGTTAGGTCATGTGTCAATCAGGAGCTCCCAGTATTGTTCACAAAAGGCCTTAATGACTTGCAATTAATGCAAACTTTGGTCACACGATTAGCCAACATTGAGTTACCAAAAACAAAAGCTCAACACGACTTACAAAACGCTCTTGTTAAAGTCATACTAGACGCTTCCAGCACATCACCAGTAGAAGACACTGAAGTTCCCCAATCTTCCAAGAAAAGGAAACGTCAGGGGTCTGAAAATGACGATGAAGCAGAAAACGAGGAAGAAGAAGAAGAGAATGAGGAGGAGAAAGAACATTCTGATACAAATGAGGAAGAAGAGGAAGAGAATGAGGAGGAGAAAGAACATTCTGATAAGAATGAAGAAGAAGAGGATGAGGATGAGGATGATGACGAGGACGAGGATGAGGATGATGATGAAGATGAGGACGATGAGGAGGATGAGGATGAGGATGACGGGGAAGACGAGGATGGCGATAGTGATGCGGATGACGGTAGTGGGAATTGTAAGGATAAGGAGAAAGGGGATGGTGATAAGGATGATGGTAATGGTACCAATGGTGAAGAATCTAAAGAATCCAAGGACGGTGATGAGGAACAGGAAGAAAGTGATGCACGTTCAAAAGAAAAAGTTGGCGATAAACAAGCTGAGAGTGAAAACATCACCACTGACGAGCATGGTGAAACCACTGACAACAGCACAGGTAAGTCATCTGAACTAGTTCTTACTAGTGTATCACAAGAAGATCCTGTAGTGCCACTGGTACAAGACGAACCAATGATTAAAGACGAACCATCACCGTCTGTGGAACATCACTCTCCACCGCCTACTCCTGTTCAACATCATACAGAAACAGACACAGGTATGTTTACTGCACCAGTTCTTACTAATGTTTCTTCAACAACACCTGTAGAACACGAACCTATGCAAGAAGACGAACCGATACCATCTGTGATACATAACCCTCCACCTCAGCACTACATCGATATGGATATTGATGACTTAACTCAACCAGATCCTGAGTTTACTGATATGTTCACTATTGATGAGACGGTTCTAGTGCAGCCATGGCTTACACAGGCAGCAACCACACGTACAATTTCTGACAGTGAAAAGGCGGATCTCACACAATTCCTCAATAATCCTATCGATTTCTCTGGATTCTTGATGGATAAATATGGGGTGCCTAGCATTGATACAGATACTCTTCAAACAACGATCAAAGACAAGAACTTTTGGGCTTCCATGAAGATTGCCAAAACTGAGGGAGAATATCATTTCAATGAGCTCATGAAAGCAATTAAGTCAACTGCATCAGGTGACCAAGCTCTAATCCTTCTTCCACTAACACCCTCAATTATTGCAGCAACCAAGCACATGCCAATGCAATACTTTACCAACCGTGATATAGACTTCTTAGAAAACGGCGCAGACAAGTATGCTACATCATTAACAATGGGCAAAGCAGTAAATTTAGAGGATATCCTTTGGATTGAAGATAAAGTTCCAAACCTATGGAGCAAAGAGCTTGTCAAGGAATATGATCAATATGCGTAATTAGGCATCTCACATTGGCGGGGCAACAAGAAGTCAGCTTACTACTTCTATAATCACACCAAGAAAGGTACACCTATAATTGCAACCCGTCGAATCTCAAGCATACAGGGAGTTAGCTTTCACCATATATTCGGATATTCGTATTTGAAAGATATCAGGTTCAAGAGAGAAGATGGTAAGACTTATAGTGTTAGTGAAGGGGATCTTTAATTTTTACGACTTGAAGATATTGAAGATTTTCTACTCCTCTTGGCTCAAGGCAAGGTTCCTCACTTAGACCCGATGAAATCATTTCCCTAAGCTCCAACATTCACCAATTCACTCGTAGAATTGTGATCAAGCAAAGGGTTGAAGACTTACAACTTAGAGTAGAGAGTTATCAATCCAGGCTAAATCTAGAACGACCTCACACAACACCAATGAGTCGTTTTCACCAAGCCAAGGAACCATACATGGGTACACTCCAACCAGAGATGGGCATATTTTACCTGAATGAAGCAGAGGTCATGCAATACATGCGACTCTCAGAACTGCACAAGTTCAGCGATGGTACTCTCAAGCATGTACGTGACAAGCTGTTGATGCTCAACTCAGGACAAGGTCTTCCAGAGGTAAAGTACAGATGGGTAGGCCGATTTAAGAAGAGTGCCAACCACACCATCCATATTATTGAGGCGAAGTTAAGGCATCGACGGTTGATCCGCAGTATCGAACGATTCGTGGGGGGCAGACCATATGGAGCACATCACAGGCTTGTGGACCTATCCATCTAATGGGTCGTACTATCTCAAGTCTATTCCATATTGGTTAATTTGTGAATATGTTAATATTGTAAATATTGTGCTTTTGTGGCTTGTTGTAGTGTGAAAGTATGAAAATGTTTCAAGAATTTCTCACGAGATTCTAAATCTTTCAAAATCTATCATACTCAAGCACTACAACTAACCCTCATTAATTTGATGGTGAGCATTAATATGTTCTTTGGCCAACATATAATTTCATTTTATTACTCAAAGACCGGTTAATCCATTAATATCCAAAATATTGATGGTTAACATTTTAGAAAGGGGAGAAAATGGGATTAAAGAGACTTAATGATATTTGGCTAAACAATGAAAAAGGCTTAAAAGATAAACCAACTTAATATGTGTAATGCACATGTTAAGGGGGAGCGTTTTTGATGATCAAAACACTTAAGGCACAAAAACTTTGATTACAATATCACAAGTGCTTTAAGTGATTTTTTCAAGGATTTTTCATGGTGACAATACTTACCCAAAACACATTTAATTCACGACGGATGTGGTGACAAAAGGGTGGTAGGTATAGGTATTAGTCCAATGATTCATCAGAACCGATGGAATCTTCCCAAGGACAATTCCCTAGATAGAATTAGAAGTCCTAGGAAAGATGGAGAATGGTTGTGAACGTAGCTGAATGCAGACCAAGTACTTAAGCTAGCACTGGAACAATCACAACAAGGTGCTAGTGATGACGTATTGGTAAGCATTGAAGGGGTTGAAGAATGAAAAAGAATTGTAAAGATAAAGGTGGTAAAGAAAGAAGCCCTCCTTACAACTGTAGGCAGAAACCGGGTCAATACATATGCTATTGAGATCATTTGTTAATGACTCTCGATATTGAAGAAAGACATCATGGACCCAGTGATGCAATGCACAACCCTCCCCAGCTAACTCAAATATCTCTCAAAAGGTATTTGTTTTAATCACACGGAGATCAACACGTTATCTATTGGTTTATTCACTCAGAATAGACTAATATTGAATAGGTGGCACTCCTCTCCAGCCATCGCTCACTAAATCAAAATGCACTATCGAGTCTAGAGCCACGAGATCATCAAAAGTCTCATTAGGACACTTTCCATTTATTCCTTGCTTCTTCACACACTGTTAAAAGTAAGAGATCTTTATGAGTCCTACGCAGTATTCCTGTAATATTTCCAGAATATCCGAGTGATACGCAAGTATTACAATGAAGATGGAAATCCTGCTTGAGCCAACATCAAACAAGCTCATGGTAGGTGACACGTGCGGTTCTTTAAGAACCAATCTTGTGAAAACTGGAAAGAAACAGTAGTTTAATTCTTAATTGAACTTAAACTCGTTCCAGGCCTCTACGCATTATCGTATGATCTTGCCAAACACTCAGAGTGACACTCTTTAGTGTTCACAATGACGAGTGGAAATCCTTCTAGTGTTAACATCAAACAACACTTGGTAGGTGACAAGCAAGATTCTATTTGAATTAAGTTTGTGACAACTGGAAAGCAACGATGGGGAATATCTTAATTGAAATTCACTTGTTTTAGGTTTCATGAATTGACGGCTTCAATCATAAGGATCTTTAATCCAAATGATTCACTCTTTATGTTCGCAGTCAGCTTTGGACGATCGAATAAAGAGAACGGGTTTACCCGCGAAATCCTGTCAGGAAGTTACTTAATTGAAACTATCCGTCACGGGTACGATGTTTAATATCGTCCAACGGTCTTCACCGACCGGAGGTAAAATGCTACCGAATTAGAATAAAATGTCAAAGCCATTTTATTCGTGTCTTATTATGTTGCTGCATTCGAAGACGGTGGCGTTGCGGTGTACCTATTGAAGACGGTGGCGTTGCGGTGTACCTGTTGAAGACGTCCTCACATGCTTATTCCTTCTGCATCAAACACTTCTGCAAATTCAAGAAAGTATGACCTAAAAGTCTTCCGTTGTATCAACTCTGAAACTTTCAAGAATTCAACAAAGGATAAGTGTGTGGGACATGAAGTCACGAAGAGGCGAACATCACAAGAAGATAAAGACTGCACGTGAAAGGCCAAAAGAATGTGTTCCAAGCAAAAGGCTGATATTATTCAACACATATTCACAAAAGGAAGAAAAAGAAAGAAAGAAAAGAGAAAGTGGACTACGAGCTTAAGAACAAGATCTAACATGCTAGATTAGGACTTTGTAAATTTGGAGTGACCTCCCTTTGGGGGAGATTGTTGGAAATACGTTTACGTATATAGAAAGTCTCGGTCACTCCAACAATATAGTTATAGGCTCGTAGTAGTGTTTTAGTAATATTTATTAAATAGCCCGACCCATGAGCATGTTCATGGGCCGGAGGCCCAAGTCCATTAAGGACTTGGGTATATAAACCTCTTTCCACCATGGAAAGAGGTGTTGGTTGTTTCATTTCTTACTTTCATAATATATAGTTTCTTTCATTTTCTCTCTCTAAGTTTCTCTCTCTAGAAAACATCAACCCTCTTGATTCATAAAGATTATCATTGTTATACAATCAAATTCTAGGGGAATATCTCTGTACACCTGAGTGATTCGTACAAAGTCCCTAAGTGGCGTGGAAATGCATAAGGCATTATCTAATGGCATAAGGGAAATTGATGGAGGAGCATAAGAATAAACTTTTTATTTTGTTTTATTTTGTGACATCTTTTGTTTAGTTTTCTTATTTTGTGTATCTTTTATTTAATGTTTTTATTTTGTGTTTCTTGGGAAGAATATTGTTTTCTTTTTCCCCAAGTTTAGTTTTCCTATAAAACTAGGACTTTGTTTATTGTATGTAATAATGAAGTTATGAATAAAAAAACAGACTTTTAGTCTTTGTTAATTGACTTGAATTCAGGTTAGGGTTTATTGTTCAATTTTCTCTTAATAATCGGGTATTTATTGAATCAACGATTGTTAGAGTTTGCCTGATTATCGGTATTCTTTTGAATCAACGATAGTTGGAAGGATTGTGTCTGGCATTCTTTGGAATCAACAGATTCAATTATCTATCTTTGTTACTTTGTTATTTTTCGCTACATCAGTTGGTATCAGAGCCAAAATTCCTGATTAAGATGTTAGAATATCCGTTTTTTGAGAGTGATGGTTTATCTTTTGATGAATGGAATGATTATGGTGAGGCTAATGATGATTATGAAGGACCTCCAATATTTGATGATGATCAATATGAAGAAGAATATATGCTAGTTTATGATATTGATGTTGAAGATGTCATTGGGGAAGAAGAAGGATTTATCGGGAAAGAAGAATTTAGTGGGGAAGAAGACAACATTGAAGATACTATAGTTGTTGCTAATAATATTTATTCTTCAATGATCCAAACTACCATGGTTGACAAGTTGGGTTTTAAGACGATCAAGGTTAGAGGTCGATTCATTTTAAAAAAAAAGGTAATTTGATGCAAGGGATACAAATTTGGATGCTACGAGTACAAGAGACGAGTGAGACAAACTCGAGGACGAGTTTTTTGAAGTGAGGGAGAATGATGGAGGAGCATAAGAGTAAACTTTTTATTTTGTTTTATTTTGTGACATCTTTTGTTTAGTTTTCTTATTTTGTGTATCTTTTATTTAATGTTTTTATTTTGTGTTTCCTGGGAAGAATATTGTTTTCTTTTTTCCCAAGTTTAGTTTTCCTATAAAACTAGGACTTTGTTTATTGTATGTAATAATGAAGTTATGAATAAAAAACAGACTTTTAGTCTTTGTTAATTGACTTGAATTCAGGTTAGGGTTTATTGTTCAATTTTCTCTTAATAATCGGGTATTCATTGAATCAACGATTGTTAGAGTTTGCCTGATTATCGGTATTCTTTTGAATCAACGATAGTTGGAAGGATTGTGTCTGGCATTCTTTGGAATCAACAGATTCAATTATCTATCTTTGTTACTTTGTTATTTTTACAGACTTTTAGTCTTTGTTAATTGACTTGAATTCAGGTTAGGGTTTATTGTTTAATTTTCTCTTAATAATCGGGTATTCATTGAATCAATGATTGTTAGAGTTTTCCTGATTATCGGTATTCTTTTAAATCAACGATAGTTGGAAGGATTGTGTCTGGCATTCTTTGGAATCAACAGATTCAATTATCTATCTTTGTTACTTTGTTATTTTTCGCTACATCAGAAATCCTAACACGTACAACAAAAGTAGTGGATATGACTGAATGAGTCGCTCCAGTATCAAATTGAACACATGCTACCAAACCATTCATAAAGAGATTTCCGGTGATGGTACCTGAAGTCTTATTCGCCTGATCTCTAGTAGTAGTGAACACGCGACCATAAGTAGGAGGTGGCTTGGTGTCGGCATGTCCCGAGGTGCCTTTTATATCACCTTGGCGACAGTCCTTCTTCTGATGGCCTTGTTGGCCACACTTGAAACAACCACCAGTACCTCAGCGACAAATACCAGAATGTCTGCGTGAACAAGTAGGACAGATAGGATGCGTGAATCCTCCAGCAGGCGTCCTAGTTATCTGAGAGCCTGTTTCAGGATTACATGCATGAGACATGATCGTGGAACATAAACATGATTACTATCACACCCCCAAATTCACCGCAGCGGAATACTGGCTTTGGGAAGCTGTGACTTCATGATTAATCGAGAGCTTGATCCGAGAACGACCTCTACATGACAAAACCACATAGCAGACTCCAAATTGTCCATACAGTCAAGCACCTGAAATACATGCTTATAATTGTCAACATAAAGTTGGTGAGTTCATAAGTTTTGTTTTAAGGTGTTTATGAAAAATTAGATTTTATATCGACCACTGCGCCTGCAGTAAATATATAAGAGTTTAAAATCATAGTTTCTAAATAAAATGTGTTTCTTGATAAAAACAGAATTTATTAATAATAACAGAGGTTATGATAAAAACAGAGTTAAATAATAAAGACAAAGTTTACGGATAAAAACATAGTTTATTTATATAAGCAGAGTTAACTGATAATAATAGATATTCTCGTTAATAATTGAATTCCCTGATCATAAAAGAAATTACAGTTAACAAATAAGATTCTTAATAATAAATAAGTGTTTGATGAACCACAATATTTTCTAACCATTGGTGACAGTATAACAAATACAAAGTCACAAAAAAAGGCATTTATTATTGTCTAAGCTCATGACACCGAAGCGTTAACAACACCGATAGTATAATCATATAATGCAGCCCCTACGGATGCCTAACCCATGACATCAATCCTTAGACTCAAATGAAACTGTGCCCGCTTGTCCTCTGTTGGACCAAGTCGGACAGGGGCGTCAACCCCGATAGATCTATCCATAACATTCGTGCTTTCGACCGGTCATCTAGTCTGAAATTAACGGTTCATGATAATGGGCCAAGTAATTGGGTTAAAGCGGTACTTAGACCAATATATAAACGAGTATATGCACTTGTGTTCATTCTTGCAACCATTGTCTCTACCCGAGAACCAGTGAAAAAGCAGTTAACGTTTTGGGCTATGAAACACACAATATAAATTTTAGTATCAACATTCATAAGTATAACAATTAATGGAGTTAACCACTCAGCCCGTAAGAATTAAACAGTTTATGACCAACCAAGCAAATTATAAATAGTTTGTGACCAAGCATGTACTTCCCCCAAAATGATTATAAAACCTTTATAAATCAATTTAAAACTAGGAAGATGGGGTATGAACTCACCTTGACGTAGTAGCGCAAAAGATAGTGATGCTAATAATATGCTCCGCACAAACATAAATCGAAGCGGCTCGGTCATGGTGTTGTGGTTTGCTAATCGGCTAATTCTAAAAAAAAATGCGTGATTGTGTTCCCGATGGATATGTACATCAACGTGACCCGTTGATAAAATATTTAAGTTTCCAGTTATAGTAGTTTGGTGGTTGGTTAAATAAAATGAATAACATAGGCTCACACCAAATATTTAATGTATTACGTACACATTACGTATATCCAAAGTATATATTTATTTTGAATAACATAGTTTCTTATGTTTAATTATATAATAGAGACAACAATCTTACAAAATAAATTAAAGTATATATTTATTTTGTACTTACAGTATAAAGATCGTGATAAAAATAATTAGACAATATAATTCGACGCATTTTAAGAAAATCACCACTTTATTAATAATTGTCAGTTTTAAGTAAAAATATAACTTTTATGGGTTTATCAATATAATAGAATCCATTTATATTTATCGCTTACGAATACAATAGTATTTATTTATTTTATTGGTCTACATTTATAGTAGTACTTATTTGTTTTATCGGTTTATAAGTATAATGGTATTTATTTGTTTGATCGGTTTACAAATATAATAGTAGTTTGCAGCGAACAGAATATAAAGTATAAAACTTTACAGAAAATATGACATGACCTATTCGTTTATACAACGTTTTCCATATTTAACATTTCTCAATATTTCCCATTTTTCCAAACAATTCAAGGTAACACAAATCACATTTTAATATATCTCACTAAGCTAAATAATCACCATAATTAAATAAGACTAAACACAACCTATGTGTGATGAATTAAACGTCAAACGCTCGATGTGAGCTACTTAAACACGTATTTAAATGTATAATCATAATTATATTTCTCATGATAATAATAGTATCTGACATATGTATTTAACCGTTTATATATACTTATATTTGTATACCACCGTTTAATCCGTCTTAATTAATTAATAAAGATAGATACGTTATTAGCCGATTCCTAAATCACAACAAACCATGCACTAAAATCATGCCCGGTACTCTAAACCCTTGCAACCCTGCGTCCAAACATACCCAAACAAATAATCAGCAACCCAAACATCCATATAAGTTTCTGCAATCCCAAACGCCCTTTTATAACTCGTCAGCAACCCCAAACGCCCCTTTATAACTCGTCTGTAGTCCCAAACGTCCCTTTACCAGCCGACTGCAGTCCCAAACGTCCCTTTATCAGCCGACTGCCAATCCCAAACACCCCTGCTAAACTCTCAGCAGACCCAAACACCTTAGAGTGTTTAACAACAGGTTCCAAACACCTATTTTTCTGATTCGTAGCAGCAAAATAGACGCCCCGATGGCTTATGTATCGTAACACACAACCCGAACCCACAAATGGGCTGAACTAGCGAGACAAACGCACAATACCACCCGTGGGTGGTGACTGACCAGCCACAATGACGATTAGACCGTCGTGTGGTGATGATTTCACGTGGTATAACCATGTTGGTGGTTTTCGAGCGGTGACGTGGGCCTACTGGTGGGGGTTTATGATGACGTAGGGTGGTGCGGATCACGAAGATCTATGAACTGGAGGTGTAGACCACCCTAGATCAGACGGTTCTATAAAGATTAAGGTTGGTTCGGTGGCTGTGATAGGTGACGATGATGTGGTTGACTTCGAAGCAGGTGTGATGTTTCGTGGTGGATCGAGATGGTCTATCCCGTGGATGTGGTTTGGTGATGGTGGTGATATCATGATGCGGTGGTTGTGACCATGGGTGTCTCGATAGTGATGACGGGCTAAACAGCAGCAATAGTAGGGTGGCTGTTGTGGTGATGGTGGATGTTTATATCTGATTCGTGAGGGTGACGAGATGGTGGGAGGAGTGGCTAATTATATTAGGTTAGTGGTGGTGGCAGCCGGATTCTGGAAGTGGTGGCCGGAATAGGTCGCTGGATAAATGACGGCTGGAGTAATAATAGAGGGAGAGTGTGTGTTTTTCTATTTAGGGTTAAGGTTTTAATAAATGAAAGGAAACCCTAATTTTTCAATATATATGTGCTACTCAAAACTTGTAAATACAAAATGAAATGTTCCTGATAATGCAGGGAGTAAAATGAAAATTTTCTTATAACTTTTATTAATACATGGTTCATGACTCGTTTGAGATACTTAACGAATGATTTAAAACACGAAATTTTTGTCATTGCGTTCCAAATTATTATTTTTTCTATAAACGAGTATTCACTTGACCTTAATTTCGTAATATTTTGTAAACACATTTAAATTTTGATTATTTATCGGTTATCACGGACAATTATTGTTTTAAGAAAAATTGACCTTCCTTTACTTATTCTGAGTTTTAACATAGTTATAAAAATTAAATAAAATTATTAAATAATTTTCTAAATCTTTTTATCAAACCTCTCTTAATAATTAAATATAAATTTAATCTATATCGCGTCAGTTTCTTTAATTTACGCAGACTTTTAGAATTTATAAAAATAACTCTTGTTTCTAAATCAAATAAATTTGACATATCTCAAAAATGAATAAATGATATAATTTTTTTTAAAGTCTGAAAAATTCTCGGTTGTCACAGTCTATCCGTGTTATTTTTGAGTTCGTCCTCGAACTCATTCGTTGTTACCCCAGTTGAAAAGTGTCGAGAAGAGGAAAATACAAAGTTGTACCCTAGTGTTATGTCTAATATATTTAAGCCCACTCACAGATCATCCTTCCCGGATTTTTAAATTGTGTTATTCACTTATGGCATTTTAGGAAATTCATTGGTGAAACTGGAATTAATATTAGGGATTCGATCGGTCAATCTAACAAAGCGGCCACCGTGCATAAGACAGTATAAGGAAACAATTCAAAGCGAAGAGCCCAGAAATTCGTCAACTCTTGAAATTCGATAAGGGTTCACCACAGCCAGTTCGTTAGGTTCACGTCGGTCAGTGTATAGTAGGAAAAATCCATGCGATAACTCGCGAATCAAATGAAGTTTATAGTCACTCGTCGAAATATCGTAATGATAACGATAATAAGACAAAATAATGATTAATTCGTACAAACGAATCAAGAGTCAAACAAAAAAAAACATTCCATAACTGTAATACTAAATCAATACCATAAATACAGGGTTTCATCGGATATACTTAAGCCCACTCGTTTATAATCTCATATTTGCATATAAAAGCGTCCTAATCTATGCAAATATGTTATTATAAGCTTATGGTTTGGCGATTTAGGATTTCTTTATTCAAATAAAAAGGCGTCCCAATCTATTTCAATAAAGACTTCATAGATCATCCTACTCAAGTGTCACCGGCAAAATACCCAATTCAAAATCGTTAAAATCTCTAAGCGATATTATCCAAAATCACTAAAAGGAAGAGCATGAGTTGATAATAAGTCATCTTTCATATGTAGACGTTGCGAATGTAGAGGATGGAGAATATAAATGACGATAGGCGATAACTCTATGTAGACGTATCTCAAGCAAAGGAACTCGCGGTTATAAGTAGGATACTTATATAGTACTCAGTTATAAATAAGTAATTATCCAATCGCACAAAACTTTCCCATCCTCGAGGAAGACTCATCAAACACTAAGTTGAGTAATAACTTATCATAACCCAACCTCGAAGCTCACTCACAAAGAATGGCCCAGGGTTTGTTATGAATTATTACACATCTCAACCTTTTGATGACTCGGCTCGACTATGAGCATATAACACATTCTCAATTAACACGTAAGACTATGAGTCTTACCCACCCTCAAAGTAATTCTTCAAAAGTCATAGGCTGTGTAACTCCCGATACTTATTTCTATCTCGCAGTCAATCAAACATGAGGCCCACTGAGAACTAGTTAAGTATTGTTACACATCCCAACCCTTTTTGACGAATTAGCTCGAACCTGGGGACTACTCATGACCAATCGACAACCAAAATTCACATAATGTCTCTAGGTTTGATTATGAAAAGATCTTCGAAACCATTGTGTAACTCACAATGTCCAGTGAATGTTTTAGCGTTCATATATAAAAGTATATTATATGTCTAAGTGCACTAATCAAGCAATCGAACTCACGTAAACAAGTAATCACATGGAAGACAACAAAGCAATAACAAACATGTATTGCAAATATTCATATAGTAGACAATTAGCAGTGGAATGAGTATGGTGTTACGAATGTTATTACTAAATGAAATTGAGAGCCGGTTATAGTCTAGAGTTACTAATGCAACCTAGTTCTCTATAACCAAGGCTCTGATACCAATCTGTCACACCCCCAAATTCACCACAGCGGAAGACTGGCTTTGGGAAGCTGTGACTTCATGAGTAATCGAGAGCTTGATCCGAGAACGACCTCTACATGACAAAACCACATAGCAGACTCCAAATAGTCCATACAGTCAAGCACCTAAAATACATGCTTAAAATTGTCAACATAAAGTTGGTGAGTTCATAAGTTTTGTTTTAAGGTGTTTATGAAAAATTAGATTTTATATCGACCACTGCGCCTGTAGTAAATATATAAGAGTTTAAAATCATAGTTTCTAAATAAAATGTGTTTCTTGATGAAAAACAGAATTTATTAATAATACCAGAGGTTATGATAAAAACAGAGTTAAATAATAAAGACAAAGTTTACGGATAAAAACATAGTTTATTTATATAAGCAGAGTTTACTGATAATAATAGATGTTCTCGTTAATAATTGAATTCCATGATCATAAAAGATATTACAGTTAACAAATAAGATTCTTAATAATAAATAAGTGTTTGATGAACCACACGATTTTCTAACCATTGGTGACAATATAACAAATATAAAGTCACAAAAAGGCATTTATTATTGTCTAAGCTCATGACACCGAAGCGTTAACAACACCGGTAGTATAATCATATAATGCAGCCCCTACGGATGCCTAACCCACGACATCCATGCTCATACTCAAATGAAACTGTGCCCGCTTGTCCTCTATTGGACCAAGCCGGACAGGGGCGTCAACCCCGATAGATCTATCCTTAACATTCGTGCTTTCGACCGGTCATCCAGTCCGAAATTAACGGTTCATGATAATGGGCCAAGTAATTGGGTTAAAGCGGGACTTAGACCAATATATAAACGAGTATATGCACTTGTGTTCATTCTTGCAACCATTGTCTCTACCCGAGAACCAGTGAAAAAGCAGTTAAAGTTTTGGGCTATGAAACACACAATATAAATTTTAGTATCAACATTCATAAGTATAACAATTAATGGAGTTAACCACTCAGCCCGTAAGAATTAAACAGTTTATGACCAACCAAGCAAATTATAAATAGTTTGTGACCAAGCATGTACTTCCCCCAAAATGATTATAAAACCTTTATAAATCAATTTAAAACTAGGAAGATGGGGTATGAACTCACCTTGACGTAGTAGCGCAAAAGATAGTGATGCTAATAATATGCTCCGCACAAACATAAATCGAAGCGGCTCGGTCATGGTGTTGTGGTTTGCTAATCGGCTAATTCTAAAAAAAAATGCGTGATTGTGTTCCCGATGGATATGTACATCAACGTGACCCGTTGATAAAATATTTAAGTTTCCAGTTATAGTAGTTTGGTGGTTGGTTAAATAAAATGAATAACATAGGCTCACACCAAATATTTAATGTATTACGTACACATTACGTATATCCAAAGTATATATTTATTTTGAATAACATAGTTTCTTATGTTTAATTATATAATAGAGACAACAATCTTACAAAATAAATTAAAGTATATATTTATTTTGTACTTACAGTATAAAGATCGTGATAAAAATAATTAGACAATATAATTCGACGCATTTTAAGAAAATCACCACTTTATTAATAATTGTCAGTTTTAAGTAAAAATATAACTTTTATGGGTTTATCAATATAATAGAATCCATTTATATTTATCGCTTACGAATACAATAGTATTTATTTATTTTATTGGTCTACATTTATAGTAGTACTTATTTGTTTTATCGGTTTATAAGTATAATGGTATTTATTTGTTTGATCGGTTTACAAATATAATAGTAGTTTGCAGCGAACAGAATATAAAGTATAAAACTTTACAGAAAATATGACATGACCTATTCGTTTATACAACGTTTTCCATATTTACCATTTCTCAATATTTCCCATTTTTCCAAACAATTCAAGGTAACACAAATCACATTTTAATATATCTCACTAAGCTAAATAATCACCATAATTAAATAAGACTAAACACAACCTATGTGTGATGAATTAAACGTCAAACGCTCGATGTGAGCTACTTAAACACGTATTTAAATGTATAATCATAATTATATTTCTCATGATAATAATAGTATCTAACATATTTATTTAACCGTTTATATATACTTATATTTGTATACCACCGTTTAATCCGTCTTAATTAATTAATAAAAATAGATACGTTATTAGCCGATTCCTAAACCACAACAAACCATGCACTAAAATCATGCCCGGTACTCTAAACCCTTGCAACCCCGCGTCCAAACACACCTGAACAAATAATCAGCAACCCAAACACCCATAGAACTTTCTGCAACCCCAAACGCCCTTTTATAACTCGTCAGCAACCCCAAACGCCCCTTTATAACTCGTCTGCAGTCCCAAATGTCCCTTTACCAGCCGACTGCAGTCCCAAACGTCCCTTTATCAGCCGACTGCCAATCCCAAACACCCCTGCTAGACTCTCAGCAGACCCAAACACCTTTGAGTGTTTAAAAACAGGTTCCAAACACCTCTTTTTCTGATTTGTAGCAGCAAAATAGATGCCCGATGGCTTATGTATCGTAACACACAGCCCGAACCCACAAATGGGCTGAACCAGCAAGACAAACGCACAATACCACCCTTGGATGGTGACTGACCAGCCATAACGGCGATTAGACCGTCGTGTGGTGATGATTTCACGTGGTATAACCACGTTGGTGGTTTTCGATCGGTGATGTGGGCCTACTGGTGGGGGTTTATGATGACGTAGGGTGGTGCGGATCACGAAGATCTATGAACTGGAGGTGTAGACCACCCTAGATCCGACGGTTCTATAAAGATTAAGGTTGGTTCGGTGGCTGTGATAGGTGACGATGATGTGGCTGACTTCAGAGCAGGTGTGATGTTTCATGGTGGATCGAGATGGTCTATCTCGTGGCTGTGGTTTGGTGATGGTGGTGATATCATGATGCAGTGGTGGTGACCATGGGTGTCTCGGTAGTGATGACGGGCTAAACAACAACAATAGTAGGGTGGCTGTTGTGGTGATGGTGGATGTTTATATCTGATTCGTGAGGGTGACGAGATGGTCGGAGGAGTGGCTAATGATATTAGGTTAGTGGTGGTGGCAGCCGGATTCTGGAAGTGGTCGTCGGAATAGGTCGCTGGATAAGTGACGGCAGGAGTAATAATAGAGGGAGAGTGTGTGTTTTTCTATTTAGGGTTAAGGTTTTAATAAATGAAAGGAAACCCTAATTTTTCAATATATATGTGCTACTCAAAACTTGTAAATACAAAATGAAATGTTCCTGATAATGCAGGGAGTAAAATGAAAATTTTCTTATAACTTTTATTAATACATGGTTCATGACTCGTTTGAGATACTTAACGAATGATTTAAAACACGAAATTTTTGTCATTGCGTTCCAAATCATTTTTTTCTATGAAAACGAGTATTCACTTGACCATAGTTTCGTAATATTTTGTAAACACATTTAAATTTTGATTATTTATCGGTTATCACGGACAATTAATGTTTTAAGAAAAATAGACCTTCTTTACTTATTCTGAGTTTTAACATAGTTATAAAAATTAAATAAAATTATTAAATAATTTTCTAAATCTTTTTTATCAAACCTCTCTAGATAATTGAATATAAATTTAATTTATATCGCGTCAGTTTCTTTAATTTACGCAGACTTTTACAATTTACAAAATAAACTCTTGTTTCTAAATCAAATAACTTTGACATATCTCAAAAATGAATAAATGATATAATTTTTTTTAAAAGTCTAAAAAATTCACGGTTGTCACAATTACATAGAAGGTTGAAAATTACCAGATGAGGTAGAACGGTTAGGCTGTGAACCTCTACGGTCCTAATCCCTACCGTTGTTGTTGTTCCTAAATTAAAAATCGTTGGATACTAGGTTGATTAAAGAAGAGCTGACGTGTATTCCTATTTGGGTTAAATTACATGATGTGCCTATTCAAGTCTTTGAAGAAGATGGAATTAGTTTGATTGCTTCTTACATTGGAAAACCTGTGATGCTTGATTCCTACACTAGTTCGATGTGTAAGGAGTCATGGGGTCGGAGTAGTTTTGCCAGATGTCTAATTGAGGTTAATGCTGAGGCTGATTTTGTGGATGTTGTTACCATTGGCGTCCCTTCTCTTTCGGGGGAGGGTTTTACAAAGGAAACTATCCGTATTGAATATGAATGGAGACCTCCTAGATGTGCTGAGTGTAAGATTTTTGGTCACTCTCTTGATCAATGCTCTAATAAGGTGATTGTTTCTCCTACAGTTCCTATTGCTAGTACTAGTCCATCTATTTCTGTTGTTATTCCTGTTGTTGAGACTATTGATGGTTTCCAAACGGTGACCAAAAGAAAGAGAAAGAAGAATATGACCAAATCTATTAATGGTGGTAAGTTTACTGGTCCATCGGTTCAGCCGAATGTCAAATTTGTTCCTAAAGCTACAATTAGTGACCCGAAGAAGGGAGTGCATAGTAAGAAGGAAGATTCTTTGCCCAAGTTGAAGTCTATTGATACGTCATCATCAGGTGTTGGGCTATCTACATCAAATCCTTATTCTGTTTTGGATCATGATGATGAAGATGACGATATTGAAACTGTTTATGATGAAACAACCAATTTGTTCTCTAAATCAAATGCAGGTGGAAATTCTTTCATGGCAGCTGTTAGTTAGACTAGTTCATTTTGTTTTGTGCTAGGTGGTTTGTAAGTGTTTATGGCTTGTCATAAGTACTATATTTAGGTGTTTATCAAGATTTTTAGCTTGAGGTTAATGTGGTACTTTAGCCATATTCCATTTGTACTTCACTATTTTTTTGGTTAATCTATTTATCGGGGAAACCCATTACTAAAAAAATCATTGGAGTGTCAGAAGACCATGACATAAGATAGTTTAACATGAAAGAAGGTTAATTCAGGGACATGCTGTTGTTCGAGTTATTAGCATTTCTACGGTAATTATCATTACCGCCACGCCTCTTAGAACCAGAACGGTCGTTGGTCTGACCGTTTCCCTTAGATGCTTGATGGTGAGCGGCCGCAGGCTTACGGTCGTCAGTCTTCTTCCTGGAATGTAAAGTTGAACAGAGGATGATATAAAAATGAAAATAATGATGGAAATGAATGGTTTACAATTGGTGATTGAAGATACCTCTTCACTGCTCTATCATCACCAAACTCCTCTCGTTCCAAAAGCATCTCAAGCTTACGGGCTGCATCGGCCACCTGTGCTAATATAGTGAACGTAGCACAAGCCAAACCGTTGGCAACCAAAGTGCGAAGAGCCCAGCGAAACTTCTCAGCTTGCTCCTCAACATTACCAGCTGCTGCTCTCAAGAAACCAGCCAAACGGAGAAACCTCTACATGAATTCGTTGCTATTCTCCCCAGCAACCTGTCGGATATTATGATAATCCCGCTTAAGCTTCTACTGTTCAGCATGTGGAAAGTACTAGTTAAGGAAGAGCTCCTTAAACTAGTCCCAATTCAAGAGTGCAACCCAATTATCACCACCATTGGCCTGCTTGACAGACTTCCACCACTGCAGCACATCACCTTCAAACTTATAGCAAGCCAGTCTTGCCTTGAAAACGCCGTCACAACCCATCGCATCGAATATCTTCTCGATGTGAGCAATCCAAGCTTCAGCCTCATTGGGGCTGTCAGTCTGCTCAAATGAACGGGGTTGCTGTTTGTTGAATCTCTCCAACCAAGTCGTGAGAGTAAAAGGTGGTGGTGGTGGAGGATTGTTGTTGTTGTAGTAGTTTTCAGGATGAGGGCCATAATGAACGCCCTGAGCTTGAGTTTCAGCATGAACTTCATCCCTGATCTCATTGCGAAGTTGGGGAAGGATGGCTTGCAGAGCTGCATTGACAGCTGCAGCCAACTCTTGAGCATTGCGTGTGTTCACCATCTGACAGTTCAAAAAAACAAAATGCAACGTAAATGATAAGTCTGAAATGAGATGAACATGAAAATGTATAAATCAATGAAGCAGTTTATAATGCATGAAACAATTTAAAATGCATGATGCAATTTATAAAAACTTTTATATGCGCGAGGGTAAACGCCTATGGTCAGTTCACCCAAAACAAAAGACATATCGAGGGGACGCCTATGGGTCGGTCCCAAAGTTAAAATTTTCGATAAAAGCACATGCGACTAAATAGGGCCAGTCTTGTACCAACCATTACTCAGCCATAAATCTGCGACAGCGATATGAATGCGTGAAATAAAAATAAAAATGAATGAATGCATGAAACCAACTGTCAGTTTTAGGAAGACGTTGGTGACTACCCATAAGTCACAGGTCATGTTTTACAGAGCTACAGGTCGAAACCTTGGGCCCTGATACCATAATTGTAACACCCCATTTGTTAAAATGGAATGCTACAGTAAATTATGGTGTGTCATCAAATCATGCAAGGTAAATGTCTAAACATTCATGAACATAAATAAAAATACTGGAATCAAACATCGGTAGTCTAGTAACTCACACACAAGCAATATTAAGTACTGTAAATGAAAGGACTAAACAATGTCCAAATGAAATAAAGTATGATAAAGTAGAAATAAATGCTCAAGGTAAAAGAGGCCGGATAGCTTCCAATCCGAATGCACATATTCTGAAGTTCCTACTTGCGACCTTGGGTACCTGCCGTTTGGGGACATGGAAATGGAAAACGGCTGAGCATAACTGTTGTCCCATATATTTGTGATTGATTAAGCAATGAAGAAAGAAAGAAAATAGATGAAGAAGAGATGAATTCCTAGGGAGAGAAAGTAGTGAGAGAAAGTAGAGAGAGAGATGATTAACTTGGTGAATATTAGATTAAGAAAAGATTTGTTACAAATGACCATCCACCCTCCTAACATGCTAGGAGGATAGTATATATAGTCCACCCACATGCGGGCTTTAATGGACTATATATTGGGTCGGGCTTGTCTTTTTGGACTTTAATTAGTTTAAATCCAAGCCCGTAAACCACGACTAATTAACTATCTATTACAACGTTCTAACTAATGTTACAATAATAACCTATGACCGAGCATTCTTGTTTGACTCAATATTTTGAGGCTAACAATCTCCCCCAATGTGAGGTCATACCCTTTTGATATTTGAAGATCAATGGAGATTACGAATCTCGTCATAAATGAGCCTTGAACGTGTAACAATAGTTTTGTTCCTTCATGCTATGATCTTTGAGCCTTTGTCGTTGTCTTTCGACTTTGTCTTTTAGTCTTGAGATCTTCAAATCATCCTTGACTTGTCATTGCCATCTTGCGATCTTGTGTCTTTATCCACATGCTCACACTATCAATTGTTGGATAAATCTTTGGGCATGAATATGTGGTTGTGAATCTTTGACTTTGCTGAGTACACCGTGACGCCACCTTCTCGAGACAAAACATAGACACGGACTGAATGGATTTGACATTCGTCCTAAATCGGTAGCGTTTTACCTCCGGTCGGTGAAGACCGTTATACGATATTAAATACCGTACATGTGATTAGGTAGATTCAATTAAGAATCTCCTTGACAGGGTTTCGCGGCTGTACTAGCCGTTCTCTTTACTCGACCGTCTCAAAGCAAGACTGCGAACATAAAGAGTGAATCAATTGGATAAATATCCGCTTGATTAAAGTCGTCAATTCAAATTCCTGGAACAAGTTTGATTCATTAAGAATCTTACCATTGTTGCTTTCCAGTTGACACAAGTTTGATTCATAAGAATCTCACAAGTCACCTACCGTAGCGCTGTTTGATGTTGACGCTAGAAGGATTTCCATTCGTCACTGTGAGTATTAATGAATATCACTCTGAATGTTCTGGCAAGACCATAAAGATATTGCGTAGAAACCTGAAACGAGTTTGAATCAATTCAGAATCAAACCACTGTTGCTTTTCAGTTTTACATATGTTCAATTCATAAAGAATCCTACATATGACCTACCGCAGTGCTGTTTGATGTTAACACTGGAAGGATTTCCACTCATCATTGTGAATACTAAGTAGTATCTCTCTGAGTGTTCTAGCAATATCGCATGGATATAGCGTAGGACTCTCTTGATCTTCATCCGTGTGTCCTAACGAGATTTGATAGATCTCTTGGCTCTAGACTCGGTTTGTGCACTTTTAGTGGTCGGAGGCTGGAGCAGATGCCACCTATTCAATATCAACTATCTCGGAGTGAGAAAGTCAATAGAAGTTGTGTTGATCTCCGTGACAATAAAACAAACTTCTTTTGAGAGAAGCCTGAGTAGCTAGGAAAGGGTTGTGCTTCACATCACTGGGTCCATGATGAGTTTGTCTTCATGATGAGTTGACCCGGTTTCTGCCTAAGTTGTATGGAGGGCTTCTTTCTTTAGACCCTTTATCCTTACATTTCTTTTTCATTCTACAACCCCTTCAATGCTTACCAAGACATCATTAATAGCACCTTGTTGTGATTGTTCCAGTGCTATCATCAGTACTTAGTCAGCATTCAGCTGCGTTCACATTCTACTCCATCTTTCCTAAGGACTTCTAATAATCAATTGGATTGTCCCTGGGAAGATCCCTCCGGTTCTGGTTGGATCATAGGACTTAAACCTAACCACCCTTTTGAAACCAATAACGTTGTGAATTAAAGATGTTGTGGGTATTTGATCGTAACCATGAAAACCACTTTAAATTGTAACAAAGTGTTTGAAAAACATTTAACACCTTGCTAGTTTTGTCGTTTCAGAAATGCTCCCCCTTTACATGTGCATCGATAATCGAAAGTGCTTCGCACATGTAGGTAAGAGTTAAAGTGCTTGAGTCTTAAATAAGATCACATTTTAATCATATTTTCTCCCCTATCTCTAATATATAAAATCTTTTATATTAGAGATACCAAATTTGATTAAAATATATTTTGAAAAATAGTCTTGAAAATCTTCGGGAGAAAGATGTGTTAATCTTAAGCAGAAATTGAATTGCTCCCCCTCAAAAATTGATCCAATGGAATTGTCATTACGAGGATTTGATCCACATTAAACTTTTGAGGATAGGAGTTGTTGAACACACAATTTTTGAAATATTTTGAATATTATTGAGAAATTCTTGAAAAAATTGTGTTCAACGCTTTTTGAAAAATCAATTCTTTTTGACGAAAAGCTTTTTTTAAAGCATAAACTTGAGTTCATAGACTTTGAATGTCTTGACGAATCCACTCAAGTGTAAGAAGATTTAACTTCTTTTGCTAAGGGTAAGAGTATAAAAGCGTACACTCCCCCGTGAATTTAGATCCGAGTTGCAATCTGAAAGTGATTACAAGCCATTGTGTTGAGCTCAAAACGTTGAATGTTTTGTGACAAGCTCAACCCGTGATAGATTGCTCTACCCGTTGTTGGAAATATTGTCCAAAATATACAATTTCCTTTTGAAAAGATAGAAATGACATGTTTTTAAAAATATTTACAACTTTCATTCGAGCTTTATGTACACACCCGTGTCGTTATTGAGCGACATTTCTAGGTACATCCATATTATCGATACTGAAAGACATGTCGAGAAGAATATTTTTGGATTTTGAAAGATTTTTTAAGTTTGTGTTTTGTTTTTATATGTTTTATAGTTTTGTATTTTTCTTTTTCATTAATATTTACAGGTAGATGTTTGATAGATGAATCAAGCAGGCTTCTTTGCCAGAACCTCCAGTTCTGCTAGAGTCAAACATCTCATACCAATTTGCGTAACTAGATACGCAAACCTCTCTTTCGAAAGAGCTTTTGTAAACAAGTCAGCTAATTGGTAATCAGTTCCAACAAAGTATAATTCAACAATACCTCTTTCAACTTGTTCCTTAATGAAGTGATATCGGACATCAATGTGCTTCGTGCGAGAATGCTGAACCGGATTGCAGGAGATGGCTATGGCCGACTTTGAGTCACAGTACATAGGTACTTTATCAAAATGGAAGCCATAATCCGTGAGTTGTGTTCTCATCCAAAGAACTTGAGCACAACATGCAGATAGAGACACATACTCCGCTTCGGCTGATGAAAGTGACGTGCAATCCTGCTTCTTGGAAGACCATCCCACAAGCTTGTCTTGACCTAGAAATTGTGCACCACCAGAAGTACTTTTACGTGTATCAAGACACCCTGCATGATCAGAATCTGAATAGGCCGTTAGAAAGAAACCGGTTTCCCTCGGATACCAGAGTCCCATGTGAATGGTATTCTTAAGGTACCGAAAGATCCGTTTAACCTCCTTGAGGTGCTTTTCAGTGGGTCGTGCTTGATATCGTACACAATAACATGTAGTATGATGAATATCAGGTCTGCTTACTGTCAAGTACATGAGGGACCCGATCATGGAACGATATCTCGTTTGATCAATGGGTAATCCCTCCAAATCAGCATCTAGGGATGTGGTTGATAATGGTGTCCCAACGGGGTCACATGATGTCATACCATGCTTTGTGATTATCTCTTGACAATACTTAGCTTGGTTAATGAATATACCACTTGGGGATTGGTGAACTTGAATTCCTAGAAAGAATTTTATTTCGCCCATCATAGACATTTCAAATCTGCTGTGCATTACTTTTTCAAACCATTTTGAAAGTTTTGGGTTTGTAGACCCGAAAATAATGTCATAAACATAAATTTGCACAAGCTAAATGTCATCCCCATATTTATAAGTGAACAAAGTAAAATCAATGGAACCTTTTGAGAAACCTTTGGAGACTAGAAATTTCGAGAGCTCGTCATACCACGCCCTTGGAGCTTGCTTGAGTCCATATAGTGCTTTGTGGAGAGGATACACCTTGTCAGGATAATGAGGATTGACGAATCCTTCCGTCTGTGTGACATAAACTTCTTCCTTCAAAGGACCGTTAAGAAACGCCGTCTTTACGTCCATTTGATAAACGATGAATCCCTTATGTGCATCATAAGCAAGAAAAATCCTGACCGCTTCCATTCGAGCTACTGGTGCAAATGATTCTTCGAAATCAATACCCTCTTTCTGTCCATACCCTTTAGCCACTAGCCTAGATTTATTCTTGATGATCGTGTTCTCTTCATCCATCTTGTTTTTCCAGATCCATCGAAGATTTAATGGTGTTACATCGTATGGTCTGTCAACAAGTTCCCAGACTTTAAGTCTTTCAAATTGTTGAAGTTCATCCGTCATCGATTCAATCCAAGCATGATCAGCTAATGCTTCTTTGATGTTTTTCGGTTCAGCTGAACTCACGGCGAGTGCGAACATATAAACATCAGCATCGGTGTTAAGCTGTCGTCTTGTGCGAACGGGCTGTGAAGGGTTTCCAATGACATGAACCAAAGGATGATCTCAGGTCCAATGATGTGTTGAAGGATGTCATTGGTAGAACGTGTGCATATTTGACGGATCAACATGGCGAGTAGAAGACTCTCTAGTTTCGTGTACCGGTGTACCGAATGGGTCGATGAATTCGTCTTCGTCAGATAATGCATTGTCTGCTTGATTTGTGTTCTCTGGAGCAATGACAGTAGTTGTGGATGTTGTAGGATCGATTGTTGAAGTGATATTCTGAGGAGGTAAATATGCAGCAACCCGTGTTGACGTAGATGAAGTTGTATCCGGTTGTTGACGATGATCAGTATCATCATTCTTATCATGAGTGACAGCGGAAGACTTCGATACAACTTGTTTCTCCCCCGTGAAATATTCATCATACATTGGTCCATATAACATTTCCAACTCTTCAATGGTCGTGTCGACTGTCATATCAGCTCTAGGAACATTAATAGGAACCAGCGTTGAACTTGACGGTTCATTGTTGTGGTCTTGAGTTCCGAGTTCCATTCGGTTGTGAACGGAAGTCGTTTGTCGTTGTGGATCGGGACTTAAACTGTTTTGTTCAAGTGCCATTTCTTGTAATTCATCAAATCGGATGTGAATAGTCTCGACTATCAATTTTGTTCTCTTGTTGAACACTCTATATCCCTTAGACTGAGTTGCATGTCCCACAAGAATACATGCATCACCTTTTCTTTCATCTTATCCAAGTTTTCACCATCTCGAATGATGTAAAAAGTACATCCAAAAACATGAAGGTGTTTGAGTGAAGGTTTTCGATCATGAATTATGTGATATGGTGTCTTTTCGTGTCTTGGGATAAATAAGGATCGGTTTTGTGTGTAGCATGCGGTTGACACGGATTCGGCCCAAAAATATAGTGGAAGTTTTGAAGCGGATAATAATGTTCGAGCAGCTTCAACCAAAGTACGGTTTCGTCTTTCAACAACGCCGTTTTGTTCGGGTGTTCGAGCAATAGATGTTTCATGTTCAATCCCTTCGGCTTCAAAATACTTTCTCAGATTTGAATTCAAAAATTCTGTACCTCTGTCAGTACGAACCACTTTAACTTGAGCCTGAAGACCACGTTGTATCAATTTAAGGAAGCTGATGAGAACTTCAGGTGTTTCATCCTTGGACCTCAAGAAGTGAGTCCATGTGTACCTTGAGTAATCATCAACAATTACCAGAATATATTTCTTTCCATTGATACTCTGAACACGCATGGGACCACACAGATCCATGTGAAGAAGATCTAACCGTCCTTTAGAGCTTGGTGTGGTCTTTGTTTTGAAGCTACTACGTTTAGCTTTACAAAGTTCACAAGAAGAACAAAGATGATCTTTGATGAATTTCAAGCTTGGAAGACCTCTCACAATATCTTTCTTGGAAAGCAAGTTAATGGTATCAAAGTTGAGATGAGAAAGACGTTGATGCCATAACCATGACTGAGTCGTTGAAGCTTTTGCCATGAAGCAAATTGGAGTTGATGAAGTTGTGTCTTGAAGTGAAATTGTGTAAAGATCAGTACCCCGTGTACCGGTAAGTAAGTCATTCCCATCATAATCACGAACAAAACATGTCTTCTTTCTGAAAGCAACTTCCAAATCCGCATCACAAAATTGACCAACCGAGAAAAGATTGTGATTGAGCCCTTCGACGTAGTATACCCTTTTAATCGTGATATTCCCCTGAACCAAATCTCCATATCCTAGGATCGGTGCAAATTGATCATTTCCGAATCGGACCGTACCTAGGAACTTCTCCACGAAGTTAATTAGAAGCTTGAGATTCCCCGTCATGTGCTTCGTGCATCCGGAGTCCAGTATGAAAAGAATTATTTGTATCACCTGCAGAAGACTTAGAACACGATGGAGCATTTGCTAAATTGGATACCGCAGTAGTTGTGATAGTAGAATCATTAGTGTCCTTATCAACATTTAAAGGCAAACTAACACTCGTTTTCACATTTTCTGTCCTAACTTTAGGCATCCATTTATATCCGGGAGGACATTGATTAGCAAACCACCATTTCCAAGACTTACTGGCAGACTCATATAATTCCTTAATTTTGCTTCTAGGATTCTTAGTGGTGGAGTCTAATGCATTACTTTTCTTAGTGGGGGTTGCACCAGAATGGTTCACTTTGCGTTTGGGTTTACTAGCTCTAATAGGCATTGCAACTTGCTACTTAGTTCTAGTATCTACGCCTTTGACTTTATTTATAGCACAAATAGAATGATTAGCATTAGCACACTTTCCACATTTGACACAAAAAAATTTCACATTCATAGCATTTAAATCATTCACAGCATTCAAATCGTCATTACATGCGATTACAGACTTTTTAATCTTAAAAACGTTCAAATTCCTAGGGTGTTCTTCTACTTCCTGCATCTCCCCTTGATTCTTGTGTTTCCAGACCTTATCATTCACTTGAGTGCGCTTAAGCTGAGGCCGACTAACACTAGTAGTGGAGACTATTCTTGTAGTAGAAGACACACGAATATTAGTGTTTCTAGAAGTCTGAGGCGAGTGAGTATCTTTGTTTGTGGGCTTCGTGGACATTCTATACATCCCTGGTTTAATCACATTATTGTGCTTAACACTTGGTGCTATAGGATTCCTTATGGGTTGAGCTTGTGGTAACCTTTCCTTTCCATCCATCTTGGGGGCAAACACATGTTTTGCAAACGAGGAATTAGATAAAGCAGATGGTTTTCCCAAGATAGAGGATCTATTCTCTTTAGAGGAATTGGGTTGTCTAACAACATTTTTCTTAATGCTAGGTTCCACAATTTTCCCACCCATTTTAGCAGTGAGTTTCTGCAACTCTGCTATCGCTCTGTCCCTGTCTTGTAACTGAGCTTTCAACCCTTTAATTTCCAAATTCTGTTCATTCATTTCTCGAAATGTTTGGGAAAGTTTTTCTTGCAATTTATTATCGTGTGGAAAACTACCAACGTCTTTTTGCAAAGCAAGTTCAAGTGAATGACAATGTTTTTGAAGGAAATTATTTTTGTGTTGAAGTAACTCAAAAGCCTTTTTGTCAACATTTTCTTTACGTTTTGAAAGCTCAATTTCAAGACGTTCACATTCTTTGCTTTTATCAAGATATTGGCATGCAACTTCAGAATATTCATCAATATCAGCACGAGATGTAAAATAAGCACACATAACATCGTTAGAAACACATTCTTGCAATAGTAAATCATATTCATCTGAAAAATCAGTCTTCTCCATTTGAAGATCTTCAATGTGTTTCTCAAGAGATTCAACATATTTTAAATCATCATACATTTCAGTCCGAATGAACTCCTCAAGTTGAAGAACAGTTTCTTTAATCAACGTCGTGTTAGGAATTAAGAGTTCTTTCACAAGCAAGGTAATATCTTGAGGAATCAGACGTGTCCACTCAGCATTTTCACGTTTTGACCAGTCTCTTTCAGCAATAGATTTAAAATTATCTATGTGGTGTTTAAGAATACCTAATATTTTTCTACTCTTGCTTTTAGATTCATCTAGAGGGAGGTAGTTTATGTATTTGTAAACATTAGATTTCTTAGGGGCAAATGCTTTCTTCCATTGAATTCTCTTTTGTTTGCATTCTAGGAACACTTCCTCACGAGTTTTCTGAGTTTGTTTGTTGAACATGCCATAAAGACTATTCTCATAAGCATAATTATATGGTTTCACAAACTCCTTATTAACAAGTGGTTGACTATCAGCATCCCAAAGGGCAGTCTCTTCACTATTGGCACTGACAGGCATGCAATCAAGATCTGTCCTTTTAGTCTCATCAAGATAAAGATGCGGGTTCGCAGCTTGAGCTTTGGCAAGGTACTCAGGACTTATAAAGCTAGCTTGACCCTTAAACATCGAAGGAGGTGCCAACATTCTCACAGATTGTATAGAATCATGCGTTTTATAAACAACGTTCTTCAAAAATTCGACTTGTGCTTCTAATTTCGTTACCTTTTCAGTTTCTTTATCATATCTACTTTTGAAGTCTTGTTTTAACGCATCTACCTCTTGTTTCTTATCCTCAAGAATTTTAGCAGAATCTGTAGTGGTCATAGAGAGCTTTTGTTCAAGTTCATTAACTTTGGTATTGGCAAGGTACATTTTTTGACGTTCATCCATTAAGAAAACATTATATTGACGCTTCTCTTTGGCTAATAACTCAAGAGTGGTATTATATTTGTTTTCAAAATCGTCCTTTTGACTTTTTAACGCACTTCCCTTGTACCCCTCAAGCTCTTTGGTTTTCTGAAGGAGCTCATCTCTATAGCTTTCAGTCATCTCGGTAGATTTGATAAGAGCAGCTTTACATTCTTCAAAACTTTGAGTGAGCGTAGCGTTTGCCTTCTTTAATTGCTTTTGACTCTTTTTATTTTCAGTGACATCTTTTTGTAAAGTAGCAATTAAATTAGCAAGCGCAATACGTTCCTCTTCATCATATTCATTTGCATGTTGATCATCCTCAGACTCATTATTGCACATGTCTGATGAATCGGGTGTGGTATTGTTATCAACCGTTTCCATCATACACGTGTCATTAATGGCATTGCGTAGATCACTATGCTCAGGAATATCACCAAACACATTATATTCACCAGTAGTGTGTACCTTATCGATTGGCTCAGTGTCGAAGATAGGGCCATTGTCATCTTCACTGACTTTGAGAACTTCTTCAACTTTTGCCATGTACGAGTAATGTGCATCGAGCTCTTGATCAGAATTGTTAGAAATACGTTTTTACGTATTTATGAAGGATCGGTCGCTCCAACGATAATTATGTAATGGGCTCGTGATCTATTTAATTATTGTATAGTCCATATAGCCCACATGTAGGGTGGGCTATATATAACCCCTCCTAGTATGTTAGGAGGGGGTTGTTGATTCCATTTCACAATTAATCATTATTCATCTTTTCTTTCTCTCTCTACATTTCCCCATTTCTCTCCTTTCTCTCTCTAATCCCTCATCTCATTCCTTCATTTCTTCATTAATTATCAATCAATCAACCACATAAATCTACCAAATCCATGATATAGAATAGGCCATTAATCACGTAGACCTTCAATTGGTATCAAGAGCCTTGGTTAGTTTGGTTTATTCTTCTTTTATTTTGTTTGATTTTGGTGGGTTTTGATTTAATCATGCTTAAATCATAAAAAGTTTGTATTTTTTATAAAAATTTTGTATTTTTATATGTTAAATCATATCAAATCTTCAAATTAACTTACTTTTTAGATAAAAAATCACAAATTTTTATATAAAAATCAATTTTTTTTATATAAAACCTTAAAAAGTTTGTATTTCTTCTTGTTTTTTTTTTTTTTTTTTTTTTTTTAATCTATCAAGTTTATAAATTTCTAAATTTTTTTATCAATTTTATCCTTTTTTATCTCTTTAATCAGCTTCTATTTTTTTTTTATAAACAGTTTATTTAGTTTTTTAATCAATATTTTTATAATTAGTATTTTTTTTAATCTATTGGGTCTCAGTTTTGTCCAGTTATCAGTTATCAGTGTTATTTTTGGATCTTTTTTTTTTTAATTTTTTTTTTGGTCAAACTACCTAATCTGTCAAACCTTTCTTTCTGAGTTATCAGTTTTTTTTAATCAGTTATCATTTTTCTTTTGGATTTTTCTTAATTTTTTTGGTCAAACTACCTATTTGGTCAACTGTCCAAAGTTTCTGGTCCATTGTTTCTGTCCATCTCAGTCCCATCAAATCTGTCATACCCAAAAGTTCCGAATCAAATACAAGAGTTCCGGATGAACAAAAAATGTTCCGGGTGAACAAAACTTCCGAGTGAAGTAAAAGTTCCGGGTGAAGACAAGAAGTTCCGGATGAAGAAAAAACTTCCGAATCAATTTTTTTGAAAAAAGTTCCGAATCAAACCCAAACTTCCGAATGAACAAAAAAAACATCCGAATGAACAAACATCCGAATGAACAAAAAACACCCGAATGAACAAACATCCGAATGAACAAAAAACTTCCGATTCGGAACTCTTCCGAATGAATGAAAAGTTCCGAATGAAGCCCATTCAAACATAACGGAACATTTGTTTTTGTCTCGACTCCAATTTTAAAAATCACTCACACTGACCTCTCGAACTCACACAAAACCCATCAAAACACCAGACTCCCACAACACACCATCGTCAACAGCCTCGACAAGGACTTCAAAAACACCTCTCGACAACACAAACACACAAACTGACACCACCCTCTTGACCCACCCTCGTCTCACACCCCACCTCTCTCTCACACTTGGACAAACCTCTCGACAAAACTGACCCGACGCGACCACAACTCAAACTCAACCACCCCCTCGAAAACCATTTTTTTACTTTCGACTCATCCTTTACTCAAATACCCCAACCCAGAAACAACCTCAATCCAACACCCTCACACCCAACAGTACTCTCGACCCTCACACCCTAACTCCCTCACATCTCTAGATTCCACTCACTCTCGAAAATCAATTTCGACTCAATAACACAAACACCAACAGACACCCACAATAAACCCTCGACACAGAAAGGACACTACAGATGAAGAAGAAAGACTCACACATGCACAATTAAAACCTTACCCGAGACCAATTTTTCATTGATCTTGAAGCCGTTTTTTTTCTTCATCTTGATTTTTCATTCAATTGGCAGATAAAGGGGGCGGAGTAAAACATATGGAGATAGATTGGATGGCTGCGTGTTTTATTTAAGAGAGAGAGATAATTTTTTTTTCTGATTTGATCTTGAAAGAGACGGAGGCTTCTGATTTGATTTATTTAAGAGAGAGAGATTTTTTTCTTTGTTGATCTTGATGATTTGAGACGGACGTACGATGTGTAAAGGGATATCAAATTGTTTGAGATGTGAGATGGTGTTAAGAAAGGGACTGGGTGAGAAAGAGGCGGTTGTGTTAATTGTGAGAGAGAGAGAATAGATTACAGTTATCTACTATTGGGCGGATTCAACGAGGAAAAGCATAGGGCGGATTTAACTAAGTTTTTGGGTTTACTCACATCCTACACGTGTTCACATATACATTTACTTCCCATCAGCAATTTCTTTTTAAATTTATTATTGTCAAAGGATTTATTTTTAGTTAAGTAAACTTTTTAAAAAGTTATTTTTTTTATTATTTTATTTTTATTTTTCTATTTTTCTAATTTTATTTTATTTTCCATTTTAAAATATCACATTTTTTTTTATTTTTTTTTATTTTTAGTTAAATTAAATTTTTTGTATTTTTGGCAAATCGTGTCGAGGCATAACGTGGAAAACTATTTGTCGGGTTAAACGTTATTGTGGCCGGATTTAAAGACAAACGTGACGAGTCAAAGTGACGAGCTTCATTTATATCATCCATCGAGGAATTTTAAGTATTATTTACGGGTCTTTCGTTTTAATCGATCTTTAATGGATTCGTTCGATTCGACATGTCAAAAGGGAGAGTTGTATTTAAGGCAAAACGAAGTTAAGAAAAGTGGCATCACCTCCTTTCAACTACTCCAGTCTCATCTTGTCACTCTTTCGGGGATTCAAGGAGGGAGCGAATTTGTGACAATCTTTGGACAAGATCGTCATATATTCATCGACTCCATTTTTACCGCTTTGACCCAACTCGCCGAGCAACTCAACCATGGAAACTTTAATCACTCTGCATCGGTACTTGCATATAAGGCTCTTGTGACACACCTCACGCCTTTCCTCCAATTTAATATCATCAAGCCTGAAAGTTCAATGATTTGCCAATCGTTTCTTCGAGATACACATACCGAGCTTCGAGTTTTCCGTGATACGATTTTGAAACTCATGTCATCGGTCTCGTCTTCGATATATCAAAGATCACAACTTCAGCAAGTGTATGTTAATGGAGTGCAAGAATCAATGACGCAGATGCAAGAGGATAATGGTCATACGGTTGACAACTTGGAGCCTAACGATGGCACGAGCACAGAATCAGGAGGACAACATGATGCCAGTGGCACGTCAGGGAATGCTCACGAGATTTCTCTTGATGACACCTTACCCATTTATGACGCAGAGCCTGCAAACATGGTACAATGTAATGTGGTTTATGATGTATATGCTGATGATATGCCGCATATTGAGGATTCTAAACCTAATTATGACAAACATGGGATGGAAACGAGTGATAGCAATACCACTTCTGATTCATCCGATGTAAGTCATAATGGGGGAGAGATTGTTCAGAATGCTAAACATCATGATAATTATCCTATAACTGCCTCGTTAACTGATTCTGATTCTAAGATTAAAGAGCTCGAAACGATCGTAGCTCGGCAATCTAAAGACCTTGAGGATGCCAAACTTGAATTTTCTAAGAAAACGGACAAATTTGAAACATACTTTGAAAAACTTGAAAAGTCAAACGTTGTTCTTGAAAGAAAATTGGATCAAACTGTTCTAGATTCTAAAGCTGAAAAGGATAATCTTTTGAAACAAATTCAACTGCTTGAATCTAAGTTGGCATCCCAAGATAGAGTGCTCAAAGAGAATGAGACTTTAAAGGCCCAAGTACAGGAAAAGGTCTTTGCTATAGCTGCGTTGAAAAACGAGTTAAGGAAAAGTAAAGGACCTAGTGTGGACACTAAGCTTGAAAAACCATCAATCTTGGGGAAACCGCCTACAAATCAGTTCGTCAGACAACCGATTGTCAGACAACCTACTGCATTTAGATCCGAGCGACCACAATCCTCGAGACCGCGGTTTGCCTCCCAAGTTGATTTGGTTCATCTTATTAGACCAGTCACTCCAGCAACTAGGTCCAATGTGATCACTCCAGCTTTAGCAAGACCAAATCATATGATTGCCTCTAGTTTCCCTAAAAATACCAAGACCACGTCTAGAACTAATTCAAATGACGTTTGCCATGAATCTGATCTTAGGGAAGCTAAGCAAAAGACACATGTAAGAGATAGGAATTTCAAACCTAGTCAGATGCCTTCTAGGTTACCCAACACTGCTAACCGTAGCATGTCCAATCCTAGGAGCATCAATCAATCATCTAGGGATTCTAGATCTTACTCGGACATTAAATATGCTACTTGTAAAACATGTAGAAAATGTGTCTTTACGGCAAATCATGACTCCTGTATCAAGAAATTACTTAATGAGGTGAACTCCCGTGCTAGACTTAAATCCCAGTGGGTCGCTAAAATCAAACCCGTTGGTAAAATGTGGCGCCCCACTGGTAGAACTTTCACTCTTGTAGGAAACGAGTGCCCTTTAACTAGGATAGTCTCCGATTCTACTAAGTCTACTAGGGAGGAAACTGATAAAGATGATACTTCACTTACGCCTAAACTTAAGGTTTTCTATAAAAGGAAACGTTTGCCAGCCAAGACTAGTGAATCATCTACTCAGGTCGCCTCTGAAACAAGTAAAGCCAACTGTGAACCCCCATGTGCTTCTAATATTGATATTGCTAACCCACGTCAAAGCATGCAAATTCCTAATGAGATTGCAGGTACCAAAGTTGATGTTCCAAAAGAACGAAGCGGTCCAATCGTTGTGTACCGTTCAACTAAGGACACTCTTAGAGTTTGGTTGCTGAAGAAGCAGATATCAGAGAAACAAATGTCTCAGGGGATTCATGGTTAAGCTGCAAACAAGGACTTACAGTCACATAACAGACTGTAACTCGATCTCAAAAGACAGGAAAGTTCATCCCGATGATGACTTATCCTAAAAACGAGAAATTCATTTTTCTCGGGCATGAGCTTATGTTAAAAACATTCCACGTTTTTAAGCTCATGCACAAGGACTTATAGTCATATCACAGACTATAACTCGCTCATCAAAGAAAGGAAAGTTTATCGCCGATGATAAACTTATCCTAACAACGAGAAATTAAGTTTTCTCGGGCATGAGCTAAAATTAAAAACATTCGAGGTTTTTAAGCTCATGCACAATGGCTCATCGTTAAATGTCAGACGATGACCCGTTCTTCAAATAAAGGAAAGTTTATCGCCGATGATAAACTTATCCTTACAACGAGAAATTAAATTTTCTCGGACACGAGCTTACGTTAAAACCATTCAAAGGTTTTAAGCTCGTGTATATGACTTACAGTTAAATGTCAGACTGTAACTCGAACTTAAAATAAAGGAAAGATTATCTTTTATGATAACTTATCCTCTTAACGAGAAATTCACCTTTCTCGGTCATGAGCTTGTCTTAAAACATTCGAAGTTTTAAGCTCATAAAGGAAAGTGTATCTTTTAACTAAGAGAACTTTTCCTCGTAACGAGAAATTAACCTTTCTCGGTCATGAGCTTTCCGTTAAAACAGTCAAAGTTTTCAAGCTCATGAACACGACTTCTAAGTACATGTCAGCTTAGGACTCGTTCTTCAGATAAAAGGAAAGTTTATCGCCGATGATAAACTTATCCTTATCAACGGGAAGTTCACAACTTCTCGGACTTGAGCTCGCTTTTAAGATATTCAACATCTTAAGCTCAAGTAATTGTTTTTCAAAACTTTGAACACAATTTTTCGAGAATTTCTCAAAAGGTTTTTCTAAATCTTTCAAAATTGTGTGTTCAAAAATGTTTTGATAAAAAGAGCATGTCTTCTGGAATCGATAATATTTACGAACCTAGAAATGTCATTCAATAATGACACGGGGTTGTAAATAAAGTTCGAGCAGAAGTTCAAACTTTTAAAACATGCTCAAAATGGTTTGCTATTATTTCAGATAGCAACCCGCTTTTCATAATCAAGTCAAGCATTTCACCGGAAAGCTTTGACTCAACAACGGGAATTAATTTTCTCGGGAACGTGACGAGGAGACCAACATTCGTGAACAAGAACCATGTGAATCTCTCATATGATGTTCTCCATCATTCAGGTCCAACCTCGTACATTGCTAATCTTGTGAATTCATTTTTATATATGATCTTTGCACGTAATAAATACCTTACACTTGTGTTTAAAAGGTATTTAATTTACGTTTCAGCACACCCTCATTAATTTGAGGGGGAGCTTGTGTAACTCATGAAGATAATTGGATTTGCATTTTTCTTCCCAAATTTTCTTAAAATGCTATTAAATCAATTGATATTAAAAACATCAATTGGGTTAATATTTTTAATATGGGGGAGAAAATGTGATTTAATATGGGATATGATCAATCATAAATGGTTTGACTTAACGTGTTAGCTCATCCCGACATGTGCGAAATGTTTTCGAATATCGTAGCATATGTTAAGGGGGAGCAAAATGGATTTGCACTTCAAAATGGATTTCATGGTGACATACACTTACCCAAAACATCTCTATTCATGACGGTGAAGATTGTGGTGACATAAGGATGGTAGGATAGGTTAAAGTCCAATGATTTCTCTTGAACCGGAGGAATCTTCCCAAGGACATTCCATAGCTAGAAATAGTAGTCCTTAGGAAAGATGGAGAAAGATTGTGAACGTAGCTGAATGCCGACCAAGTACTTAAGTTAGCACTGGAACAATCACAACAAGGTGCTAGTGATGACGTATTGGTAAGCATTGAAGGGGTTGAAGAATGAAAAAGAATTGTAAAGATAAAGGGTGTAAAGAAAGAAGCCCTCCTTACAACTTTAGGCAGAAACCGGGTCAATACATATGCTATTGAGATCATTTTTGTTAATGATTCTCGATATTGAAGAAAGACGTCATGGACCCAGTGATGCAATGCACAACCCTTCCCAGCTAACTCAAATATCTCTCAAAAGGTATTTGTTTTAATCACACGGAGATCAACACATAATCTATTGGTTTATTCACTCCGAATAGACTGGTATTGAAAAGGTGGCACTCCTCTCCAGCCTCCGATCACTAAAATCCAAAATGCACGATCGAGTCTAGAGCCATTTGAGATCATCAAATATCTCATTAGGACACACTTTCATATTTCCTTGCTTCTTCACACACTGTGAAAAGTAAGAAAGATCTTAAGAGTCCTACGCAAAATCTTCATGATCTTGCCTGAACATCCGAGTAATACGAAAGTATTTACAATGAAGATGGAAATCCTTCTTGAGCGAATATCAAAAAGCTCATGGTAGGTGACTTGTGCGATTCTTTATGAATCAAACTTGTGATAACTGGAAAGCAACAGTGGTTTAATTCTTAAATGAACTTAAACACGTTCCAGGCCTCTACGCAATATCTTAATGATCTTGCCAGAACATTCAGAGTAATACTATTAAGTATTTACAGTGACGAATGGAAATCCTTCTAGTGTTAACATCAAACAGCACTTGGTAGGTAACTTGCAAGATTCTATATGAATCAAGCTAGTGACAACTGGAAAGCAACGATGGTGCGGTTCTTAATTGAACTTCACTTGTTCCAGGAACATGAATTGACGGCTTCAAATCATGCGGATAATATTTATCCAAATGATTCACTCTTTACGTTCGCAGTCAGCTTTGGACGGTCGAGTAAAGAGAACGGGTTTACCCGCGAAATCTTGTCAAGGAGGTTCTTTATTGAAACTACCTGCCACAAGTACGATATTTAATATCGTCCAACGGTCTTCACCGACCGGAGGTAAATTGCTACCGAATTAGAATGAAATGTTCAAGGCCATTTCATCCGTGTATATTGTTTGTTGCTAACTGTCTTATGCAGCGTAACAAAAAAGGTGGCATTGCGGTGTACAATCCAGAAGAAGTCGTCACCACATGCTTATACTACATACAATTAGTACTTCAACAAATTCAAGAAAGCCTGAAGGTCAAGTCTTCCGCTATATCAAACTCTGAAGCTTTCAAGAATTTAAAAGTATAAGTATGTGGAACATGAAGTCACAAAGAGGCAAATATCACAAGTGAAGAATGCACAAGGTCAAGGCAAGGAAACATGCTCAAGACTAAAGTCAAAGATCACATCAAGCATATTCACAAGAACAAGATCGAAGACTCAAGCATAGATGCTAGGTTTAAGATCTTGTAAAAAGATGTGACCTCCCTTAGGGGGAGATTGTTGGAAATACGTTTTTCCCAATAAAGTCTCGGTCACATCTTAGTTAGCATAGATCACGAGTTATAGACTATTTAGAACTTTGTTTCTTGGAGCGACCTCCCTTAGGGGGAGATTGTTAGAAATACGTTTTTACGTATTTATGAAGGATCGGTCGCTCCAACGATAATTATGTAATGGGCTCGTGATCTATTTAATTATTGTATAGTCCATATATCCCACATGTAGGGTGGGCTATATATAACCCCTCCTAGCATGTTAGGAGGGGTTGTTGATTCCATTTCACAATTAATCATTATTCATCTTTTTTTTCTCTCTCTACATTTCCCCATTTCTCTCCTTTCTCTCTCTAATCCCTCATCTCATTCCTTCATTTCTTCATTAATTATCAATCAATCAACCACATAAATCTACCAAATCCATGATATAGAATAGGCCATTAATCACGTAGACCTTCAAGAATCTTCATCATCAGTATCATCAAGCATTGCTCCTTCCTCAGCTGACAATTTAACCCCTGCTTCCATTTTCTTGCATAACAACATCTTTTCCTTATGATAACTGGAGTCTCTAACCCTTTTCGGCTTCCTGCATTCCTTTGCCATATGACCAAAAAGATTTTTCTCAAAATCTGCCTAGGCATTAGCGACAGTTTCTGACAGTTAGCGACATATTTTGACAGTTTAGCGACAGTTTCTGCCTACTCCGATTTATACAAAAAAAAACGATTTTTAAACCCTAAAAAAAACCCGTTATTAATTACAAAATTCAAGGTCTAATTTATTTTAATTCTAGAAAATTTAAACTCTCACCCATCATATGATTAATACATGATTTAACATATTTAAGTTAATAAGAACAAGAATTCTAACTAAAGAACAATAACTTTAGATGATCAAGACCAAAATATTTTAGAATAAAAAGGCCATGCTTATATGAAAAAAAAATTTATATTCCACCTTATTTCAAACACGTTTTCGACACTTCCTTATTTCATCGACTACCAACAACTATTTTTTTTTTCAATTTGCAAGTTCTATATTTTTTTTACCATGTATAACTCGAAACAAAAGACATCGTTACCCCAAAAAGAAATCTCCACCATCTCAAAATCCTTCACGCCAAAAGTACCGTACGAACAAACATGTGAAATGAGGACCCGAGAAATGCGCTACTACAGAAGTTGAACATCTCAAAGAGAAACGAGCTAGCAACCATCCCAAGAATACAACTGGTAAGTAGAAAATAATTTTACATACATAGGCATAAGCGTACATACACTCAAATCCATCCAACATATATTATACAAGCATGTATTAACTCTCTTTCATGCAATCATACTTGAAAGTCCAGTGGTGTTGTGGCACATATATAATTATGTAGGCCTCCATAATTATACATGTTCCCTTTCACCAATGTACTCCCTCCTATGATGACACTTATAAGAAATTAATACTACACATAACACATAATCCAACAACTCACAAGCACATAACCACACAAGATAAGATCCAAAACCCCATGTATTAAAATAACATAGTCAATGCACGAAACACATAAACTCGTAGTCCAGCTGAACCAGCGTAGACAAAATTCAAAATGTATAAAGATCATGAAAACATAATTAAATGAAATCCAACAATAACTAGCGTATACGACCATGGTTCCACCCGCACTAATCAAAACTCGTAAAGAAAATAACATGTAGTTAAGTATGAACCTTAGTAGTTCATAACCTAACAAATACTGCGAAAATAATATTCAAACACATCAATTACTATAAAATGCACACATACTCCTATGACGCCTATATGCAGGGACCCTTAAGCTATAGACTAGGCTACACGACTAGGCAACCTAATTCTCTATAACCATTGTCTCTGATACCATTCTGTCACACCCCACCATGGCGGAATATGGGGCGCGACGTATGGATATCATCACAACAACAGCGTGTCTATAGAGAGAACTAAATGAAATTGAAATATCATAGATGGCGACACAAATGTCGTGACAATATCTCAACAATGCAGGCGTCTAGGTAAGTAGGTAACAGGCCTACCTCTTACCAAAGACATACAAATAAACAAACATTAAACATATAGGTACCACAAAGTTCACCTAATCAAAACACAAAATAAAATCTAAGAGGAAAGGGGATTCCTCCGAATGCAATCCTAGCAGCCTCTATACTCTAGCCACTTCTAACATCATCTTGCACAACTACCTCACCTGAAAATGACACTAAAATCTGTCAACATAAAGTTGGTGAGAACATAGGTTTAAGTTATCTAGAACATCATAAGAAACCTTGACATCCGCTATAAATAAGTTGAAGAAAAACAAATTTATAGTAATGGACCATAATGTGATAATCATGCTACATGCATCCACAACAAAACTCAAGCCAAGTACCAATCACATCTACAATTCACAAAGCACATTATAACAATCAAGAAGTATCCTGTCACACGCACAAGAACACACACCACACTATCCAGATCTTTCCCACACCACCTGTGGAAGATGAACTATATCCCCGTCGAGATATCTTGCCTCTGAAGAGACGATGCACAAGTACTCAGGACGGATCGTGCCCCACGCTCCACACACATCACAACTGGTCCCATAGACGCCCATACATCTATGTACCAAAGCCAATCACAATCCAAACAAGATTCACATAGCAGAACACGTACCAAAGCACATATGAGAACACATAAGCACGCAAGTCACACAATAACACATTTATGTCCACACATTTTATAACATAGTACTAAATCATGTTAAAGAACATTTCAAGTGTCATCTCCATCCCATACTGGAAAAAAAACATTTAAAAACATAGTAAAATGGGACTATGAACTCACCTGATTGCTTCTCCAAAGTCCTTGCTCTAGCCCCAAGCTAATAATCCAAAAACACATAAATCAATACATGAACCAACCTCTAAAATGGTTCATCAACCTATGATGGACATCTAACCTCCTCTCATATAAATACCCCATTTATAACTCTAAACACCCCATTACCCTTCCCTAACAAGTCCTTAACTTGGTTAAGTTTAATAGTTATCCCGTTCACAATTTTACACAAAACAGTCCCAGTTTTAGGTCTCAAAACTTTAAGTCAAACGTCCACTTAAACATACCCATGGTTTCTGTAAAAGGAATATTCATACCCTTAAATATGTTGGCTAACACCTCCCACTTGCCCTAACCTTAAAGCTACTGCTAAGGCCCTGATATATATATATATACCTTTGTCATTCCAGTTTTCCTGATTTTAAACGTATGAAAAGTTCATTACCATTAGAGGGTCTTACCCTAAACCACAATCTTATCCCAAGTGCAGATCCTTATTACAATATAAAAACCATCTCTCATGTTCGTGAGAAGATCCCAATGCAACCCTAAGTACCCCAAACAACCCAAAACTTAAAAAGAAAACAGGCTGAATTTAAAACTGTTTTGACCTCCGACTGTTGTAACCTATTTTTGACCCCCTTCCCAACCTCCAATTTAGTTCTAGTTTCTTGGATTGGAAAGCCACTTCAAATACCTTTTCAGGGGTATGTGGATCGTAAGATAAGAGTTTGTAGAACTCCCAATATGATCAAAACAATTGACTCAAAAATCTGCCCAGTTTTTAAAAACGGGTTTAACAAAATCAACCACATTAATTAACCCTAATTCCTCTAATTACAAGCCCTAACCCATGTAATCATTATATTATGATTATTACAACATTAATTTACTGTTTATATATAAACCCTAACCCTTAATCCATCATAAGAATGATTAATTAAACATAAAAACAATTAATATGAAAAGGGTTATAAAGATTTTACCTTTTATTTAATGAAAGATGAAGAAAACCTAATTTTATGAAGAACCCTAATTTTCCTCTTCTTTTAGTCGACTATAACTCCAGGGAAAGAAAAAAAAATGCGTTTGATTTAGTGTTGGGGTTCCTTATATAGCCAAAACAATCCTTGTCCAACCCAATTACCACTTACCATAAATCTTTTCCTTTTTCCTTTTTTTTCTCTTCTAAACCGACCCAAACACCCCTTATTTCGTTTTTTCCTTTATTTTTTTTTCTTTTTATTGTTAATTAATATCTTATTAATATTACCTTAATTTATTTCAGCCCCTAAAGCTTCTAAAACCCCAAAACCGTGAAACTAGTCAAAATTACGCGTTTTACCGTAAAAGACGTAAAATATACACTTTTATAAAAAATCTCAAATTTTGAAATAAACTTTATAACTAAGTCCTAAATAACTTAAAACCATCCCGAAAAATATTCATATGGATAATTACCTCATCCGAGACTTCTAAATGCTAAACCGTAAATCCTAAAAAAATACACTATTACGATAATACTTATACGTATACGTAAACACCAAAATATCACCATTTCATTTCATAGTCACTAATTATGAGCTCATGAACATGAAATAACCGTTCCTTGATTTACTTATGAGTACTCTATACTCATAAACGATAACCACACCAACCTCGTTCACACAAAATAAACACGTAAACACACAATTCAAGTAAGCACACATAAAATAACCTAAAAGTAAGACCAAGTGACAAACCCAAAACCTAGGGTTGTCACATCACTCCCTCCTAATAGAAATCTCGTCCCGAGATTTACTCCCTAACTCAAACTTATTCTCAGCAAACAAACGAGGATACATATCCCTGATAAAACCTCCACGTTCAAACGTGAACTCAGTTTACACGAAAATAATCTCAACCAACAACACATGAGCCTTAACCGTCCGCGAGGAAACTTATCAAAACCATAAAGTTATGTAACCAACCTAACTAAATCTCGCAACTCATCAAACAAGAACTGTCTTGAAACCAAGTTAGGAGCCGTCACATAACTCAACGGGTTTAAAACTGTCACCCCGATTTCAGTCTTACTCATAAATACCATAAATCAAAACTCATCAAAATATGACCACGTATAATAAGGTCTAAAGAAATCTCAAATTCCTTCCCAACTCATCTCTATGTTAACCCTCCAAGTGTTCATTGCCGCAAAATACCCAAAACACGAGTTTAAACCATGTTGTCCGAAAATTAACCTTGAACTCAACACTTGTACAATTAATTCGACCAAGCTACTGACTTCCAATTACGAAACTTTCTGAATATTTGAAAAGTATGTTCCGAGTACATAATTTGAAAGTATGTTCCGAGTACATAATTTTAGGCTTTTGAATCACCCAAAAACCTTTAAAAACGAATAAGTTATGACCAAAACGATTTTTCTCAAAATCTGCCTAGGCATTAGCGACAGTTTCTGACAGTTAGCGACATATTTTGACAGTTTAGCGACAGTTTCTGCCTACTCCGATTTATATAAAAAAAACGATTTTTAAACCCTAAAAAAAACCCGTTATTAATTACAAAATTCAAGGTCTAATTTATTTTAATTCTAGAAAATTTAAACTCTCACCCATCATATGATTAATACATGATTTAACATATTTAAGTTAATAAGAACAAGAATTCTAACTAAAGAACAATAACTTTAGATGATCAAGACCAAAATATTTTAGAATAAAAAGGCCATGCTTATATGAAAAAAAAAATTATATTCCACCTTATTTCAAACACGTTTTCGACACTTCCTTATTTTATCGACTACCAACAACTATTTTTTTTTTCAATTTGCAAGTTCTATATTTTTTTACCATGTATAACTCGAAACAAAAGACATCGTTACCCCAAAAAGAAATCTCCACCATCTCAAAATCCTTCACGCCAAAAGTACCGTACAAACAAACATGTGAAATGAGGACCCGAGAAATGCGCTACTACAGAAGTTGAACATCTCAAAGAGAAACGAGCTAGCAACCATCCCAAGAATACAACCGGTAAGTAGAAAATAGTTTTACATACATAGGCATAAGCGTACATACACTCAAATCCATCCAACATATATTATACAAGCATGTATTAACTCTCTTTCATGCAATCATACTTGAAAGTCCAGTGGTGTTGTGGCACATATATAATTATGTAGGCCTCCATAATTATACATGTTCCCTTTCACCAATGTACTCCCTCCTATGATGACACTTATAAGAAATTAATACTACACATAACACATAATCCAACAACTCACAAGCACATAACCACACAAGATAAGATCCAAAACCCCATGTATTAAAATAACATAGTCAATGCACGAAACACATAAACTCGTAGTCCAGCTGAACCAGCGTAGACAAAATTCAAAATGTATAAAGATCATGAAAACATAATTAAACGAAATCCAACAATAACTAGCGTATACGACCATGGTTCCACCCGCACTAATCAAAACTCGTAAAGAAAATAACATGTAGTTAAGTATGAACCTTAGTAGTTCATAACCTAACAAATACTGCGAAAATAATATTCAAACACATCAATTACTATAAAATGCACACATACTCCTATGACGCCTATATGCAGGGACCCTTAAGCTATAGACTAGGCTACACGACTAGGCAACCTAATTCTCTATAACCATTGTCTCTGATACCATTCTGTCACACCCCACCATGGCGGAATATGGGGCGCGACGTATGGATATCATCACAACAACAGCGTGTCTATAGAGAGAACTAAATGAAATTGAAATATCATAGATGGCGACACAAATGTCGTGACAATATCTCAACAATGCAGGCGTCTAGGTAAGTAGGTAACAGGCCTACCTCTTACCAAAGACATACAAATAAACAAACATTAAACATATAGGTACCACAAAGTTCACCTAATTAAAACACAAAATAAAATCTAAGAGGAAAGGGGATTCCTCCGAATGCAATCCTAGTAGCCTCTATACTCTAGCCACTTCTAACATCATCTTACACAACTACCTCACCTGAAAATGACACTAAAATCTGTCAACATAAAGTTGGTGAGAACATAGGTTTAAGTTATCTAGAACATCATAAGAAACCTTGACATCCGCTGTAAATAAGTTGAAGAAAAACAAATTTATAGTAATGGACCATAATGTGATAATCATGCTACATGCATCCACAACAAAACTCAAGCCAAGTACCAATCACATCTACAATTCACAAAGCACATTATAACAATCAAGAAGTATCCTGTCACACGCACAAGAACACACACCACACTATCCGGATCTTTCCCACACCACCTGTGGAAGATGAACTATATCCCCGTCGAGATATCTTGCCTCCGAAGAGACGATGCACAAGTACTCAGGACGGATCGTGCCCCACGCTCCACACACATCACAACTGGTCCCATAGACGCCCATACATCTATGTACCAAAGCCAATCACAATCCAAACAAGATTCACATAGCAGAACACGTACCAAAGCACATATGAGAACACATAAGCACGCAAGTCACACAATAACACATTTATGTCCACACATTTTATAACATAGTACTAAATCATGTTAAAGAACATTTCAAGTGTCATCTCCATCCCATACTGGAAAAAAAACATTTAAAAACATAGTAAAACGGGACTATGAACTCACCTGATTGCTTCTCCAAAGTCCTTGCTCTAGCCCCAAGCTAATAATCCAAAAACACATAAATCAATACAAGAACCAACCTCTAAAATGGTTCATCAACCTATGATGGACATCTAACCTCCTCTCATATAAATACCCCATTTATAACTCTAAACACCCCATTACCCTTCCCTAACAAGTCCTTAACTTGGTTAAGTTTAATAGCTATCCCGTTCACAATTTTACACAAAACAGTCCCAGTTTTAGGTCTCAAAACTTTAAGTCAAACGTCTACTTAAACATACCCATGGTTTCTGTAAAAGAAATATTCATACCCTTAAATATGTTGGCTAACACCTCCCACTTGCCCTAACCTTAAAGCTACTGTTAAGGCCCTGATATATATATATATACCTTTGTCATTCCAGTTTTCCTGATTTTAAACGTATGAAAAGTTCATTACCATTAGAGGGTCTTACCCTAAACCACATACTTAGCCCAAGTGCAGATCCTTATTACAATATATAAATCATCTCTCATGTTCATGAGAAGATCCCAATGCAACCCTAAGTACCCCAAACAACCCAAAACTTAAAAAGAAAACAGGCTGAATTTAAAACTGTTTTGACCTCCGACTGTTGTAACCTATTTTTGACCCCCTTCCCAACCTCCAATTTAGTTCTAGTTTCTTGCATTGGAAAGCCACTTCAAATACCTTTTCAGGGGTATGTGGATCGTAAGATAAGAGTTTGTAGAACTCCCAATATGATCAAAACAATTGACTCAAAAATCTGCCCAGTTTTTAAAAACGGGTTTAACAAAATCAACCACATTAATTAACCCTAATTCCTCTAATTACAAGCCCTAACCCATGTAATCATTATATTATGATTATTACAACATTAATTTACTGTTTATATATAAACCCTAACCCTTAATCCATCATAAGAATGATTAATTAAACATAAAAACAATTAATATGAAAAGGGTTATGAAGATTTTACCTTTTATTTAATGAAAGATGAAGAAAACCTAATTTTATGAAGAACCCTAATTTTCCTCTTCTTTTAGTCGACTATAACTCCAGGGAAAGAAAAAAAATGCGTTTGATTTAGTGTTGGGGTTCCTTATATAGCCAAAACAATCCTTGTCCAACCCAATTACCACTTACCATAAATCTTTTCCTTTTTCCTTTTTTTTCTCTTCTAAACCGACCCAAACACCCCTTATTTCGTTTTTTCCTTTATTTTTTTTTCTTTTTATTGTTAATTAATATCTTATTAATATTACCTTAATTTACCTTAATTTATTTCAGCCCCTAAAGCTTCTAAAACCCCAAAACCGTGAAACTAGTCAAAATTACGCGTTTTACCGTAAAAGACGTAAAATATACACTTTTATAAAAAATCTCAAATTTTGAAATAAACTTTATAACTAAGTCCTAAATAACTTAAAACCATCCCGAAAAATATTCATATGGATAATTACCTCATCCGAGACTTCTAAATGCTAAACCGTAAATCCTAAAAAAATACACTATTACGATAATACTTATACGTATACGTAAACACCAAAATATCACCATTTCATTTCATAGTCACTAATTATGAGCTCAAGAACATGAAATAACCGTTCCTCGATTTACTTATGAGTACTCTATACTCATAAACGATAACCACACCAACCTCGTTCACACAAAATAAACACGTAAACACACAATTCAAGTAAGCACACATAAAATAACCTAAAAGTAAGACCAAGTGACAAACCCAAAACCTAGGGTTGTCACAATTATGAAAGCAATTTGTTGTTTCATCTCTCGATTCTTTTGAGCTTGGTCTTCATCACTATCTTCTTCAGATGATGACTCAGATGGTGGTGATGGTGCTCTTGGCGCTTTACCTCGATATTTTATGGAAGATGCAGACTTAGATGATGTGGAATATCGCGGTGAAGATGATGTATTAGAGTATGGCTTAGGAGCACGAGAGTGATGATCGTGAACATGTTGTGTGGTAGTCACTAAAGCAAGTGGATTAGCCGTCTTGGCAACACGTTCAGTTCGAATCTAATTTGCTTCATTCTGAAATTGCTTCAAGATGTCAAAGAGTCGATGATATGAGACCTCGTCTAACTTTTCTTGTTGTTTCACCAAAGTGACGAATCGTGTCCACTTGGGTTGAAGTCGTTGAAGAAATTGAATATTGACTTGCATGGTGGAGACTTGCAGATTATTTCTTGTCATGTCATTCATCATTTTATAAAACATGGAGTAGTATGAATCAATTGATTCTCCATCCCTTGAAGTAAACTTGCCAAAATTCCAAAACAAGTTTGTTTTGACATCTTGTTTGTTGAGTGATTCTCCTTGTTACAAGCGTTCAATAGCAGTCCACATTTTCATGTGCTGTCGGGCATGCATCAACCGTGAAGTAAATATCATCTCCAATCCCACTTAAAACCATATAGATGGCTTCCTTCTCCGCGTCATGCCAAGCACAATTTTCAGGTGTGAGATCATCTCTTGTTTCATCACGTTCACTTGCAGGTATTGGATCAATAGTATATGTGGCTGCTCTTGGAGGAACTGAGATCTTCTTAAATATATATGGTCCATGAGTAATACATTTCCTCAAGGCATCACCATTAGGCCTTGTATCAAGATATCGTATGAAACGTGATTGCCATTGAGCATACCGACCAGACACAAGCATTGGTGGTCTCTCTTTGTTACCCGCCACCATTATGTTGTTGTTCGTCACACGATATTCGGCAGTAGAATCCATCTCAATATTCTCTGAAATGATGAAGTGAAAATGGATCTTAAGTAGATTTGTTGTGATTGTTGTTGTGGTTTAAATTCCGAAAATTGCAATTTTTCTCCAGTCCGACAATAAGTTCTCCAGTCCGACAAAAACGGTAGACCAAAAAATTTTGTATCGCCAAATTTAGAAATTGAGCTAGAAATGTCCTAAAACTAGTATGGAAAAAATTTGAATTTACTTGACGGAAAAATTTTAACTCTTGTTTTTTTTTTTTTTTTTTTTGATCTTCGTGTAAACGATATTCTGAAACTAGTCTAGATGGTGGCTAAGTCTAAAAAATACTCAAACAAAATTTAGCAAAACACATCATCGGAATGTCGTCGGAATCTCTTATCGGAATGTCCCCTAATCGGAATACAATCGGAATGATGTCGGAATGTCCTAATCGGAATAACCAAATCGGAATGTGGTCGGAATGTCCTAATCGGAATGTTATCGGAATGTCCTAATCGGAATGCAATCGGAATCCTTGTCGGAATGATGTCGGAAAGAACCTTTTCGGAATACCAAATCATAATACCTTGTCGGAATGATGTCGAAAAGACCTTGTCGGAATGTCAAATAGGAATGCAATCGGAATATTTTTAGTCCAGTCGGAATGATGATCGGAAAGCTGGTCGGAATGTGTAAACCCTTTTCCGATGCGACTGATCGGAATCTCTAATCCCTTTTCCGATTGCATTGATCGGAATAATATCATTATTACGAGATTTTGAGGTAAAAAAGTGATATTTTCGACAAGAAATCCGTGATTTGAACCAACCAAATGCGACCAAATCCCTACCACAGCTATGTAGAAGATTTATATCAAGATTTAGAGCATTGAAAACACAAAAAAATCTTGAATTCGAGATGGTTATAAGAGAAAAATCACACGAACCAAGTAAAATGAACAACGAATCACGAAACTACCCCATGGCGATTGATACCAAATGTTGTCCCATATATTTGTGATTGATTAAGCAATGAAGAAAGAAAGAAAATAGATGAAGAAGAGATGAATTCCTAGAGAGAGAAAGTAGTGAGAGAAAGTAGAGAGAGAGATGATTAACTTGGTGAATATTAGATTAAGAAAAGATTAGTTACAAATGACCATCCACCCTCCTAACATGCTAGGAGGGTAGTATATATAGTCCACCCACATGCGGGCTTTAATGGACTATATATTGGGCCGGGCTTGTCTTTTTGGACTTTAATTAGTTTAAATCCAAGCCTGTAAACCACGACTAATTAACTATCTATTACAACGTTCTAACTAATGTTACAATAATAATCTATGACCGAGCATTCTTGTTTGACTCAATATTTTGAGGCTAACAATAACGCTCAGTGCACGGATATATAGCATAACGTAAAGACATAAAGGAATGAAAGCATATAGAGCATTTAAAGCATGAATTGTAGCGGAAATGAATAAGTCCTGGGAAAACCTAGTTGTATATCATGTTTACTAGTTTTAGTTCTGAAAACATAGCTTATGTTACTTATGAAATATGTATTAATTTAACATACCAAAAGTCAATATAGGTCATTAGGTCAACAACGTGCATGAATACTTGGAGGGGTGACCTTGTCATGCGAATTAGAGGGGATGCCTCTAATTAATTGGTAATGGGTAGGAGGGATCAACTCCTTGTGAAGGATGCAAGGCACACACCACATTCACCATGAAATCCCGACTAAAACTGAACCTAGGATGCACCCATACGCCCAACATGATAATAATAATATAATAATGGCCAAATAACTAAAAGGGACACCACGATATATCACTCCGCCGTGGTGAAGTCATAACACTAGTGCCTCTAGTATTATGGTTATGGTACCTCCATAACTAGGTAAAACTGGTCATGCATGCATATGGCTAAGGTAACTAATAAAACATAAGCATTTAATCTGTACTACTGGGGAAACAGTTGGCTGCATACGGGAAATCCTAATAAAGGAAGAGGTTGTGCTTACTGAAGGACGGGAAATCCGTACCTTATGTCAAGTAGGAGCTAACGAAAACGTTGAAGAAACTACTCCGCCTTGACGGATAATACCACATAAGAATGGGAACGTGTATGAGTTGTCTGAATTACATGTGTTTTACTGGTTCTGTGTGTTATTAGCTTGTTATGCTTATTCTTTCATGTTTTAGTGTGTTACTGTGTTATCTGTAGTGATACTGATGTTCTGTTGTGTATTATTCATGTATTAGTGTATTATAATACTTGTATTGTAATACTAAGTAACTTTCTAAAATAGCAGGTTTCCATAAATAGTAAGTCTCTAAAAATAGAAAGTTTCCAAAAATAGTAAGTTTCCATAATTAGAAAGAAGCTGGATTATTAATAATCAGTAAAGTTTAATTAGTATAATACAAGTCATGGTTATAGCTTATTAATTAGATAACTGGTTAATTAATTAAACTATACGTTATAAGAATTTAATTAAAAATACATGTTTTAATGAAATTAAGCTAAGTAATATACTTTAGGTTATACATGAAATATTAATTTTAATATTTAACCAAAGTCATGAATTTAATTAAATTAACAAGTCTAGTAATTAATTTAATTAAACATTTTTTCTGATTTTAATAATTCCCGAAACCCGAACCCGTGTTTTAAAAATTAACCTGAGCCAAAAGCCCGGGTTTACACCTAAGCCGAGCCAAAACAACCCCACCAGTGGTTAGACCGGCTAGCCGGTTGCCACTGGTGGCTCACAGTTCACACTGGTTAGCCACCGGTTCACACCGGCTCAACCTAGTTCCCCCTGCTTATGTTGTTCGGTTCCCACTGCTAGCCCAAGAAGCCCCACCGAGACCCTATATGTGACAACCGGGAATTTTTCAGACTTTTAAAAAAAATTATATCATTTATTCATTTTTGAGATATGTCAAAGTTATTTGATTTAGAAACAAGAGTTTATTTTGTAAATTGTAAAAGGGGTCTGCGTAAATTAAAGAAACTGACGCGATATAAATTAAATTTATATTTAATTATCAAGAGAGGTTTGATAAAAAGATTTAGAAAATTATTTAATGATTTTATTTAATTTTTATAACTATGTTTAAACTGAGAATAAGTAAAGGAAGGTCTATTTTTCTTAAAACAATAATTGTCCGTGATAACCGATAAATAATCAAAATTTAAATGTGTTTACAAAATACTACGAAACTATGGTCAAGTGAATACTCGTTTTCATAGAAAAAATAATAATTTGGAACGCAATGACAAAAATTTCGTGTTTTAGATCATTCGTTAAGTATCTCAAACGAGTCATGAAACATGTATTAATAAAAGTTATAAGAAAATTTTCATTTTACTCCTTGCATTATCAGGAACATTTCATTTTGTATTTACAAGTTTTGTGTAGCACATATATATTGAAAAATTAAGGTTTCCTTTCATTTATTAAAACCTTAACCCTAAATAGAAAAACACACACTCTCCCTCTATTATTACTCCTGCCGTCATTTATCCAGCGACCTATTCCGGCCACCACTTCCAGAATCCGGCTGCCACCACCACTAACCTAATATCATTAGCCACTCCTCCCACCATCTCGTCACCCTCACGAATCAGATATAAACATCCACCATCACCACAACAGCCACCCAACTATTGCTGCTGTTTAGCCCGTCATCACTACCGAGACACCCATCGTCACCACCTACGCATCATGATATCACCACCATCACCAAACCACAGCCACGAGATATACCATCTCGATCCACCACGAAACATCACACCTGCTCCGAAGTCAACCACATCATCGTCACCTATCACAGCCACCGAACCAACCTTAATCTTTATAGAACCGTCGGATCTAGGGTGGTCTACACCTCCAGTTCATAGATCTTCGTGATCCGCACCACCCTACGTCATCATAAACCCCCACCAGTAGGCCCACGTCACCGCTCGAAAACCACCAACGTGGTTATACCACGTGAAATCACCACCACACGATGGTCTAATCGCCGTTGTGGCTGGTCAGTCACCACCCAAGGGTGGTATTGTGCGTTTGTCTCGCTGGTTCAGCCCATTTATGGGTTCGGGCTGTGTGTTACGATACATAAGCCATCAGGGCGTCTATTTTGCTGCTATAAATCAGAAAAAGAGGTGTTTGGAACCTGTTGTTAAACACTCAAAGGTGTTTGGGTCTGCTGAGAGTCTAGCAGGGGTGTTTGGGATTGGCAGTCGGCTGATAAAGGGACGTTTGGGACTGCAGTCGGCTGGTAAAGGGACGTTTGGGACTGCAGACAAGTTATAAAGGGGCTTTTGGGGTTGCTGACGAGTTATAAAAGGGCGTTTGGGGTTGCAGAAAGTTCTATGGGTGTTTGGGTTACTGATTATTTGTTCGGGTGTGTTTGGACGCGGGGTTGCAAGGGTTTAGAGTACCGGGCATGATTTTAGTGCATGGTTTGTTGTGGTTTAGGAACCGGCTAATAACGTATCTATTTTTATTAATTAATTAAGACGGATTAAACGGTGGTATACAAATATAAGTATATATAAACGGTTAAATAAATATGTCAGATACTATTATTATCATGAGAAATATAATTATGATTATACATTTAATACGTGTTTAAGTAGCTCACATCGAGCGTTTGACGTTTAATTCATCACACATAGGTTGTGTTTAGTCTTATTTAATTATGGTGATTATTTAGCTTAGTGAGATATATTAAAATATGATTTGTGTTACCTTGAACTGTTTGGAAAAATGGGAAATATTGAGAAATGGTAAATATGGAAAACGTTGTATAAACGAATAGGTCATGTCAAATTTTCTGTAAAGTTTTATACTTTATATTCTGTTCGCTACAAACTACTATTATATTTGTAAACCGATCAAACAAATAAATACCATTATATTTATAAACCGATAAAACAAATAAGTACTACTATAAATATAGACCAATAAAATAAATAAATACTATTGTATTCATAAGCGATAAAAATAAATGGATTCTATTATATTGATAAACCGATAAAAGTTATATTTTTACTTAAAACTGACAATTATTAATAAAGTGGTGATTTTCTTAAAATGCGTCGAATTATGTTGTCTAATTACTTTTATCACGATCTTTATACTGTAAGTACAAAATAAATATATATTTTAATTTATTTTGTAAGATTGTTGTCTCTATTATATAATTAAACATAAGAAACTATGTTATTCCAAATAAATATATACTTTGGATATACGTAATGTGTACGTAATACATTAAATATTTGGTGTGAGCCTATGTTATTCTTTTGATTTAACCAACCACCAAACTACTATAACTGGAAACTTAAATATTTTATCAACGGGTCACGTTGATGTACATATCTATCGGGAACACAATCACGCATTTTTTTAGAATTAGCCGATTAGCAAACCAAAACACCATGACCGAGCCGCTTTAATTTATGTTTGTGCGTAGCATATTATTAGCATCACTATCTTTTGCGCTACTACGTCAAGGTGAGTTCATACCCCATCTTCCTAGTTTTAAATTGATTTATAAAGGTTTTATAATCATTTTGGGGGAAGTACATGCTTGGTCACAAACTATTTATAATTTGCTCGGTTGGTCTTAAACTGTTTAATTGTTACGGGCTGAGTGGTTAACTCCATTAATTGTTATACTTATGAATATTGATACTAAAATTTATATTGTGTGTTTCATAGCCCAAAACGTTAACTGCTTTTTCACTGGTTCTCGGGTAGAGACAATGGTTGCAAGAATGAACACAAGTGCATATACTCGTTTATATATTGGTCTAAGTCCCGCTTTAACCCAATTACTTGGCCCATTATCATGAACCGTTAATTTCGGACTGGATGACCTGTCGAAAGCGCAAATGTTATGGATAGATCTATCGGGGTTGACGCTCCTGTCCGGCTTGGTCCAACAGAGGACAAGCGCGCACAGTTTCATTTGAGTCTGAGGATGGATGTCGTGAGTTAGGCATCCGTAGGGGCTGCATTATATGATTATACTACCGGTGTTGTTAACGCTTCGGTGTCATGAGCTTAGACAATAATAAATGCTTTTTTTTGTGACTTTGTATTTGTTATATTGTCACTAATGGTTAGAAAATCTTGTGGTTCATCAAACACTTATTTATTATTAAGAATCTTATTTGTTAACTGTAATATCTTTTATGATCAGGGAATTCAATTATTAACGAGAACATCTATTATTATCAGTAAACTCTGCTTATATAAATAAACTATGTTTTTATCCGTAAACTTTGTCTTTATTATTTAACTCTGTTTTTATCATAACCTCTGGTATTATTAATAAATTTTGTTTTTCATCAAGAAACACATTTTATTTAGAAACTATGATTTTAAACTCTTATATATTTACTGCAGGCGCAGTGGTCGATATAAAATCTAATTTTTCATAAACACCTTAAAACAAAACTTATGAATTCACCAACTTTATGTTGACAATTTTAAGCATGTATTTCAGGTGCTTGACTGTATGGACTATTTGGAGTCTACTATGTGGTTTTGTCATGTAGATGTCGTTCTCGGATCAAGCTGTCGATTACTCATGAAGTCACAGCTTCCCAAAGCCAGTCTTCCGCTGCGGTGAATTTGGGGGTGTAACACTATAGGTCTCGGTTGGCACTCGGTTCAACACAAAACCTCACCCCGACACCGAGTCGGGGTCCCCTTACTGCGTTCGATCCACACAAACCCCACAGCGAGACCATGAGGTCTCGGTTGGGCAACGCAAACACCACCGAGAGCCTTGAGGCTCTCGGCTTGGGTCTCGGTCGAACCAAAGCAACACCAAACACCCCTTAAACCATGATTTAATTAATCCCACATGTTTTTAAGATTAATTAAATAAAAACATGAATTCAATAAGAATTAAAAAGAAAAGAAAATAAAAGGTGTTTGATTATAACGAACTCGTGGAAGAAAAGGATCAAGATCACGATCACGTACACACAATAATTAAGTAGCAGAAATCGTCCGGTTTGTCCTTGTGGTTTGAGATGGCCGGCGGCAATAGAGTAAAAAGGAGGCAAGTGAGAACTTTTTCTGTAAACCTAAATTATGATTAGGTTTTCCCTGTGTTTTGTTTATTATGGTTTAACTTGGGTCATGGGCCAAAGCCCATCTTTTCCCTTTCCTCTTGTCTAGCCGCGGCACATAGGGAGCCCACGGGGAAACCCGTAGTTTTCCCGAATTCAATTATTTACGTGTACGTTCATGTTTAATTATCGTGATTTTTCTATGTCGTGTACTTAATAGATTTATAATATATACGTAATTACATGTTATTAAATTTCATGACACGTGAATTATATTATAAATGGAAAGTTTTAATTTTACCGTATTTTTGGATGTTCAATGTTCATGTATAATTTTCATGGTATTTTAATGCGGTTTTACACATAGATTCCCAACAAGCTCCCCCTATTTAAACATAAATTCAGCTAGATCTGAATGAGTTATAGTAAGTGAGATAACAGCTTCTTCTTACACATAACAGATCTTAAAAAACAACTCATAATTCATTAATACTTCAAAAAAAATTACAAGTACAATACATGAGTAAAACAAAATATGAGTGTAAACGTTCAGCTGTGAATACTTCAGTAATCATCATTCTTGATTTTCTCTTTAGCTTCAGCTATGTCTGTTCTAGTATCCAATTCAGCCGGCAAAGCTTGGGCAAATACCTTGGAATACTCTGTGTTGATTTTAAGCACTTTCTGAAACATAAGAAGTTGAACAATTGATGCAAGCCCCAACTCATCTTCCCTTTGGAACACATATTGGCATCCCCTGTTCATGTAGGCAATATCTTTTTCAGGCTCAGTGTAAGTATGACCATCAATAGGACCTATAATCCCATTTGGAAGAACCAGATTCCTGTGCATCCCATCTACTTGGATATCATCAGTCACAAAGGTTTCTTTGAGGAATTGAGTCATCCTTTTCCTTTTCTTCTCAGCCTTTGTTGGTTCTGGTTCAAATAGCTATGGGGGAGGATCAATCTTTAGTTTGGTAGTTGTCTCTCTCAACCAGTTGAACTTGGCTTTCAGAGTCTTCAAGAGCAAGAAATTTGCTTGTCCAGTCTTCTTTTTAGCTAAAGCTTCAAGTTCAAACCATTCAGACAGACCTAGTGTCTTAAGTTTGAAATCCTAAAATATGTCCATGTTGGCCACATGATTGTATCTTCATATGATCATCTGCGGGGTATGAGTTGACTTCTTAACAGTGTATTTGAACTTGGTGATTTTACCTGGAGCATATCTTGAGTTTACGCAGGCATCATAGTCATCTTTTACCTTTTTTAGAGCCTTTGTGCGTTTCATCTCCAATTCCCTTAACTTTTTTATTTGCTCCTCTTTGAGTTCAGGAGACATGGCTTTCATCTTGGCTTCATCCAACTATTTGGCCTTCTTGATTTCATTTAATATTTTGAACTCAAGTGCATGTTTTTCAATTTCTTCAACAGTTAGAGGTTTTTCATTTGCAACTTTAAAGGTTGAGAATTGAGATATTTTAGTGGTTGATCCTCCTGTCTCTAGCATCACAACTATCTTCTTTAGTTTGGCGTCTGAGTCTACCAAAACTATTTCTTTCACTCTCTTCGAGACAGAGGATTCTTCACTTGCTTTCTTCAGCTCTTCAACATGTTTTAAGAATGCTAACTGAGCTTGGTCTTGTATAGCTTTTGGTAGGGAGCTGACAGTGAATTTAAGTTTCTTAGCATTGGTTCACCATCATCCACAACCTCATTAGTGTTATCTAAAGACAAAGAATTTGATGAATTAGCTGCTTTGTTAATCTGTTTCTCCCCCTTACTTTCATCATCATCAGGTACAGTGATTGGTGTGATGACTTGAAGTGGAATGGGTGTAGGGATGATGTTCTCAACTATACCTGTGTTAGTGTTGACATGTTCTAGTTTTAGTAAGTCAATTTTCTCCCCCTCACGTTTAGCCTGTCTCTTGAGACACTTGGCTGAACGTGGCTGAAGGTACCTAGCAACCTGTTCAACAGATGTGGCCATTTTCTTTTGCATGTTCCTTGATCCTCTGGCAATTCTTAGAAGCATGTTGTAATTGTGATTTACAGAGCGATCAACATGTCCAGCCAAGTAGTGAGTGTGACTTTTTTGTTTGTTGCACACAACCTCAAATTCTTTGTGCATAATCAACTCATGGGCTGAGAACATGTCAAGGACTTCTTTAACGATGTTATATTTAATGCGAGTGGATAAATGACTAAGTCCCTGAGAAACACTGATGAGATGGCATTTATACATGATCTCATCATTCTTTTCGGGCTTTAAATGCACTAAAATGTCATAAAATACCATATATATGCTTGTGTTTGTTTACTTGTGTATTTTAGGTATGGATATCGTGAAAAAGACAAAAGATCACAAGATACAAGGAAAAACGAACACGAGAAACGAAGCCGTACAAAGAACCGGGCCCTAATCATGGAATTTTCATCAAATACCCTTGAAGACTTGAAGACAAACAAGATTGATCCTCAATGAATGAAGAAATGACACTTAAAACCCTTGTATATTAATAATTACAAGTTTGGTCCCTTAAGTTTGTCAAAATTGCAAAAAGGTCCTTCAAGATTGAAGAAATGGCAAGATTAGTCCCTCAACAATTTCAAATTGCCAATAATGGTCCCTCAACAAGTGAAAGACTCATTGAAGACCTTTGAAGATCAACATTGTCCAAGATTAGTCCTTGAAAAATCACCAAATGACAAAAATTGCCTTTGAAACATCTTTATGGAAAGTTTGTGCCAAAATTGTCAAGTGTGGAAACTTAAATGCAAAGGAAAGTCACATTTTAGGGTGAAATCCTTGAATACCAAAAACTTCAAAAGCCAAGGACCAGAATTGACAAAGTGGAAAGATTTAAAAGAAAAGTGCGCCTAACACTTTACCACCCCCAAATTCGGATTAAAAGGACCACTGTTCATTTTTTTTAACAGCCCAGAAATTACCTTCATTTTTCCTTGGGTAATTTTCAATTAAACCTGGCCACGCTTAATTCACACATACCTAAACTCAACCCACTCCTAAAAACCTGCATCCCACACATGTGCACCAAACCCCCAATTCCCCAATCCACCAATCACATCATTCCTTAGCCCCCAAGCATCATGACGTGTCCCAATTGAATGGCCAAGATTATTTGCTTCCTCCCAAAGCAAAATAAACGTTCAAGATCAAATGGACAGCTCAAATGCACCAAAAACGTCCAAGGGTAGAATAGGGATTTTTCTATGAATTAGGGTTTGTTTTATTGGTTCTAGAATAGTCTTAGCTCTCTATAAAAGGAGCTCACAACCTGTGTGAAGCCCTTGTTCCAGTTTTAAGCATAAAATCCTTGTAATCCCTTTTTTATGAAATTAAAGTTTGGTGTTTGTTTAAATCATTGTAATTCCTTTTAATGTTTATAAAAAAGTTGAGTGTTGGGTTTATGCTTGATTCTGAGTTCCACTCTTGTTATTTGGTTTAGTGAATTGTGTTTCAAAAGTATTTAAGTTTTTCTGAAAATTTTGGAAGATTTTATAAGAATTTGTGTTAAGGATTGGGTGTTCTTAGTTCATGTTATTGGTAACATAAGGGTAATAAAAACGTGTTTAGAAGGTTTGGAAAGTTTTTGGAAGTTTTTGAGTAAGAAAGAAATCAGAAAAGAATTTTACATATCATCCTTGTTCTTGTTTCTTTGTTTTGTGTTCAAGCAGGTAAAGAAGGTGTTGATTTAGTTCAGCTCCAACCCGGGTTGGATTGGAGGAGGGTTACACACCCTCTAGGGCTTAGGATGTTTAAGCCCTAAGGTATTTTCTTGTTTCTCTTTTGGAAATTCAGAAAAAGTACAAGTGCATGTGAATTTGTGTAATCCTGTGCTAGGTGTTGTTATAAGCTGTTGATTTTTGTTCTTTGAAGTTGTTATACATGTTTTGAAGTATTGAAATCAGTTTTCATAGATTTTGTTAGGTTTTGATTTATAAAAGCTTGGTTTTAATTTTTAAAAGGGTGTTTGGCAACTCAGTTTAGCAGGGCAAGGATTTGATTTGAGTGATTTAAAAAGTGTTAATCTGGTTAATATAAGTTGAGTTAGGTTAGTTAGTAGTAGTAAGTTAATTTGGAACCAAGTTAGAAGTTAATTGTTAAGTTTAAAAAGAAAAGGTAAGGCATAGAATCTGTTTTCACTTTTCTGCATTATTTTTCATGCAATTTGGCTATTGATTTTGTGGAATCTGTGAGTGATAGGTTGATGTTGTTATTTTTATTGTTTGAGTACTATCTTGTGTAGTTGTGTGCCAAATTTGGTGACTTGAATCACACTAGGGAGTTAGATACTAAGCCATTTTGTCCTCAGACCTATTGATTTTACCTCAGAGACTGCACTTTGCTTTTGTGTGCTTTTATTTTGATCACTTGGTGTGCTAGAGTGCTTATTGTTGATTGTATTGACTTCTTGTGATCAAAGGATCACAAGAGTGCCCCCCTTGCTCCAATATCAACACCATAATAAGCCATACAAGCCAATCCTTTGGCTGAATCAAAAGCAAGATACACAAAGTGCAACCTGCTAATGTTCATCAAGTATTATGTCACGTTTTGATTTCCTTTTAACTTAATCTTTGCATAAAAAGTAAAAGTGGAGTTGGATTAGAAGTTTTTTTTTAAGGTTAACAGTTGTTTGGCAAAAAGTTAAAAAGAAAAAAAAAATAAAAAAAAAATAAAAGTTGCGCCACAAGACCTACCTATTGCGGCGCAACTGAAGGAGCTACAGATCAAGGTGCTCTCGTTTCACTAGTTGCGGCGCAAGACAAAAGCGTTGCGGCGCAACTAAGTGATAAAAAGGGGGGGTTACACGCCTCGAACCCGTGACCTGCCGTTCACAACACCAACAACATAACCAACTGCGCCCTGGGGACTTTGACTGATAAGTTTGTTTTCAAACTTTACTTAACCCGTTTTTGGTTTGTTGCTTATTACAAAAGCCGTAGCCCTTTTCATTTTTCCTAGCTTATTCTTTAAGCTTATTTTGCTTAGCTTATTTTTCATAGGAAGTTAATAGGTTTATAGATTTTTCAAAATTAGTTTCATAATTTTCCATTCAATAGATTATTTTTTAGGATTTATTTATTATACGTTTTTTATAAAAGCATTAAAAAAATACCAAAAATAGTTTTTATTTTTAGGAAAAATAGTTTTTAGTTTTTAAAATATATTTTTGAGGTTTACATCTAATTTTGGTTTCAAAAACATTTATTTTTAATTTTATAATATTTTAAGGTTTTTTATAAACTTTAAAGATTTTTATAAAATTATTAAAAAAGGTTTAGGAGCTATAATTTGTGTTTTTCTCTTAGTTATAATATTTAGGATTTTTATAGATTTTTTATTTTAAATTTTATAAACTTTTATTTTTTAGTGTTATTTTAATAATATTTTATTATTAATTTTTCAAAATTTTATTTTTCCTTCTTTTTCATTTTTCCTAGGTTCTTTGTCATTAATTAGGACTATTTCCATTTTTAGAATAATTTTCTAGCTTTTAGATTTATTTTTATAATTATTTTAAGTTTAATTAGGTTTAAATCATTTTTAGGGTTTTAAAAATAATTTTAATAGGTTTTAATTTTTAGAAAATTACTTTTTAGTCTTATAATAATATAAGTTGAGTAATTATTCAATAAAATCATATTTTAGACATTTGAATTAGTTAAATTTAATTTTAGGGCTTTAATTAGCATTTAAAATTAATTATTTAATTAATAAAAGGTTTTAAAATATCTTTGTTGGATTTTTATCTTCATTTATATTATTTTAGACTTCTTTTTAAAGTCTTTTTAATTTCGTTTTTGGCTTTAGTATTAAATTTTTAATTTTTGTGTTTTTCTACGGCTTTACGTTTACGTTTTTACGTCATAGTGTAATTTTCACGAAACCGTCATTCCATCTCATCAATATTAATCTCAAAGAAATACAAGTTAATTCACAACACCATACCTCCTTGGGAAACGAACTCTTTTCTCTCATTTTATTTGATTGTGGGTCATTAGTGTTGATTTTTCCTAAAATCATCACTCGATACTTACCGCTCATATACGTTCTTTTGTTTTCCTAAGCAAGAGTCGTATTTTTACTACAACCATTTTGGCGCCGCTGCCGGGGAGGTGTGTCGTGATTTAATTTGAAAAATTTTGTTTTTGATATTATCCATAAATAGTATTTGTGTTAAGTGGAACTCCCTTAACACGTATTATCGGTTTTCTCGGTTTTTCTTTGTGAATATTATTAATATATTGTATTAAGTATCACAATCAAAATACAATATCTCCAAAAGTGTGAAAACACAACCTTGATTCGGGATTTCATCACTCGATCATTGTATTCGAATCTCAAACAAAAAGAAAAGGCAAAAATAGATAAATACTTTCGTGAAGCTCGATTTTGAAAGATACGAACTATAAGGTGGGTATAAGGCGGGTATTATAAAATATACCCTAAGGAAAAAGGCTCTTAAGTGCTTCGCGCCGCCTCGTTTCCCCGCTTGCTTGTGAGTATTTTGAGATTGAAGGCTAATCGAGGGTTTTGCCGCCCAAAGTATTAATACGTATACTATATTTGCTTGGTTTCTTTGTGATTAAACCCTCGTGAACAATTTGGTTTTCACCAAAGTTCTAAAGTCATTCGAAGGCGTTCACTCCACGTGATCGTTTTCATTCCTTTGAGGCTTCTTTAATCAAGAGTTTGATTCGAGGAGAGATTTTGTAGATTGTTGTCTACGAAGATACACCAAAATCCAAAAAAATTAAATATCATCAAAAACACAAAAAAAATTGAAAATCCACAAAACGACCAAAAAGAATCTTCTTTGCTCACCTCCCATTCTTCGTGAAGTTTATGATCACTCGTAATCAAGCTAAACGAGCTCGTAAACGTCTTCAAAAGCAAGCAAATCAAGGATCGTTGATTGTTGAAGAACCTCCAATTGTTGAACCTATTATAGAACAAGAAGTCGTAATGGCTAATCGTACTATGATGGAGTTGCTTCAAGCACCCACCGAGGGTTTTGGAGAGGCCATTGTTATTCCCGCCATCCTTGCGGAGAATTTCGAGATTAAGACGGGTTTAATGTCTATGTTGCAAGCAAACAAGTTTCGAGGTCACGAGAAAGACAACCCGCATTACCATATTAGGAATTTCAACCGTCTCACCGCCACTAGCAAATTCAAAGATGTTCCGCATGACGCCATTAAGATGATGTTGTTTCCATATTCGTTGGATGGACCCGCAAAAATTTGGCTCGAGAAAGAACCGCCAAATTCTATTTTGACATGGGTCGATCTCGTCTCTAAGTTTGTGAACAAGTTTTTTCCACCATCGAAAACAACACATTTGAAGAATGAGATTTCACGATTTGTGCAACGAAACAATGAAAGTTTTTCTATGGCATGGGAACGATTTAAGGAGATGTTGCATGAATGTCCTCATCATGATTTTTCGGAATTGCATCAAATTGATACCTTTTATAATGGGCTTAATGATCATGAACGAGATTATTTGAATGCCGCCATGGGTGGTAATTTTTTGTGCAAGACGACAAATGAGGCTTTACAAATCATTGAAAATCGATCTAAGGTTTATATCCCTCGTAACACACCGAGTGTTGCCAATATGGGTTCGTCATCGTCATCACAATCGTCTCGTAGCATTAACACCTTACATGATGAAGCTAATGAGGAAAATCGGTTTTTTGATAGATTTGCTAATCTAATGTCCCATTGGAAGGCTCAAGAAGCTTCCAATTCCGCTTCGGTTAAAGCGGTTGCTAAGAGTTGTTTATCTTGTGGAGGAGCTCATGATTTATCCGAGTGCATTACCGCGGATGGTAACACTTCGAGTGCTTATGTAGCAACGGGAACTTACAACCAAAACGGCCAAGGTTCCCGCCAAAATCAAGCTCCACCAAATCAAAATGCTAATAATTATCGAAACAACAACCAAGGTAATTACCAAGGCAACACACGCAATTACAACAAAGGGAATTATCAAAGTGGGAATGGACAAATCTCTAATCAAAACCAAAACCGTGATTTTCAAAGCACTACACAAGGTTTTCAAAATGCTCACACGAAAAATTTGCAAGGAGAATTTTTAGATTATGCTAAAGCAAATGATGCTAAATTTGATAATATGCAACGTGAGATGATTAGCTTAAGGTCCGAGTTGAAAAACGAGCTTAAAAATGAACTTGTTAATGAACTTAAAACTCATGCAAATAAAATGGAAGGAAATGTCCAACGTCTTCAACAAAACCAACAAAAGATGGAATTAGGACAACATGAGATTAAGCAAGAGTTATTGAAAGCGGATGCTAGGCAATCTAAATTTGAGGACCGAATGGCTAAGATGTTCGAAGCAATCATGTGTAAGCCCTCTTCTTCGGGTGGTCTTCCTAGTGATACCATTAACAACCCGAGGGGAGAATTGAAGGTTGTTACTACACGAAGTGGTAAAACTTTCAAGGAACCAATCTCTCGTCCGAGTACTTCTACGGAGAAGGAAATCGAGAAAGAACCCGAGGTGATGGTCGAAAAGGAGCACATTACAATCCCACGAAGTACCGCTCAAACCACACCTACGGTTACACCAATACCAATTGTGGAACCCGAGATTCCAAGGCCGTTGCCTAATGACCAACCCACACCACCTTTACCTTACCCTTCGAGACGAAACAAAGAGAAAGCACAAGAAAGGAACAATTATCAATTTGAGCTATTTATGAAAATGTTTCGTGATCTACATTTTAATATAAGTTTTGCCAATGCTTTAATCATGATGCCTCGATTCGCCGCAAACTTCAAAAGTATGCTAAACAACAAAGAGAAGTTACAACAATCGTCTAGTTGTTCATCGGTTTTTCTAAGCCGCATACCACAAAAAGTCGGTGATCCCGGTAAATTTTTGATTCCGTGTGCTATACAAGATATGGAGGAATGCTACGCCTTGGCCGATCTTGGTGCTAGTATTAATTTAATGCCTCTCGAGATTTTCAAATCGCTTTCGCTTCCGGCTCTTACTCCTTCGAACATGTCCATCGAGATGGCCGATCATTCTACGATCATGGCATGTGGAGTAGCCGAGGACGTTTTCGTTAAAGTCGGAAAGTTTTACTATCCCGTTGACTTTATCGTTGTAGACATTCCCATCGATCGAAAAGTTCCTCTCATTTTGGGTCGTTCATTTTTGGATACATCAAGAGCACTTATCGATGTTCATGCTCGTAAAATCACCCTTCGTTTCAATGAAGAAGAACTTGTCATCAATGCAACACAAAACTCCAATCTTTCTCATGTATATTCTATTGCAACTTTAAACCATGGTGACTCGACCAATGTCGTTTGCAAAGAATTTTCACCTAGAGTTTTAGGGAATGTCTCCAAAAACAATTTACCATTTCCTCCGCCGGTGGAGGTTATGAGTGCTAAGCCTACAAAGAAGAAACCATCAATACTTGAATCGAAAAATTCTTCGCCTCATCTCGAACATTCATTCTTGAAAAGTGTTGATAAGTTGCCGGTTTCTACGGAAGATCTTTCGGATGATGAATATATGGACCCCGATGGGGAGGTTTTCTTCGTCGATAAACGTTTTGAGAACTTGCCACCACCAAAACCAAAACGGTTTCAAAATGTGAGAATTTTTAGTGTGACTAACATCGTCTTAGAAACACCGAATATTTTCGACATAATCAAAAAGGGTTTTCATAAGGAGAGTAACAAAGATGAAAATGGAAATGATCTTAAATGTGATTTAATTGATTTTTCTACAAATCTAACTCCGTCATCACCACGTGATTTGAGTACTACAAACTCGTCTACTCCTTTTGACGATGTTTTGTGTGGTCCTAGTATGGGGGAAGCCCCTAATGTTCCCTCATCCTTGTCCACCGAGGACGAGATATTCGATCCCGGAATTTCATGTAAAGGGAAATCTCGGTCTTCCACCGATGCAATAAATGGAAACTCTATCTATTTGCTTGGTGCGAGTCTACCTCGAGTAGCTCAAACGTTTGTCTTACCAATTGTCTCACCCTTCTACTTCTCATCTATTTTCTTCAAACTCTTTGAGTTTATGGCACATGTTGAAGTGGCGTTGAATTGTTTTTTCCATGAAAACAAGAACGCCATCTTCGACCCCGGTATTTTGCATCATCTAAGGACTTAGTCCTTTATACCGGTTGCTTTTTGGGCCTTGTTTATCATGTAAGCCCCGCTAAAAATTGACCACACCATGATTTCCCTAAATGTTCACATTTTGAGGGGATCGAGTCGAGCTCATGACTCGGTAATCAAAAACGAGGTGCCTCGTGGGGGAGATCCCATGCCTATCTTTATGCTTTTATTGTTCACTAATAAGGGGACTTGTACCCTTCCAACTCGTTGTCTCGTGGTTGTTTGTGATTGTGTTATCTAGATCATCATCATCATCTACGATTGAAGACTCTCGTGTTCGTTTACGTGAGCCTCCATCGTTCGTTTGAAGAAGTTTTTCACGACTCCATGACATATCCTTTATTGTTCTAACAATTATCTTTTAGCATAATTAATAAACGGCTTTAGATATATTGTTGATCACCCTTTCCATGCTAGATCCTAAGCATTCGATTCTTCGTCTCTAGTATGGCGGTGCTCCACCTTTAGACTCGAAACATTGAGGACAATGTTTACTTTTAGTATGGGGGGGTGAATAGGTACTTGCTTTGCTACGCCCTCACGTTTTCCAACTTTCAATGTTTTGTTTTGCTAATAAGGCTAAAAATGGCCAAATTTTAAATTTTTTTTTAGTTTTCATAAGTGTTTTTAAGACACGAATGTATATTTTCCGATGGGTAGAATAAGAGTTAATTTTTGACTTGATGGGCATTTGGAGCCATTTACATTCCTTAACCCGCTCAATTCAAGTTTTGCTAGACTTTTATATAGGGAGCTTTAAAACGCGAAAGTCTTAATTCATTCGGGTTAAGAACAAGAACTTTTCGCAAGTTCCTATAATTGATTCTAAAAAGTCACTTATCAAGGGAACTATAAAACGCATTCTCTAAACTTGAAAAAGTCCAAGAAAGTGCAAGATCCTATAGGTGGCTTGAAAACCCAAAACTTTGATTTGATATAGTCTTAATGAAAGCTAATCCAAATTTGGCTTAATTTTGACTTGCATGGCTAAGTATTCACGAGTCTCTTTAATTAGAGGTCTTTATATAGTGAAGAACGAGAAATGATAGAGTTAGACAAGTGATCATGCTAAACGTAGAACATGAAAGTGTTCTTTCAAAAACTCATATGTTTTTAATTGTGGCTTTTTCTTCCCATAAGATCAATGCATTAGGAATAAAACATAATTGCAATAAGTAAGGTCGTACGATTTGAAAGGTTACTTAGCCTCTAGCGCAAGATCGTTTAAAAGTTGCTCGGGGTTGAATAGAGTTCATAGCCAAGGCATAACTTATTGAAGCGGGACGCGAAGATTGGCGATCATCCAAAAAGGCCCTAACAAGGCATGAGGAGCTCTATTTTTGCTAAAGATCCAAAGATGATGTGAAGTATCATTGTTCCAAAATCAATATGAAGGATCGAGACACACGACGAGAAGCAATTACTCCCCTAAAGAATGGAGAAAGTCTATCCAAAAAGACCCTAACAAGGTATGAGGATAAATATATCCAAGTCCGAAAAGGAGGCGGATCGTTGTATATCAAAATCCAAAGTAAAGATTGAAGAAAATTGATGAAGTCGTGGTCCTATATGAAGAATCTCTCAAAAACGTCAAGTGAAGAAATTCCAAATATATGAAGAGAAGACCATAATTTCAAGAACGTCTTCCCAAGATTTGAAGTATGAAGTACATGCCAAATATCGGTCCGAGAAAGGTCTCAAATCGTGAAACGAGTTATGCCAAGATATGAACTTAAGGAGATACACGAGAAGCCGTTTTAAAAGATTTTGTCCTTCGGCTAACTATTGATCAAATCGTGCTACTTTGCTTTCGGACTAATAACTACTCAAATAAGTCAATATGAATCACTTGTGATCCATGACAAATAGATAAAAAATGCTAGTAACCCATTTCCTTTTATAATAACTAGGATTGCGGGGAGAAAAAGTATTACACAATTTGGACGTATGAGTAGTGTTAGCATTGTGACTTGTACCAACAATGATCTTGTTTTTGCACTTAGCATGGAATGTATGACAATCAAGGATGACGAAATTTACTCTAAGGGACATTGACTTGTTTCTATTCTTAGACCCTAAAAGTCACCTTTTGGTGATGAAAATCATACATTATGTCTTTTCACAATCTCGTAGTATGTTGCAAGTCTTTTACTCTTCAATAAAGGTTAATAAAATTGAACTTTGGTGATGCTTAGATACTTTATTCTAGCATTGTGTGAGGGCACGGCAATGGCTTAGTATGGGGGAGTGATGAGATGGCATTTATACATGATCTCATCATTCTTTTCGGGCTTTAAATGCACTAAAATGTCATAAAATACCATATATATGCTTGTGTTTGTTTACTTGTGTATTTTAGGTATGGATATCGTGAAAAAGACAAAAGATCACAAGATACAAGGAAAAACGAACACGAGAAACGAAGCCGTACAAAGAACCGGGCCCTAATCATGGAATTTTCATCAAATACCCTTGAAGACTTGAAGACAAACAAGATTGATCCTCAATGAATGAAGAAATGACACTTAAAACCCTTGTATATTAATAATTACAAGTTTGGTCCCTTAAGTTTGTCAAAATTGCAAAAAGGTCCTTCAAGATTGAAGAAATGGCAAGATTAGTCCCTCAACAATTTCAAATTGCCAATAATGGTCCCTCAACAAGTGAAAGACTCATTGAAGACCTTTGAAGATCAACATTGTCCAAGATTAGTCCTTGAAAAATCACCAAATGACAAAAATTGCCTTTGAAACATCTTTATGGAAAGTTTGTGCCAAAATTGTCAAGTGTGGAAACTTAAATGCAAAGGAAAGTCACATTTTAGGGTGAAATCCTTGAATACCAAAAACTTCAAAAGCCAAGGACCAGAATTGACAAAGTGGAAAGATTTAAAAGAAAAGTGCGCCTAACACTTTACCACCCCCAAATTCGGATTAAAAGGACCACTGTTCATTTTTTTTAACAGCCCAGAAATTACCTTCATTTTTCCTTGGGTAATTTTCAATTAAACCTGGCCACGCTTAATTCACACATACCTAAACTCAACCCACTCCTAAAAACCTGCATCCCACACATGTGCACCAAACCCCCAATTCCCCAATCCACCAATCACATCATTCCTTAGCCCCCAAGCATCATGACGTGTCCCAATTGAATGGCCAAGATTATTTGCTTCCTCCCAAAGCAAAATAAACGTTCAAGATCAAATGGACAGCTCAAATGCACCAAAAACGTCCAAGGGTAGAATAGGGATTTTTCTATGAATTAGGGTTTGTTTTATTGGTTCTAGAATAGTCTTAGCTCTCTATAAAAGGAGCTCACAACCTGTGTGAAGCCCTTGTTCCAGTTTTAAGCATAAAATCCTTGTAATCCCTTTTTTATGAAATTAAAGTTTGGTGTTTGTTTAAATCATTGTAATTCCTTTTAATGTTTATAAAAAAGTTGAGTGTTGGGTTTATGCTTGATTCTGAGTTCCACTCTTGTTATTTGGTTTAGTGAATTGTGTTTCAAAAGTATTTAAGTTTTTCTGAAAATTTTGGAAGATTTTATAAGAATTTGTGTTAAGGATTGGGTGTTCTTAGTTCATGTTATTGGTAACATAAGGGTAATAAAAACGTGTTTAGAAGGTTTGGAAAGTTTTTGGAAGTTTTTGAGTAAGAAAGAAATCAGAAAAGAATTTTACATATCATCCTTGTTCTTGTTTCTTTGTTTTGTGTTCAAGCAGGTAAAGAAGGTGTTGATTTAGTTCAGCTCCAACCCGGGTTGGATTGGAGGAGGGTTACACACCCTCTAGGGCTTAGGATGTTTAAGCCCTAAGGTATTTTCTTGTTTCTCTTTTGGAAATTCAGAAAAAGTACAAGTGCATGTGAATTTGTGTAATCCTGTGCTAGGTGTTGTTATAAGCTGTTGATTTTTGTTCTTTGAAGTTGTTATACATGTTTTGAAGTATTGAAATCAGTTTTCATAGATTTTGTTAGGTTTTGATTTATAAAAGCTTGGTTTTAATTTTTAAAAGGGTGTTTGGCAACTCAGTTTAGCAGGGCAAGGATTTGATTTGAGTGATTTAAAAAGTGTTAATCTGGTTAATATAAGTTGAGTTAGGTTAGTTAGTAGTAGTAAGTTAATTTGGAACCAAGTTAGAAGTTAATTGTTAAGTTTAAAAAGAAAAGGTAAGGCATAGAATCTGTTTTCACTTTTCTGCATTATTTTTCATGCAATTTGGCTATTGATTTTGTGGAATCTGTGAGTGATAGGTTGATGTTGTTATTTTTATTGTTTGAGTACTATCTTGTGTAGTTGTGTGCCAAATTTGGTGACTTGAATCACACTAGGGAGTTAGATACTAAGCCATTTTGTCCTCAGACCTATTGATTTTACCTCAGAGACTGCACTTTGCTTTTGTGTGCTTTTATTTTGATCACTTGGTGTGCTAGAGTGCTTATTGTTGATTGTATTGACTTCTTGTGATCAAAGGATCACAAGAGTGCCCCCCTTGCTCCAATATCAACACCATAATAAGCCATACAAGCCAATCCTTTGGCTGAATCAAAAGCAAGATACACAAAGTGCAACCTGCTAATGTTCATCAAGTATTATGTCACGTTTTGATTTCCTTTTAACTTAATCTTTGCATAAAAAGTAAAAGTGGAGTTGGATTAGAAGTTTTTTTTTAAGGTTAACAGTTGTTTGGCAAAAAGTTAAAAAGAAAAAAAAAAAAAAATAAATAAAAGTTGCGCCACAAGACCTACCTATTGCGGCGCAACTGAAGGAGCTACAGATCAAGGTGCTCTCGTTTCACTAGTTGCGGCGCAAGACAAAAGCGTTGCGGCGCAACTAAGTGATAAAAAGGGGGGGTTACACGCCTCGAACCCGTGACCTGCCGTTCACAACACCAACAACATAACCAACTGCGCCCTGGGGACTTTGACTGATAAGTTTGTTTTCAAACTTTACTTAACCCGTTTTTGGTTTGTTGCTTATTACAAAAGCCGTAGCCCTTTTCATTTTTCCTAGCTTATTCTTTAAGCTTATTTTGCTTAGCTTATTTTTCATAGGAAGTTAATAGGTTTATAGATTTTTCAAAATTAGTTTCATAATTTTCCATTCAATAGATTATTTTTTAGGATTTATTTATTATACGTTTTTTATAAAAGCATTAAAAAAATACCAAAAATAGTTTTTATTTTTAGGAAAAATAGTTTTTAGTTTTTAAAATATATTTTTGAGGTTTACATCTAATTTTGGTTTCAAAAACATTTATTTTTAATTTTATAATATTTTAAGGTTTTTTATAAACTTTAAAGATTTTTATAAAATTATTAAAAAAGGTTTAGGAGCTATAATTTGTGTTTTTCTCTTAGTTATAATATTTAGAATTTTTATAGATTTTTTATTTTAAATTTTATAAACTTTTATTTTTTAGTATTATTTTAATAATATTTTATTATTAATTTTTCAAAATTTTATTTTTCCTTCTTTTTCATTTTTCCTAGGTTCTTTGTCATTAATTAGGACTATTTCCATTTTTAGAATAATTTTCTAGCTTTTAGATTTATTTTTATAATTATTTTAAGTTTAATTAGGTTTAAATCATTTTTAGGGTTTTAAAAATAGTTTTAATAGGTTTTAATTTTTAGAAAATTACTTTTTAGTCTTATAATAATATAAGTTGAGTAATTATTCAATAAAATCATATTTTAGACATTTGAATTAGTTAAATTTAACTTTAGGGCTTTAATTAGCATTTAAAATTAATTATTTAATTAATAAAAGGTTTTAAAATATCTTTGTTGGATTTTTATCTTCATTTATATTATTTTAGACTTCTTTTTAAAGTCTTTTTAATTTTGTTTTTGGCTTTAGTATTAAATTTTTAATTTTTGTGTTTTTCTACGGCTTTACGTTTACGTTTTTACGTCATAGTGTAATTTTCACGAAACCGTCATTCCATCTCATCAATATTAATCTCAAAGAAATACAAGTTAATTCACAACACCATACCTCCTTGGGAAACGAACTCTTTTCTCTCATTTTATTTGATTGTGGGTCATTAGTGTTGATTTTTCCTAAAATCATCACTCGATACTTACCGCTCATATACGTTCTTTTGTTTTCCTAAGCAAGAGTCGTATTTTTACTACAACCAAACACCTTTTCGAGTGCCATCCTTGATAGGTTCAGTGACAGCATCTTGTACAGCTTGAGTGATAATCTTTTGAAAGTTGGTTGTGAAAGTGTGTATTTCAGACCCCATTCGATCCAACTTACGCGACAGGCGTTCAATATCTGAGGCGTGATGATAGGGCTGTAAACCATGAATGTTCAGGCTTTGTTGCTCATAGTCATCTTCCCTTGGAAAAAGATCAAAGTTGGTTTGTTGTGGATGACCGAATAACAGAAACTTTATAGTGGGATCATACACAGCTGTTGGAAGCTTCGTAGTGACATATGTAGCAGAAGTAGGAGTCACAACAGCTTCTTTGGGAGGAGGAGTTTGTTCTTTAGCTGGTGTGGGCACAGCTGTGGCTTTGGGAGGTAACAGATTAGGCTGTTCATCTTCTTCTTCATCCTCCTCCTCAATCATCCCCTTAGGGAGAATTTCATCATCTGGCATAGATTCAGGCTCATATAAGCTTTCAATGAAGGCAAGCACATCATTTTCAGCATCTAGCATGAGCTCATCTTCTTTGGGCTAATCCTGATCATTTTACCAGCTCCTTCAACTGTAGCCTGAGAGTCTACATTTGGTTGTTCAACATCAACATGCAATTGGTGTAAGTTAGTAACAGGGAAATAGATAAAGGGAATGGTCGCCAGTTCACTGTCCTAGAGAGGTGAGGATGATTATTCAGCCACTCCAAAGGATAAATCCTTGGGATTCTTTTAAGTGTGAAAATAATGAGGTTAATGGTCTCCATTCGCTGCCCCTAGGAAAGCTGAGTGTGATTATTCAGCCCCCCAAAAGGATAAATCCTTTGGGACTCTTTTATCTGTGAAATATATATGGGTTAAGATCGCCTGTTAAGCTGCCTCTAGGAAAGCTAAGGGTGATGATTCAGCTCCCCCTGAAAGGATAAATCATTTGGGATTCTTTTAGTTGTGAAAAAGATGTAGTTTAAGATCGTCATTTTTCGTTGTCCCTAGGAAAGTTGAGGGTGATGATTCAGCTCCCCCTAAAAGTTAAACTTTTGGGATTCTTTTTCTGAAGGAACCTAGAGACTGTGTGAAGTACAACTACTCTAGGTCGAGACATATATGTATACAGGTTGTTGTTTGCTTGTATACTGTCTAGAGGGTGCAGGGTCATCGAGGTGCTTTATAAACACAAATGAATCACTCCCTGGTGCAATGATAGGGTGTACAGAAGACTTAAAAGAATTCTAAGTTCATACACAGACTCTTATTGGTCGAGGATAACCCTAACTTCACCACTCTCACCTACAGACATTTGAGAGTGGATGCTTGTGTACCTCTAAAAATTATACACTGATTACCTGTGAGATATCAGCGGAATTTGGCTGGTTCCCTGTTGTCTCTACTAAGTTAGAGACGCTAGACTCTTGTTGTTTATCAACCGATGGCTTTGTGTCCACATAAGTCTCTTGACCAGAGGAAGGAGAGATGGTAGCAATCTTCTTTACCCTGGCCTTAATAACAGTTTGGGTTTTGGAAGAAGAGGGGTTTTTCTTCTTCTAAGGTTGTTGGCCAGTTGTTGCCTTGGACAGCTTGGTGTGTTGCCTAGAGGTCAAAGACGCTGACTTACCAGACACACCAGCTGCAATCACCTTCTCAAAAGAAAGGAACAAGGGCTTCACAACAGATGGTTGTTTATTAGCAACATTTTTCATATGGGCAGTAGCTGGTACATCGTTGGGTCCCATCACCTTGTATACAGCTCTAGTTATGTGATATGGCTTCATGGATGTGAGTGTAGAGTTTTGGTAGCTATCACCCAAAAGACTTTCAAAGATAAGAGAAAGAAAGCGAACATAGGAGATGTTTTTCTCCCTGACTGGGTTGGTTCCCTTCAGCTTTTTGACAAGGTTAGAGAATAGAATGCTTCCAACATCAACTTCTGTTCCCCAAATCAGCCCATAAGGAATGGCTTGATGATTAAAGGCCATTTGATCTTGAGATCCCTGCATACCACCTAGGGATTTAACAATGTGTGTGAAAAGGACTGATGTGATCGTGATAGTATAGTGATGATTAAGATATGTTATTGGGTAAATTAGAAAATTACCTTTAGGAAAAAGTAATAGACTAAAATTACCAAAGACGGATTTAATTAAACACTTAGATGAACCAAGTTCGTTGTACACGAAGATCGAGTGAATTTGAGACGTTTTAGTTTCGACTTGGACAATCGATTTGAATTGGTTTTCGGTTTTTTAAACTAAAATTAAATCTACCAATTTTAAATCTAATTAAAATTATCCTAAAGTGCATGAATCGTAAAACCCAAAATTATATAAATCTAAAAACATTTACTTAAAATTTAAACTATTTAAAATTAAACTATTTAAAAAAAATCTATAACAAATTAATCTATAAAAATTAATCTATTTAATAAAAATAACTTCTAATCTATTTATAAAAATCTAATTAACTTTTTAAAATAATTAAATTTATTAAATTTTACTTAAACTAAATCTATATTTAAAACTATATTTAAATTTAAATCTAAAACAATAAAAATCTTTTTAAGTTGAAAACTAATTAAACTTTTAAAATTAATAAAAACATTTTTATTTTTATTTTTATTTTAGTTAATTTTAAAAACATTTATTACTGAAATCTACTTTAATTAAAATAGTAATTATAATTTATTTAAATGAAAATTTAATTCCAACAAAAACTCTAATTAAAAAAAACTGCCAGAACCAATGATACGTTATTAATTAAACTTACTTAAACTAAACACAAAAAAGCTTGCAGCTCAGATGGTAAACTTGTTGGGTATTGAGCGTGAGGTCTCGAGGTCGAGCCTCACTTGGGACAGATTTTTGGTTATAATTTCCTTTTTGACCAAAATTGATCTTACAATGTCACAAGAGGTGACTTTTGCAAAAAAATAATTAAAAGCTGAAAAGGATTTCAACTTGTGGGCTAATCAGATCAAAGGGATCTGATAAGCTGTTTGCTTGAACAATTAAACAGCAAGTTTACTTAAAACAACCAAACAAACTCACAGATTAAAATGGAACGTTAAAAACTGGATATTAGCAAGCAGATAAAATCATACAATTTAAACTTTCAGACAATCTAAAAATCAAACAGGCCAGTCTTAACTTAATCATGAATCTAAGATCTACACAGCTCACAAATTCAGTAGAAAGAACAAAACTCATATTTCATAACAATATCTTATTCAAAAGAACAGTCATCACATTAGCAGGATGCATATCAACAATCTTATATTTAATTAATTCCTATCAAAACAGTAGGACTAATAAGAACACTCAACATAACAAAGTATGCATCAGCAAAATAAACCTTAACGAAAGCTGATAAAGAGAAACTCAAATTAACAGTTACGTGAAAAATGATCAACTCTGTTATAAGATATCAACCAGATTAAGTCTACACGTTAAACTACATTAGCAGAATATAGAACTAATTAAGCTAAAGCAGAAATTAATCAACTTAAACAGATTATTTAAACTATCCTATATCACATATATCACTTATATCATAAACAGACTAAAAGAAAAATGTATAATATAACACAAATTTAATTGAATAACATACCATTTGTAGAGACCCTTTGGGAAGTAACGCAGCGCTGAGCTGGCTAACAAATCGAATCAACACCATCTAACGTCATGATCGAACCACCATAACCATCATAATCAAATCACGAACACCATAATATTCGACCCAGATTTCTTTATAGATCAAACAGTGGGTTTGACCTTTATCCCAACTTCACTTTCATCATTTAACCGAGCTATATTTCTTTTCAGCTTAATTAAATAACGTTTTTATTATAATATCAAAATTAAACAGTAGGATTTTATAAAAATATTTAACAGAAAATAAAATAGACAGAAAGATTTATGCCAAATTAAAATTTTATTAAATCAATTAAAATATTACAATACTCTGGAAATTGAAATACAATAACCCTACAGCTAATTTAACATTATAACCTTAAGTAAAGAAAAAGGATGATGAATTACAGAAAAATAAAGGGTTTTTATAGCCATCCCAAAGGCTGTTGAGGGAGAATATCCGAAACTTCAATAGCATATTCCATCTTCATATTGGCCCTTAGATCAGTATCTTGATCTTCTCTCTCATGTTGGCTTTGATCCTACGGTTGATAAGACACAACTAGCACACGGATTGCCAACGTGGCATCCGTTTGTGCTAGTTGTGTTAGTTTGATGCTGAGGTGTTTCTTTTTCATTGGAGGATAAGGAATGGTGAGGTGTTTCATTTAGTAATATGGTGCCACGTAGCCTAGCCACTCCATCTTTTCTCTTCCTAAAACTTTGTGGATTATTTACCCACAGGTGTGAATCACACGTGTGAGTGAAAAGCCCCAATTTTTGTTGAGTTTATTTGATTAGGGTTTTGAACAGTGGCTAGGGTAAATAAAAAAGGTTACTGGTTATTTGTTTTTGGGGAAGAAGAGAGAAAAACATTGGGAGTATCGAATATTTATTAATGTGTGTGAATGAAAGTAAAACGTGTGGTGGTTGGATGTTTATAAAAGTGAGTGGGTGACGTTTTATTTAATAACGTGTGTTTGGTGTGAGTGGTTGACTGGATTAAAACGAATGGGACGTTATTTACTTTATAACTTTTCCCATGTGAAACCCTAAACCAATATCTCGTTAAAGACATAGGCTTTTGGCCCAAATAAATATCATTCTTCGTTCCTTTCCTTTCTCCTTGGGCTTTTAAGTCCAAACTAAATACCCAATTCGTTTTTCAACATATTTGATGGGCCTTAGGTGGCTTATTTTATCCAAAATAAATAACTCAAAATCCCTTATTGGGCTTTTGGGCCCATTTGGCAGATGTGGGACCCACTTGCCCATTTTCTTGCATAATAGTTAAATCCACTAAATCGAACTCGATTTTGGCTTCTCTGATCTTTTTCTTCAAACTCGTGTCGGTTTTGTCGGTTTTCGTGAACTTGGTACCTACACACATCAAACAACAAAATACGCATATACAAGGCAATAATCATGATAATTATGCATTTATTTATTGTTTATAGATACAAATGATATGAGTAAAATCACTCATATCAAACTCCCCTTTGCTAAGCAATTGCCGTGTCCTCACGCAATGATAAAATAAAACACTAACTATACTTTTATTCAACTTTTGACAACTTTATTTTGCAAAGACATAATGTATTGCTTTCATTATTTGAAAAATATCTTTTAGGATCATTAAACTCAAATAGATTCATCGTCCCCGAATTTTCACTTTTGCATGCCAAGTGTAAAAACAAGATCATTGTCAATCATAAGCCCCAAAATTAAACCAACTCATACAAGTAATTTTTGTTAAACTCAATCTCCTATTATTCCTAATTGTATCTCTAGATTTTATTTATCATTCACCCAAAGGCTCATTTGACTTTATTTTGATATTTATTAGTCCAAAAATGAAGGCAATAACGGTGTAAACTCAATACTCAAAACCTAACCTCGACTTCAAAAACCGTTGTCACTAAAGAAAGCCCACATCAAGGATAACTTAACACGATTTGAGGATAAATCCCGGACCCGAAATTTGGCTAATATGGATACTTAAAAGCAACAAATAAAACCTCCGAAGTCAATTATGACCTTATTAATGGAGTTAGCAACAACTACATCATAACACCTTGTGGCTCTTTAAGATGCAATTGTGCTCCTTATTTAAAATCCACACCCTAAGGCTCCTTGGACAAAAATAAGGGAATTGACTTCACCATCCCACCTTACGGATCATGATGATGAAGCAATTTTTATTCAACACGCCCCTTGACATACACCGTAAGGCTCTAATGACAAGGTTAGTGCTACACGACTCCCACCCGAAGGCTCCTAGAGAACATGTTTTTATTTATTCTTCTTTATTAATATGATATTTATAGTAAGCCAAATTTCCGCAATCCCATGATCAAAAGTCCATGACGCTGACACCCTTAATGTATTCTCACTTTAATTACAAGGGAAGAAAAAGAAGGAGTTATGAGTTAAGATATCAAGCCTAAACCTCTAAAAACTTTATTTATTAAACAATTATTATTCAAGCGTGGAAAGTAAATACGAGGAGATTAAATCAAACACAAAAATACTTGCACAAAGAAGAATTTAACCTTAGAAACTTATGATTGAACTCTATCATCTCTTGTTCTCCTTATTGTAAAATTTTAAAAATGTGAAATCAATGGATACTTAGCCTATTAAATCAAAGTTTTGGGTTTTCAAGTCATCTATAGGATCTTGCATCTTCTTATACTTTTTCAACTTTTAGAATTTGCGTAAAGTTCCCTTGATAAACGACTTTCTAGAATCAATTATAGAAACTTGCGAAAAGTTCTTGTTCTTAACTCGTATGAGTTAAGACTTTCGCGTTTTAAAGCTCCCTATATAAAAGCCTAGCAAAACTTAATTCAAATACGTTAAGGAAAAGCTAAGGTTAAAAACCGAGTCGAGTCAAAAACTATTTTTATTTTCACCAACGGAAAGCCTACATTCGTGTCAAAAGCACTTATTTTATTTATTAAAACTTAAAAATAACACTAAAAATTTAAAATTTTATTGAAAAATGAGAAAAACAATTACGTTTAGACACGACAAAAGCAATAGCAAGCGATTATATCGATTGACTCCCCCATGCTAAAACCAAACATTGTCCTCAATGTTTCTTAGCTCAAGAGTAACACCCCCTTGCTAAAACACGAAGAGTCTAATGCAAATTCCTAGCATGGAAAGAGCACGCAGATCTATAAGCCGTTTATTAATTATGCCTCAAGATAAGACGTTGGTCGATAAAAATCAAGGGTTAAAGAGTGTGCCCCTTTGGCATTCAAAGAATGGAAGATCAAGTGGACCGGCAAAAACCGAACACGAGAGTCTTCAAATATTAGGGTCATACCTAAGATTCACAACAACACAACAAAACACGAGCACGAGCTTGAAAGATCAAGCCTTATTAGTTGTTAGAAAAGAGATAGAAGATAGAATGTATGGGACTCCCCCACAAGGCACCTCATTTTTGTTCACCGAGTCATGAGCTCGACTCGATCCCCGCATTCATTGGTCCTTAGGGAAAATGGTGAAAACTGGCATATTGGAATAAAATCCATAATAAAGCACGATGCCGGGGTCAAAGATCACATCCTCGTTGTCGGATGACAACCGATAGGATAAAACTTCAACATAAATCTCTAAAAAGAGATGGTGGTCACAAATCACAATATGGATATAGCATGCTCCCCGAGATAAACTCGCACCAAGATGATTAAAAAGTATTTCAATTATTACATCGGTGAAAGGCCGAGATTTCCCTAAATCAACGATTCCGGGATCGAATACCTCGTCCTCGGTGGAGAAAGGAATAGACAACAAGGTGTCTTCCCCCATGCTAATCCTAAATCATATGAAGCACATGATAATGGTGGTATAAAAGTCTCAACACTAGTGGTTTCAACTTGCATGACTTTGTTGACCTTATCACTCTTATGAATGTGAACAAAGGGGTCATGGTACTCAAAATGAGTCGCATGAAAAACCCGCACATTAAGATCAAAGCGAGTGGGAAGGATAATTGGAGAAAAAGTAATTTCTCCCTCCGGGTCAACATTATCATCATCATAAATCGGGTGATCAAACCAAGAATCTTCATCACCGTCATTAGACTCTTCCTCAAATTCCGAAGGAATGTCTATATAAAGAAACTCATCAACCTCCTTCATAAGAAGCTCATCATCACAAAGGTTGTGAGATGTAGGAGGTATGATGCTCTCAAAATCCTCTTGAAACAATGGATTATTGTTCAATGAAGCTTCAAAGAGAGGATTTGAGTAAGTCACAAAGGTATCGTCATCCTTGTCATCACAAGAAATATCCGACAAAGTATCGAGTGTGTCACACTCGGATACAAGATCATCATTCTCATTAGAAGTAAATTCATCGGCGAATTCCTCGAGAATGGTAGGTAAAACACGAGAATCACGTTCGATCTCGAGATCAGAAACGTCTTCACTTCCCCGTGGAAGTGGATCAATGATAGCAAAAAGTTCATCGATGAACTTATCACATGAATAGTCACTAACCTCACTCGGTGTAAAGTTAGGAATCAAAGGCTCCTCAACAGAAGATTGTTCCTTAGGAACATCAAATTGATCCTTCGAAAAGAGTGAAAATGAGTCCATTTTCAAAGATTGTTCAATTAAAGCAATATCATTCTCGGGATCAAAATTCTCACTATTAAACTCACTAGCATCAAATGGCTCACTTAAGTATTCATCAATTTGTTTTTCAATCTTAGAACTATCATCCTCGTGTGGAGTGAATAGAGATGAGGAAAGATTACAACATGATTCAACAAAACAAGCTTCTTAATTTTAATTTAACTTTTCATTTTCACAAAATGGAGTTTCCAAAATTGGAAAAACACCTTTATCAAAAAGAGCTTTCTTATTACTTTCCAAAGTCTCAACAAGTTTAACACTTTCAACTTTCTTAGAAGCAAATCTTGGAATCTTTTCCGGTTTAAAAACAATGCTTTTATCTCCATAAAACAATTTAATTTCCTCTTTCCTCATATCAACTTGAATTTGAGCCGTGCACAAAAATGGTCGTCCTAAAATGATAGGCACACGAGGATTGGTCTCATAATCAACTATAGCAAAAGCGGCTAAGTACAAGAAACTTCCCACTTTAACAATGACATTTTCCGCTATACCAACCGGTCGAGTGGTGGTACCATTAGCAAGTTCAATGATCATTCGAGTTGTACTAAGTGGTGCATAGTCAATAGTTTTCCAAATGGTTAGGGGCATTAAGTTAATGCTAGCTCCTAGATCGGCTAGGCCTTTGCAAACCCCAAGCTCATTGAAAACACAAGGTATCAAGAATTGACCCGGATCTTTATACTTCTCGGGAAAGAAATCGAAGAAAACCAAGGTACTAATCACATTTAAAGTAGCCTTGGTGACATCTAGAAAAGTTTCCTTAGGTGGAGGATTAAACTCAATCACTTCAACTTCATCTAAATTTTCTCAATCATCATAAACGGTTATGGCCTTGAGCTCTCCCTTCGGGTTTGGAATGGTATTACTAGGTAAGCAACCCGAAGAAGTAGATGGTTTTGACATAAATCCCTCAAACATCGAAAGTAATTTATTTTGACCTTGTTCCAAACTTTGTTGCATGCGATTATGACTTTGCTCTAATCTTTGCTCAAAACGGTTTTGGTTTTGTTCAAGTCTTTGTTGATTAAGCTCAATCTTGTTATTTTTCCCTTTAATCGTATTTTGAAACTCATTTTTAAAAGTTGACATTTGTCCTTGAATATTGTTTTGAAAAGCTTTCAAATTTGCCTCATTTGACTTGATATAGCTTGACAAATCATTTTGATTATTGCTTTGAAAACCTTGATTGTTTTGATTAGCATTAAACCCATTTCCTTGATTATAATTCCCTTGGTTACCACGGTTAAAATTATTCCCATTGTTTCCATTGTTGTACCTATTTTGAACCGGTGGAAAACCCGGTGGAGCAACATGATTTTGACGAGGAACTTGATCGTTAGAGCCATAAGTTCCCGTCGCGGCAAAAGCACTAGCTTGATCAAACCCCATGGTTGAACAAGCATAATTAGGATGTGCTCCACCACATGATACACAAACATTCTCAACCATATTAATGGATCCATGAGGATTCTTCCTAATCTCATTCAACAAAGTCACGAATCCACTATCAATCTTAGAGTCTAATATAGAAATCTCGGGATTTAATGAATTCACATTGGAAACACTCGGTGTGTTTCGTGAATATTGTGCTCTAGACTTATCCTCAATTATTCTCCACGCGTCTCTCGGAGTTTTTCTTAAAAGATTACCACCCGCGGTGGCATTTAAAGAATCTTGTTCAATCATATTAAGCCCATTATAAAAAGTATTTATTTGATGCAATTCCGAGAAACCGTGGTGTGGACATTGTCTTAACAAACCTTTAAATCTTTCCCAAGCAACCCCAAACGATTCATGCACTTTTTGCTCAAATTTAGTGATCTCGTTCTTAAAGTGTGTTGTCTTAGATGGTGGAAAGAAGTAATCCATAAACTTAGACACTAAATCATCCCATGTTAAGATCGAACCCGATGGTTCTTTCTCATACCAAAGCTTAGCATTACCCTCGAGCGAGTACGGAAAAAGCATGAGCTTAATCGCTTCATTCGACACATCTCTAAACTTGAGAGTCGAGGTAATTCGAAGAAAATTCCGAATGTGAGAATGCGGGCTATCGGTCTCATTGCCATGAAATTGATCGGCACGAATGAGCGATAAAAGACCCGTCTTAATCTCAAAATGATCCGCCAAAATAGCCGGCACAACGATTGCTTCCCCATACCCTTCGGTGGGTGCACGGAGCAATTCCTCCATTGTTCGGTTATCGGCCATCTCTACAACAATAGGTGGAAGCTCATGTTCCACTATTCGTTGTTGACGATTTCTATTTCTACGAGGAATATTTTCAAGCCTATTAAAATCAATCACAAGACGAGAAGAACGTAATTGCATACACTGCAAAGACGAGAATTTAGAGGATTGAAGAAAATAAATTAGACAAGAAGAAGATTATTTTTGGTATTTTATTTGGTATTGCTCAATCAAAAATGATCGATAAAAAACAAGGAATAAGGATAACTACTATGGAAGTAAATTACCCTCGGTCGACTTTGAAACGATAGGTGAAAACCTAAACGTCTCGAGGTTCAATAAGTAAAATACAAAAATAAGATTTATTACTACTTGAGTCGGCAAACCAATAATAGGTTGTCCCTCTCAATATACGCACAAGCAAGCGGGGAAACGAGGTGGCACAAAGCACTTAAAAACCTTTTTCTTTAGACGGCCTTTTATAGCACGTCGCCTTATACCCAGCTTATAGTTTGTATAAATCGAGTTCAAACTTCTTATTAGTATTTATCTATTTTGCCTTTTATTTTTGTTTTGGATTCGACTACAATAGTTAGGTGATGAAATCCCACTAAGGCCTTATTTGAAATGTATGTAAAGTTATTGTTCTACGTAATACAATATATTATTCACAAAAAACGAGAAAAACGATACATACTATATAATAGAAAAATAACAAACTTTCCGAGGACGGTAAGGGTCTTCAAATCAACGATCAACAAATCTCCACGAAAACGAATCGTACACTAGATCCCCGGCAGCGGCGCCAAAATTTTTGATGTGATCGTGATAGTATAGTGATGATTAAGATACGTTATTGGGTAAATTAGAAAATTACCTTTAGGAAAAAGTAATAGACTAAAATTACCAAAGACGGATTTAATTAAACACTTAGATAAACCAAGTTCGTTGTACACGAAGATCGAGTGAATTTGAGACGTTTTAGTTTCGATTTGGACAATCGATTTGAATTGGTTTTCGGTTTTTTAAACTAAAATTAAATCTACCAATTTTAAATCTAATTAAAATTATCCTAAAGTGCATGAATCGTAAAACCCAAAATTATATAAATCTAAAAACATTTACTTAAAATTTTAACTATTTAAAAAAAATCTATAACAAATTAATCTATAAATGTTGTTCCCATTTAATCCATAACACAAGATTTAGAAGAGATATTTAGAGAGAGAAAGAGAAGAAAGTAGAGAGAGAAACAAGAGAGAATTTGGAAGGTTAAACACTTTTAGAGAGAGAAGTAAAATGGTAACCAACACCCTCTTCCACACATGGAAGAGGGTTTATATACCCTTGGCCTTTTGGGTCGTGGGCTTTGTTTCCTTGGGTCGGGCTTAGCTTTGCTTTGGGCTTACGCCCCTAACTTATACAATATTAGCTTAAATTCCAAGCCTGGTTTTCCCGACTAACCTATTACAATACAAGACCTTTTAACGAGTAAGATGACCTATTACATTCTTGTTCGACTATATAAAATATAGGGCTAACAATCTCCCCCAATGTATCGGTCATCTTAAAAAGCTTAAAAAGTATAAGATGATTGAGTGAATACATTCTTGTAGAGGAGATCTTCCTGCTTTGGTCTTGTATCTTGGTCTTGATCTTGTTTGTAACAGCTTTGTTCCTTCATGCTTTCGTGATCTTTATCTTGAGCCTTTGTCATTTGACTTTGAGTGCTTGAGATCTTCATCTGTGCTCCTTGTAACTAAGATGACCTATTACATTCTTACATTCTTAGGTATCTTGATTATCGCCATCTTGTGCTCTTGTGACTTCTGAATCGACATCGGTATCACAGCTACGCCACCTTCTTGATATGCAGCAACATATATAGACACGGATAAAATGGCTTTGAACATTTCATCCTAACTCGGTAGCGTTTTACCTCCGGTCGGTGAAGACCGTTAAACGGTATTAAATACCGTACCTGTGATCAGGTAGATTAGATTAAGAACCTCCTTGACAGGGTTTCCCGGCGGTAGCAGCCAGTTCTCTTTACTCGACCGTCTCAAAGCAGACTGTGAACGTAAAGAGTGAATCATAAGGATAAATTATCCGTCTGATTAGAGTCGTCAATTCAGATTTCCTGGAACAAGTTTGATTCTAAAAGAATCGCACCATTGTTGCTTTCCAGTTTGTCACAAGCTTGATTCATAGAGAATCTTGCGAGTTACCTACCGCAGTGCTGTTTGATGTTGACACTGGAAGGATTTCCATTCGTCACTGTGAACACTAATGAGTGTCACTCTGAATGTTCTGGCAAGATCACATGGATTTTGCGAAGAAACCTGGAATCAAGTATGAATCAATTAAGAATTCAAACTTAGTTGCTTTCCAGTTCTCACAAGTTTGATTCGTGTAGAATCGCACAAGTTACCTACCATGAGCTTGTTTGATGTTGGCTCAAGCAGGATTTCCATCTTCATTGTGAATCGTATCACTCAGATGTTTTGGCAATATCACAAGGATAATGCGTAGGACTCGATTGTGTCCTAATGAGATGATAGATAGATCTCGATTGGCTCTAGACTCAATAAGTGAGTTTTGGTAATCGGAGGCTGGAGCAGACTGCCACCTTTTCAATATTAACTAACTCGGAGTGAGAAAGTCAATAGATACGTGTTGATCTCCGTGACAATGAGACAAGTTTCTTTTGAGAGAAACTCGAATGGCTGGGGAAGGGTTGTGCATCGCATCACTGGGTCCATGACACTTGTCTTCAAAAGATGTGTTAACCCGGTTTCTACCTAAGTTGCATAGAATATTCAACTCCTTCAATGCTTACCAATATGTCATCATTAGCACCTTGTTGTGATTGTTCTAGTGCTAACTTAAGTAATTGGTCCGCATTCAGCTTCATTCCACTCCATATTTCCTAAGGACAACTATTTCTAGCTATGGAATGTCCTTGGGTAGATCCCTCCGGTTCTGGTTGGATCATAGGACTTAGTTTCCTATCCTAAACCACCTTTTGACTCCATCGTTTCGTCGTGGATAGTAGGTTGTTTTGGGTATAGATCGTAACCATTAAACCATTGAAAACCATTCAAAGTGTTTGATAAAAATCAAAACTTTTAACACTTGCGAGTTTTACATTTCCGAAAAGCTCCCCCTTCACACATGCAACGATATACGAAATAGTTTGGCATGTGAAGGAAAGAGTTGCACTTGAGTCTTTAAGATCACATGTTGCGATATATTACATTTTAATCACATTTTCTCCCCTATCTCTAATATAAAAACATCATATTAGAGATACTAATTGATTAAAATATGACAATTTCTGAAAGCCGATTGGGAGAGAAACATGTGTGCACGTATGAAGCATGGAACATTTTCAGTCGGGTCGCTCCCCCTCAACAATATATGTGTGTCTTGAGACAAAATTTGACAAAATTTTAGAAAAACGACACCACAAAATATGTTGAGGTACGGAGTTGAGATGCCTTTTCTGATATTATATATTACATTTGACAATTTCATATCATTTTCGGAATGTGTTGGATACATAAAATATGACAAATTTAGAGATGTACCCAACAACATTAAAAGGCTTGATTTTAAAACGCTCCCCCTCAAAAATTAATCAAAAATAACATATGACAATTTTGAGATATAAAAACCACTTATGAGGAAGGGAGTGTTGAACACACAATTTTGAAAGATTTAGAAAAACCTTTTGAGAAATTCTTGAAAAATTGTGTTCAACGGTTTTAAAATAATCAGGATAGAAGACTTCTCTTCTATTGATTAGGGAAAGCGCACTGAAACGTACATTCCCCTTTCGGGTCCGGTTTTCATGAGCTCAAAACTTTGATTGTTTTGTAACTAGCTCATGACCGAGAAAAAATAAATTTCCCGTTGTGAAGGATAAGTTGTCATCCGTGATAAACTTTCCTTAAGTTGAAGTTCGAGTTCTAAGTTGACATTTACTTAGAAATCGTTTTTCATGAACTTAAAAACTTTGAATGTTTTTATGAGAAGCTCATGACCGAGAAATATGAATTTCTCGTTGAGAAGGATAAGTTATCGTCTGAGATAAACTTTCCTTAGTTGAGGTCCGAGTTCTAAGCTGTGATGCGCCTAGAAGTCATTGTGAGAGAATATCAAGCAGCTTCATTTGCCAAAACCTCCAAGTCTTCTGGAGTCATATACTTCATACCAAGACGGCCAACGAGATACGCAAACCTATCTTTCGATAGAGCTTATGTAAACAAGTCTGCCAGCTGGTACTCAGTTCTGACAAAGTATAATTCCACGATGCCGCGTTCCACTTGTTCCTTGATGAAGTGATATCTGACATCGATGTGCTTGGTGCGGGAGTGCTGAACCGGATTGCAAGATATGGCTATGGCCGACTTTGAGTCACAATACATAGGTATTTTATCAAAGTGGAAGCCATAATCCGTGAGTTGAGTTCTCATCCAGAGGACTTGAGCACAACACGCGGATAGAGCCACATATTCTGCTTCAGCTGATGAGAGCGAGGTGCAATCCTGCTTCTTTGACGACCACCTGACAATCTTGTCTTCCCCTAGAAATTGTATGCTACCAGAAGTGCTTTTACGACTATCAAGACAACCTGCGTGATCAGAATCTGAAAAAGCCGTTAGATGAAAACCGGTTTCCCTCGGATACCAGAGTCCCATGTGAATGGTATTCTTAAGGTACCGAAAGATCCGTTTAACCTCTTTGAGGTGCTTTTGAGTAGGTCTGGCTTGATATCGTGCACAATAGCATGTGGCATGATGAATATCAGGCCTGCTGGCTGTAAGGTACATAAGTGACCCGATCATACTACGATATCGCGTTTGATCTACGGGATATGAGTACAAGTCAGCGTCTAGGGATGTGGTCGACAATGGTGTACTAACGCGAGCACATGAGGTCATACCATGCTTTTTAAGTATCTCTTGAGCATACTTAGCTTGGTTTATGAAGATACCTCGTGGGGATTGATGAATCTGGAGGCCTAAAAAGAATTTTAGCTCCCCCATCATTGACATTTCAAATCTCCTGTGCATTAATTTTTCAAAACGTTTTGAAAGTTTTGGGTTCGTAGAACCAAAAATAATGTCATCAACATAAACTTGCACCAGCATTATGTCATCCCCATATTTATTAGTAAAGAGAGTAGGATCAATAGAACCTTTGGAGAATCCTTTGGACACCAAGAAGTTTGAAAGTTCTTCGTACCATGCCCTTGGAGCTTGTTTAAGTCCATATACAGCCTTCTTGAGACGATAGACTTTGTCAGGATGATGAGGATCGATGAATCCTTCCGGCTGATTCACATACACTTCTTCCTTCAAATGACCGTTGAGAAAAGCAGTTTTAACGTCCATCTGAAAAACCGTGAAGCCCTTATGTGCAGCATAAGCAAGGAATATCCTGACAGCTTCCAAACGAGCGACTGGAGCGAATGATTCATCGTAGTCTATGCCTTCTTGTTGACGGTATCCCTTAACCACAAGACGAGATTTGTTTTTGATGATGGTTTGTTCTTCATCCAGTTTATTTTTCCAGATCCATTTGAAATCTAGAATTGACATTCCATAGGGTCTGTCAACAAGTTCCCAAACATTTAGGCGTTCAAACTGATGAATTTCGTCTTGCATTGATTCAATCCACGCATGATCAGTCATGGCTTGTTTGATGTTTGTAGGTACAGTTGAACTCACGGTGAGTGCATACATACACATATCGCCATCGGTTTCGAGTTGTCTGCGTGTTCGAACCTGTTGTGAAGGATTTCCAATGACTTGCTCCAATGGATGATCACGTGTCCAATGGTGAGTGGATGGATATGGTTGGTAGAATGTATGCATGTTGGACGGATCAACATGTTGAGTAGAAGACTCTCCGACTTCGTGTACCGGTGTACCGAACGGATTGATAAATTCTTCATCGTCAGGTTGTGCATCGACTGCTTGATTGTTGTTTCCTCCTTCAGCATTGACGGTTGGTGATGTTGGTTGTATGATAGTTTCTTGAGTTTGTTGAGTATCCACTGGATTTGTCTCTTGAGCAACGGTTGCTGAAGTAGATGCAGTTGTGTCTTTTTGACTTTGTTCGGGTGCATCAGTAGAGGTGACAGCGGAAGGCTTTGACACGACTTGATTGTTTCCATAGTAATATTCATCAAACATTGGATCATATAAATCAACCAACTCATTCATATGTGTCGTATCCGTTGAGTCTGCTGTAGGAGTACATTGTTGACATTCTTGCACGGGACGTACACTTTTGTGTGTAGGTGCCATCGTTGGACATTGAGGAGCGGGACTTGAGCTGTTGTGATCAAGTACCATTAGTGGCAATTCGTCAAAGTTCACATGAATTGTTTCGACAATAATCTTTGTTCTCTTGTTATAGACCCGATATCCTTTCGACAATGTCGCATACCCCACAAAAATACATGCATCACCTTTTTCTTTCATCTTGTCGAGATTCTCACCGTCTTTAAGAATGTAGCATAAAGATCCAAATACGTGAAAGAATTTGACAGTAGGTTTCCTGCCATTGATGATGTGGTAAGGTGTCTTTTCATGTCTAGGGATAACGAGAGAACGATTCTGAGTATAACAGGCAGTTGCAATTGCTTCAGCCCAGAAGAATAGCGGTAATTTTGAAGCAGAGAGCATTGTTCGAGCAGCCTCAACCAAAGTACGGTTCCGCCTTTCGACAACGCCGTTTTGTTCAGGAGTTCGAGCAATAGACGTTTGATGTTCGATGCCTTCTTCTTGAAAGTAAGATTGCAAGTTCTTGTTCAAAAATTCAGTACCCCTATCCGTTCTTACGGTTAAGACTTGAGCTTGAAGATTGCGTTGTATCATCTTGAGAAAGTTTTTGAGAACCTCTGGTGTTTCATCTTTGGACCTTAAGAGGAAAGTCCATGTGTATCTAGAGTAATCATCAACAATCACGAGAATATACTTTTTCCCGCTGATACTCTCTACACGCATGGGACCACATAAATCCATGTGTAGAAGTTCCAATCGTTCTTTTGAGCTTGGGGTAGTCTTTGATTTGAAAGACTTTCGTTTTGCTTTCCCCAACTCACAAGAAGAACAAAGATGGTCTTTGACGAATTTTAACTTAGGAAGACCGGTCACAATATCATTCTTCGAAAGCAAGTTGATGGTGTCAAAGTTGAGATGTGACAATCGTTGATGCCATAACCATGCTTGAGATGATGACGCTTTAGCCATTAAGCAAATTGGATTTGTTGAAGATGTGTCTTGAAGAGTTACTGTGTAGAGATCAGAACCACGAGAACCTGTAAGAAGGTCATTCACATCGTAGTCTCTAACATAGCAAGTAGATTTTCGAAAAGCCACTTCCAAATCCGCATCACAAAATTGACCAACCGAGAATAAATTGTGATTCAGTCCCTCGATGTAATAAACCCGTTTTAGTGATATTCCCTTGAACCAAGTCTCCATATCCGAGTATCGGTGCAAATTGATCATTTCCAAACCTTACCGTACCCAGAAACTTCTCCACAAAGTTAATGAGAAGCTTGAGATTGCCCGTCATGTGCTTTGTGCACCCGGAGTCCATTATGAATAGGATGAGTTCGACGAGATGCAGAAGAATTAGAAGACAATGTAGCATTTGACAAATGGGAGCCCTTGATAGAAACGGGTTCCAAAATAGTAGTGGACCTAGATTCTAAAGGCAAGCTAACATTCATAGACCCAATTAGAATGGGGGTTGTCTTAGGTACCCATTTGTATCCGGGTGGTGTAAATCTTGAATACCCCCGTGTACATGTCCTAATCATGTTCTCATAAAGCTTCTTTAACCTGCTTTGTTTACGTAGAGTAGTGGATTCTAACGCACTTAGTTTCTTAAGTGGTTGCTCAGTGGATTGGTTCAAAGTTCTTGTGGGTTTACTAGTACTAGTGTGCATACGAATAGGCTTCCTAGTTCTAGTATTCACGCCATTATAATTAAGAGCACAAGCATCATGATTGAAAGTACGAACACATTTGCCACATTCAACACAAACAAATTCAACATTCGAGGTCTTAGCATTTAAACTGTCATTACATGCAGTTACAGACGTTTTATTCTTAGAAAACTTAAAATTCCTATGGTGATCTTCTACTTCATTCTTCTTCCCTTGACTATTGTTAGGCATGACTCTATCTTCAACTCTAGTGCTCTTAAGCTGTGGTCCGCTAACACTAGTAGTGGGATTTACTCCTGTAGAAGAAGACACACGTTGATTAGTTTTCCTAGTATTCTGAGGTAACTGCGTTGTTCCAGTTTGAGTGGACCTAGTGTTCATCTTATACATTACAGGTGCTATCACATTAGTGCTCTTATCATTTCCTATCTTAGGCAAAGTCTGTGGGGATTGTCCCAAAATAGATGTTTTAGGGCATTTAACCGCATTCGGTTGACGAACGGCGGATGGTTTACCCAAAACAGACTTTCCTTTGATTTTCTCAATGAGTTTCTGTAACTCACTTATGGCTATGTCCCTTTCTTTTAGCTGAGCTTTCAAATCATTTATTTCGAAATCTTTTTCATTCAGTAGACGAAACGAAGAAGCTGACATTTCTTGACATTTTTTATGATTATGAGATTTTTCACCTTTTTGTAAAGCAAGTTCAAGAGAAATGGAGTGTTTCTCAAGTTGAGAAAAGCTTTTCGAAAGTTTGTTATATGACTGAATTTGTTTTGAAAGCTCTACTTCAAGATTGCGAGATTTCTCGTCTGATTCTGACACTAGACATGCTACATGACAATATTGATCAAGATCGGTATACACACCAAGTATAGCATTCATATGGTCAGCATAAAAGTATTCCTTAGAAAGTCGATCAATTTCGTTAGAAAGTTGGTGTTCTTGTGTCTTTAACTTAATTTGAAGAAAATCAACTTCATCTTCAAGAGATTTGACATAGCTTAAATCAATTAACATTTCCTCAGTGAGAGCATTATAAAACATTTCCACATTTTTTGAAAGATCATCAATGGTTGGAACAATGCATTGTTGAATGACGACTTCTACTTGTGGGTTAGGTTTAATATTCCAAATGGTATCCCTAGAAACTTTTTCATAGTCGACGACACCTTTGTACAAATTTAAAACCCCTTGTTTTATAAACTCAAATTGCTGAACACTTTTGCTTTTCTCATCCCATTTACGTTTTTCATCCAAAATTCGCTTTTCTAACAAAATTGATTGCTTTTTGAAACTCCTTTTTAAAGAAACTTTCTTTTGTGGTTCATCACTTGGTGGTGGAACACTATTATACATCTTTTGTTCTTTTGAAAGTTCTTTTTGAGGGACAAACTTAATATGATTGTTAGAATCAGAAAGGTTTATTAAATCACTTAAGTTTGATAGACTTTCTTCTTGTTGACGAATGATTTCGTCGCAGTCAGGGGAAAGCATAAGAGCAAGATTATCAACATAACAACCGATATCATAAAGAGCAGGCTTGGTACTTTGAGCTTTCTTGAGATATTCAGGCTTGACAAAACTCGTTTTCATATTTCTATTGAGCATATTCATAGTTTGAATAGACTGACCCGTTTTGTAAACAATGTTGTTTAACGTGTCGACTCTCTTTTCCAAAGAAAGAATTTTTTCAATATCCTTTTCTTCACGAGTTTTATAAAGCTCAGTTTGTTCTTTGTTAATCGACTCTAATTCAGTGATTTGGAGTTTATGTAGCAGCAGTTGTTCTTCAAGTTCCGATATCTTCTGTTTTGACATATGAATTTCGTGTGTTACTTCAGAACAATATTGTTCGTTGAGCACCTTACGTTCATATACCAAACCATTAGCTATTGCAACCCGTCGATCAGCTTCTTTTACATAATCACACTCTTTAAGCCTGTCTATCTCCTCGGCTAAGGATGTGTTTGCTTGCTTCAAACGTTTATTAGCTTCTTTGTTTTCATCAATTTCACGTTTTAAAGAATTAATAATAGACGCAAGCAAATCACGGTCCTCATCCGAGTCAGTATCCTGAACAGCTTTTCCGTCATCATTACACATATGCTGTGAATCCGTAGAGATATTGCTATCCTCCGTGTCCATTACATATGTGTCATTGATGCTTTCGGGTTGCTCAGGATGCCGTCGTTCATTAGCAAACACATTATAGTTATCATGTGATGGTACCTTTTCAAGTGGCTCAGAATCATAGATGGGTCCAGAAGTATCATCAGTCTCTGGGATCACTTCTTGAATCTTTGCCATGTACACATAATGTGCCTCTAACTCTTGATCATCGGCTTCATCATCAGTGTCATCACGCCAGTCAACTTCATCTGCTGTGAGTGGAATTCCTGCTTCTTCTTTCTTGCACAGCAACATCTTTTCCTTGTGATATCCCGAATCCTTAACCCGTTTTGGCTTCTTACATTCCCTAGCCATGTGCCCAAATCCCTTGCAGTTGAAGCATTGAATCCCAGTCTTCTGCACCACCGGAGTGCCTACAGTATCTCTAGCCCCAACTTGATTCAGCATCCTCTGATTATCATACCTAGCATCACGATCATACCTAGGTGCATGATCAACTTCCTTATATCTAGCATTGGATGATGATCTGAGGTTGTTGTTGGTAGGTTTGTAGATCTTCTTATAAGTTGTGGTGAGTAAAGACATGAGTTCTTCAATCTTCTTGTCCCTTGAAGTTTGTTCATCATCACTGTCTCCATCTGACTCGGTGTCATACTTTGGAGGTGGAGTGGGGACATTTGCTTTTGCTTTGTGTTTAGCAACAACTAGAGGTTTGGTGGATGAGCTTGATGACTTTGAGGAATGAGTAGGTGGTTGTTGACGGGGAACGGGTTTTGTTGAAGTAGCAGCCACAAAAGCAATAGAATTAGCAGACCGTTCTGCCTTTTCAGCCCTTAGTTCATTCACTTCATTCTGATGTTGTTTCAAGATATCATAAAGTTTGTGGTAAGATATAGTCTTGATATCCTCCCTTTGTTTGACCAAAGTCACAAACATTTGCCATTCCGGTTTGAGTTGAAGTAGAAACTGAACATTGGCATGATGATTGGAGATGGTGCACTGATTTCTGACAAGCTCATTCATCATTTTGTAGAATCTCGAGTAATATGAGTCAATGGATTCACCATCTTCAGATGTGAATTTTCCAAACTCCCAAAGTAGATTAGTCTCGAGATCTTGAACATTGATTGACTCACCTTGCTTCAATCGATGAATTGCATTCCACATTTCCATAGCATTAGGACATGCATCAACTGTGGAATAGATATCGTTATCAATTCCAGTGAGTATGAAGTTTACAGCATCAGCTTCAGCTTGGAGGAGTTTCTTTTTCTCAGCAGAACATGTGTCAAAATCCTCCATAGCTCGTATAGTTGATGAAGTACCATCCTCTGCCTGTGTTGTAATTGGTTTGAATTCAAAAACTGGAGGTGGATTCTCAAGGCAGTGACGAAGAGCAGTTCGGTTTTCTTTTCCATTGAGAAATCTGAGAAAGCGAGATCTCCATTGAACGTAGCAACCGGCAGTGAGCACAGGTGGGTTACCGTTGCCACCTTGTTCCAAACGAATTTGATTAGCAGTTGCAATGTTGATGTTGTTGTTAGACATGGTGAATACTTGTGGATGAATTGCAGATCTTAGTGGATTTGTTGTGATGATGTGTGGTTAAAATTGAAATTCCGAAAATTCAAAAATTTTTTCTCAGTCCGACAATAAATTCCTCAATCTGACAAAACGGTAAGCCGAAAAATTTTGTATCGCCAAATTTTGAATTTGAGTTAGAAATAGCCAAAAACTAGTAGGGAAAAAATTGGAGATGGTGCACTGATTTCTGAAATGTCCATCGGAATGTTCAGATCGGAATGTTCTATCGCAATGTTCAGATCGGAATGTTCTATCACAATGCACTGTCGCAATGTTCAGATCGGAATGTTCAGATCGCAAAGCCTGTCGGAATACTCAGATCGCAAAGCCTATCGGAATACTCAGATCGCAAAGTCTATCGGAATACTCAGATCGCAAAGTCTATCGGAATACTCAGATCGCAATGCTCAGATCGCAAAGTAGCTGACAAAATTCAAGCAGAGTAACGACTTAAAATACTTCCTTATACCCGTCGGAATCCAGATCGCAAAGTACGATCGGAATGTCCAGATCGGAATAAGTAATAAAAACCACGTATCGCAATGTAGAACCAAAACCCTTTCCGATGGTGATGGTTATTGCGATAGAAGCCCACGTTTCACTTGTACTTTCCGATGGAGATTCTGCTTAAATTTCGGAATGAAGAACAACAAGAAATTTCGCAACTTTTGATCCAAAAAATTTGTGTTTTAGCCAAAACCAAGATACCCAAATCACTACAACTAGTATGTAGATGATATGTATCAAGAAAAAGACCATAAAAACACAAAAAGAAAAATGGGACGTGAGATATGGATCAAAAAGGCCACGAAAAATCAAGAACACCACACACGAATCTTCAATCACCTATCCACTATAGGCTCTTGATACCAAATGTTGTTCCCATTTAATCCATAACACAAGATTTAGAAGAGATATTTAGAGAGAGAAAGAGAAGAAAGTAGAGAGAGAAACAAGAGAGAATTTGGAAGGTTAAACACTTTTAGAGAGAGAAGTAAAATGGTAACCAACACCCTCTTCCACACATGGAAGAGGGTTTATATACCCTTGGCCTTTTGGGCCGTGGGCTTTGTTTCCTTGGGCCGGGCTTGGCTTTGCTTTGGGCTTACGCCCCTAACTTATACAAGACCTTTTAACGACTAAGATGACCTATTACATTCTTGTTCGACTATATAAAATATAGGGCTAACAATAAAAATTAATCTATTTAATAAAAATAACTTCTAATCTATTTATAGAAATCTAATTAACTTTTTAAACTAATTAAGTTTATTAAATTTTACTTAAACTAAATCTATATTTAAAACTATATTTAAATTTAAATCTAAAACAATAAAAATCTTTTTAATTTGAAAACTAATTAAACTTTTAAAATTAATAAAAACATTTTTATTTTTATTTTTATTTTAGTTAATTTTAAAAACATTTATTACTAAAATTTACTTTAATTAAAATAGTAATTACAATTTATTTAAACGAAAATTTAATTGCAACAAAAACTCAAATTAAAAAAACTGCCAGAAGCAATGATACGTTATTAATTAAACTTACTAAAACTAAACACAAAAAAGCTTGCAGCTCAGATGGTAAACTTGTTGGGTATTGAGTGTGAGGTCTCGAGGTCGAGCCTCACTTGGGACAGATTTTTGGTTATAATTTCCTTTTTGACCAGAATTGATCTTACAATGTCACAGGAGGTGACTTTTGCACAAAAATAATTAAAAGCTGAAAAGGATTTCAACTTGTGGGCTAATCAGATCAAAGGGATCTGATAAGCTGTTTGCTTGAACAATTAAACAGCAAGTTTACTTAAAACAACCAAACAAACTCACGGATTAAAATGGAACGTTAAAAACTGGATATTAGCAAGCAGATAAAATCATACAATTTAAACTTTCAGACAATCTAAAAATCAAACAGGCCAGTCTTAACTTAATCATGAATCTAAGATCTACACAGCTCACAAATTCAGTAGAAAGAACAAAACTCATATTTCATAACAATATCTTATTCAAAAGAACAGTCATCACATTAGCAGGATGCATATCAGCAAGCTTATATTTAATTAATTCCTATCAAAACAGTAGGACTAATAAGAACACTCAACATAACAAAGTATGCATCAGGAAAATAAACCTTAACGAAAGCTGATAAAGAGAAACTCAAATTAACAGTTACGTGAAAAATGATCAACTCTGTTATAAGCTATCAACCAGATTAAGTCTACACGTTAAACTACATTAGCAGAATATAGAACTAATTAAGCTAAAGCAGAAATTAATCAACTTAAACAGATTATTTAAACTATCCTATATCACATATATCACTTATATCATAAACAGACTAAAAGAAAAATGTATAATATAACACAAATTTAACTGAATAACATACCATTTGTAGAGACCCTTTGGGAAGTAACGCAGCGCTGAGCTTGCTAACAAATCGAATCAACACCATCTAACGTCATGATCGAACCACCATAACCATCATAATCAAATCACGAACACCATAATATTCGACCCAGATTTCTTTATAGATCAAACAGTGGGTTTGACCTTTATCCCAACTTCACTTTCATCATTTAACCGAGATATATTTATTTTCAGCTTAATTAAATAACGTTTTTATTATAATATCAAAATTAAACAGTAGGATTTTAAAGAAATATTTAACAGAAAATAAAATAGACAGAAAGATTTATGCCAAATTAAACTTTTATTAAATCAATTAAAATATTACAATACTCTGGAAATTGAAATACATTAACCCTACAGCTAATTTAACATTATAACCTTAAGTAAAGAAAAAGGATGATGAATTACAGAAAAATAAAGGGTTTTTGTAGCCATCCCAAAGGCTGTTGAGGGAGAATATCCGAATCTTCAATAGCATATTCAATCTTCATATTGGCCCTTAGATCAGTTTCTTGATCTTCTCTCTCATGTTGGCTTTGATCCTACGGTTGATAAGACACAACTAGCACACGGATTGCCAACGTGGCACGTTTGTGCTAGTTGTGTTAGTTTGATGTTGAGGTGTTTCTTTTTCATTGGAGGATAAGGAATGGTGAGGTGTTTCCTTCAGTAATATGGTGCCACGTAGCCTAGCCTCTCCATCTTTTCTCTTCCTAAAACTTTGGGGATTATTTACCCACGGGTGTGAATCACACGTGGGAGTGAAAAGCCCCAATTTTTGTTGAGTTTATTTGATTAGGGTTTTGAACAGTGGCTAGGGTAAATAAAAAAGGTTACTGGTTATTTGTTTTTGGGGAAGAAGAGAGAAAAACATTGGGAGTATCGAATATTTATTAATGTGTGTGAATGAAAGTAAAACATGTGGTGGTTGGATGTTTATAAAAGTGAGTGGGTGACGTTTTATTTAATAACGTGTGTTTGGTGTGAGTGGGTGACTGGATTAAAACGAATGGGACATTATATACTTTATAACTTTTCCCATGTGAAACCCTAAACCAATATCTCGTTAAAGACATGGGCTTTTGGCCCAAATAGATATCATTCTTCGTTCCTTTCCTTTCTCCTTGGGCTTTTAAGTCCAAACTAAATACCCAATTCGTTTTTCAACATATTTTATGGGCCTTAGATGGCTTATTTTATCCAAAATAAATAACTCAAAATCCCTTATTGGGCTTTTAGGCCCATTTGACAGATGTGGGACCCACTTGCCCATTTTCTTGCATAATAGTTAAATCCACTAAATCGAACTCGATTTTGGCTTCTTTGATCTTTTTCTTCAAACTCGTGTCGGTTTTGCCGGTTTTCGTGAACTTGGTACTTACACACATCAAACAACAAAATACGCATATACAAGGCAATAATCATGATAATTATGCATTTATTTATTGTTTATAGATACAAATGATATGAGTAAAATCACTCATATCAAGGACTCTCCACATAGGGGGAAAAACTTGATCTTCAGAGGAGACATAACGACCACTTCAGCAGGTGTAAGAGCTGGGTTAACGTCAGATAGAGGGAAAAGTGTGGCAAGGGCATCCTTTACAGCCTTTTTATCAACAGATTTCAGGCATTCATCACCATGTCTTAGCCCAGCCACAGAGGAGAAGTCATTAACAGAAAAATGCAAATGGGTGTTCATTACATGAAAGATTGAAGGAGATGGTGTTGTCATCAAGGAATTCAACAGAATACCAGAATTCCCTAAGGCATTCTTGGTAGAAAACAGATGGGGATCTAGTGAAAGCTTCGCTAACATCACAATTCTTCATGAATTTTACCAGATCCGAGTATGAGCCACTTGGATCTTTGAGCCATCCAATAGAGTTGTTCGAGGTGAGTATGCTGTCATTGATCTCGAAGGTTATGTTAGAAGCTTTTGGTATTGGAAACACCATTGATTCAAGGATTGTGAAGACGAAGATGGTGAGACGGTTTAGAGAGAGGTTTTAGAGAGAGATGCAAATTGTAAATAATGAGAAAGTGTTAGGTGAAAAACCTTGGGATGATATATATATTCAAAACTTGAAACAGTTATTCAACCGCATTAAATACGTAGTGGGAAAAGGACTGCACACAAGTGGGTCCCTTGACCTTTCAAAACTGTTTGTCTTCCCGTTTATCATAAAAAGTATGAATAAAATATTGGGAATGTTTTTAGCATTTACTTTGAAAGTAACTACCTATTTTCATGTGAAAAACATTTAATATTTACTCAGACATTAATGACACACATTAAATATCAGCCACAGGCTATGAGATATTAAGCATACCCAGCTCAACAACTAGCCTGTTGAACGAAGGTTCAGCCAAAGGCTTGGTAAATATATCAGCTAGTTGCAGCTCAGTGGGAACAAAATGTAGCTCAATATCTCCTTTTATAATATGATCCCTGATAAAGTGATACCTGATATCTATGTGTTTGGTTCGAGAGTGAAGCACAAGGTTATTTGAGATAGCAATGGCACTTGTATTGTCACAGAAGATGGGTACTTTGTCATATAGAATCGCATAGTCAGCTAGTTGACTCTTCATCCAATGTACTTGAGCGCAGCAACTAGCAGCTGCAACATATTCAACTTCGACTGATGACATTGCCACAAAGTTTTGCTTCTTGGCACTCCAACCAACCAACTTTCCTCCTAGGATTTGACAGCTCCCTAAGGTACTTTTCCTGTCAATGCAGCACCCAGCGTAGTCTGAATCTGAGTAAGCCTTGAAATCAAAGCCTGATTCTTTGGGATACCAAAGACCTAGAGAGGTTGTTCCTTTGAGGTACCTAAAAATTTTCTTAACAACCACTAGATGGGATTCCTTTGGGTTAGCTTGGTACCTTGCACAGAGACATGTGGAGAACTGGATATCAGGGAGACTGGCTGTGAGATACATGAGTGACCCAATCATGCCTCTATACATAGTCTCATTAACAGAGACCCCTGACTCATCAGGGCCTAAATTGTTGGGTGGAAGCATGGGGGTATTTCACTTATGCACAATCAGCCAAGTCATATTTTTTCAGCAAATCCTTAACATACTTTTCTTGACAAATTGAAATTCCTTTAGGACATTGTTTAATTTGAAAACCCAAAAAGTAAGTTAATTCACCCATCATACTCATCTCATATTTCTTGGTCATTATTTTAGCAAAACGTTTACTAAGGTTAACATTTGTAGACCCAAAGATGATATCATCCACACAAATCTGTACAATGATGAAATCACTTTTATTCTTGAAGGTAAAAATCGTTTTATCAATGGGACCCCTGACATATTTATTTTCAGTTAAAAAGGTAGACAACGTTTCATACCATGCCCTTGGAGCTTGTTTCAGTCCATACATTTCTTTGTGAATCATGTACACATGGTTGGGAAACTCGCTGTTCTCGAATCCTTTAGGCTGTTCAACATACACTTCTTCAACCAAATCTCCATTGAGGAAGGAACTTTTAACATCCATTTGATACACAGTGAAGTTCATATATGCAGCGTAAGCAAGGAAGATTCTGATGGCTTCAAGTCTTGCTACTGGTGCAAATGTTTCATCATAATCAATCCCTTCAGTATGTGTATCCCCCTGTGCAACTAACCTTGCCTTGTTACTTATGATGTTACCAATCTCATCCATCTTGTTCCTATAGATCCATCTAGTGCATGTGATGTTCTTACCAGGTAGAGCTGGCACTAGAGTCCATACCTTGTTTCTTTTAAACTAATTGATTTCTTCCTGCATTGCAACAAACCAACCTTCTTCAACAAGGGATTCAACTACACGCTTGGGTTCAATTCAGGAAAGAAATTCAGCAAACAAACATTCATTGGCTGAGACTGATTCTGAGTCATTAATTCTCTGTCTAGTAGTAACCCCAACATTTGGCTCACCAATAATGTTGACAAGAAGAATGTGTTGATATCTTGACCATTTTCTTTAAGGAGCTGGGGAGTCATAGACAGGAGCAGGTATGGAGGATGAGAGTACAACTTGAGTTTCATCTTGCTGAGTAGGAGGACTCTCTTCAAAAACAATCTCTGTGTCTGTGTCTGCATCATCCATTTCAAGATGTGATGATTCACAGACAATAGGAGAATCTTCTTGATCATGAATACTAGGTGAGTCATCTTCAGCTGGGGTGAAACAAGGGCTTGAGGAGGGCTGATGTTCTTCTTCAATAAGTACTTGAGTAGTGGGAACATCAATGTTGTGAGTTGACAGCGGGTCGTATGCAGGAACATATGGTATAAGAGTATTTGTGTGTGGATGATGATGAAAAACAGGCCTTGGTTCAGAGAACTCATCTGATGGGAAAGACATATTTCCGTTGAAATCAATTTCATCACCTTCTGTTCCTATTCTTTGTAGCACGTCATCATCTTCATTGAATGTGACATGAAAGGTTTCTTCTAGTTCCTGTCTTCTTGTGTTGAATACTATAAAGGCTTTGGCTGTTGGAGAGTATCCTAAGAAGAAACCATCATCAGCCTTTTCGTCAAACTTTCCAAGTTGATCCCTGTAGTTATAAATAAATACAGGGCAACCAAAGACATGGAAGTAGCTGACATCTGGTGCTCTTTTTCTAAAAACTTCATAAGAAGTTTTTCCATGTCGTTTAACAATGATTGATCTATTCTGGGTATAGCAGGCAGTGTGGACAACTTCTCCCCAAAATTGCTTTGGTAAAGCTGCACCATTCAGCATGGTTCTAGCTGCTTCAATCAATCATCTGTTTCTTCTTTCAGCAACTCCATTTTGTTCAGAAGTGCCAGCTGAAGAGAAGTTTTGTGATATTCCCTTTTCATCACAAAAAGCTTCTAGCTGTTGATTCTTGAATTCAATCCCATTATCACTTCTTAGAGCTTTTACTCTAACTTCATTCATGTTTTCAACCTGCCTGATAAAGGACATGATGGCATCTGCTGCATGTATACCTTGAGAATTCATCAACAATGACCAAGGTATATTTGTTGTTATTAATGGTATGTGGTTTGAAAGGTCCAAACAAATCCATGTGAAGGAGATGTAAGCATTTGTCAATAGAGAATGATTGCCTGGTCTAAAAGGATGACCTGTGATGATTTCCCTTAACACAAGCTGAACATGTCTTGTCTTTAGTGAAAGTCACACGTGGTAGACCAGCAACCAAGTTTTGTGTGGCTAGCTTGTTGATGTTCTTGAAGTTGAGATGAGAGAGTCTTTTGTGCCACAGCCAATTGACACCTTCAGAGGCTTTAGCAGGAAAACAATTTGAGCTGTCTTCTGAGCAAGAGGCCATTATTGATGACTTACACATCTCTTCTTCTTGGTGTTATTAACACCACATCATTATTTTGATTGAATATGGTTCCTTGAGTCTTGGTAAACAAAACCTTGTAGTCAGCATCACACAATTGGCTGATGCTGATGAGATTGTGCTTAAGACCATTCACATATGCAACCTTTGTGAAGGTTATTCCATTGCAGTTAACTGAGCCATATCCCTCTGTGTCGCCTGAAGAGTTGATGTGTGGGAAAGTGTCGGTGTATATTAATATAATACGTTATAGAGCAAATTAAGAAAATTACATTTAGGAAAAAGTAATAGTCTAAATAAGCTAACGACGGATTAATTAAACACGAGAGTGATCTCGGTTCGTTGTACACGAAGAAATTGTGAATTTGAGGCTTTCGTTTTGAATTGGACAATCGATTTGAATTGGTTTTGGGATTTATCTAAAATCCTACGTTTTTATAAAAGTTCATGAATCGTACCCCGAATTTAATCTAAAAGACGAAATTTAAACTAAATTATATACTTTTATTTTAAACTTTTTATTTTAACAAAAATATTTAAGCAATATTAATTTTAAAAGCAACTAAATATTTATTTTAATTTTTTAAACTTTATTTATTTCTTTATTTTTATTTTCTATCTAAAGATTAATTTAACAAAAAAAAACTAAACTTTTGATTAAAAAAACGTTTTGAAAAAATAAAAAAATATGTAAACTTATTTAAAGAAAGTCAATATGATAAAAAAATGTCTAGTTATTTAAATTGATAGTAAATCAATTAAGATATAAAACATTCCAAAAACAACTTAATACTAACACACCAAGCTAGCACAGATGGTAAAGGCGCTTGGTCAGTGAAGTGCAGGTCTCGAGTTCGAGACCTACTGTGGACAATTTTTGGATATTATTTATTTTTTTGAGCTCAGATATATAGCCTAAAACACCCCCAATTCAAGGAGTGCTGGCCACAACTCACATGAAATGTAGAAATTATAGCAGTTATATAAAAATACAGAAACAGTAATGAATAAATCTCTAACACCACAAAATCTAATCAAAAAAACAGTAAGAACACGCATCAATTATTTAGACAACAAGAGAAACCTATAAACAAAATTCCACAAATATGATAATCATGAAACTCAAGCAAGTATTCAGTATCTAAAATCAGGTAAGTGAATAGATGATAAATAAGACAAATAACAGCAATACAAAATTACACAGGCAACTTGTAAATGCAGCAGTAAAAGTCTGTGACAAGGATCTCATTTTAACTCAGCAGCAATCATAAACAAACACATCATTGAAATTTCCAAACTCCCTATCTAATTTAATAGTTGTTGAAGCATAGTTTGGCTAGACCGGTTCAACGACTCTCCTGGGCCGTTCGTCATGCTTCCCGGTCCCGAGTGATGCTGCAAACAATAGAAGAACCGGTTAGACGTGGACCCGAGGCCGGAGCCCCAGGGTCCACCTCCGACGGTCAAGTTAGTATTGGTGCGATAAATAGTAAAGTGGTGTGGTTATGAGAGATAACCTGATGATGTAGAATGAGCCTCCTACCCCTGTTTATATAGGACTAGGGTTTCTTGAAGGATAAGCAAAGTCTATGGGCCACGGGCTTGTTGGGTCGCGGGCCTCCTGGGTCGCGCGCATGTTAGGTCGGGCTTATACCGACTATACGCTAAACTCTGTATTCGCATGCGTGCTCCAAAGAGTCTTATGGTGGCGGATGACCGCACAAGATACTTGATCTTGTAGTAATAAAATAGTTATAGTGCGCCTGAAGTGCGCCTTAATGCTCGCGCGGAGGCTTAGATACGCGTATCATTAATAACACTGGGGTTGCAACCCTCTTACGCGGGAGGCAGGTCATGTCCTACATGAACCTACGGCAGATACCTGATCCGTCATTTTGCGAACGCACAATTCGGCTTAGTACCGTGCTTGCAATGCCACTTACATACTTAGTTGTGGATACCTGATCCACAACAGCAGGTTCCTGACTTGACGGATCCACGCAATAATATTTACAATGCACAAAGTAGTATTCTACATGCTTCAAAATATAAATTCTAAACAACAATCAAATAAGATCATGTCAATGGTATTGTGATACCCCTATAGCCCCCCAAGTTTAATGGTGCTATATTTACTAGTAGTATTAAACTTATTTAGAAAGTATTCGAAAAAATTTGAACAATTTTAACGCTTACCCCTATGGGACATGGCCCTCGTGGCTTAGAAACACTAGAAAGGTGATGGACCCCACCTTAATATAGTGAAGATTTATAAAATAAAACACATGGCGTGTGTTTATTATAAGATTAAAATAATTCGTCTTAACGCACAGATCACTACGACGAAATTTAAACAAATTAATACGCTTGATCGCGCGGATTGCCACGACCAAACTAAATAATACATCTGACGGGCGGACCGTCGCGACCGAATAAAATAATATGTTTGGTTATGCGGATCGCAACGACCAAATTAAAATATTATGTTTGATCGCGCGGATCACAACGACCAAACTATATAAAATAATACGTTTGGCGCGCGGCTCGCAGCGACCAAACTAAATAATACGTTTGGCCCGTGACACGCAGCGACCAAACTAAATAAAATAATACGTTCGGCGCGCGGCACGCAACGACCAAACTAATTAAAATAATAAGTTTGGCACGTGGCTCGCAACGACCAAACTAAATAATACGTCAGGACGGGCGGATTGCCGCGACCGAACTAAATAAAATAATATGTTTAAACGTGCAGAGTAAAGCAAAAGGATGCGGCTCATAATCGCGGATTAAGAATATTTTTGAAAAAATACGTTATATTTATTCTAAAGATAAATGGAAAAGTAAGCATATCTTGCAGTTAATTAAAACGATACAAAAAATCATGCGCCTATCCACATTCAAAATAAAAATAGATGTAAGCCATATCTTTCCTACAAATAAGAGCACATAGAATATCCCCTTCTTTTAACAAGATGCATATAGAATATCAAGAGATAGTAGGATATATACCCAATATTTTAAACAAACCATAGCATGCACATTATGTGAGCGTGATTTGTAAACATTTTAGTACAATATGTCGAAAATATTATATATATATATATATATATTTGTCAGCGTATTAATAATAGCAAGACACATTAAAATAGCCCATATATGCTGAAACTACGTCACCAAGTATAAAACAAGATACTGTATTATAACTATTTTTGTGCTGATCTCATTCGCATATATGAGTGTTAGTTTTTTTGTTAACAAAGTCAAACTTTTAGATGAGTTTAATAAATGAATGATACATATAAAAAAGTTTATAACCTTACACGCCTGCCATTTAACTTTGCGTAATTCAATCAAGTGTTGATGCAAAAAAATTGATTGGTAAATCAGTTTTTAACCATAGATAAACACGTTATAGTATGTTTCGGATTGTAACTTTTTTATTCGACACTATAGATCAATGTTTGTTGTTTTGATAAATCCAATTTTTACGCAACATCAAATCTCTATGGTGCAAGGAAAACTCTACGCATGACAGTGTACTTTGCGCATGGCAACCAATAATGAAAGAAAAACAAAAATACCAAAGTTCCTTTACCAATTTTCGACATGGATCTTTGCTTTTCGATAGTATGAGACCACGAAACATAGTTTAGTCAGGGTCCCACGGATGGCGCCTAACATATGACTTTTGTTTAGCATTTGTGTACTCGATATCGTTCTCGGTATCTAATCGAATTGATCACGATTAGAAGTGGAACTAACGTCGTTGGTAACAAAAAGGGGAGTTGATTTTCTATTCTACTAGAAGTGTAAGTGCGAAACGTAATTAAAATAAGCTAAAAGCAAATCTAGAAAAATGTCACTTTTTCTCTCTGAAATTAGAAAAACACTTGGTAAAAACAGAGATTTCAGGAAGCGTGCAATTTTTGAAACTTAAAACTTAATAAAAATAAGCAATTAACCCCATCGGAATGCCTGGTCGGAATATGATCGGAAAGCACACGTCGGAAAGCAATCGGAATATGGCAAAATTGATCTCTGTTGGAATAATTAAATAGTAAAGCTATCGGAATGATGAAAAACACACCGTCGGAATAATCCGTCGGAATACAAGACACACTATCGGAATACTGGAAAAAATAAGTCCTATCAGAATATCAAAATAATACCCCGCGTCAGAATACCAATCAGAATATCCGTCAGAGTAACAAAACCCTTTTCCGATCCTGTGATCGGAATAATAGTGGAGCTGATCGGAATATAAAGCCCTAATCCGATACCTTGTATCGGAATAATAGTGAATGCTTGTCGGAAAGTGAAACCCCTTTCCGACAGTTTATAAATTCGAAATAAGCCAAGTTATTAAGCTACTTTTAATAAGCTCAAACCAAAACTTAACCAAATTAATAATAAGACGAACTAATAAGCATAAAATAAGAACTTTCAAAACTTTAATAAGCAAAACTTTTAAATCAAACTTTAAAAAGGCTAAAAATTTAAGAAAACTTAAAAAGTAAATAAGCTCAACAGAAACTAAGCCAATAAGCATGAAAATCTCAAAACTTAATCCGTATTAAAACTTAGAGATGAATAAAAAGATAAACTTTTTAATAACATAAGCATCAAGATGAAACAAAATCAAAGATTATCACAAATCAAAGATAAAAAAATTAGAAAGGTAGAAAGAGATTAAAGATGAAAAACTTAGCTTGAACTTGTAAACTAATGATTCAAAATACAAGATTGAATTAAAACTTAAACATGAAATAAAGAAAAGATGAAGTTCTAGTGAGAGAAAGTTAAACACTTTCTCTCTCTAAAAATAAAACTAAAGAAAGAAAAAATGAACTAGCTAAATTAACTAACACCCTCCTAATGACACATTAGGAGGGTATATATAGGAGGTGGGAGTGCATGTGTTACTTCATTCTTTCTTTATTCTCGTCTCGACTCGACTTAAATTCTTTGTCTTTCTCGACGTCGTCTCGGGATTTGTTGATATAAATTGAACTCGTCTTATAATTTTCTTCTATAATTAGACTTGAGTTCTTCGACTTCATTAAACTTCCGTCTTTAGACTTTTTCTTCGATAAATCTTCAGAATAGGCCTTGGGCTTCCGTTCTTTTTACATTCTTGATCTTTTGACTTCGTTTTTTCTCGTTTTCTTCGATAAAAGCCCGTGATAGCCCATGTTTTCTTCCTTTTTCATATTTTTATCCTGAAACACAATAAAAACATAAACCACGCATAATTCCGACTTTTACGACATAAAATACACGCGTTTTGGTCTTATTATTATTGGAAATAAGTGGTACAAGGATAAGTGTTTTCACACTCATTAAATACCCTACACTTGACCATTGCAATGCCTTCATGCAATGCATTAATTTCAAAGCACAGATTACATTTCTCATCATAGATAACCCACCTTGGCCTTTTTAAATACTAAACTTTAAGGAAATTAAAAAGATAGAAATATGTACAAAACAAGTAAAGAAATCAAAGACTTACATTGGGGTTTTGGTTGCATGAATGCTCATCATCCTCAAGTTTCACGTTCCCCAAACCAAGCATATAAACGAGATCATTGTTATTATAAGTTAGTAAACTAACACGAACTGATGTGGGCCCATTATTTACTTAGACTCCCTTATTCCTAGGTGTATCTCTTATATTTTAAATTTGTCGTGAATGATCACGAGGATGCATTGTTTGACTTATTTCGATAGTTATTAGGCTGAAAATAAAGTGGGACGATTTAATCAATAGTTAGCTAAAGGACAAAATCTTTTAAAACTGCTTCTCGGGACCTCTTAAAGTTCATATCTTGGTATAACTCGCTTCACGATTTGAGACCTTTCTCGGACCGATATTTGGCAGCCAGCGACTTCATACTTCGAATCTTGAGAGACGTTCTTGGAATTATGGTCTTCTCTTCATAATAGGAATTTCTTCACTTGAAGTTTTTGAGAGATTCTTCATACTTGAACCACGACTTCTTCATTATATATATATATATATATATATATATATATATATATATATATATATATATATATATATATATATATATATATATATATACTCCAATCTTTATTTTGGACTTTGATATACAATGATCCGCCTCCTTTTAGGACTTGGATCTACTTATCCTCATACCTTGCTAGGGTCTTTTCGGATAGACTTCTCCATGATCTTTAGGGGAGCATTTGCTTTTCATCGTGTGTCTCGATCCTTCATATTGATTTTTGATAAATGATTCTTCACATCACTTGGGATCTTTAGCAACAAAATGTAGCCCTCATGCCTTGTTAGGTTCTTTTCGGACTCGCCAGTCTTCACATCCCGCTTCAATAAGTTATGCCTTGGCTATGAACTCTAATTAATACCGAGAAACTTTTAAACGATCTTGGGCTAGAAGCTAAGTAACTTTTCAAATCGTACAACCTTATTTACTGCAAATCTATTTATTAGCAAGCGATGGGAGAAAAAGCTTATAATCAACTCACATAAATTCATGAAAGAATACCAAACTTATAATTGACTCTATCATCTCTGGTACTCCACAATTTAAAATCTCAAGGAATGAGACTCGTGGATGCTTAGCCAATTAAATCAAAGTTTTGGGTTTTCAAGTCATCTATAGGATCTTGCAAATTCTTAAACTTTTTCAAGTTTAGAATTCGCATTTTAAAGCTCCCTTGATAAACGACTTTCTAGGATTAATTATAGGAACTTGCGAAAAGTTCTTGTTCTTAACCTGTGAGAGTTAAGACTTTCGCGTTGTAAAGTTCCCTATATAAAAGCCTAGCAAAACTTGACTTAAACACGTTAAGGATACTAGCTAGAGTAAACTTGGATAAGTAAACTCGGGTTGAGTCAAAAGATTCACAACGTTGAAAAATTAAAACCACTTTATTCAAAATTTATTCTAGCAAAGAAAGTAAATAATGATAGCAAAGGAAAATAATACTATACAACTAGGCCAAAATAGATTAAAAATTTTGAAAAATGTCGAAAAATTAGATTTTCCGTTTAAAATGAGGGCAAATTCATGGAAAAGACCACTTACTTCCATAGAAGTCCCCCCTACACTTGATATAAACATTGTCCTCAATGTTTAAGCATGTGGGAGTAAACTCCACTACACTTAGGACATTGTGCACGTTGTTTAAATCTTGCTAAGGAAGAGACAACTATAGTGATTTCAATGTGAACATATAAGATATGAAATATTGAATCACGACAGTTTAGGATAGAACCGGGAAGACGGGACCACGGGATCACGGACGTCAAATGTCATCAAGAATGGATCTTTGAAGCTTTAATCCCTGCACATCATAAGAAACAAGACAACAAACACATACGGGGCTCCCCCTACACTTATTATGAAAACGGTAAAGGATAGATCAACGGGTTGCCTCCCGAGAAGCACTTGTTTTTGTTAATAGAGTCACGAGCCTGAATCGACCCTGAACTAATTCAAGGGAAACGTGGTGAGGGATGGAATCATCTCATGAGAGATGTCCTCACCAAAGTACAGCTTCACACGCTGGCCATTAATAAGTGTGAAAACACTTATCCTCTTACCACTTATTTTCAATAATAACAAGACCAAAACGTGTATTTTATGTCGTAAATGTCGGAATTATGCGTGGTTTGTGTTTTTATTGTGTTTCAGGATAAAAATATGAAAAGGGAAGAAAACATGGGCTATCACGGGCTTTTATCGAAGAAAACAAGAAAAGACGAAGTCAAGATATCAAGAGTGTAAAAAGAACGGAAGTACAAGGCCTATTCTGAAGATTTATCGAAGAAAAAGTCTAAAGACGGACGTTTAATGAAGTCGAAGAACTCAAGTCTAATAGAAGAAGAGAATTATAAGACAAGTTCAATTTATATCGACAAATCCCTAGACGACGTTAAGAAGGACAAAGAATTTAAATCAAGTCGAGACGAAAAGAAAGAAGGAAGCAACACATGCACTCCCCACCTCCTATAAATACCCTCCTAATGACACATTAGGAGGGTGTTAGCTAGATTATTTTTTCCTTTCTGTAGTTTTCATTTTAGAGAGAGAAAGTGTTTAACTTTCTCTCACTAAAACTTCATCTTTTCTTTCTTTCATGTTTAAGCTTTGATTTGATCTTGTATTTTGGAATCATTAATCTATAAGTTCAAGTTAAGTTTTTCATCTTTCATTTTATTCTACCTTTCTTGATTTTTACTTTATTTTTGTTCCGAAATCATTTTTTATATTGTTTCATCTTGATGTTTATGTGATTAAAAAGTTTATCTTTTTATTCATCTCTAAGTTTTAATACGGATTAAGTTTTGAGCTTTTCATGCTTATTGGCTTAGTTTGTGTTTAGCTTATTTACTTTTCATTTTTCTTAAAAGTTTCATCTTTTTATGGTTTGATTTAAAAGTTTTGCTTATTTAAAGTTTAAAAAGTTCTTATTTGTGTTTATTTAGTTATCTTCTTTAAAGATTCGGTTAAGTTTGGTTTGAGCTTATTAAAAAGTAGCTTTTAAACTTAGCTTATTACGAATTTTTGAGTCATCGGAAAAGGGTAAACCCCTTTCCGATTGTGTATTCCGATTAAGCCAGCATTCCGACAAGTATCACCTTTATTCCGATCACTGGATCGGAAAAGGGTTTCTATATTCCGATTGGGATTCCGATTTGACATTCCGACGTGGTGTTTTGTGGGACATTCCGATAGGACTTGTTTTTCTACATTCCGATTGTATCCTTTTTCTTATATTCCGATAGCTTTGATTTTCTAGTATTCCGATAGGACTTAGTTTGCATCATTCCGATCATATTCCTTTTGGTGCATTCCGATAACATTCCGATTACTGTATTCCGACGGGATTCCGACTGGGTTTAATTTCTTGTTTTTACAAAGTTTTCAAGTGTTTTTCTAGTAATTTTTAGTTTAATTTTTAAAGCTTTTATTTTACTCAACGACATTTACATATTTGTTTTTAGTTTAAATTAGATAATCAAACACCCATATTATTTTCCACCAAGAACGACTGAGTCGCACTCTTAGCTAGTAATCAATTCGAAAAGATCGGTTTAACGAACTTTCATAACTAAGTAAAATCGAGTTATTAAATGGCGCTGCTGCCAGCTCTTTTCGTTAAGATTAACGGTTTATAGTGAGAGACGCGTTGGATTTTGGGATCCGTTCATTTTTTAACGTTATTTTTCTTGCTTAAATTTTCAAAAATCTTAAAAAATATAAAATTTTCAAAAATAAAAAAGAATAGAAAAACATAAAAAAAACCAAAAATATTTCTTGTCTGATTTTCTTTTCCTTTTGTATGTGTGTATGCGTACTCGTGCTCGTAAGAAGAAAGTAGCTCAAGACGAAGTCATTACTCCACCTATTGTCACCATGGACAATCGACCAATGATCGAGCTTTTGCAATCGCAAGTGGAGGGCAACACCGATGCTATTCTCATACCCGAGATTGGAGCTAACAACTTTGAGCTCAAATCCGGCTTCATTCAAATGGTCTCTGCTCAACCATTCTTGGGGCGAACACTTGATGATCCTCATGACCATATAAAAAGGTTTCTTCAACTCACTAATACGGTTAAGTATAATGGGGTTTCACAAGAAGTGATTCGTAATAAGTGTGTAAACACTTATCCTTTTGCCACTAAAATCAAGGAAAAACAAGACCGAATCATGTGTTTTATATCATAAAAGTCGGAATTACGCGTGGTTTTGTGTTTTTGTGTTAAAATTGGTACAAATGATCAAAAGAAGAGAAAACACGGGATTTCACGGTCAAATGTCGAAGAAAAGTTCAAGAAAAAGACAAAGACAATGTCAAAGACCAAAAGTGTGCCAAATTTACGAAAACCGGCTAAACCGACACGGTTTTGAAGAAATGATCAAAGAAGCCGAAATCAAGGTCGTTTTTAGCGGATTAAATCTTTTCGTAGATAACTGAGCCTTGTGGGACCCACATTGGATAAATGGGCTCAAAAGCCCATTTAAGAAAAAGTTTTCTTAAATTTTAACCAAGAGCCCAAATAAGGCCCAATTCTCTTAACTAAGTAGACGGATGGGAGTGAGTTACTTGGGCTGCCAAGCCCATTTGCATTACAAATAATCGGATGAGTGAAGAGTTTAAAACTTGCTGGTCAAAGTACTCGGTCAAACTCCCATACACACGTGTCTACAACATTATCACCTCCACCCCAGTCAACTTTCCCAACAAATAAATATCCCCATAAAACCATCCCTCACACAAATTAAATAAAACAACTTTTTATCCTCACACATGTGTTTTACCCACACACACACTAAACTAATTCTTTTTTTTATCCACCCACACCTTCGATGATAACAAAGCAAATAAACCCACTTCTCTCACCTCAAAACAACACAGCCGCTCACCCTCTCCCCCAAACCCTAGTCATCCGAATAAAATTGGGGCTTTTGAGATTATATGGCGCGTGTATATCACGCAGGGAAATTAATTCCCCCTTTTTTCTGATCTTGATAATGGAGGAAGAAATCCAACGTGGCCTCATCCCTTGATTTAATTGGTGAAAACACATCATCTTAACAAATCCACCAATAGAATCCTCCCACATCAAACACAAGAAACACAAAACTGCCACAAGGGCGATCCGTGTGATGCATTTGATGATCTCTGTCGTTGATTCAAGAGAAGAGAGAGAAGAGAACAAAGATGCGGCCATGCTGTATTACCGTGGGTACCAAGATTTGGGTTTTCCCTATAAATCCCCACTCCACAATGTGTAGAAGGATAGTCCATTATTATTTTTCTTTCTTTAATTTACTGTTTTTTAGGAGTAGATTAAATTAGTTTTTATTTTCTGAAAATTAGATTAGGTTTAATTTTGTAATCTTTATTTTCCAGTTAATGTAATTTTATTATTATTAAATGAAAATTTGCTTTTAATTAATCTTGTCTCCTTTAATTTTCTGTCTTAATTAAATCTTTAATCTGCTTTCTGTTTTTTTAATACTACTGTTGTGGTTTTATTATTCGGAAAATATTAAATATATATATATATATATATATATATATATATATATATATATATATATATATATATATATATATATATATATATATATATATATATATATATATATATATATATATATATATATATATATATATATATATATATATATATATATATATATATATATAATATAAAACTGGATCGAGAAATCTGTTCGAGGGTTGTTTGTTCGAGTGAATCGAATGGATGATGATGATGATGTTTCAGTGATTGTTTGTTTCGGTTTACAAGTACGCTCAGCGCGATACTTCTCCTCAACGGATTCAACATCGGGTTTTAATCTCTATTCTCTTTTAATTTTCTAGTCTAGTTTAAAGTTTAGTTTATTCTATCTGCTTCTGCTAGTGTTAGGATATTGTGGATTGTTGAATCTGCCGTAGATTTGATGCTTTTTGATTGATGAAGTTACGTTGACTGAGAGCAAAAATCTTATAGCTATTCTGTTTCCACTCTATTTTTTATTGATGAATTTTTCGTTGACTGTTTATTTTTAGATTATTTGCTTAAGCTTTGTTTGGTATAGGATCTGCGTTTTTGATATTTAAGCTTATTTGGTCTGTTTAAGTTTGTTGAAATTGCTTATTGTTTGGCTTAGGTAGTTGTCTTATTAGCTTAACTGTCTTTTTTTATTATTTGTCTCATATTCTTATTTTGTTTTTTTATTTTAGCTTATTGTTTGATAGCTTATTTGGTTGGTAGCTTTAGGTGTAGAGCTTATTTGATTTATTTGCCTGTCTCTTTTTTCTGCTTATAGTTGGTATTTTCTTTTCATTCTGTTACTGCTTCAAACTCAGACCATTTGGTCTGAGTATCTAAATTCAGTAAAATAAAATAATAAGTAGTAAAATAAAATATAAAGAAAAGCAAAACTGGTCATTGTGGGACTCGTACCCTTAACCTCTCGCATAGCAGTCTTACAACGCAACCAGTTCATCTAGAACCTTTTTTGTGTATTACTCTCAATAGTTTGATTTACATAGGATTCTTAAATCTTAGTCAGCTTTTATTTAATTGTTTAATTAATAGAAATTTAGTTTAAATTAAATTTTAATTAATTATTTTATTTAAATTTCGTTTTTATTCAGTTTTGTTTTAAAAAATATATATAAAAAGAAAGAAAAAAATATTTATTTTGATTTTAATTACTTTTATAAAATTAGTTTTAAATTTACTTTTATTTTAAATAGTTTTCTTTTATGTTTATTTTTAAATTTTAGTTTTAAAAAATTAGTTCTATTTATTTTTTTTACAAGTCTTTAAAATAGTTTTTAATTAAGTTCTATTTTAGAATATATTTTCTTTTAAAGTCTACTTCAATTTAGTTTTTAATTTAATTAAATTAGTTTTAAATTTTGTTTTAGTTTCCAAATAGTTTTATTTAGATTAAATTAGATTTTTTTAATTAAGTTTAAATTAGTTTTCAAATTTATATAAGTTTTAAATTAGTTAATTAAATAGTTTTCTTTTAATTCAATAGTTTTTAATTAGATTAAAATTTCCAAAAAGTTTTATTTTACCAAAAACAAAACTAAGTCGAAACGATAATTGGAAATCAAATTCGAGTGAGTCGAGGAACGATAAATAGATATAAAAATAGGATTAAAAAACCCTTAGTTTCAAATGGCGTCGCTGCCGCTTCGCTCGTACGATTGACGAATTTTCGTGAAGACGTTTGGATTTTGGGATCCGTTCTTTTTGAACGTTAATTTTCTTGCACAAAAATCAAAAATACAAAACAATCAAAAACTTAAAAATACAAAAAAATTAAAAAATCACAAAAGCAATTTATTTCCTAAGAATTGCACCAAAAAATTAAAAAATCCAAAAGTAATACTTTTTCCTAAAGTATTACACCAAAAATATTCTTCTTTATCCTCTATTGTTTTTAATTCTTTTCTATACCCCTCTTATTTATAATTCTTCATGGATTCGTCTTGCGTACGGTGTGGGAGACCATGGCATGGTTTTCAAACATGTCAATGGTGTACTTGTGAGCGGTGCGGTTTTGATATCGACAATACACAATTTGGATTTTGTCCATTTTGCAATACAACAAATTCGTACTTCTCCTCTTACAATACTTTCTCACCCCCTCCCGTCTATGACAATCCCTATCCGCAACATGCACCGGGTTTTTCTCAATACCCGTGTTGCAATCATTGTGGGGGCCCTCACGATACTTCTTATTGTCAACCAATGAATTATGAGCCACATCCGTGCTATAAATCCGGTTTTCAAAATTTTGAACCCCCACATCCCACCCTCAATCATCAATCCTCTCAGAGAATTCAACAAATCAATGCTTTGAATGACGAAAGACAAGCCCTTCTTTTGAAACTTCATGACGACTTAATTCGACTGACCGAGACATTGGAGGAGCAACAACGACAACGACAAGAGCAAGTATCTAATCTTAGTGATTATACTCCGCCTCTTGTGCGTTCTTTTTATTATGATGATGACGAGGATAATATTTACGATCTCAATCCATCATGTGAGACTACCACTCCTATTCTCGATTCTTCCACTACGGAGCCCGATGCCTCTCTCATCATGGGGGATGAGGGTCTTATCACTATTCCTTGTGACGAGACTCTTATTCCAATCCAAAGTGAGCCTACGGTTGCTTCCGATAGTGACGATGAGTGTGAATCTCTTTCTAGCGATGATTCATTACCTCCCACCGACATCTTAGGAGATGATTCTTTGGCTTTCTCTAATCCCATTTTTGATCTTGATGATGATTTTACTTCTAGTGATGACGAGTCACTATCCGATAAAGATGTTCAGAAGGAAAATTTCAAGATTTATTCGAACCCTTTATTTGATTTTGATGACGCCTACATATCTAGTGAGGTGAATCCTCTCTTTGAAGAGGGGATTGAGGACATTGATAGCTCCGACTCTCTTGCTATTGATGAGCATTCGTTGTTAGCCATGCCACCTCCCATCATAGAGGAGGAGGAGAGATTTGACCCTACCTTCCGTTTGATTCGGTCTAGTGAGGTGACGCGGGTGGTAGATATGTCTTCTGATATTTCTCATATTATGTTGCCACCCCGTCCTACCGCGTGCACACCCAAGCAAGTGATGTATTTCATACCGGGAAATGAGGATGAGTGCTTTGACCCGGAAGGTGAGATTGACCATTCTATGATTGATACCTTTACGGCTTTGCCGAATTGTGACCATCCATTGTCTTTGGGGGATGACAATTTGTCTCCTTTACCCACCCCACCTCCCGTTGATCAAGACTTCACTTACTTTTCTTATGTCGAGAGGACTTTTCTACCTTTCAAGACTTATCCTCCTGCCTCTCATTTATTATGTTCCTCCGGGACCGAGGATAAGATTTTTGATCCCGGTATTACATTCGAGGCTTCCCCATGGACCATTTAATTCGGGGTCGAGTCAGGCTCGTGACTCGGTTAACAAAAACAAGCGCTTCTCGGGAGGCAACCCGATTATCTATCTTTTATCTATTTTCACCTATAAGTGTAGGGGGAGCCGTGTAGGTTGTTTGTTTTGTGTGTTGTGATTGTGCAGGGACATGTACTTTGATGATCCACTTTTGGTACTTTTGACGTGACCCGTGTTTCCCGTGTACCTGGTTCCTTCGATAAGTTTTTGCTATTGTGATTCAATCTTGTATATAAATAAAACGAATAAATGTAATCACTTCAGTTGTCCTTTCCTTAGCTCGATTTTAAACAACGTACTCAATGTCCTAAGTGTAGGGGAGTTTATTCTCCCACATGCTTAAACATTGAGGACAATGTTTATATTAAGTGTAGGGGTGATTTCTATCGAAAATTTTAGTGGGCTTTCCATGACTTTGACCCTATTTTAGCGGAAAATTTTAAAAAAATTTCAACGTTTTTCAAATTTTTGATCTATTTTGGCCTTGTAGTATTTTTCATTTATTTTCTTTTTTGTCATCGCATCGTAATTATATTTTCCATTTCAAGAATAAAGTCAAAAATAAATAAATAAAATGGTTTTAACAAGTTTAGATATCTTTGATATATTAGGCCCGTCGTGAATATTTTTACTCAACCCGAGTTTACTTATCCAAGTTTACTCTAGCTAGTATCCTTAACCATATGGACCTTAATTGGTTTATTAGGCTAAGTATCCACGAGTCTCATTCCTTGAGATTTTAAATTGTGGAGAACGAGAGATGAATAGAGTTAATTATAAGTTTGGTATTCTTTCATTAACTTATGTGAGTTAGTTATGAGCTTTTTCTCCCATCGCTTGTTAATAAATATATTTGCAATAAATAAGGTTGTACGATTTGAAAAGTTACCTAGCTTCTAGCACAAGATCGTTTAAAAGTTGCTCGGTATTAACTAGAGTTCATAGCCAAGGCATAACTTATTGAAGCGGGACGCGAATATTGGCTTATCCAAAAAGGCCCTAACAAGGCATGAGGATATCCGAGTCCAAAAAGGCCCTCACAAGGCATGAGGATTCACTTTTTGCTAAAGATCCAAAGATGATGTGAAGATCATTAATCCAAATCAATATGATGGATCAAGACACACGACGAGAAGCAATTACTCCCCTAAAGATCATAGAGAAGTCTATCCAAAAAGACCCTAACAAGGTATGAGGATAAATAGATCCAAGTCCGAAAAGGAGGCGGATCGTTGTATATCAAAATCCTAAATAAAGAAGAGGATAAATGAAGAAGTCGTGGTCAACGTTTGAAGCATCTTTCACTCCTAATGAAGATGTATACCAAAATGAAGAGAAGACCATAATTTCAAGATCGTCTCTTAAGATTTGAAGTTTGAAGTACAAGCCAAATATCGGTCCGAGAAAGGTCTCAAATTGTGAAACGAGTTATGCCAAGATATGAACTTTATGAGGTTCCGAGAAGCAGTTTTAAAAGATTTTGTCCTTTAGCTAACTATTGATTAAATCGTCCCACTTTATTTTCGGCCTTAATAAATTATCGAAATAAGTCAAAAATGCATCCTCGTGATCATTCAAGACAAAAATAAAATACAAGAGTTACACCGTAGGAATAAGGGAGTCTAAGTGATTAATTAAACCACATGAGTAAGTGTTAGTTGTGCTAACTTGTAATAACAATTATCTCGTTTTTGAGCTTAGTATGGGGAACGTAAAACTTGAGGGTGATTAATATTCATGACAATAAAGCCCTAATCTAAGTCTTAGATTTCTTTACGAGTTTCTTCCATCAAATAATTTCCAAGTTTAATAAAATGTCATAACTTTTGTCCCTTTTAAAAGTTTTTATCTTTTCGTCGTAGTAGTAGTAGCAATAGTAATAAAGGCCGAAATGGGTTAATTATGAGAAAAATGTAACTTTGTGCTTTAAAATAATGTATTGCATGGGGTCATTGCAATGGTCAAATGTAGGGGATTTAATAAGTGTGTAAACACTTATCCTTTTGCCACTAAAATCAAGGAAAAACAAGACCGAATCATGTGTTTTATATCATAAAAGTCGGAATTACGCGTGGTTTTGTGTTTTTGTGTTAAAATAGGTACAAATGATCAAAAGAAGAGAAAACACGGGATTTCACGGTCAAATGTCGAAGAAAAGTCCAAGAAAAAGACAAAGACAATGTCAAAGACCAAAAGTGTGCCAAGTTTACGAAAACCGGCTAAACCGACACGGTTTTGAAGAAATGATCAAAGAAGCCGAAATCAAGGTCGTTTTTAGCGGATTAAATCTTTTCGTAGATAATTGAGCCTTGTGGGACCCACATTGGATAAATGGGCTCAAAAGCCCATTTAAGAAAAAGTTTTCTTAACTTTTTAACCAAGAGCCCAAATAAGGCCCAATTCTCTTAACTAAGTAGATGGATGGGAGTGAGTTACTTGGGCTGCCAAGCCCATTTGCATTACAAATAATCGGATGAGTGAAAAGTTTAAAACTTGCTGGTCAAAGTACTCGGTCAAACTCCCATACACACGTGTCTACAACATTATCACCTCCACCCCAGTCAACTTTCCCAACAAATAAATATCCCCATAAAACCGTCCCTCACACAAATTAAATAAAACAACTTTTTATCCTCACACATGTGTTTTACCCACACACACACTAAACTAATTCTTTTTTTTATCCACCCACACCTTCGATGATAACAAAGCAAATAAACCCACTTCTCTCACATCAAAACAACACAGCCGCTCACCCTCTCCCCCAAACCCTAGTCATCCGAATAAAATTGGGGCTTTTGAGATTATATGGCGCGTGTATATCACGTAGGGAAATTAATTCCCCCTTTTTTCTGATCTTGATAATGGAGGAAGAAATCCAACGTGGCCTCATCCCTTGATTTAATTGGTGAAAACACATCATCTTAACAAATCCACCAATAGAATCCTCCCACATCAAACACAAGAAACACAAAACCGCCACAAGGGAGATCCGTGTGATGCATTGGATGATCTCTGACGTTGATTCAAGAGAAGAGAGAGAAGAGAACAAAGATGCGGCCATGATGTATTACCGTGGGTACCAAGATTTGGGTTTTCCCTATAAATCCCCACTCCACAATGTGTAGAAGGATAGTCCATTATTATTTTTCTTTCTTTAATTTACTGTTTTTTTAGGAGTAGATTAAATTTAGTTTTTATTTTCTGAAAATTAGTTAGGTTTAATTTTGTAATCTTTATTTTCCAGTTAATGTAATTTTATAATTATTAAATGAAAATTTTCTTTTAATTAATCTTGTCTCCTTTAATTTTCTGTCTTAATTAAATCTTTAATCTGCTTTCTGTTTTTTTAATACTACTGTTGTGGTTTTATTATTCGGATAATATTAATATATATATATATAATAATAATATAAAACTGGATCAAGAAATCTGTTCGAGGGTTGTTTGTTCGAGTGAATTGAATGGATGATGATGATGATGTTTCGGTGGTTGTTTGTTTCGCTTTACAAGTACGCTTAGCGCGATACTTCTCCTCACGGATTCAACATCGGGTTTTAATCTCTATTCTCTTTTCATTTTCTAGTCTAGTTTAAAGTTTAGTTTATTCTATCTGCTTCTGCTAGTCTTAGGATATTGTGGATTGTTGAATCTGCCGTAGATTTGATGCTTTTTGATTGATGAAGTTACGTTGACTGAGAGCAAAAATCTTATAGCTATTCTGTTTCCACTCTATTTTTTATTGATGAATTTTTCGTTGACTGTTTATTTTTAGATTATTTGCTTAAGCTTTGTTTGGTATAGGATCTGCGTTTTTGATATTTAAGCTTATTTGGTCTGTTTAAGTTTGTTGAAATTGCTTATTGTTTGGCTTAGGTAGTTGTCTTATTAGCTTAACTGTCTTTTTTTATTATTTGTCTCATATTCTTATTTTGTTTTTTTTATTTTAGCTTATTGTTTGATAGCTTATTTGGTTGGTAGCTTTAGGTGTAGAGCTTATTTGATTTATTTGCCTGTCTCTTTTTTCTACTTATAGTTTGTATTTTCTTTTCGTTCTGTTACTGCTTCAAACTCAGACCATTTGGTCTGAGTATCTAAATTCAGTAAAATAAAATAATAAGTAGTAAAATAAAATATAAAAAAAAAAGAAAAACTGGTCATTGTGGGACTCGTACCCTTAACCTCTCGCATAGCAGTCTTACAACGCAACCAGCTCATCTAGAACCTTTTTTGTGTATTACTCTCAATAGTTTGATTTATATAGGATTCTTAAATCTTAGTCAGCTTTTATTTAATTGTTTAATTAATAGAAATTTATTTTAAATTAAATTTTAATTAATTATTTTATTTAAATTTCGTTTTTATTCAGTTTTGTTTTAAAAAAATATATATAAAAAGAAAGAAAAAAATATTTATTTTGATTTTAATTACTTTTATAAAATTAGTTTTAAATTTACTTTTATTTTAAATAGTTTTCTTTTATGTTTATTTTTAAATTTTAGTTTTAAGAAATTAGTTCTATTTATTTTTTTTACAAGTCTTTAAAATAGTTTTTAATTAAGTTCTATTTTAGAATATATTTTCTTTTAAAGTCTACTTCAATTTAGTTTTTAATTTAATTAAATTAGTTTTAAATTTTGTTTTAGTTTCCAAATAGTTTTATTTAGATTAAATTAGATTTTTTTAATTAAGTTTAAATTAGTTTTCAAAGTTATTTAAGTTTTAAATTAGTTAATTAAATAGTTTTCTTTTAATTCAATAGTTTTTAATTAGATTAAAATTTCCAAAAAGTTTTATTTACCAAAAACAAAATTGAGTCGAAACGATAATTGGAAATCAAATTCGAGCGAGTCGAGGAACGATAAATAGATATAAAAATAGGATTAAAAAACCCTTAGTTTCAATTCGCTTGCAACTTTTTCCTTTCTCCTTAGAGGGACAAGCCCGGCATTGGCTTGATAAGGAACCGCCACAAAGAATTCTTACGTGGACGGATTTAGAGACTAAATTCATCAACTACTTTTTCCCACCCTCACGTACTACCGCTTTGCGGAATTAAATCATTACCTTTAAACAAAAGTACGGTGAGACATTTAGTGAATATTGGTACCGTTTTAAGGAACTTTTAAGAAAGTGTCCACAACATGGTTTCACAAAAGTACATCAAATTAATACTTTTTACAATGGTTTAAGCATGAATGACCAAGGTTCACTAAATAGTGCCTCGGGGGGTAACATTTTGGTTAAGTCTTCTAATGCCGCTTGGGATATTATTGAGAATAAGCCTAGAGTGCAAACTAAGAGTGTTCGGACTAATGTGACTAGTGCTAGTACTAGTGAGAGCGACAAGAGAATTGATAAGCTTACTTCGCTTGTTGAAACACTTGCTCTACAAACCGCTAACAATACCAAAGCCATCAACGCACAAGTTAATGCTATGAGTCAATCATGTGAAATATGCGGGGGATCTCATTCATACACCGATTTTCCTTCGACTCCTGACAATCCGGAAAAAATGTGTATGCCGCCAACGGTAACTTTTCTACGGGAGGCTATCAAGCACGTCCTCAAGGTGACCGCAATTTGCTTAGTTATCGTTCAAACAACTTTCTTTCACCACCCGGTTTCCCCCCTCAAAACCCAAACGACATCAATCGCAACAATCAAAATCAACCACGAGCTCCAAATCAATATCAAACCCAAAGAAACCCATATCCACCTCAAGGAAACAATCAAGTTCACCAACAACCCGCTTATCAACCACCTGCCTACCATGCTCTTCCTCCCACCCAACCCACCGCATTTAATAACGAGGTTGAAACTTACATGAGGACTAATGATGCGATAGTGTAAAATCTTCAGCGGCAAATGGCCAACTTGAAAGGAGATATGGTGAAACAAGGGAATGATCTTCGAGCCGATATGCGAAACTCTTTGAGCAGTCAAACGAATGACTTAAGGGATATGATGGCTAGTTTCTTCCAAAGTAATCAAGCCTCTGGTTCGGGTTCTCTTCCGAGTAACACCGTTGCTAATCCCAGAGGGGAGATGAAAGCAATCACCACTCGAAGTGGAAAAGGTTTAAAGGAACCCGAGCTTCCTACACCTATACCTTTGATTGTGACAAAGGAAAACGAGTCCCCTTATCAAATTCCCCCACCTTCTATTTCACCAATTCCTCCACCTTCTACTTCCACCCCTCCACCACCCAAGGATGTGAGTGAGAATTCCATTCTAAAGCCTTCATCTCAACCCAATATACCTTATCCCTCAAGGTTGAGGAAAGAGAAGTTAAAGAACAAGGATGATATTCAGGTTTCTAACTTTCTCAAAATGTTTAAACAACTGAATTTCAATATCTCCTTTGCTGAGGCTCTCGCTCACATGCCGAAATATGCTAAAATGTTTAAAGATCTTCTCAGTGATAAGGAGAAACTTCTTGATATCGCTCAGACCCAACTTAATAAGAATTGCTCTGCAGTGCTATTAAGGAAATTACCCACCAAACTTGGTGATCCGGGTCGCTTTCTTATTCCTTACAACTTCCCCGAGGTAGAGAATTGTATGGCCCTAGTCGACCTAGGTGCTAGTATAAACTTAATGCCTTTAAGTGTGTGGAAACAATTATCTCTACCCGAGCTAGCCCCCAATCGTATGACCTTGGAATTAGCTAACCGTACGGTTGCTTATCCGGTAGGGATAGCCGAAGATGTCTTTGTCGGTGTGACAAATTCACCTTTCCGGCGGATTTTGTTGTCGTTGACTATGAGATGGACCCCCGTGTTCCATTAATCGTTGGACGTCCATTCTTTATGAGTGGTCGCACTATCATTGATGTAGCCACGGGTGAATTAATCATGAGAGTCGGTGACGATAAAATTGTCTTCAACATGGGTAAACTTTCTAAGCAGTCTGATGAAAATGAGAGCGTTAATTTCATTGACGTACTTGATGAGGCTTGTGAAGAACATTTCAAAGACGCTTGTAAAAGTGGTTCTTCTTCTCTTCCCATTGTTGAGACCGTTGATTCTATTGCTCCATCACTAACTCCATTTGGAGAAAGTGATTTCATTTTGAAAGAATTTGAAGCAACTTTGGGAGATGTGGACTTACAATATGACGATTCTCCCTCCAATTGGGATGAAGACATTCGTACCATTGAGAAACTTCTCAATGAGGACCATATTTCTCCACCATATCCTAAGGATATCTCTATCGATGATCCGAATTTGACTATAACTTCCATCGAAAATCCTCCGGATTTAGAGCTTAAGGATCTACCGTCTCATCTCGTATACGTGTTCCTCGAAGACAATAAGAAGTCACCCGTCATCATCGCAAAGGATTTGAAAGAAGACGAAAAATCTCGACTTATCGTCGTGCTGAAGAATCATAAGAAAGCGATTGCTTGGAAAATCTCCGATATTCGTGGAATTGATCCTCACTTTTGCACACATAAAATTCTCATGGAGGACGACATTAAACCCACTATTCAAAACCAAAGAAAGGTGAATCCCAAGATCCATGACGTTATCAAAAAGAGGTTATCAAACTTCTTGATGCGGGAATGATCTAACCTATCTCGGATTCACCATGGGTTAGTCCGTTCCATTGTGTGCCTAAGAAAGGCGGAATCACCGTTGTGCCCAATGAAAACAAAGAGTTGATTCCTACTCGTCTCGTTACAGGGTGGAGAGTTTGTATAGACTATCGCAAATTCAATGATGCTACGAGAAAGGATCATTTTCCCCTTCCTTTTATGGACCAAATGCTTGAACGTCTAGCGTGTAATGATTATTATTGCTTCTTAGACGGTTTCTCCAGGTATATTCAAATTCCCATCGATCCTAAAGACAAAGAGAAAACCACATTCACTTGTCCTTATGGAACATTTGCTTACAAACGAATGCCTTTCGGCTTATGCAAGGCTCCTGGGACTTTCCAAAGGTGTATGATGGCTATCTTCCATGACATGGTTGAAGAAGCTATGGAAGTCTTCATGGATGATTTCTCGGTCTATGGTGATTCTTTCTCTCATTGCCTTGCCAATTTGGAACGCATGCTTAAGCGGTGTGAAGACACTCGCCTTGTTCTAAATTGGGAAAAATGCCATTTCATGGTAAAAGAAGGCATTGTTCTTGGACATAAAATCTCCAAAGCCGGTCTTGAAGTGGACCGTGCTAAAGTTGATGTCATAGCCAAATTACCTCCACCTTCAACCGTGAAAGGTGTGAGAAGTTTCCTTGGTCATGCGGGCTTCTACCGTCGATTAATTCAAGATTTTTCTAAAATCGCTCGCCCGATGACCCACCTCTTGGAAAAAGATACTCCCTTTATCTTTTCTAAAGAGTGTCTTGAATCCTTCAATCTTCTTAAGGACGAGCTAACTAAGGCACCGGTCTTGGTTACCCCTAATTGGGAGCTACCTTTTGAATTGATGTGTGATGCTAGCGACTTTGCCATTGGAGCGGTTTTGGGACAAATAGTGAACAAACACTTCCAACCAATCCATTATGCTAGCAAGACAATGACGGGGCCTCAATTGCATTATACCACTACCGAAAAAGAGCATTTAGCTGTAGTGTATGCTTTTGAAAAGTTCCGCCCCTATCTTGTCCTTTCCACCACAATTGTCTATACCGACCATTCCACGTTGAAGTACTTGTTGACTAAGCAAGATTCTAAGCCAAGACTTCTTCGTTGGGTTTTGCTCCTTCAAGAATTTAAAATTGAAATTCGTGACAAAAAGGAAGCAGAAAACCTAGCCGCAGATCATCTAAGTAGACTAGAGGATCCTTATCAAGGGGATCATCTGAATCAAGAGATCAATGACTCTTTTCCCCTTGAGGCCTAATGTCTATCAATTCCAATCTTGATGACACCCCGTGGTTTGCGGACATTGCAAACTACTTAGCGGGTGGAATTCTCAAGGAAGGGTTAACGTCCCAACAAAAGAAAAAGTTCTTTAAAGACATTGAACACTATTTTTGGGACGACCCTTACCTTTTCAAACAATGTGCTGATCTGATTATTCGTCGGTGTGTTGATGGACCCGCAGCTTTAGACATTCTCGAAGCTTGCCATAAAGGACGCACCGGTGGTCACTTTGGTCCTAATTACACCGCGAAGAAAGTTTTCGATTCTGGATTTTATTGGCCCACCATTTATCATGACGCTCATGAAATGGTTAAACATTGTGATGCTTGCCAAAGACAAGGCAAGATCACACATAAAGATGAGATGCCTCAAAATTTCATACTAGAATGTGAAATCTTTGATGTATGGGGTATCGATTTTATGGGGCCATTTCCATCATCTAAAGGGAACAAGTACATCCTCGTAGCCGTTGACTACGTATCTAAATGGGTTGAAGCTAAGGCTCTCCCTAAGAACGATGCGAGGGTGGTTGTGAACTTCTTGAAGCAGCTTTTTGCTCGATTCGGCGTTCCTCATGCTATCATCAGTGACCGCGGGACTCATTTTTGCAATGACCAATTTGCTCGAGTCATGGCTAAGTACGGTGTCAATCACCGTCTTTCCACCGCTTATCATCCTTAAACAAATGGTGAAGCCGAGATATCTAACCGCGGATTGAATCGAATTCTTGAGCGTACTGTGGGAGAGCATCGTGCCTCGTGGGCCGATAAGTTAGATGATGATTTGTGGGCTTTCCGTACCGCATATAAGACGCCGATTGGTTGCACTCCATATCGTCTTGTGTACGGGAAGGCATGCCACCTCCCTATTGAGCTGGAACATAAGGCGTACTGGGCCTTGAAGTGGGCAAATTTTGACATCAACAAAGTCGGCGATCTTCGGAAGATTCAACTCAATGAGCTAAATGAACTAAGGAATGAAGCTTATGAGAACTCATTGATCTACAAGGAGAAGACCAAGATCATCCATGATGCAAGGATTAAGAACCAAGAGTTCCACGTTGGTGATCAAGTTTTACTCTTTAAGTCTTGGTTGAAGATCTTCTCGGGCAAGCTGAAGAGCCGTTGGTCTGGTCCATTCACCGTCGCCAAAGTCTTCCCCTATGGTACCATTGAGCTTTCTCAGCCAAATGGTCCTAATTTTAAAGTGACTGGCCAGCGTGTGAAGTTGTACTTTAGTGAGGACATCTCTCATGAGATGATTCCATCCCTCACCACATTTCCCTTGAATTAGTTCTGGGTCGAGTCAGGCTCGTGACTCGGTTAACAAAAACAAGCGCTTCTCGGGAGGCAAACCGTTGATCTATCCTTTACCGTTTTCATAAGTGTAGGGGGAGCCCCGTATGTGTTTGTTGTCTTGTTTCTTGTAATGTGCAGGGATTAAAGCTTCAAAGATCCACTTTTGATGACATTTGACCAACCGTGATCCCGTGTACCCGTCTTCCTGGTTCTATCCTAAACTGTCGAGATTCAATATTTCATATTTTATATGTTCACATTGAAATCACTATAGTTGTCCTTCCCTTAGCAAGATTTAACCAACATGCACAATGTCCTAAGTGTAGCGGAGTTTACTCCCACATGCTTAAACATTGAGGACAATGTTTATATCAAGTGTAGGGGGGACTTCTATCGAAGTAAGTGGTCTTTTCCATGAATTTGCCCTCATTTTAACCAGAAAATTTGATTTTTCGACATTTTTCAAAATTTTTAATCTATTTTGGCCTAGTAGTTTTACCTTTGTTATCGTTATTTACTTTCTGTGTTAGAATAAATTTTTAATAAAGTGGTTTTAAAATTTTTCAAAGTCGTGAATATTTTGACTCAACCCGAGTTTACTTATCTCAGTTTACTCTAGCTAGTATCCTTAACGTGTTTAAGTCCAGTTTTGCTAGGCTTTTATATAGGGATCTTTAAAACGCGAAAGTCTTAATTCTCACGGGTTAAGAACAAGAACTATTCGCAAGTTCCTATAATTGATCCTAGAAAGTCGTTTATCAAGGGAACTTTAAAATGCGAATTCTAAACTTGAAAGAGTCTAAGAATTTGCAAGATCCTATAGATGACTCGAAAACCCAAAACTTTGATTTAATTGGCTAAGCATCCACGAGTCTCATTCCTTGAGATTTTAAATTGTGGAGAACGAGAGATGATAGAGTCAATTTTAAGTTTGGTATTCTTTCAGGAATTTATGTGAGTTGATTATAAGCTTTTTCTCCCATCGCTTGTTAATAAATATATTTGCAATAAATAAGGTTGTACGATTTGAAAAGTTACTTAGCTTCTAGCGCAAGATCGTTTAAAAGTTGCTCGGTATTGATTAGAGTTCATAGCCAAGGCATAACTTATTGAAGCGGGATGTGAAGATTGCCAAGTCCGAAAAGGCCCTAACAAGGCATGAGGGCTACATTTTGTTGCTAAAGATCCCAAGTGATGTGAAGAATCATTTATCAAAAATCAATATGAAGGATCGAGACACACGACGAAAAGCAAATACTCCCCTAAATATCATGGAGAAGTTTGTCTGAAAAGACCCTAGCAAGGTATGAGGATAAATAGATCCAAGTCCTAAAAGGAGGCGGATCGTTGTATATCAAATTCCAAAATAAAGATTGGAGAAAAATGAAGAAGTCGTGGTCCAAAATTTAAGAATCTCTCAAACACTTCAAGTGAAGAAATTCCTATTATGAAGAGAAGACCATAATTTCAAGAACGTCTCTCAAGATTCGAAGTATGAAGTCGCTGCCAAATATCTGTCCGAGAAAGGTCTCAAATCGTGAAGCGAGTTATGCCAAGATATGAACTTTAAGAGGTCCTGAGAAGCAGTATTAAAAGATTTTGTCCTTTAGCTAACTATTGATTAAATCGTCCCACTTTATTTTCAGCCTAAATAACTATCGAAATAAGTCAAACAATGCATCCTCGTGATCATTCAAGACAAAATTAAAATATAAGAGATACACCTAGGAATAAGGGAGTCTAAGTAAATAATTGGGCCGCATGAGTTCGTGTTAGTTTGCTAACTTATAATAACAATGATCTCATTTTTAAGCTTGGTTTGCGGAACGTGAAACTTGAGGATGATGAACATTCATGACGGCCAAAACCCCAATGTAAGTCTTTGATTTCTTTACTTGTTTTGTATATATTTCTATCTTTTTAATAAAGGTCAAGGTGGGTTATCTATGATGAGAAATGTAATATGTGCTTTGAAATTAATGCATTGCATGAGGGCATTGCAATGGTCAAGTGTAGGAGATTTAATAAGTGTGAAAACACTTATCCTTTTACCACTTATTTCCAACAATAACAAGACCAAAACGTGTATTTTATGTCGTAAATGTCGGAATTATGCGTGGTTTGTGTTTTTATTGTGTTTTAGGATAAAAATATGAAAAAGGAAGAAAACATGGGCTATCACGGGCTTTTATCGAAGAAAACGAGAAAAGACGAAGTCAAGAGATCAAGAGCGTAAAAAGAACGGAAGTCCAAGGCCTATTCTGAAGATTTATCGAAGAAAAAGTCTAAAGACGGAAGTTTAATGAAGTCGAAGAACTCAAGTCTTTTAGAGGAAGAGAATTATAAGACAAGTTCAATTTATATCGACAAATCCCTAGACGACGTCGAGAAAGACAAAGAATTTAAATCGAGTCGAGACGAAAACAAAGAAGGAAGCAACACATGCACTCCCCACCTCCTATAAATACCCTCCTAATGACACATTAGGAGGGTGTTAGCTAGATTATTTTTTCCTTTTTGTAGTTTTCATTTTAGAGAGAGAAAGTGTTTAACTTTCTCTCACTAAAACTTCATCTTTTTTTTCTTTCATGTTTAAGCTTTGATTTGATCTTGTATTTTGGAATCATTAATCTATAAGTTCAAGTTAAGTTTTTCATCTTTCATCTTATTCTACCTTTCTTGATTTTTACTTTAATTTTGATCCGAAATCATTTTTTATATTGTTTCATCTTAATGTTTACGTGATTAAAAAGTTTATCTTTTTATTCATCTCTAAGTTTTAATACGGATTAAGTTTTGAGCTTTTCATGCTTATTGGCTTAGTTTGTGTTTAGCTTATTTACTTTTCATTTTTCTTAAAAGTTTCATCTTTTTATGGTTTGATTTAAAAGTTTTGCTTATTTAAATTTAAAAAGTTCTTATTTGTGCTTATTTAGTTATCTTCTTTAAAGATTCGGTTAAGTTTGGTTTGAGCTTATTAAAAAGTAGCTTTTAAACTTAGCTTATTACGAATTTTTGAGTCATCGGAAAAGGGTAAACCCCTTTCCGATTGTGTATTCCGATTAAGCCAGCATTCTGACAAGTATCACCTTTATTCCGATCACTGGATCGGAAAAGGGTTTCTATATTCCGATTTGACATTCCGACGTGGGTGTTTTGTGGGACATTCCGATAGGACTTGTTTTTCTACATTCCGATTGTATCCTTTTTCTTATATTCCGATAGCTTTGATTTTCTAGTATTTCGATAGGACTTAGTTTGCATCATTCCGATCATATTCCTTTTGGTGCATTCCAATAACATTCCGATTACTGTATTCCGACGGGATTCCGACCAGGGATTCCGACTGGGTTTAATTTCTTGTTTTTACAATGTGTTCAAGTGTTTTTCTAGTAATTTTTAGTTTAATTTTTAAAGCTTTTATTTTACTCAACGACATTTACATATTTGTTTTTTGTTTAAATTAGATAATCAAACACCCATATTATTTTCCACCAAGAACGACTGAGTCGCACTCTTAACTAGTAATCAATTCGAAAAGATCGGTTTAACGAACTTTCATAACTAAGTAAAATCGAGTTATTAGCCATTCACTTTAAAATTAGGCCCATTTGGCTGAGAAAGCTCAATGGTGCCATAGGGGAAGACTTTGGCGACGATGAATGGACCAGACCAACGGCTCTTTATCTTGCCCGAGAAAATCTTCAACCGAGAGTTAAAGAGTAAAACTTGATCACCAACGTGAAACTCTCGGTTCTTAATCCTTGAATCATGAATTATCTTGGTCTTCTCCTTGTAGATCAAAGAATTCTCATAAGCTTCATTCCTCAGTTCATTTAGTTCGTTGAGTTGAATCTTCCGAAGATCACCGGCTTCGTGGATGTCAAAATTTGCCCACTTCAAGGCCCAGTACGCCTTATGTTCCAATTCAATAGGAAGGTGGCATGCCTTCCCGTACACAAGACGATATGGAGTGCAAGCAATTGGCATCTTGTATGCGGTCCGGAAAGCCCACAAAGCATCATCTAACTTATCGGCCCACGAGGCACGATGCTCTCCCACAGTACGTTCAAGAATTCGCTTCAATCCACGGTTAGAAATCTCGGCTTGACCATTTGTTTGGGGATGATAAGCGGTGGAAAGACGGTGATTGACACTGTACTTAGCCATGACTCGAGCAAATTGATCATTGTAAAAATGAGTCCCGCGGTCACTGATGATAGCACGAGGAACACCGAATCTAGCAAAGTTGCTTCAAAAAGTTCACAACCACCCTCACATCGTTTGTAGGGAGAGCCTTAGCTTCAAGCCATTTGGATACGTAGTCAACGGCTACGAGGATGTACTTGTTCCCTTTGGATGAAGGAAATGGCCCCATAAAGTCGATGCCCCTTACGTCAAAGATTTCACATTCTTGGATGAAATTTTGAGGCATCTCATTTTTATGTGTGATCTTGCCTTTGCGTTGGCAAGCATCACAATTTTTAACCATCTCGTGAGCGTCACGATAAATGGTGGGCCAATAGAATCCAGAGTCGAACACTTTCTTCGCGGTGTAGTTGGGACCAAAGTGACCACCGGTAGGTCCTTTATGGCAAGCTTCGAGAATGTCTAAAGTTGCGGGTCCATCAACACATCGACGAATAATCAGATCAGCACATTAATTGAAGAGATAAGGGTCATCCCAAAAGTAAGTCTTAACATCTTTAAAGAACTTCTTCTTTTGTTGGGATGTTAACCCTTCGATGAGAATACCACCCGCTAAGTAGTTTGCAATGTCCGCAAACCACGGGGTGTCATCAAGATTGGAGTTGATAGACATTAAGGCCTCAAGGGGAAAAGAGTCGTTGATCTCTTGATTCGGATGATCCCCTTGATAAGGATCCTCAAGTCTACTTAGATGATCCGCGGCTAGGTTTTCCGCTCCCTTTTTGTCACGAATTTTTATTTTAAATTCTTGAAGAAGCAAAACCCAACGAAGAAGTCTTGTCTTGGAATCTTGTTTAGTTAACAAGTACTTCAACGCGGAATGGTCGGTATAGATAATGGTGGTGGAAAGAACAAGATAGGGGCGGAACTTCTCAGAAGCATACACTACAGCTAAAAGCTCTTTTTCGGTAGTGGTATAATGCAATTGAGCCCCCGTCATTGTCTTGCTAGCATAATGGATTGGTTGGAAGTGTTTGTTCACTCTTTGACCCAAAACCACTCCAATAGCAAAGTCGCTAGCATCACACATCAATTCAAAAGGTAGCTCCCAATTAGGGGTAACCAAGACCGGTGCCTTAGTTAGCTTGTCCTTAAGAAGATTGAAGGATTCAAGACACTCTTTAGAAAAGATAAAGGGAGTATCTTTTTCCAAGAGGTGGGTCATTGGGCGAGTGATTTTAGAAAAATCTTGAATGAAACGATGATAGAAGCCCGCATGACCAACGAAACTTCTCACACCCTTCACGGTTGAAGGTGGAGGTAATTTTGCTATGACATGAACTTTAGCACGGTCCACTTCAAGACCGGCTTTTGAGATTTTATGTCCAAGCACAATGCCTTCTTTTACCATGAAATGGCATTTTTCCCAATTAAGAACGAGACGAGTGTCTTCACACCGTTTGATCATACGTTCTAAATTGGCAAGGCAAGTAGAGAAAGAATCACCATAGACCGATAAATCATCCATGAAGACTTCCATAGTTTCTTCAACCATGTCATGGAAGATAGCCATCATACACCTTTAGAAAGTCCTAGGAGCATTGCATAAGTCGAAAGGCATTCGTTTGTAAGCAAATGTTCCATAAGGACAAGTGAATGTGGTTTTCTCTTAGTCTTTAGGATCGATGGGAATTTGAAAATACCCAGAGAAACCGTCTAAGAAGCAATAGTAGTCATTACCCGCTAGACGCTCGAGCATTTGATCCATAAAAGGAAGGGGAATTGATCCTTGCGGGTGGCATCATTGAGCTTGCGATAGTCTTTGCAAACTCGCCAACCCGTGACAAGTCGAGTAGGAATCAACTCGTTGTTTTCATTGGGAACAACGGTTATTACGCCTTTCTTAGGCACACAATGGACGAGACTAACCCATGGTGAATCCAAGATAGGGTAGATCCTTCCCGCATCAAGAAGTTTGATAACCTCTTTTTTGATAACGTCATGGATCTTGGGATTCACCCTTCTTTGGTTTTGAATAGTGGGTTTAAAGTCGTCCTCCATGATAACTTTATGTGTGCAAAAGTGAGGATCAATTCCACGAATATCGGAGATTTTCCAAGCAATCGCTTTCTTATGATTCTTCAGCATAGCGATAAGTTGAGATTTTTCGTCTTCTTTCAAATCCTTAGCGATGATGACGGGTAACTTCTTATTGTCTTCAAGGAAAACGTACTCGAGATGAGACGGAAGATCCTTAAGCTCTAAATCCGGAGGATTTTTGATGGAAGGCATAGTCAAATTCGGATCATCGATAGAGATTTCCTTAGGAGATGGTGGAGAAATATGGCCCTCATTTAGAAGTTTCTCAATGGTACGAATGTCTTCATCCTAATTGGAGGGAGAATGGTCATATTGTAAGTCCACATCTCCCAAAGTTGCTTCAAATTCTTTCAAAAGGAAATCACTTTCTCCAAATGGAGTTAGTGATGGAGCAATAGAGGCAACGGTCTCAACAATGGGTAGAGAAGAAGAACCACTTTTACAAGCGTCTTTGAAATGTTCTTCACAAGCCTCATCAAGAACTTCAATGAAATTAACACTCTCGTGTTCAGAAGGCTGCTTAGAAAGTTTACCCATGTTGAAGATGATTTTATCGTCACCAACACTCATGGTTAATTCGCCCGCGGCTACATCAATGAGAGTGCGATCAGTCCTCAAGAATGGACGTCCAGCGATTAATGGAACACGGGGATCCATCTCGTAGTCAACGACAACAAAATCCGCCGGAAAGGTGAATTTGTCGACACCGACGAAGACATCTTCGGCTATCCCTACTGGATAAGCAACCGTACGGTTAGCTAACTCCAAAGTCATTCGTGTAGGGACTAGATCGGGAAGAGATAATTGTTTCCAAACACTTAATGGCATTAAGTTTATACTAGCACCAAGATCGGCTAGGGCCATACAATTCTCTACCCCAGGGAAGTTGCAAGGAATGAGAAAACGACCCGGATCACCAAGTTTGGTGGGTAATTTCCTTAAGAGCACGGTGGAGCAATTCTCGTTAAGTTGGGTCTGAGCGATATCAAGGAGTTTTTCTTTGTCACTGAGAAGATCTTTAAACATTTTAGCATATTTCGGCATGTGAGCTAGAGCCTCAGCAAAGGAGATGTTGAAATTCAGTTGTTTAAACATTTTAAGAAAGTTAGAAACCTGAATATCATCCTTGTTCTTCAACTTCTCTTTCCTCGACCTTGAGGGATAAGGTATATTGGGTTGAAATGAAGGCTTTGGAATAGAATTATCACTCACATCCTTGGGTGGTGGAGGGGTGGAAGTAGAAGGTGGAGGAATTGGAGAAGGGGACTCGTTTTCCTTTGTCACAATCACCGGTGTAGGAATCTCGGGTTCCTTTAAACCTTTGCCACTTCGGGTGGTGATTGCTTTCATCTCCCCTCTTGGATTAGCAACGGTGTTACTCAGAAGAGAACCCGAACCAGAGGCTTGATTACTTGGGAAAAAACTAGCCATCATATCTCTTAAGTTATTCGTTTGACTGCTCATAGAGTTTTTCATATCGGCTCGAAGATCATTCCCTTGTTTCGCCATGTCATTCCTTAGCTCGGCTCGAATATCGTTCCCTTGTTTTGCCATGTCACCCTTCAAGTTAATGATTTGGCTTTGAAGATTCGTCACCATCTCTCTATTGGTCCTCATGTAAGCTTTGAGGTCTTGGTTCAATACCGTGGGTTGATTGAGATGTGGGGTTTGGTAAGATGTATTATTTCCTTGAGGTGGATATGGGTTTCTTTGGTATTGATATTGATTGGTAGCTCGAGGTTGGCTTTGATTGTTGCGGTTGAAATTTTTTTGGTTTTGGTTTTGAAGAGAAAAACCGGGTGAAGATAGAAAGTTGTTGGAACGATAACTTAGCAAGTTACGGTCTCCTTGAGGACGTGCTTGATAGCCTCTCGTAGAGAAGTTACCGTTAGCGGCATACACATTTTCCGGATTGTCAAGAGTAGAAGGACAACTGGTGTATGAATGAGAACCCCCGCAAATCTCACAAGAAGTTGCTACAGCTTTAGCTTGTTGAAATTGGTTTGTAGCCATGGTTAAGAAGTTTTTGTTCATCTCAGCTACTTGGCGAGTAAGTTCGGTTATCTCTGAGTTTGATGATGTAGAAGAAACATTGGCCCTCTAGTTATTCCTTGAAGATGCAGATGAATCCCAATTTTTGTGGTGAGTGGTCATGTTCTCTATCAGCTCTCTACACTCCTCAGGTCTTCTCTTCATGAATGAACCACCGGCGGCAGCATTAATCGTATCACGATCATGAAAAGTTAAACCATTATAGAAAGTATCAATCAAAGTAACGGGGAGCATGTTATGGTTTGGACAACGATCGATCAAGACATTATATCATTCCCAAGCATCGAAAGCGACTCATCAGGTTCTTGAGTGAATCCACTGATTTGGTTGCGAAGACTAGTGACCATGGATGGTGGAAAGTAGCGCGACAAAATTTTTTGAGTCATGTCATTCCATGTTTGAATTGAGTTTTTGGGAAGACGATCAAACCATTTTTCGGCATGGTGGGATAAAGTGTGTGGAAAGAGGTGAAGGCGAAGAAAATCCATGGAAACACCGGGCAGTTTCATGCTTTGAGTGACGGTAATGAATTTGTCGAGGTGTTTGTTGACATCATCATCCGGTAATCCGTGAAAAGGGCAAGCGTTTTGAACTTGCTGGATCATGTGATGCTTCAACGAAAACTCAGGATCCGTGATTTGCATCGGAGCAATCGGTCCTCCGCGTCCGTTCATGGTGGGTTGACAAAGCTCCTCCATTGTGCGTAGGTCAGGTGGGGGAACATTGTTGTTGTTGCTATTGTTATTCAAATTGGGGTGGGGTGGGTTGTTATTATTGTTATGCACACCGGCCATATCTATGTCTCTAAGAGTCTCGGGATCAGGATAAGACGTAGATCGAGTACGCATACACTAAAAGGAAATAAAATATTTTTGATTTTTTATCTTTTTTATTGTTTTTGGATTTTTGAAAATTTTATATTTTTTTAGGATTTTTGAAAATTTTTGTGCTTGAAAATAACGTTCCCAAAAGAACGGATCCCAAAATCCAATTTTTCACACTAAAAACCGTTAAACTTTATGAAAAGAACCGACAGCGGCGCCATTTAATATATGACTTTTGTTTAGCATTTGTGTACTCGATATCGTTCAAGGTATCTAATCGAATTGATCACGGTTAGAAGTGGAATTATCGTCGTTGGTAACAAAAAGGGGAGTTGATTTTCTATTCTACTAGAAGGGTAAGTGCGAAACGTAATTAAAATAAGCTAAAAGCAAATCTAGAAAAATGTCACTTTTTCTCTCTAAAACTAGAAACACACTTGGTAAAAACAGAGATTTCGGGAAGCGTGCAATTTTCGAAACTTAAAACTTAATAAAAATAAGCAATTAACACCATCGGAATGCCTGGTCGAAATATGATCGGAATGCACACGTCGGAAAGCAATCGGAATATGGCAAAATTGATCTCTGTCGGAATAATTAAATAGTAAAGCTATCGGAATGATGAAAAACACACCGTCGGAATAATCCATCGGAATACAAGACACACTATCGGAATACTGGAAAATAAGTCCTATCGGAATATCAAAATAATCCCCCCCCCCCCCCCCCGTCAGAATACCAATCGGAATATCCGTCGGAATAACAAAACCCTTTTCCGATCCTGTGATCGGAATAATAGTGGAGCTGATCGGAATATAAAGCCCTAATCCGATACCTTGTATCGGAATAATAGTGAATGCTTGTCGAAAAGTGAAACCCCTTTCCGATAGTTTATAAATTCGAAATAAGCCAAGTTATTAAGCTACTTTTAATAAGCTCAAACCAAAACTTAACCAAATTAATAATAAGATGAACTAATAAGCATAAAATACGAACTTTCAAAACTTTAAATAAGCAAAACTTTTAAATCGAACTTTAAAAAGGCTAAAACTTTAAGAAAACTTAAAAAGTAAATAAGCTGAACACAAACTAAGCCAATAAGCATGAAAAGCTCAAAACTTAATCCGAATTAAAACTTAGAGATGAATAAAAAGATAAACTTTTTAATCACATAAGCATCAAGATGAATCAAAATCAAATATTATCACGAATCAAAGATAAAACAAATAAGAAAGGTAGAAAGAGATTAAAGATGAAAAACTTAGCTTGAACTTGTAGATTAATGATTCAAAATACAAGATTGAATTAAAACTTAAACATGAAAGAAAGAAAAGATGAAGTTCTAGTGAGAGAAAGTTAAACACTTTCTCTCTCTAAAAATAAAACTAAAGAAATAAAAAATGAACTAGCTAAATTAACTAACACCCTCCTAACGACACATTAGGAGGGTATATATAGGAGGTGGGGAGTGCAGGTGTTGCATCCTTCTTTCTTTCTTCTCGTCTCGACTCGACTTAAATTCTTTGTCTTTCTCGACGTCGTCTCGGGATTTGTTGATATAAGTTGAACTCGTCTTATAATTTTCTTCTATAATTATACTTGAGTTCTTCTACTTCATTAAACATCCGTCTTTAGACTTTTTCTTTGATAAATCTTCAGAATAGGCCTTGGACTTCCGTTCTTTTTACACTCTTGATCTTTTGACTTCGTCTTTTCTCGTTTTCTTCGATAAAAGCCCGTGATAGCCCATGTTTTCTTCCTTTTTCATATTTTTATCCTGAAACACAATAAAAACACAAATCACACATAATTCCGACTTTTACGACATAAAATACACGTTTTGGTCTTGTTATTATTGGAAATAAGTGGTACAAGGATAAGTGTTTTCACACTTATTAGCGCCAACTTGTTGAAGCATAGTTTGGCTAAACCGGTTCAACGACTCTCCTGGGCCGTTCGTCGTGCTTCTCGGTCCCGAGTGATACTACAAACAATAGAAGAACCGGTTAGACGTAGACCCGAGGCCAGAGCCCCAGGGTCCACCTCCGACGGTCAAGTTAGTATTGGTGCGATAAATAGTAAAGTGGTGTGGTTAAGAGAGATAACCTGATGATGTAGAATGAGCCCCCTACCCCTGTTTATATAGGACTAGGGTTTCTTGAAGGATAAGCAAAGTATATGGGTCGCGGGCTTGTTGGGTCGCGGGACTCCTGGGTCGCGCACATGTTAGGTCGGGATTATACCGACTATACGTCGACAACAGTTTTGGCAGCTTCATCGAGATAAATCACAGACAACATCCCAAATGCAGAATCTAAGTAGAACAACTAAAAACACTTACAATCAACTTACGACCAAATTTTTAAGCATCAATTATGCAACAATATCACTCTACACCAATTAGTTCTACCAGGCATATAACAATATGATTATGACTAACATAACTAGCAGATTTCAATCCTTGAGCAGACAATCAAAACTCATGTAATACCAAAAAGACATAAGCTCAAATGATTCCTATATTCAAAATTACAGCATCTAAAAATCTATATCAGCAAAAACATTCATGACAGCAGATTCAAAAAACACATTAAAACTAACAGATTCGAATAACATTTATACTCAAACAAGAAAAGCATAAATCAAACCTAAAATCATAAACATTCAGACTCTTCAATCAATCAAACAGCAAAAATAGAAAGAAAATTATTAAATGAGCTTAACCTTTGAATGACAAAAACCCTTGATGTAGAAGGTAGCGCTGAGCTACCTTAGAACTTAAGACGACACCATATAAACATCACGAACCAAAACACCACGGACCACCAATTAATCTCGAACCATAAACATAATCATGATCCAACAGCTTTTTATGTTTAACTAGTAGGGTTAAACATTTATCCCTAATTCACTCATCATCACTCACATAAGCTACTAATTTGAGCTTACATGAATGATTCACACTTATAATATTAATTTGTAAATTTAGAAATTGCAAGAGATTTAAACAGTAAATTAAAAATGTGAGATAAAGAGACAATTAAACTTAAAATCAACTTTTATTAAATAAAATCAAACAGTACATCATTTATAAAAAAGAAAATTACAAACTCTAACTACAATTTAGCATTATAACAGTAAATGAGAAAGGGTTAAAAATACAAGAAAAATCAGGCGTATTTATAGCGAACCCGAGAGTAAGGGTTGTTGAAGGAGATCGATTCTTGGCCTTTGGATCTTCTTTTCTCTTTCCCTTTCTTTTATATTTTGATAATACGGCTGAAACACACCCTTGTTCACTTGGATTACCAACCCAGCACATCTTTTTTGCTTCTTGTGTTAGTTTGTAGATGATGTGGAGGATTGGGATTGGCCCTCTGACTGGTTGGCAGGTATATCCACCAATGAGGATGAAGTAGTGACATATCAATTAGCCACGTAGGCACTTAGCACTTGGAATCTCACGCGTCTTCTTCCCGAATTTCTTGGTAATTAATTGGGGTGCGTGAAGGCCAATTGCTCACCCTAAATAATTAGGGTTCTCCACCTGCAACTCTTTTTCCCCAAATATCTTTATTCCTCTCGTCTCTCTTTATTTCTTTCTTTACTTTGTTTATAACGTTTGACCAAAGTTTTTAACCAAAGGAAAGTATATATTACTTTCCACCGTCTCTCTATTTGTGTGATGGGCTTTTGACTTGGGCTTTGGACCCAAAAGTTTAATACTTCCATCTGTTCTCTATTTGCTCTTGGGTTTGGGACCAATTTGTTGAAATTAACTTCAAACCGTATCATTATGTGGGCTTATAGTTCTTCTTTATCTAATTAACCTAATTAAAGTTACTTACTTGATGAGGATCATTATTATGAGTTTATCTCTTGGCTTGGAACACTTCTTATCACCAATCATCATCACCAAGATCATCACCATCATTTTCCCCCTATTTCCTTCTCTCTAAACTGACACACACATATCTGGAACCTTATTGAAGATATGGAAAAGTTTAGCTATTTTATGGCTAGAAGTTTGCCAACTTGGAAGCTATGGTCCCTCAAATGCTAATCTTCCTAATTTGGCCACAAAAACTTCTATAAGTATTTAACATATGATAACTTCAGCCTTTTAACTCTTATTTCTCATACTTGTGACACGTAATACTTTCTAAAGTCATTTTACATATATTTGACTATTAGTTTGACTAACAAGTTTGACTAGCCAATCACATATCATGTTCAAACTTATAAGAGTCATAGTCAAACAACCAAATGGAAATATCGTAAATAAACGCTTAAGAACCGGTTTTGGGGTGTTACAAATATATCTCCCTTATTCGGATTTCGTCCTTGAAATCTTTTATCTATTTACACATCATATCTGGATTACATTACTTATACATGCTTACTACTTCCCATTTCATTCGTTTAGTGTCGATGATCTACTTGATCTCGCAAATTCTAAGCATACTATAACTAACCCTAGGTTTTAATCCATCACATACCTCTATAACCATATTTTTTTAAATAATAGTCATTATGTCCTCCGAGACATTACTTAACTAACGTCAACATATAATTTATCCAACTCTATTACTCTTTTAATATTTTTTCTATTATACTTTATTTTCTCTCTTTATTTAAAGATTTTCATGTCAACGAGTATAAGTTACTTGAAAAATTTGTTACTTTGACTTACCAAAGTCAAATATTTACTATTATCTTCTCATTCTCAAGAGAGTTCCGTATATTATAGTGGTGATACCAAAGACATACTATAACATTTATTTCAGTCATTCAAATATATCTTACTTCTCTTTAACCAACTCCTTAGCATATGCAAACCTCTCATGGGTTTATGTTATAACACATTCTTTAATCTCATATTACTCATTTCAATATATTAACATGATTCAATAATAAAAATAACACACGTTAAATCACATACTTTAATGGTCGGTAACTCATTTTCGACTTATAATAAATACTTTCCAAAAGGTATCGTATTTCAACCTTCACAAACGTTTTCCTTTTAAAATCGTTCGGAAAATAATTACCCGTTCATCTTTACTACTTAAAGCATAACTTCATTTTAAGTTTCTTTCTTTAATATTTTTCGCATAACGTTAATGCCATCATATTTTTCCATTCTCAGATAATATCTTTTTTTTTCTTACAATGTCAAACTTGTTTTACTTTTTTTTCCATTCTCTTATACCCGTACTCATGCAATATCGGATACACATAAGCCCACTCATTTAGAATTTACCACTTACATAAAGAGGCATCCTAATTTATTTAAGTAATGAATTATAAACTTATGATTCAACGACTTACAACTTCCTTATTTAAATAAAAAGGCGTCCCAGTCTGTTTAAATAAGGAGATTATAAACCATCCTACTTAAGCATGCCCAACACCACACTCATACTCGCTTCATATTTCATCACTTTTAATTTATCACATTTTGATAACATATTCGTTTTCAGTCTCGTCTTTTTTTTAGCCTTAGATCCAATCTCATTAACTTTCTTTTCTCGAGTAAGGTTGACACTCCCCTTAGGGATTTGCCCTTTACACATACCTTTACGGTATCACCAACCTTGCGTTGGTCTTTACATTATCACGAAGGATACCATCACATTAGGCTATCCCAAAGGATACCATCACATTCGGCTATCCCAAAGGATACCATCACATTCGGATATCCCAAAGGATACCATCACATTTGGCTATCCCAAAGTATATCATCACATTTGGCTATCCTGAAGGATACCATAACATTAGGCTATCTCAAAGGACACCATTATATTAGGCTATCCCGAAGGACACCATTACATTAGGATATCCCGGAAGATACCATTACTTTAGACTATCCCAAAGGATACCATTTCATTAATCATTGGATCCAAGCTAAATTTAAATTTACCATTCCTTACCCCTTTTCGTTATTTACGTACTTTTCTAATCAAATACTATTCATTTCCATTATTCTTGCCTTACCCAAATTCAACGCACCTTTTATCATTTTTATTATATTTTACAAGATCCATATGATACTTGTAATTTCATATATATGGTGCATCAACATAATGTAATTAACTTTTTCTCGTCAACCACAAGTTGACTCCTAACTTCATTTTATGAAATATGTGAATTTAGATCATTATACTTAATAACTTCTCATTCGGCTTACTTCACAACATATACACTAATCCATTTTATCATCATACATCTCTTTCATTCATCAACATGAATATATTCATTCTTTATCATGCATTTAGCGCATTAAGCCTCATTTAGATTTTTAGCGCAACTTTACTTAAGCATCATTCATTTATCACATTTATTAATATTTCGTTATTTCAATTAAGTCATAATGTTATATATAACACATCTCATTACTTCTTACCATTCATTTAATAACAATAATATATTATTTTTATGCATTTAAGCAAACTCATCTTTCTTCCTTATTCTCATAACAATATCTTTCTAACGGTATATGGCATAACATCTACCTTCTTACGGTTCATTATATACAATATAAACAAAATGACTAAAGTATGGCAAACCCATTCGTGCACTAAATGACCCCTCAAGTGCACTATTTTCTACAATACCCTTTTAGTGCACTAAAGAACTCCTCATGTGCACTATTTTCTGCAATACCCTTTTAGAGCACTAAGGAACCCCTAAAGTGCACTATTTTCTGCAATAACTTTCTAGTGCACTAAAGAACCCCTCAAGTGCACTATTTTTTTACAATACCCTTCTAGTGCACTAAAGAACTCCTCATGTGTATTATTTTATGCAATACCCTTCTAGTGCACTAAGGAACCCCTAAAGTGCACTATTTTCTGCAATACCCTTCTAGTGCACCAGAGAACCCCTCAAGTGCACTATTTTCTACAATACCCTTCTAGTGCACTAAAGGACCCCTCATGTGCACTAATTGTTTATACATGTCTCAATTACACTAAAATACCCTCCAAAGCACTATTTTATGTAAAAAAACTCTTGTGCACTTTTAACCCATTTTCCCGTAAAATGACTTTTATAAAATCTAGACGACATGAGACTTTCCAGAAATTGTTATTGTAATATATTACATCATTATCATAAACATTCAAGGTCTAAATGACCCACATACACATACTTCACGGGATTTAATCGATTAAGTCATAACTTCGCTTTTATACAGTTTTGTCATCATACACTTGACATTATCAATAAGGGTTGCAACATACCAATCACAATTAATTCAGTTATTTGTATCTTTTATATCATACCATAAAACATTTATATCTAAGCATTATTACTATTCTATCATAGTATGCATAAGGTACACCTTATAATTAAGGCGTCTACTTTGCATATTACATTACACTTATGGCAAACGCATCTACAAGTGGTCTAAGTTTAGGCAACCTATCATGGGAACCTATTTCTCTTAGACCGAAGCTCTGATACCAAGTTGAAACGTCCCTTTCCCAACTTGACATAAAACATGAGAATTTTGACCTTTTATGCGAAACATACTTTACCAAATCAAACATCATGTTACTCTTTAATATACTGACAAAAAACATTAACTTTCATACCTTGAAAGCATCATTAAAAGAAAGTATACTTGAATACCTTCTGACGATATAAGAGACGACTTATAACTCTTTACGGATCAAAAGATATAGAGAAAACAAGTTACGACATTGTTTTTACTTCACAAAGCGCTTTTGGCCGCCGACCGAGGGTTCACGGACGCAGGCTAAACCCCCCCCCCCCCCTGAGGCCTTTAGCCGCAAGCTGAGGTTCCCAGCCGTAGGCCGAGCCCAAATTTCCAACCTTTGAGGCCTTTAGCTGCTGGCCGAGTGGCCACGGCCACAGGCCGAGCCCAGGTTTTTCCCATTTTAACACATTTCGCATTTCCTTTCAAAGCCGACTACCACAACTTGAAGCTTTACCAAAATTTCCAGGACTTAATAAAACATTAAGATACATCAATCTCATAAAAATGTGCGGTCTATATGACCTGAAATCATGTACTTTATGGGGTATGCCAAACGCCCATTTTGACCCGTTTACATACACTTTTTGACCCAATTACATACATTAGAAGACTAGACTAACAAAGGACATTACCACTTGACAACAACCTTTACAAGCCTTTTATGACACTTAGAGTTTAACTTTACCATGAGCTTGGTATTCTAACTAAGCTCATACGCATAAGCAAAATACTTCAATCCTTGCTTCCAACTATGAAGTCATTTATCAAGTGCTTTACCTTCTTGGCATATCACCTACAAAACATGTCAACTATAACACGTAAGCTTTTGCTTAGTAAGTAACCGGGCATAACATGATATTATACATCATTTACATCATTATGCATCTAAAACAAACAACTTACAATCACAAACACGTTCTTCTAGCACATAAGATCAATCGATGCAGCTCAACATTTAACCACATAACACATAATGGTAAAATCTAAATAATAACACATTAAGACCGATTTACTTACCTTATCTCCATAGTTAACAATAATAATAGGTATCATCACCATCATCATCTTCAACCTTAGTTCTTACTCACTAGCCAAACACACCTATTATTCCATTAGTGCAATAGCATCATCAAATGTTTACTCAACCCATTCATATAACCTTACAAACATTATCAATAATCATCATATGATCATATCTTGATCATATGATGAAACCCAAATTACAGAAATTAAGCTTAAACCATAAAGTGGACATAAACTCTTAACCATCTTTATCATAAACATCCTAATTCTTTCTTTAGAAGCATTGATGGTAGTTTTTTCTACCCTTTAGGAAAAAGGCGTAAATAGCGGTAAGTATTAAATACGACGGTTTAGGAAAATCGTGTACTAATGACCCAATGAAGTTCAAAGTTCGTTTCCCAAGGAGGTATATGTGTGTGAATAATTCGTAATGATATTGGATTAATATTGAAAGAAAGAAGGGATGAGAAAAGAGAATGACGGATACGTTAAAACTATACTATGACAACAAAATTAAAAACCGTAAAAACTGACAAAATAAAAATTAATTCTAAAAATTTCCAAAAAATTACCAAAAATCAATAAAATAAACTAAGAGTTTGCAAATTATCAAAACTTTTTTAAACCTTTTAATTAATTAAATATTAATTTTTAAATGCTAATTAAAGCCCTAAAAATCCAAATAATTATTAAAAAGCCCAAATAAATATTTTTCACTTGGTAAAACTCTAAAATGACTTATAAAGACTAAAAACTATTTTTATGAAATTTTAAACTGAGGAAAACTATTTTTAAATGATTAAAAACTATTAAAATATTAAAATAATTCTAAAAATTAATAAAATGATGAGAAAACTAATCTAAGAGTTTTAGAAATCCTAACTTAATATATTTGACCTAAGAAAAATATAAAAGTTGCAAAAAATATTAAAAAGGAAAATAATGATAAAATAATATTAAAATAATATTAAAATAATATTAAAAATCCAAAAATTATAAAAATTTCTAGAACCTTGCAAACTAGTTTATTTTAACCTAATTAAACAGAAAAAGAAAAGTGAAATTACCAAAATACCCCTAATGGGCCCCCAAATGGGCTAAAAACTAAAACAGTCCAAATGAAATGGGCTTTTTGGTCCAATAAGTTCAAACTTAACCAAATAAGCTGAAAATCACCAGTCTAGCTTAAAATTCAATTTTAAACACAAAATTCTGAAGGCCCAAAAGTTGAATGTGAGCTTATCACAGCTTAATTGAACAACAACTTATTCTTAATGGGCTTTTTGGCCCAATAAGCTATAAGCCAATGCCATAAGCTCTAATTTGACACACAACCTTCTTTTGAGATGTCTAAGAGATCTGTGAAAATAAATTTTCAAAAAGCTCAACCAACAAGCCAGAAATAAGCAAAGTAAAATGTCACTAAAAGACAAAATAGTCAACTTAGAGTTCTAGACCACCTCAGACTCTAAATGACTTAAATAAGACAAATCAATCAAGAAAAGTTCAATAAGCCAAGCCAAATAAGCAGAATAAGCTGATAAGCACTTATGTAAAAGTCAATGGAGTTGGTTTTCTAGTCAACCCTTAAAGTCAACCACCCAAATGCTCCAGTATGAACAATTGGGTCAAATGAGGAACACCTATTACAAACTTAAAGTTGTTGCAGGTTTAATTAAGCTAGAACAACTTATTGATAAGCAAAATGCAAAATAACACTAGCAATGGCTAGCAGCAGGGGAAAGGAGTTCCCACGGGTTTGACTATTTGACTATTGATATCTGAATGATTCACTTGGATTCAATGGATAACAAGGGAACCCTTACAACCAGTGAGTTGTAAGGAGTCAATATCAAGCAAGAAATCACAAATTCACTCAGCCAATAAGCACAGAATAAGCAAACAGTCACCAGATATGTCCCAAACTTGGAAATAAGTAGATTATGAACTAATAAGCAGTTTAAGCATGAATAAGCCAACCAAAATGAACCATATGCATACACAAGCTATAATACACTCCAATAAGCACAAATAAACTTGTTTAACACAATGATTCAAAGATCAGAACAAGATCCAAGCTCAAATAGTTATTGATGAATAAAGTGATATCCAAAATCCCTTTTGCTGATCTAAATGACCACAAATCTAATTTCAAACCCTTAGATCCCTTACCCTGGTTGTATTAACTAAGATTTCGCACTTGTTAACCCTAGTATACCCTTAGATCAAGGTGTCCCTAAAATTTTAGTGAAAAACAACTAGTTAAACAGATTTTATGGTCTTTTTATGGATTATGGTGATTAGAACCTCAAAGCTTGCAGATAAATGACTAACAACAATACATAAGCCTGAACAAACACAAAATACCAACTAGCAAGCACTCAAGTTAACACAAAACAAGGATATGCAGTTAACCAAAACACCCCTTAAATCACTGATTTCTCAGTTTTTCAAAGGATTAGTATGAATCAATCCACAAACCAAGCTCAAATCAACTCAATAACAACAGGCAACCACAAATAAACAAGATTCAACAGATAAATCACATAAACAAGCAATAAATCTCAGATTCACCACAAAACATAAAAAATTCAAAAAAATAAAAAGGTTTAGAGATGAGCACCTCCAAAACATACATCCATGCTTTGGGATGTGTGAGCTTAGGTGCTAGCTAAACAAGCACCAGCTTCCTTGTACCTGCTAAGATTCAACAAACACAAGGATGAACACAATAATGATGAAACACTGATTTTTGAAAACAAGAGTTTTAATCCATAAAACCTTTCCTTAAAAACCAACAAACAGATAAATGGAACTCAGATCTTAGCTTATCAAACACCAAACTTTATAAAACACAAAAGGAAATCACAATTTTCAGAAAATCCAACTTTTATTTCATAAAAAGGAATTACAAAGATTTAAGCTAAAATCTGGAACAAAGGGTTACTCACATGTTAAGGCTCCTTTTATAGACTACTTAGGATGATTCTAGAATGCAAAATACATGAGAAACCCTAGCTATGAAATCTCAGATATGCCCTTGATCTTCTAGACGTGTTGGATGTTTATGAGCTCTTAAATTTGATCTTGGTCGTTCATTTTATGCTTGGGGACCAAGTAGTAGCCTTAAAGTGTTGATCTTGCCACATATGATTGCTTCGAGAGGAGGGTGTCATTTCATTGGCTAACGGGGTTGAGTGTGGGGGCTATAGGGTAGTAGGATTTGGGAATTTTGGTGTGGGATGAGTTTGGTTTGAGGTGAATCACACGTGGGTATGGGTAATTTTATTTTACCCTTTGTTTGAGTGGAAGGTAAAACTGGGTTCTTGGGGTGAATAGTAATTCATGAAATTAGTGGAGAGGTAAGTATTTGGCGCAATTAAACATTTGAATGTTTGGTTGTGGCAAAAGTACCCCTCAGTCTTTGGCAAAGTTTGTACAATAAGAATTCTAGCCCAAAACAAACGACCTCCTTTGTATTTGAAGTTTCTTTCTTTATATTTTTGCCACAAATATTTTCCAAAACAGATTTTAGGGCTTATTCAACTTTGGCATATTTACACAAATGGCCCTTTTGATGTTTAATCCATTTAAAAAGGACTAAATGTGTAATTTTCTTGAACTTGAAGGACTTCTTTGGATCTTTGACTTCATGAGGGACCATTATTGACAATTTAGATTTTTTGAGGGGCTAAATTTGCCAATTCTTCAAAGATGGAGGACCTTTTTGTCATTTTGACAAACTTAAGTGACCAAACTTGTAATTATGAATATACAAGGATATTAAGTGTCATTTCTTCATAAATGAGGGATCATTCTTGTACATCTTCAAGTCTTCAAGGGTTTTTCTTTGATAAATTACAAACTAGGGCCTGGTTCATTGTGCGGCTTCGTTTCTCGTGTTCGTTTTTCCTTGTTTCTTGTGATCTTTTGTCTTTTTCACGATATCTATACCTAAAATACACAAGTAAACAAACACAAGCATATATATGGTATTTTTATAACATTTTATGCATTTAAAGCCCGAAAAGAATGATGAGATCATGTATAAATGTCACCTCATCACTCCCCCATACTAAACCATTGTCGTGCCCTCACGCAATGCTAGAATAAAGTATCTAAGCATCTCCAAAATTTAGTTTTATTACCCTTTATTGAAAAGTGAAACTTGCTAAAATACTATGAAGATGTGTAAAATACATAATATATGATTTTCATCACGTGTGTGACTTTTAGGGTCAATGAATGGAAACAAGTGAATGTCGCATAGAGTAAAGTTCGTCATCCTTGATTGTCATACATTCCATGCTAAGTGCAAAAACGAGATCATTGTTGGTACAAGTCACAATGCGAACACTACTCGTACGTCCAAATTGTGTAATACTTTTTCTCCCCGTAATCCTAATTATTAAGAAAAGAAAAGGTTTCTAGAACTTTTTAACTATTTGTCATGGATCACAAGTGATTCATATTGACTTATTTGAGTATTTATTAGTCTGAAAATAAAGTAGCACCATTTAATTGATAGTTAGCTAAAGGACAAAATCTTTTAAACCGGCTTCTCGTGTATCTCCTTAAGTTCATATCTTGGCATAACTTGTTTCACGATTTGAGACATTTCTCGGACCGATATTTGGCATGTACTTCATACTTCAAATCTTGGGAAGACGTTCTTGAAATTATGGTCTTCTCTTCATATTTTGGAATTTCTTCACTTTACGTTTTTTGAGATATTCTTCATACTTGGACCACGACTTCATCATTTTTCTTCAATCTTTATTTTGGATTGTGATATACAACGATCCGCCTCCTTTTAGGACTTAGATATATTTATCCTCATACCTTGTAAGGGTCTTTTTGGATAGACTTTCTCCATGATCTTTAGGGGAGTAATTGCTTTTCGTCGTATGTCTCGATCCTTCATATTGATTTTGGAATAATGATACTTCACATCATCTTGGATCTTTAGCAACAAAATAGAGCTCCTCATGCCTTGTTAGGGCCTTTTTGGATCTTCACCAATCTTTGCATCTCGCTTCAATAAGTTATGCCTTGGCTATGAACTCTATTCAACCCCGAGCAACTTTTAAACGATCTTGTGCTAGAAGCTAAGTAACCTTTCAAATCGTACGACCTTACTTATTGCAATTATTTTATTCCTAATGCATTGATCTTATGGGAGAAAAAGCCACAATTAAAAACATATGAGTTTTTGAAAGAACATTTTCATGTTCTACGTTTAGCATGATCACTTGTCTAACTCTATCACTTCTCGTTCTTCACTATTTAAAGACCTCTAATTAAAGAGACTCGTGAATACTTAGCCATGCAAGTCAAAATTAAGCCAAATTTGGATTAGCTTTCATTAAGACTTTATCAAATCGAAGTTTTGGGTTTTCAAGCCACCTATAGGATCTTGCACTTTCTTGGAGTTTTTCAAGTTTAGAGAATGCATTTTAAAGTTCCCTTGATAAGTGACTTTCTAGGATCAATTATAGGAACTTGTGAAAAGTTCTTGTTCTTAACCCGTATGAGCTAAGACTTTCACGTTTTAAAGTTCCCTATATAAAAGTCTAGCAAAACTTGATTCAAGCGGGTTAAGGAATGTAAAGGGCTCCAAATGCCCATCAAGTCAAAAATTAACTCTTATTCTACCCATCGGAAAATATACATTCGTGTTTTAAAAACACTTATGAAAACTAAGAAATTTTTTAAAATTTGGCCATTTTTAGCCTTATTTGCAACAAAACAAAACGTTGAAAGTTGGAAAACGTGAGGGCATAGCAAAGAAAGTATCTATTCACCCCTCCCCACCCATACTAAAATTAAACATTGTCCTTAATGTTTCGAGGCTAAAGGTGGAGCACCCCCATACTAGAGACAAAGAGTCGAATGCTTAGGATCTAGCATGGAAAGGGTGATCAACAATATATCTAAAGCTGTTTATGAATTATGTTAAAAGATAATTGTTAAAACAATAAAGGATATGTCATGGATTCGTGAAAAACTCTTCAAGCAAACGATCGAGGCTCACGTAAACGAACACGAGAGTCTTCAATCATGGCGATGATGATGATCTAGATAACACATTCACAAACAACCACGAGACAACGAGTTGGAAGGGCACAAATCCCATCTCATTAACTATATTAGAAAGCATAATATATACAATGGATAAGCATGGGATCTCCCCCACGAGGCACCTCGTTTTTTATTACTGAGTCATGAGCTCGACTCGATCCCCTCAAATGTGATCATTTGGGGAAAATCTTGGTATGGTCAATTTTTGGTGGGGCTTACATGATAAACAAGGCCCAAAAAGCAACCGGTACTAAGGACTAAGTCCTTTGATGATGCAAAATACCGGGATTGTTGGAAATACGTTTTTACGTATTTAGAAAGATTCGGTCACTCCGACAATATATTAAGTAGTAGCTCGTAGTCTAGATACTTTCACTTATTAAACAAAGCCCAAACCGAGCCCATGAGATGTATGGGCTGGCGGCCAAGTGTAAGCCCAAGCCCATCACATGGGCTTGGTATATAAACCCTCTCTTTAGATGGAGAGGGTGGTGGTTTTCATAATTAACACATAGTTATCTTTCAATTTCTCTCTCTAGAAGTGTGTGAACTCCATCATCTCTCTATCTCTTTCTCTCTCTAAAACATAAGCAAGATTTACATATCCTACAAATGATATCAGAGACATGGGATGATTGTATTGTTTATGTGTTTGTGTTCTTGATTTTTGTAGATTTTTGATCTATTCAAACCCACGTCCAAAATTTTTTTGTGTTTTTATGGTTTTTTCTTGATACAAATCTTCTACATAGTTGTGGTAGAGATTTGGTATATTTACTTTGGCTAAAAACACAAAATTTTTGGGTGTTTGGATCAATTTTTGGCTTAAATCTCGAATTTGGTGTGTTTTGTCCGAGAAACTGCTTGTACTATTGCGACAGCTCCCATTGTTGGGTCAAAAAGTTGATTTGGCAGAAACTCAAAAACGAAGAAAACATGAAGGCATTTGTCTAAGCATTGACAAGTGTATTCCAGGCGTTGTCAAGAACAAATCAGGCGTTGACAGAAGCAAGCATTGTCAAGTGCAATTCAAGCATTGTCACATGCAATTCAAGTATTGACAAGAAGCCTTTGGAAGCTTCTATTTGGATATATATGCAGGATATATTCTGTATATGTTTATTTGAATAGAAGATTTACATGTTTATTTGATATTATCTCTTGTAAACCCTAATCCTTACACTATAAAAGGAACCAAGGGTATTAGGTTTATGATATAACTTTCATATACAATGTAAACCTAAAGCGTGTGTCGACTAGACGTGGGATTCAATGCATACACGTCTAGTGATTGTTGATTATTAATATAATTAGCAATCCTTTTGTTTTAATTCATGTTCTTTGTGCCTAAACACCGTGTTACATAGTTATTGTTCTTTTCCGCTTTGATTGTATGATCATATGAACAATGGCTATGCCTAGTAGCTAAAAGATTCGAGGAAACCAAGGTTTCCACAGTTGGTATCAGAGCCTCGTGGCTCGTGATGCTAGGACCAACAAGGTGTTCGTGTATGGTGAAAAGAAGAAAAATCCGTCTAGGGTTTTTCTAGACGTTTTTGTGTGCGCAGCAGTATTCAGAAGGTCATAACTTTTGATTGAACCGTTGGATCGTCACGAAATTTCTTGTGTGTGTTCTATACACATATATCTAGACATTCACCAGAGGGATTGTCGAGATTAGCCCTAAATCAAAAGTTATTAGGCGTTAAAGTTGGCAGCAGTGGTGATTTTTCAATTTTCTGTTTTCACATAAAATCATGATATAGGGTTTTCACAAACCCTAGATCATTCTTAAACAGAAAAGGTGATGTGTTGCTGTTCGTAAGGACTAATCACATTAGCTTTGGTGAGTTGGTTTTTAAACTGACAATGAACCCTAATGTGATTATTATATCATGGAGGCTATATACAAAATTTTCGTTATTAGGGTTTGGTTTAAACAAACCCTAGATCAGTGATACTGAAGAAACGAACAATGGCCTGGCATGATATGAAGGTCATAAGCAGAAAGTGGATCAAGAAAATGCTTTCAAGATATCTGTTTATTGACAGATGCAAGTTCATGTGGTTTTCATTAAGGGGAATGAAAAGACGTGTGAGAATAGGCATCAAGGTAATGGAAGCAAGTCTGAGAATATTCAGATTAATGATTTTGGTGTTATCCTAGGATATTACAAAATTATCACGTGAAGTACTTCAAAAGAATTTGGACATGATGCTTTGATTCACAAGACAGAGAAGCATGTTTTTATTCAACTGTATTCAACATTATGCGTGAACAGAAGGTATGGATTCAAATATTTTATGGAAATATGGAGCAGTAGTAATCTTTTACAAGATTATTGGAATTTGTTTTATTTTGGAACGAGATTTGTGTGAATAACAAGGAAAATAGAAAAGGGGACGTGGTCATAACTGACGTGAGAATCCCTAAAACTTAGGGTAGAAGACGTGTGATAATAAAACACGTTTGAAATACTTATCTTATTATTCTTACAACTTAGAATTCATATCAAGACAAGGGATACACTTTGGTCGCTATTGGAGTTAGTTATCTTAGCTGTGTCAGTGATTGATTGTAACGTTGAAAAAATAGACGCTGACAGAGCTTGTGTATACGCTGACAAAGAGAATGTTAACGCTGACAGAACAGGCGTTGACATGTGTTGTCCGAGAAAGACTTGTTCAAACGCTATTAGGCTTTGTCCGATATTGGACAATGCATTTGGTTAGGATATTGGACAGTGAGGGTTCTCGGATAACAAAGGAATAGCTGCTGTTTGAGAAAATTGATACGTTTTTAGCACACAAAAAGGAAGAATTTACACACGAAGGTACATGGAATCTCCGTTTTTATTCAGAATATCAGGTTGATATTTATGGCTCGGATATTTTTAAATGCATTAATGATTTTAACGTGAGTTAACAACAATTCATGAAGTATTTTATTGGAATAATATTGATTAGATTATGTAGTCTGGGTAGCCTTGTGAAATAGTTATCCGTATGTCACTTCTACATATGATATGAAGATATTATCTCATAAAGATTCGTCTTGAAAAGGTGTTGGCTTAAGGGGAAGAATTCTTATGGTAAGTTTGATGATTGAAGAAGATTTTCGCGAGTTTGTGTTCTATCATATCTTAAAGTCGTGCACTTCCAGTCATGGACTTTTAAAGGTAACTTGTTTGTGCTTACATTGTTACTGATGGAGTGATACAAGATCTAGGATTATGTGATTTTTCTTATGGTTCTCTATGCACATATTTTCTATCACTTGAAGGAGTTACATTATCGTGCTCAGTGTCTCACAAAGGATGAGGATTTTTGTATCTGCTACACACTTCATCACCTCATACAAGATATGGAACATAGGTTTGGGTTATTCTACTTCTGCATCAAGAATATTATAGTTATTTTTCTTCAAATATCATTACATAGAGCTACATTTGGAGAATCTTCAAGATTGCATACATTGTTTACTTCCCTGTTGATGTGACAAAAAGGGGAAGACATACATGCTACATTTGAGGGGAAGCAATTTGAAGATGATGTACAACTTACAAGAGATACACAAAGAGTTTTGCCAACATCAACTATGGGAAGATTGTTGGGTCAAAAAGTTGATGTGGCAGAAACTCAAAAACGAAGAAAACATGAAGGCATTTGTCTAAGCGTTGACAAGTGTATTCCAGGCGTTGTCAAGAACAAATCAGGCGTTGATAGAAGCAAGCATTGTCAAGTGCAATTCAAGCATTATCACATGCAATTCAAGCATTGACAGAAACATTGACAAGAAGCCTTTGGAAGCTTCTATTTGGATATATATACAGGATATATTCTGTATATGTTTATTTGAATAGAAGATTTACATGTTTATTTAATATTATCTCTTGTAAACCCTAATCCTTACACCATAAAAGGAACCAAGGGTATTAGGTTTATGATATAACTTTCATATACAATGTAAACCTAAAGCGCGTGTCGACTAGTGATGAGACTGCTTTTATACATGGTCTCATCGTCCAAAACGGCCTTTAATTTCATAAAATATCATAAAATATGCCAAATATATGCTCGTGTTTGTTACTTGTGTATTTTTAGGTACGGATATTGAGGAAATGGCAAAAGATCACAAGAATCAATCAAAAACGAACACGGGAAACGAAGTCGCACAATGAACCGGGCCCAAGTTTGGAATTTTGCAAAATGACCCTTGAAGAATTGAAGATTGTCAAGTTTAGTCCCTCATCTTTGAAGAACTTGTCACAATTGACCCTCCAAATGTCAATTGTACAAGAATGGTCCTTATTGTTTGAAGATATTACAAGACCAGTCCCTGGAATATGAAGAATATACATTTAATACCCTTGGATAAAGTTTTGTAAGTGAGTGTGCCAAAAGTGACAACTTGCCAAAAGTTGTCACTTGTAATTTGGGCGTTGATGGATGTATTTACAAAGTGAAAGAATGGTGAAAACTTGGGGACCTAACCTGCCAAACAAACAAACTTTCCCACCCACTCAGGTCATGACACGTCAACAAACCCGACCCTACCCAATCCCATTTAACCCGGTTTATTATTAAACGTGGTCAAACAGTCAACTAAACCCACTTAATCCCACCCTTTCCCTCCTTAACAGCTTTTTTAAAAAACATTTAAACCCAATTTGGATTAAACCTGGCTAATCATCCCCTAGAACCCTAAAAATCCCCAGCTCAAATCAACCTCAATCTAGGGGGGTTTTGGCTAATTACCTCCAGTTCACCAATTAACCATCCCCTAAACCTATCCCACCTCACCCAACAAGCTCACATGCACTGTGGACCCCTCCCCAGACCTCCCCTGTCCATCGTTTTCACCCCAAATTCCCAAACCCGACCAGATAAACGTCCCATGTTTATTCCTTGGTCCCCAATACCAAACCAACGTCCAAGATCAATTCTAAGCTAGCTGGCATCACATGGGCACACAATTGACCAAGATTCGATGAAGACTTCAAAGGGCTTTTCTGGAAATCCATCCATTAGGGTTTAAGTTTGTTAATTTTTTATTCCTAGGCCTAGAAGGTTCCATTTAGTCTATAAAAGGGATATGAGCATGTTCATTCCCTCTTGTTCCAGTTTTTTTTGCAAAATCTTTTGTAATCACTTTTTTAAAAGTTATAAAGTTGGTGTTTGTTAATTTCAAGTGTAATTCCTTTTATATTTGTTTAAGAAGTTGGTATAAGAAATGCAAAAAAAACTGAGTTCCATTATTCAAGTGTAAAAGATTGTGTTTGATTTTCAAAAAGGTTTTGAAAGTTTTCTATTTTCAGAAAGTTGAGTATCTTGGAAAGTGAAAGTGGACTGAGAACTTTGATTTTCTGAGAGTGAAAAAGTTTTTGAAACGTGTGTTTGAGGTTTCAAGATTTTATAAAGGTTTTTAAGAAAGAAAGAGGGAAAACAGTATATACATAAATTGTGCCTGTTTTTCTTTGATTTTCTTTAAGCAGGTTTGGAGGATTGTTGATCATTGTTCTGCATACACCCGGGTGTATTTGGAGGTGGTATTGCAACCACAAAGGACCTTGGATGTAAGGTTCTAAGGTAAATTACTTTTTCCCTTTTGAACTTTTCAGAAAAAATGGTGCTTGTTTGATTCTGCATAAGTGTTGAAAGTTGTTGTTAAGATTGTTGGATTTGAGAAGATTAAGTGTTGTATGCATGTTAAATGCCTAGAGGATCAATTTGAGTATGTTTAGAAAGAGTTTGGTTTGAAAATCTTGGTTTATAATACTTAAAAGGGTGTTTGGATCTGCTTTTTATATTGATAAATTTGTTAGATTGTGCAAGTAAAACGTGTTAGGAATAGTCAATAGGGTTGTCTTAGGTAGAATCTGGTTTTGTTTTCATATTGGTAAAGTTTTGAAGCAAATGGTGTGATAAAAAAGGGAAAAAAATAGCTTAAAATCTGCATTGGCCATTTTTCTGCTTAATTTGTTCATTATTTGCTTAAAGATTTTGAATTCTGTTAAGTGTTAGGGTGATTTAGGGTTTGAGTTAGTTTGTATGTTAATTGGTACCGTTGTGTGCCAAATCTTAGGCTTTGAAAGTGAGTTTTGTGCAAGCTGCTAGCATAAAAAACCACCAGACTTCATCTCTTTGTCACAGCAACATTCATGTGTCTTGTGTGTGCTTTGATTGTGTGCTAAGTGTTTCTTTTCTGCTTATATTGACTCCTTGTGCTCCAAAGAGCACAAGGGTGCCTTTGTCCATCAAAGAACAACATCAAAAAGCATACTCCAAGCTCCTCTTGGAGTTTCATCCCTTGTGAAGAAAACAAGAAACCTGCTTGTGTTTTGGCTTTGAAACTGGTGTCGAATTTGGATCATAATCTTGTTAATCATTGATAAGAAGGATTGGAATTGTGTTTTTGGCATAAAAGAGTGTTACTGATTGAATTGAAAAGTAAAAAAAAAAAAAATTTTATAAAAAGCATACCCGCACCGGACTCGAACACGCGACCTCTCGAAGGAGGAGTAACGTGCCTACCGGTGATCTAGATAGCTTTTTACATTCTCTTTTCATTTCATTACTCTCTTAACCACTTTCTCAAATAGCTTATTAATTAAAGCCGTGGCCTTAATAAGCCATTTCTGGCTTATTTGATAAGCGAATTTGGCTCTTTTTATTTTTCTTAAGGTTGAATTAGGTATTGTGATTTTTCTAGCCAGTTTTAGAATTTTTCCTTTTCTTTATTTATTTTTTACAATTTATTTATTAGACGTTTTTATTAATTGATTAAAAAATAGTTAAAAGTAGTTTTTAATTAGGGAAAAATAGTTTTTAGGTTTTAATTTATATTTTTGAGGTTTACATATCATAAAGTTTTCAAAAACTTTAATTTTTTATTTTATTTGATTTTAGGTTTTTTATTAAACTTTAAAAATTAATATAAAATTAATTAAAAGGTTTTAGGAACTTTAATTTACATTTTCTTCTTAGTTAGATTATTTAGAATTTTTGAGAATTTTTCAGAATTATTTTAAGAACTTTTCATTTTTTTGAATTTTTTAATATTATTTTATTATTAAAAATAAAAAGTTTTATTTTTATTTATTTTTCATTTTTCCTAGATTATAGACATTAAAATAGGACCTTTTTCACTTTTCAATTAATTTTTAGGCTTTTCATTTATTTTCTAGAATTAATTTAAGATTTAATAGATTTTAATAGTTTTAGGAGCTTAAAAATAGTTTAATTTGGTTTTAAAATTTTTAAAAATAGTTTTTAGTTTAATTAGGTCATTTTTGAGGTTTACAAGCTATAAAATCTTGTTTAGGGCTTTTTAATATTTAAAAGTGATTTTTAGGGCTTTAATTAGCATTAAAAAGTCATTATTAAATTAATTAAAAGGTTTTGGCAAGTTTGGATTTTTTGTAAACTCTTAGAATTTTATTGTGGATTTTTAGTAATTTTTAGGAATTTTTAGATTAAAATTTTAAATTTTGCACTTTTTACGTTCTACGTCGTAACTTTCTAGTAGTGTTTTTGCCTATTTTTCTATTTTTTTCGTCTTCGTCATTTTCTCTTCTTTTTCTTCTTGTTAATAATCAAAAACATAAATCAATCATTCATTACACAACGCACTAGCCTCCTCGAGAACGAACTCACCTTTAGGGTCATTCACACACGGTTTTCCTAAATCGTCGTGCACGCTTACCCTATTTTAGTTGCTTGTTTTTCCTAAAGCAAGTATCTAATTTTACAACAATCATTTTGGCGCCGCTGCCGGGGAGGCGTGTTGTGTTTTGATTGAACCATTGTTGTTTTTTATATTAGCCATAATAGTAATTGTATTAATAGCACTCTATTAATACGTATTATCGTTTTTCGGTTTTTGTGTGAATATTATTACTATATTGTATACGTAGAACAATAAATACACAAGTACTCCAAATACGTGAGCAATCACAACCTTGATTCGGGATTTCATCACTCGATCATTGTATTCGAATCTCAAACCAAAGAAAAAAGGCAAAAATAGATAAATACTTTCGTGAAACTTAATCTTGATAATACAAACTATAAGGTGGGTATAAGGCGGTTGTATTTCACAACCTAAAGGAAAAAGGCTCTTAAGTGCTACGCGCCGCCTCGTTTCCTCCGCTTGCTTGTGCGTATTTGATTTTGAGAGTGAATCGAGGGTTTTGCCGCCCAAAGTATTATTACATATCATATATATTTTCTTGGTTTCTATTTGATTAAACCCTCGTGAACGATTTGGTGTTCCACCATCGTTCTAAAGTCATCGAAGGCGTTCACTCCACGTGATCGTTTTCATTCCTTGAGGCCTTTTTAATCAAGAGATTTGATTGAGGAGGAGATTTGTGGACTTTTTGTCTACTTAATACATTCACCAATTTCCAAAAGGTTAATACAATCAAAAACCACAAAAAAATTGAAAAAACACAAAATACCAAAAAGAATCTTCTTTGCTCGTCTCCACGTTGTACGTGACGTTTATGCTCACTCGTAATCAAGCAAAACGTGCACGTAGACGCAAGAACAAAACTCCTACTAAAACTCATTCTAGTGAGGAGTCTCCAAGTGAGGAACCTATTGTAGAACCAGAAGCTATCATGGCTAATCGTACGATGATGGAGTTGCTTCAAGCACCCACCGAGGGTTTTGGAGAGGCCATTGTGATTCCCGCCATCCTTGCGGAGAACTTTGAGATCAAGACGGGTTTAATGTCTATGCTTCAAGCAAACAAGTTTCGCGGTCACGAAAAAGACAACCCACATTATCACATTAGGCAATTTAATCGTCTTACCGCGACAAGCAAGTTTAAGGATGTACCACACGATGCCATTAAGATGATGTTGTTTCCTTACTCGTTAGATGGACCCGCCAAGATTTGGCTTGAGAAAGAACCGCCGAATTCGATTTTGACATGGGCCGATCTCGTGTCTAAATTTGTGAATCAATTTTTTCCACCATCTAAGACAACACATTTGAAAAACGAGATTTCACGTTTTACACAAAGACCAAATGAAAGTTTTTCAATGGCTTGGGAAAGATTTAAAGAAATGTTACATGAATGTCCACACCATGATTTTTCCGAATTGCATCAAATTGACACTTTTTATAATGGGCTTAATGAACATGAACGAGATTATTTAAATGCCGCCGCGGGTGGTAATTTTTTGTGCAAAACGACCAATGAGGCTTTGAAAATCATAGAAAATAGGTCTAAGGTCTATAGCCCTCGTAACACACCGAGTGTTGCCAATTTGGGCTCGTCATCATCTCGTTCCATTAATGCCTTGCAAGATGAAGCAAATGAGGAGAATCGGTTTTTCGATAGGTTTTCGACTCTTATGTCTCATTGGAAAGCTCAAGAAGCTTCAAATTCCGCTTCGGTCAAAGCGATTGCTAAGAGTTGTATTTCATGTGGTGGAGCTCATGATTTTTCCGAGTGCATTACCGCGGATGGTAACACTTCGAATGCTTTTGTAGCCACGGGAACTTACAACCAAATCGGTCAAGGTTCCCGCCAAAATCAAGCTCCACAAAATCAAAATGCTAATAACTATCGAAACAACAATCAAGGTGGAAATTACCAAAGAAATCAAAGGAATTATAACAAGGGTAATTATCAAAATGGAAATGGGCAAATTTCAAACCAAAACCAAAACCGTGATTTTCAAACTCCTACTCAAGGTTTTCAAAATGCTCACACTAAAAATTTGCAAGGAGAATTTTTAGATTATGCTAAGGCTAATGATGCTAAGTTTGATAACATGCAACGTGAGATGATTAGCTTAAGGTCCGAGTTGAAAAACGAGCTTAAAAACGAACTTGCTAATGAACTTAAAACTCATGCTAATAAAATGGAAGGAAATGTTACACGACTCCAACAAAATCAACAAAAAAATGGAGCAAGGACAACATGAGATTAAGCAAGAGTTGTTAAAAGCGGATGCTAGGCAATCTAAGTTTGAAGACCGAATGGCTAAAATGTTTGAAGCTATCATGTGTAAGCCCTCTTCTTCGGGTGGTCTTCCTAGTGATACCATCGTGAACCCGAAAGGAGAACTGAAGGTTATTACTACTCATAGTGGTAAAACTTTCAAAGAACCCACTTCTCGTCCAAGTACTTCTATGGAGAAGGAAAAAGAGAAAGAACCCGAGGTTGTGGTTGAAAAGGAGCACATTCAAAGCCCACGAAGTACCGCTCAAACCACACCTACGGTTGAACCAATACCAATCATGGAACCCGAGATTCCAAGGCCGATGCCTATGCCTAATTTGCCCCAACCCACACCACCTTTACCCTACCCATCAAGACGAGACAAGGAAAAGGCACAAGAACGAAATAATTATCAATTTGAACTCTTTATGAAAATGTTTCGTGACTTGCATTTCAATATAAGTTTTGCCGACGCCTTAGTCATGATGCCTCGATTTGCCGCAAACTTCAAAAGTATGTTGAATAACAAAGAAAAATTGCAAAAATCGTCTAGTTGTTCATCGGTTTTTCTAAGCCGCATACCTCAAAAGGTCGGTGATCCTGGAAAGTTTTTAATCCCATGTGCTATCCAAGACATGGAAGAATGCTACGCCTCGGCCGATCTTGGTGCTAGTATTAATTTGATGCCTCTTGAGATTTTTAAATCGCTCAGTCTTCCAAATCTCACTCCTTCAAAAATGTCAATCGAAATGGCCGATCATTCTACGATTCTAGCTTGTGGAGTTGCCGAGGACGTCTTCGTGAAAGTTGGGAAATTCTATTATCCCGTGGACTTCATTGTAGTTGATATTCCCAACGATCCTAAAGTTCCGTTAATTTTAGGTCGATCTTTTTTGGATACCTCGAGAGCACTTATCGATGTGCATGCAAGAAAAATCACTCTTCGTTTTAATAAGGAAGAACTCGTCATTAATGCAACCCAAAACTCCACTCTTTCTCATGTTTATTCTATCACATCTTTGTACAATGTCAATCCCATCAAAAACATTTGTCAAAAGATTTCAAATAGAGTTTTAGGAGTTGATAAAAATGAAGTTCCGTCCCCTCCGCCGATGGAGGTTAAGAGTGTTAAGCCTATGATTCCAATCTCGAGTGATTCTTCGGATGATGAATACGTTGATCCCGATGGGGAGGTTTTCTTTGTTGACAAAAGATTTGAAAACTTGCCACCACCTAAGCCAAAAAGATTTCAAAATGTGAGAATTTTTAGTGTGACTAACATTGCTTTAGATACACCAAATATTTTTGACATAATCAAATCGGGTTTTCACAAGGAGAGTGTTAAAGATGAAAAAGGAAAAGATTTTGAATCTAATTTAAAAGATTTTTCTACAATTCTAACTCCGTCATCACCGCGTTTATTGAGTACTACAAGCTCGTCTTCTCCTTTTGACGATGCTTTGTGTGGACCTAGTGTGGGGGAAGCCCCTTATGTTCCCTCCCCTTTCTCCACCGAGGACGAGATATTTTATCCTGGAATTGCTTTTATAGGGAAATCTCGGTCTTCCACCGATGCAATAAATGGAAAATCTTTTCATTTGATTGGTGCGAGTCTACCTCGAGTAGCTCAATGTTATGACTTACCCATTATCCCACCCTTCTATTTCTTCTCTCCTATTTTCTTCTATCCCATTGGGATTTGTGTTGGAGTAGTGTTGTCTCGTCTTTCATCCGAAAACGAGGACGCTATCTTTGACCCCGGTATACGTTTATCGGATTTTTAAAGTACTCCACGTACTTTTGGGCCTTGTTTATCATGTAAGCCCCACCAAAAATTGACCATACCATGATTATCCCTAAATGATCACATTTATGGGGATTCGAGTCGAGCTTTTGACTCGGTTATCAAAAACAAGGTGCCTCGTGGGGGAAGACCCATGCTTATCCATGTACATATTATTGCTTTCTAATTAGTTAATGTGAGGGGATTTGTGCCCTTCCAACCTTTGTTCCGTGGTTGTTTGTGCATTGTGATTTTTAGATCATAATCTTCACGATTGGAGCCTCTCGTGTTCGTTTCATGGGAGCACTCGATCGTTTGCTTTGGAGGCCTTTCCCAATATCCATATGATATATCCTTTTATGTTCTAACCTTAGGTTATTAGCACACTTCATAAACGGCTATTACTTATTGGTTACACCCTTTCCATGCTAGATTAGGCATTCGACTACGTCTCTAGTATGGGGGTATTTGCACCCCTAGACTCGAAACATTGAGGACAATGTTTAACTTTAGTATGGGGGGTGAATAGATACTTGCCTTGCCAAACCTTCACGCTTTCCAAAGTTTATCTTTTTTTTTATCGTTTTTGTTGCAAAATAAGGCTAAAAATGGCCAAATTTTAAAAATTTTCTCATGTTTCATAAGTGTTTGAAGAAACGAATGTAGATTTTCCGATGGCGAGAATAAGAGTAATTTTTGACTCGACCGTGCGTGTTGAGCACTTAGCTTTGATTCCTTAACTATACATTAGGCTAAGTCTCTTAAATGAGGACGAGAAATGATAGAGTTAATTATAAGTTACTATGCTAAACGTAGAGTACTCGTATTCTTTCAAAAACTCATGTGTTCTCGTTGTTTGCTTATTCTCCCTTCGCTTGTAAATATTTTTTGCTTAATAAATATTGACTTAGCGGTTTAGTTAGGATTGTTGGGTTTCTAGTCTTTTCTAGTAGCTTCCGTGTAATTAAATTGGGAAGACATTAAGGTATCGCCAGCGTCACGGTTTTGAAGTATTGGCACCCTAATAATCGAAAGCTTCACCCAATAATAAGATTTCAAGTGCTCACCTAAATCTAGCAAACAATTTGAAGCCCCACAAGGCCTAAAATCTATGCAAAATTGAAAGTGAATCAAGCCTTAATCTTCGAAGCTTTAAAGATCCAAAATTCACTTTAGCGTGAGGATATACATCTTTGGCTAATAAAACCACCGATGATGGCGGATAATAAAAGGCAAGGCAAGACCGAAGTCATAATAAAAGCTTCATGGCGAAGTTGAATAAAAGATGGAGGTAAACCAAAGATAATAAGGCCCTTCCGTTAGGGGGCGTATAAAAGTCTTGGTAATAAGTCTCATGTTCAAAACCGTTATAAAACCGTGTTTATCGATTCTTCTTGTCAACTTAATTTTTTAACTTCGTTGTCTATTAGGAGGGGTTATTAATTTAATGGTCTTAGTTACACCGTTAGGACTCTATTTTTAGACCTAAATCTCTATTATCGCATAAGTCAATTATGTATCCTCGTGAACATTAAAGACATAATAAAATATAAGAGATACAACTTAGGAATAATGGGAGAATAAGTACTTGATTAGGGCATATGAGTAGTGTTAGCATTACTAACTTATAATGACAATGATCTCGTTGCACGCTTGGCATGGAATTAAGGTGAAAATCGAGGACGACGGAATTATTTCTAACGAAGCATTCACGTGTTCTTATTCTATGAACCTAAACGTCCCATTTTGCGATGAGAATCATACATTATGTCTAAAACGCAAGTAGTAGTAGTAATAGTAGTAGTGTAGCTAGTTTATCTTTCAATAAAGTGAATAAAATTAAATTTTGGAGATGCTTTGATACTTTATTCTAGCATTGCGTGAGGGCACGGCAATGGTTTAGTATGGGGGAGTGATGAGACTGCTTTTATACATGGTCTCATCGTCCAAAACGGCCTTTAATTGCATAAAATATCATAAAATATGCCAAATATATGCTCGTGTTTGTTACTTGTGTATTTTTAGGTACGGATATTGAGGAAATGGCAAAAGATCACAAGAATCAATCAAAAACGAACACGGGAAACGAAGTCGCATAATGAACCGGGCCCAAGTTTGGAATTTTGCAAAATGACCCTTGAAGAATTGAAGATTGTCAAGTTTAGTCCCTCATCTTTGAAGAACTTGTCACAATTGACCCTCCAAATGTCAATTGTACAAGAATGGTCCTTATTGTTTGAAGATATTACAAGACCAGTCCCTGTAATATGAAGAATATACATTTAATACCCTTGGATAAAGTTTTGTAAGTGATTGTGCCAAAAGTGACAACTTGCCAAAAGTTGTCACTTGTAATTTGGGCGTTGATGGATGTATTTACAAAGTGAAAGAATGGTGAAAACTTGGGGACCTAACCTGCCAAACAAACAAACTTTCCCACCCACTCAGGTCATGACACGTCAACAAACCCGACCCTACCCAATCCCATTTAACCCGGTTTATTATTAAACGTGGTCAAACAGTCAACTAAACCCACTTAATCCCACCCTTTCCCTCCTTAACAGCTTTTTTAAAAAACATTTAAACCCAATTTGGATTAAACCTGGCTAATCATCCCCTAGAACCCTAAAAATCCCCAGCTCAAATCAACCTCAATCTAGGGGGGTTTTGGCTAATTACCTCCAGTTCACCAATTAACCATCCCCTAAACCTATCCCACCTCACCCAACAAGCTCACATGCACTGTGGATCCCTCCCCAGACCTCCCCTGTCCATCTTTTTCACCCCAAATTCCCAAACCCGACCAGATAAACGTCCCATGTTTATTCCTTGGTCCCCAATACCAAACCAACGTCCAAGATCAATTCTAAGCTAGCTGGCATCACATGGGCACACAATTGACCAAGATTCGATGAAGACTTCAAAGGGCTTTTCTGGAAATCCATCCATTAGGGTTTAAGTTTGTTAATTTTTTATTCCTAGGCCTAGAAGGTTCCATTTAGTCTATAAAAGGGATATGAGCATGTTCATTCCCTCTTGTTCCAGTTTTTTTTGCAAAATCTTTTGTAATCACTTTTTTAAAAGTTATAAAGTTGGTGTTTGTTAATTTCAAGTGTAATTCCTTTTATATTTGTTTAAGAAGTTGGTATAAGAAATGCAAAAAAAACTGAGTTCCATTATTCAAGTGTAAAAGATTGTGTTTGATTTTCAAAAAGGTTTTGAAAGTTTTCTATTTTCAGAAAGTTGAGTATCTTGGAAAGTGAAAGTGGACTGAGAACTTTGATTTTCTGAGAGTGAAAAAGTTTTTGAAACGTGTGTTTGAGGTTTCAAGATTTTATAAAGGTTTTTAAGAAAGAAAGAGGGAAAACAGTATATACATAAATTGTGCCTGTTTTTCTTTGATTTTCTTTAAGCAGGTTTGGAGGATTGTTGATCATTGTTCTGCATACACCCGGGTGTATTTGGAGGTGGTATTGCAACCACAAAGGACCTTGGATGTAAGGTTCTAAGGTAAATTACTTTTTCCCTTTTGAACTTTTCAGAAAAAATGGTGCTTGTTTGATTCTGCATAAGTGTTGAAAGCTGTTGTTAAGATTGTTGGATTTGAGAAGATTAAGTGTTGTATGCATGTTAAATGCCTAGAGGATCAATTTGAGTATGTTTAGAAAGAGTTTGGTTTGAAAATCTTGGTTTATAATACTTAAAGGGGTGTTTGGATCTGCTTTTTATATTGATAAATTTGTTAGATTGTGCAAGTAAAACGTGTTAGGAATAGTCAATAGGGTTGTCTTAGGTAGAATCTGGTTTTGTTTTCATATTGGTAAAGTTTTGAAGCAAATGGTGTGATAAAAAAGGGAAAAAAATAGCTTAAAATCTGCATTGGCCATTTTTCTGCTTAATTTGTTCATTATTTGCTTAAAGATTTTGAATTCTGTTAAGTGTTAGGGTGATTTAGGGTTTGAGTTAGTTTGTATGTTAATTGGTACCGTTGTGTGCCAAATCTTAGGCTTTGAAAGTGAGTTTTGTGCAAGCTGCTAGCATAAAAAACCACCAGACTTCATCTCTTTGTCACAGCAACATTCATGTGTCTTGTGTGTGCTTTGATTGTGTGCTAAGTGTTTCTTTTCTGCTTATATTGACTCCTTGTGCTCCAAAGAGCACAAGGGTGCCTTTGTCCATCAAAGAACAACATCAAAAAGCATACTCCAAGCTCCTCTTGGAGTTTCATCCCTTGTGAAGAAAACAAGAAACCTGCTTGTGTTTTGGCTTTGAAACTGGTGTCGAATTTGGATCATAATCTTGTTAATCATTGATAAGAAGGATTGGAATTGTGTTTTTGGCATAAAAGAGTGTTACTGATTGAATTGAAAAGTAAAAAAAAAAGAAAATTTTTATAAAAAGCATACCCGCACCGGACTCGAACACGCGACCTCTCGAAGGAGGAGTAACGTGCCTACCGGTGATCTAGATAGCTTATTACATTCTCTTTTCATTTCATTACTCTCTTAACCACTTTCTCAAATAGCTTATTAATTAAAGCCGTGGCCTTAATAAGCCATTTCTGGCTTATTTGATAAGCGAATTTGGCTCTTTTTATTTTTCTTAAGGTTGAATTAGGTATTGTGATTTTTCTAGCCAGTTTTAGAATTTTTCCTTTTCTTCATTTATTTTTTACAATTTATTTATTAGACGTTTTTTATTAATTGATTAAAAAATAGTTAAAAGTAGTTTTTAATTAGGGAAAAATAGTTTTTAGGTTTTAATTTATATTTTTGAGGTTTACATATCATAAAGTTTTCAAAAACTTTAATTTTTAATTTTATTTGATTTTAGGTTTTTTATTAAACTTTAAAAATTAATATAAAATTAATTAAAAGGTTTTAGGAACTTTAATTTACATTTTCTTCTTAGTTAGATTATTTAGAATTTTTGAGAATTTTTTAGAATTATTTTAAGAACTTTTCATTTTTTTGAATTTTTTAATATTATTTTATTATTAAAAATAAAAAGTTTTATTTTTATTTATTTTTCATTTTTCCTAGATTATATACATTAAAATAGGACCTTTTTCACTTTTCAATTAATTTTTAGGCTTTTCATTTATTTTCTAGAATTAATTTAAGATTTAATAGATTTTAATAGTTTTTAGGAGCTTAAAAATAGTTTAATTTGGTTTTAAAATTTTTAAAAATAGTTTTTAGTTTAATTAGGTCATTTTTGAGGTTTACAAGCTATAAAATCTTGTTTAGGGCTTTTTAATATTTAAAAGTGATTTTTAGGGCTTTAATTAGCATTAAAAAGTCATTATTAAATTAATTAAAAGGTTTTGGCAAGTTTGGATTTTTTGTAAACTCTTAGAATTTTATTGTGGATTTTTAGTAATTTTTAGGAATTTTTAGATTAAAATTTTAAATTTTGCACTTTTTACGTTCTACGTCGTAACTTTCTAGTAGTGTTTTTGCCTATTTTTCTATTTTTTTCGTCTTCGTCATTTTCTCTTCTTTTTCTTCTTGTTAATAATCAAAAACATAAATCAATCATTCATTACACAACGCACTAGCCTCCTCGAGAACGAACTCACCTTTAGGGTCATTCACACACGGTTTTCCTAAATCGTCGTGCACGCTTACCCTATTTTAGTTGCTTGTTTTTCCTAAAGCAAGTATCTAATTTTACAACAATCAACTAGACGTGGGATTCAATGCATACACGTCTAGTGATTGTTGATTATTAATATAATTAGCAATCTTTTTGTTTTAATCCATGTTCTTTGTGCCTAAACACCTTGTTACATAGTTATTGTTCTTTTCCGCTTTGATTGTATGATCATATGAACAATGGCTATGCCTAGTAGCTAAAAGATTCGAGGAAACCAAGGTTTCCACACCCATCGCAATATCTAGGGTTTTGGATTGCGATCCATATTGCGACTGGTATTGCGATTGGACTTCATCTTGTGACATTGCGATCTGTATTGCGATTTGGATTGCGATTGGAGTTCTTCTGTTATTGCGATCCATATTGCGATTTGCATTGCGACATGATTGTTTTTGTGATATTGCGACAGGGTATTGCGACAGGGGTATTGCGAAAGCATTGCGATTGGAGTATTGCGATTGGAAGTACTGCGATTGGAGTATTGCGATTGGACTTATTGCGATAGGACATTGCGACAGCATTACTTTTAGACATTGCGACAGCATTCCTTTAAACATTGCGACAGCATTCCTTTTAGGCATTGCGATATAACGACAAGATTTCCAAGATTGTTCAAAAACGTGTTTTTTGTGCAATTTCATCTTGGAATTTTTGGTTTATCGAGAACATAATTTAGGGGATTTTAACATTATTTCTCGGCTTCTACACACAACAACAAACACATTTACTTTCTCTCATTGATCGATCAACTTTGTAAATCTTTACTTATAGCAATGGAGTACACATCTCTTACGGATAAGTCCATCCTCTCGGGTACGGATAATCGTCCACCAATGTTGGAGAAGTCTATGTACGAGGATTGGACTTCCCGAATGGAACTTTACATGTTGAACAAAGAGAATGGACATCTCATTTGGGCATCGGTGCTCAATGGACCATTAGATTATGGTACAGTGACGGAAGGTACGACTACTCGTCCTCGCACAACGGGTGAATTGACTGGAGATATGAAGATTCAAGACAAATGTGATAAGTATGCTACAAACATCATTCTCCAAGCCCTTCCTCAAGATGTCTACAAACTCGTCAGCAAACATAAAGCTGCCAAAGAGTTATGGGATAGAATTCGTGTTCTAATGCAAGGCACCTCGTTAACTAAACAAGAACGAGAGTGTAAGCTTTATGATACTTTTGATAAGTTTGCCTATGTGCCAGGTGAGACTCTCAATGACTACTATCTGAGATTTACCCTATTATTGAATGAGCTAAATATCTATGGCATGGCAATTCCTACGTTTCAATTGAACACCAAGTATTTCAACACTCTTCCTTTAAAATGGGAAAAGTACGTAACGGATGTTAAATTGGCTAAGGACTTGCATAACACCAATGTGGATCAACTTCAAGCTTTTCTTCAACAACACGAATGCCATGTGATCGAGGCTCGGTTGTCTAAACCTCACGTTCATGATCCACTTGCCATGTATGCTTCTCAACAAAACATGGCTTATACTTATCAACAACCATCATACTTGCAGCAGCCACCACCACACACCTATCAGCAACCACAACAACCATCTTATCAACCACCAATGATGCCACATCAAGCATTTCAACAAAGTGTTCATCAACAATCTTTTCCACAGCAACCACCATATCAGACATCACCATCACAAGCCAACACTTCTCCAATGGGCTATACTCCTCAGCAAGGATATTTTCCAATAGAAGCACAACCAGCACAAGCCTTCTACTCTAATGAACTTCCACCAATCCAAGTACCGGTCTTTACTCCAAATGATACGCCAGCTGATGTTCTAAACCATCTCACTGCCTACTTGTCAAAACTTGTTGCTACTAGAGGATTTCCACCCACAAACAATCAGCTCCGCACCTCTTCAAATCCTCGACAACAAGCTACTGTTCAAGATGGTCAAGTAACAGTACAACCTATTCAGGGAAGGAAAAACTCATATGGACCTCCTACAAGGACTATGAATGCTCAAGCTGTGAATTCTCAAGCTAATGGAAATGGAAGCCCCATTGGTCCTCAAAAGGTTGTGACTTGCTACAATTGCCAAGGACAAGGTCATATGGCTAGGCAATGCACTCAGCCGAAAAGGAAAAGGGATGAAGCGTGGTTTCGTGAGAAAATGTATTTGGTTGATGCTCAGTCTAAGGGAAAGATTTTGGATTCAGAGGAGTTAGCATTTCTTGCAGACCCAGGGGCGGCAGATACTGAAGGCATTGCAGTCGTTTCCACTTCTAATGCAGCTTATCAAGCAGATGATCTTGACGCATATGATTCGGATTGTGATGACATTCACTCTGCCCAAGCTGCTCTCGTTGCTAATCTCTCTCACTACGGTTCTGATGTCATCAGTGAGGTACCCACCACAACCAATCTTGGTAATGATGATAACCCGCATCAAGTTGGCCATGAAAATGACAACCTCGAACAGCATTCGGGAACTAGTAACGCAAATGATGTGGTACTCAATCCTACACATTTGAGTGAACCTCAACCAAATGCTACGACGGGTATGGAATCTTATGCTCAACATGATTCGGTCATGGTGCCTAAACATATTATTGATCAAATGCATATGGCCCTCAGACAATCCGTAGATACGAATTCCACCCTAACTGTTGAGCTTGCGTTGCATAAAGAAAAGGTCAAAACTTTTGAAATGGTCCCTCAAGCAAAGAAAATAACATGTTTTGAATTTGACCAATTTCGTTTTGAAAAGATTGAACACTTGAAAGAAATAGAATCATTAAAAGCTAATCTTTCTAATGAAGTAAAAGCAAAAGAGTCGGTTGTCTATGATTTTCAGAAACTTAAAATGGATTTCGAAACTCTCGAGTCTAAAAAGGTTGAATCAGAAATTAATGCTACCAAACTTCTTAAATTCAAGGAACAACAACTTTTAAAACAATACGCTTCCACAGAAAAGGTTCATCTTTTAACTAAATCATTTAAAGAACTCGAACTTAAGCGTATTCAAATTTACCACCTAATCCCGGTTATGCAAAACAAGCTCAGGAATATATTCCCGGTCTTTATGATATGACCATAATTGGCAAATCGAAAGAAGCACCTTATGTTCGTAGTTCTGAGGAGACACAATCACTTATGGAAGAAACTCATTCTAAAATGTTTTCAAAATTCCATACGATTGATTATGATAAGCATAATAAAGATCAACTTTCTAAAAAGACACACATTCGCTTACAAAAGGAATTAGCTGAACTAACAGTTCTTGTGCCCCCAAGTTTGTCAAATGAAAACCCTCCTAGTACGTCTCCTACACTTGTCAAAACGGATTTAACAAAGTTAATTCCACCGGTAAGTAAGGCGACCGTTAACTTAAATGCGGTACACCAACACTTAGCCGATTTTGACAAGGTCATTTTGGAACGTACGACGGCGACGACCATAACGGGAGGTGAATGGAACTTTGAGCATACTACAGTTGCTTCCGAGATGAAATTGTTCCGTTTGTAAAGAATGTTAAAGCTTGTCTTAGTAATCTTGATCAAGATTTGCATTTGGAAATCGAAGAAGTTAAACGTGTTTTCAATGAAATGGATGATGCTTATGAAAACAGTTTACTTGAAATAGAACGGGTTTCTCGCCAAAATGATCAGCTTCTGAAGCAAGTGATGTCTCATGATATTGTTTCCGTCTGTGTGAATAAAAGTGTTGATAATGATTCTATTGTGCATAATGTTGAATCTGTGGATAATGTGGTAGATAGTACTTGTCACGAATCTGACGCTGAATTTTTAAAGCTTCAAGATTCATATTCTTCGCTTTCAAAACGTTTTGATGAGATTCAAACACATTGTATTTCGCTTGAATGCAAGCAACAATTTATTCAAGAAATCTTTGAAACATCATTCGAAGGTGTTAATATCGATGATGCAAACTTTGAAAAGAATTTTCGATTGAATTTACAATCAAAACAGCGTCAGCCAAGTGACAAAGTTGCTAAATCTTTGCCGATAGACAAAGAGAAATCTAAGGAGCTTAACTGTGTGAACGTACTTGAGGCCGCTGAGAATTTTAAACTTGATCTAGATAATCGAGTTTCCAAGATTTTGTCCAAAGTTGATAACTTAAAACAGAAAGATACACGACTCTTCGATTCAGTAAAGCCCGCATGTACTAATACCACTGCACAGAATCAATCCTTGATTGAACAATTGAATCAAAAGTCGGTGGAAATATCTGATTTGAGGGAACAAATTTGTGATAAAAATCTGGTCTTGGCTGAGTTAAAGGAAACACTTCGTACTCTAAAAGGTAAGAATGTTGTGGATAACGCAGCCACTGTCTCAGCATCGTCCTCTAGTGCAATCAAAAGAAACCTTATAGCCATCACACCATTTAATAAGGGCCCTAGGACTAAACCATCTCAAACTTTGGTCACTAAAGATAAGGCGGAATCAAAACCAGCTTCTAATATTCCCGTGTTGCCTTCTACAGGAGTAAGCACCACTACTAAGGCTCAAAGATCTAAGCTTAAAAGGAACAAGAAGAATGATAGGATCTTGCCCTCATCTAGTAGTCCTGTGAAGAAGAAAGTAGAAGCCCATCCTAGGAATGTTATTTCTGTTTTGAATAAAAAGAATCATGTAGCTAAACCTAAAGGCTTTGCGGTTGTGCAGCGTTCTAAGCCTACTGTGAATTCTAATTTGAAATGTTGGAATTACAATGAATGTATGTTTTCTAGTCGTCATGATTCTTGCCTTATTGACCATGTGAATGAGATGAATGCCCGGAAAAATGGATTAGAATGGAAACTGACTGGGAAAGTGTTAACCCAAGTTGGTTGGTTGTGGCGCCCCACTGGTAGAACTTTCACTATAGTAGGAAATATGTGCCCTTTGACTAGGATCACTCCCACTACAGCGAAGAAAGCGTGCCCTTTAACTAGGAGTACCAAGGCTACCAAAACACAAGCGTGTCCTTTAACTAGGAACACTGACACTACTATAGGAACCAAGTGCCCTTTAAATAGGTCTACTCCCACTGTAGTGCCCGCGAATAATCCAAAACCTAAGAAAGTTGGAACAGTATAACCTGTTAGTGCTAAAACTCACATTAGAAAACGCAGGAAATCTAAGGGTCTCATAAATGCTAGTAATTCTGATAATCTTATATCTATATCTGCTAACACTCCGGAACCAATAGTTTCCAATGCATTGTCTACTGTTGTTATTGAAAACAGGTGGTCCAAATTGTTCTCTAGTATTTGGACTCTGGTTGCTCCAAGCATATGACCGGAGATCGCTCTCAGCTCAGAAATTTCGTCAGCAAGTTTCTTGGTACGGTTCGATTTGGAAATGATCATATTGCAAAGATAATGGGTTATGGTGAATATCATATTGGGAATGTTATAATTTCAAGAGTGTATTATGTGGAAGGTCTCGGTCACAACTTATTTTCTGTGGGACAATTTTGTGATGCAAACCTAGACGTTGCTTTTCGAGAGCATACCTGCTTCATACGTAATTTGGAAGGGGTTGATTTATTGAAAGGTACTCGAGGAAATAATTTGTACACTTTGTCTCTACAAGACATGATGGCCGCTTCTCCCATATGTCTTCTCTCCAAAGCATCGAAGACTAAGTCATGGTTATGGCATCGACGGTTATCTCATCTTAACTTTGACGCTATTAATCATTTGGCGAAAAACGAACTTGTTCGTGGTCTTCCTAAACTTTCATTTCACAAGGATCATTTGTGTTCCGCGTGTACAATGGGGAAAAGCACTAAGAAATCATACAAACCCAAGACTGAAGACACCAACCAAGAGAAACTTTATTTGTTGCATATGGATCTTTGTGGGCCAATGCGTGTTGAAAGTCTTAGTGGCAAATAGTACATCCTCGTAATTGTCGATGATTACTCTCGGTTTACATGGGTGAAATTTCTTACAACAAGAAATGAGGCACCTAAATTCATCATCGGATTTCTCAAGATGATTCAAGTGCGTCTCAACACTACTATCCAACGCATTCGTACAAATAATGGAACCAAATTTGTGAATCAAATCTTGCGTGATTATTATGAAGAAGTTGGCATATCTCATGAAACATCCGTTGCTCGCACTCCACAACAAAACGGTGTCGTTGAAAGGCGAAATCGCACACTTATGGAAGCTACTCGAACGATGTCAATTTATGCAAAGGCTCCATTGTTTTATTGGCAGAAGCAGTATCTACAGCAGTGTACACCCAAAACCGGTCACTAATTCGTAAACGCCATGGTAAAACACCTTATGAGCTTCTCCATGGAAAAGTACCAGATTTATCATATCTTCATGTATTTGATTCTCTTTGCTATCCAAATAATGATGGTAACAATTTGGGAAAACTTCAACCAAAGGCTGATATTGGTATTTTCATTGGTTACGCAACCGCAAAGAAGGCATACCGAATCTACAACCGTAACTCTCGCAAGATCCTCGAAACTATGAATATTGATTTTGATGAGCTGACAAAAATGGCTTCTGAGCAAAGCAGCTCTGAACCCGCACTTCATGAAATGGGACCCAGTAACATTAGTTCTGGTCTTGTCCCAAATAATCCTACTTCATCATCATTTACGCCACCTTCTAGAACTGAATGGGATACGTTGTTTCAACCGTTCTTTGATGAATTCTTTACTCCTCCAAGTATTGTTGCTCCAGAACCTGAGGTAATAGCTCCAGTAAATGAAGTTGTCGCTCCAGCAACCGAAGCAGAATCTGATACATCTGCACCTACAATTGGTCAAGATATACCTTCAACGAGTAATTCTCAACCAACAAATGTTTCAACTACCCACATCACACCTATTGATGATGAAGAGGATGATGATGATCACGATTTGGAATTCGCTCAAATGCGTGAACTTCCATTCTTTGGTGTACCAATTCCCGACCCTAATCAAGCCGGGTCGTCCACCTCAGAGGAAGCTCCTACTATGATTTACTCCAATCCACGGATTCGTGAACATGACAACAAGTGGACAAAGGATCATCCTATAGATTCTATTATTGGTGACCCTATTCGTCCGGTATCCACACGAAGTCAGCTACAAGAAAATGCAATGTTTTGTCATTTTGATGCTTTTCTCACTGAAGTTGAACCTAAGACATGGCAAGAAGCTTTTACTCAATCCTGTTGGATAGAAGCTATGTAAGAAGAACTTAATGAATTTATACATTTTGAAGTATGGGAACTTGTCCCATGCCCGGATCAAGTGCAGTTACTCACTTTGAAATGGGTATACAAGATGAAACTCGATGAGTTAGGCAGAATATTGAAGAACAAAGCTCGACTAGTAGCTCGTGGATACAAGCAATTATTGGGCATCGACTTTATGGAATCCTTTGCACATGTTGCCCGTTTGGAAGCTATTAGACTATTCCTCGCTTATGCAACCCACATGAATATGATCGTCTATCAGATGGATGTGAAGACGGCATTTCTTAATGGTGAAATCAAGGAAGAGGTCTATGTACAACAGCCGGATGGTTTTGTGAATCCTAATTATCCTAATCATGTGTACAAGCTTAAGAAGGCTCTCTATGGGTTGAAGCAAGCTCCACGCGCATGGTATGATCTATTGTCACAATTACTCATTACGCAAGGCTTCGCTAAAGGCAAGGTAGATCCCACGCTGTTCATTAAGAAATGAGGTAAAGATATGATTATGGTATAAATATATGTTGATGATATTATATTTGCAGCCTCGACCCAAACCTTATCCGACGAGTTTGGGAAACTCATGTCTTCCAAGTTTAAGATGTCAATGATGGGCAAGGTATCATTCTTCTTAGGTCTTCAGATATCTCAGAGTCCCAGGGGCATCTTTATAAATCAATCCAAGTATGCCTTTGAATCGCTAAAGAAGTATAAGATGGAATCTTGCGACCCCGTGGATACTCCAATGGTTGAATGAACTAAGCTTGATGCAGATCCACATGGAGTTGCCGTTGATCCGACACTTTATCGGGGAATGATCGGTACTCTTCTGTATATCACAGCTAGTCGATATGATCTTCAGTTTGCTATATGTATGTGTGCTCGGTATCAAACTCGACCTACTGAGTTACACTTGGCCACTGTGAAACGGATCTTTCGATATCTTAAAGGAACCATTAATCGGGGACTTTGGTATTCGAAGGAATCTTCGATTGCACTTATGGCATATGCAGATGTGGATCACGCGGGTTGTCGAGATACAAGGCGTAGCACGAGTGGAACTTTGCAACTACTAGGAGATCGATTAATCAGTTGGGCATCGAAAAGGCAGAAAAGCGCTGCAATTTCAAGTACGGAAGCAGAATACATAGCTATGTCCGGTTGCTGCGCTCAAATTCTTTGGATGAGATCGCAATTAACCGACTATGGTCTAGGTTTCAACAAAATTCCGATGTACTACGACAACAAGAGTGCAATTGCCTTATGCTGCAACAATGTTCAATTCTCGCGGTCAAAGCATATTGACATTCGCTACCATTTCATCAAGGAGCAAGTGGAGAGTGATCGAGCTTTACTTTGTCCGATCTGAGTATCAATTGGCGGATATTTTCACAAAGGCTTTAGATCGCGCTCGAATGGAATTTTTTGCCAACAAGCTAGGAATGAGAACTTTCTCGCCTGAGACTCTAAAGGAACTGGCAGATGAAGCGAAAGAATAGTGGTGGTAAACTATTCTCCGTATCCTTGGTGATCATTTGTATATATTGTTTATATTTTTATCCACAAAAGCAAAATACAAAAATATAAAACCATATAAAAACCAAAAAAATTGAAAAATCTAGGAAAATCCAAAAATATTTTTACTTTATTTTTCAAAGGCATGTCTTTTGGTACGATAATATTTACGGCCTTAGAAATGTTGATTAATATTGACACGGCGCCATAAATAGAGTTCGTACAAAAGTTGTAAATATTTCATAAAACATGCCTATATGGCTTGTAGTTATTTCAGACTGCAACCCGGTTTTCATATTAAAGTCAAGTATTTCTTATGAAAGCTTTGGCTCACAACGGGAATTAATTTTCTCGGGCAAGGTTTACTTTAAAACCTTGTAAGGGATCAAGTTTACTTTATAACTTGGTCTAACACAATTCAATGTACGTTTCAGTGCATTTATTTGTTAAAACAAGAGAAGTCTTGTTTTTATGAAGCTATCATATCTACAACCATAGCAATCTACAATTGGTTTCTACATACTCGACGATGCAACTACTCAACCGGTGACTACAGCTCTTTCAATAGAACATGGGTCAACAATTGAGGGGGAGCAATTGTCAAGCATTCAGAATCTTCGATGCCGAAAGTTCCAAGCTCACTAATTGGTGTCAAGACAACAATACCAATCATACACGTGGTGTCAAGAGATGCCTTCAGACGTGACGAGGCGACCAACATATGCTGACAAGAACCATTTGATCTTATCATATGATGTTCTCATCTATCAGGTCCAACCTTGTCAATTCTTTTTTCATATGGTGAATATGTGATCATGTTACAAATCGGTATCATATCTCATACATTTGGTATCATGAAGATAAAACAGACTTGCATTTTTCTTCCCAAAACCTTTGTTAAAACTTCATTAAATCAAATGATATTAAAAACATCGATTGGGTTAATTTTTTAATATGGGGGAGAAAATGTGATTTAATATGGGAAATTATCAAAAATGGTTTGACTTAACGTGATGGCTCATCCCGACATATGCGAAATGTCTTCGAATATCGAGGCATATGTTAAGGGGGAACAAAACGGATTTGCATATCAAAATGGATTTTCATGGTGACATATACTTACCCAAAACCCATTTATTTCACGACGATGAAGATTGTGGTGACATAAAGATGGTAGGATAGGTTAAGTCCTATGACTCTTCCAGAACCGGAGGAATCTTCCCAAGGACATTTCATAGCTAGAAATAGTAGTCCTTAGGAAAGTTGGAGAAAAGATTGTGAATGTAGCTGAATGCCGACCAAGTACTTAAGTTAGCACTGGAACAATCACAACAAGGTGCTAGTTATGACGTATTGGTAAGCATTGAAGGGGTTGAAGAATGAAAAATAATTGTAAAGATAAAGGGTGTAAAGAAAGAAGCCCTCCTTACAACTTTAGGCAGAAACCGGGTCAACACATATGCTATTGAGATCATTTTAATGATGCTCGATATTTAAGATAGACATCATGGACCCAGTGATGCAATGCACAACCCATCCCAGCTAACTCAGATATCTATTAAAAGATATTTGTTTTAACCACACGGAGACAACGCATTATCTATTGATTTATTCACTCTGAATAAATCGGTATTGAAATGGTGGCACTCCTCTCCAGCCTCCGATCACTAAAATCCAAAGTACACGATCGAGTCTAGAGCCATTTGAGATCATCAAATATCTCATTAGGACACGCTTCCATATTTCCTTGCTTCTTCACACACTGTGAAAAGTAAGAAAGATTTTAAGAGTCCTACGCAAAATCTTCATGATCTTGCCTGAACATCCGAGTAATACGAAAGTGTTTACGATGAAGATGGAAATCCTTCTTGAGCGAATATCAAAAAGCTCACGGTAGGTGCCTTGTGCGATTCTTTATGAATCAAGCTTGTGATAACTGGAAAGCAACAGTGGTTTAATTCTTAACTGAATTTAAACACGTTCCAGGCCTCTACGCAATATCTTAGTGATCTTGCCAGAACACTCAGAGTGAAACCTTAGTGTTCAAAGTGATGAGTGGAAATCCTTCTAGTGTTAACATCAAACAGCACTTGGTAGGTAACTTGCAAGATTCAATATGAATCAAGCTCGTGACAACTGGAAAGCAACGATGGTGCGATTCTTTAATGAATCAAACCTGTTCCAGGAATCAGAATTGACGGCTTCAATCATGCGGATAATTTTATCCAAATGATTCACTCTTTACGTTCGCAGTCAGCTTTGGACGGTCGAGTAAAGAGAACGGGTTTACCCGCAAAATCTTGTCAAGGAGATTTTTAATTAAATCTACCTGCCACAAGTACAATATTTTATATCTTCCAACGGTCTTCACCGACCGGAGGTAAAATGCTACCGAATTAGAATGAAATGTTCAAAGCCATTTCGTTCGTGTCTACTTATGTTGCGGCATTTGTAGACGGTGGCGTTGCGAATCCGAGAAGAAGTCGTCCCCGCATGCTTATACTTTTCGTAATTAATACTTCAACAAATTCAAGAAAGCCTAAAAGTTAAGTCTTCCGATGTATCAAACTTTGAAGCTTTCAAGAATTACAAAGGTATAAGTATGTGGGACATGATGTCACGAGGAGGCGAAGATCACAAGTGATGGATGCACAAGATCAAGGCAAGAGATTAATGCTAAAGATTGATATCAAAGATCACATCAGCATGTTCACCAGAAAAGAAAAAGAAAAGAAAGACGAAGACTACGAGCTCAAGACAAGCATAGTATGCTAGGTTTATTTTATTATTGTAACCAAGGTAACACCCTTGTTTGGAGTGACCTCCCTTAGGGGGAGATTGTTGGAAATACGTTTTTACGTATTTAGGAAGATTCGGTCACTCCGATAATATATTAAGTAGTAGCTCGTAGTCTAGATACTTTCACTTATTAAACAAAGCCCAAACCGAGCCCATGAGATGTATGGGCCGGCGGCCAAGTGTAAGCCCAAGCCCATCACATGGGCTTGGGTATATAAACCCTCTCCTTAGATGGAGAGGGTGGTGGTTTTCATAATTAACACATAGTTATCTTTCACTTTCTCTCTCTAGAAGTGTGTGAACTCCATCATCTCTCTATCTCTTTCTCTCTCTAAAACATAATCAAGATGGCGTCCTCGTTTTCATTAGATAAACAAATCAACGCCACTTTAACACGTGCCAAAAACTCAAAGAATTTGAAGAAAAGAGATGAGAAGTATAAGGGTGGGACAAATGGTAAGACAAACTTTTGAGCTACTCGAGGTAGGCTCACACCAATCAAATGAAAGTATTTTCCATTTATTGCATCGGTGGAAGACCGAGATTTCCCTTTATAAGCAATTTCGGGATCGAATATCTCGTCCTTGGTGGAAAAAGGCGAGGGAACATAAAGGGGCTTCCCCCACACTAAAACCACACAAAGCATTGTCTAAAGGAGTAGACGAGCTTGTAGTACTCAAAACACGTGGTGATGACGGAGTTAGATTTGTAGAAAAATCTTTTAAATCAAATTCAAAATCTTTTCCTTTTTTATCTTTTAAACTCTCCTTATGAAAACCCATTTTGATTATGTCGAAAACATTTGGTGTTTCTAAAATGATGTTAGGCACACTAAAAATTCTCACATTTAAGTTACGTTTTGGTGGTGGTAAGTTCTCAAAACGTTTATCAATAAAGAACACCTCCCCATCGGGGTCAACATATTCGGCATTCGAAAGATCTTCCGTAAGAATCGACAACTTATCAACACTTTTCAAGAATGAATGTTCGAGGTGAGGCGAAAGATTTTTCAATTCAAGTATTAACATTTTCTTGATTGTAGGTTTAACACTCATAACCTCCATCGGCGGAGGAAATGGTAAATCGTTTTTGTTGAAAATTCCTAAAACTCTTGGTGAAAATTCCTTGCAAACAACATTGGTTGAATCACCATGGTTTAAAGTTGCAATAGAATAGAAATGAGAAAGCTTGGAGTTTTGTGTTGCAATTGATGACAAGTTCTTCCTCATTGAAACATAGGGTGATTTTTCTAGCATGAACATCAATAAGTGCTCTCGATGTATCCAAAAATGAACGACCCAAAATGAGAGGAACTTTAGGATCCGTAGGAATGTCTACAACGATAAAGTCCACAGGATAGTAAAAGTTTCCAACTTTAACGAAAACATCCTCGGCTACTCCACATGCTAAAATCGTAGAATGATCGGCCATCTCGATAGACATGTTCGAAAGAGTAAGAGCCGGAAGCGAAAGCGATTTGAATATCTCAAGAGGCATTAAACTAATACTAGCACCAAGATCGGCCAAGGCGTAGCATTCCTCCATATCTTAAATTGCACATGGAATCAAAAATTTACCGGGATCACCGAATTTTGGGGTATGCGGCTAAGAAAAACCGATGAACAACTAGACGATTGTTGTAACTTCTCTTTGTTATTCAACATACATTTGAAGTTTGCGGCAAATCGAGGCATCATGATTAAAGCGTCGGCAAAACTTATATTAAAGTGCAAATCACGAAACATTTTCATAAAAAGTTCAATTTGATAATTATTCCGTTCTTGTGCCTTTTCCTTATTTCGTCTTGAAGGGTAAGGTAAGGGTGTTGTGGGTTGGGGCATAGGCATCAGCCTTGGAATCTCGGGTTCCATAATTGGTATTGGTTCAACTATAGGTGTGGTATGAGCGATACTTCGTGGGCTTGTGATATACTCCTTTTCGACCATCACCTCGGGCTCTTTCTCGATTTCCTTCTCCGTAGAAGTACTAGGACGAGAGATTGGTTCCTTGAAAGTTTTACCGCTACGAGTAGTAATAACCTTCATTTCTCCCCTCGGGTTGGAAATGGTATCACTAGGAAGACCACCCGAGGAAGAGGGTTTACACATGATTGCTTCAAACATTTTAGCCATTCGATCTTCAAATTTTGATTGCCTTAAATCCGCTTTTAACAACTCTTGCTTAATCTCTTGTTGACCTTGTTCCATCTTTTGTTGATTTTGTTGAAGACGTTGAACGTTTCCTTCCATTTTATTAGCATGAGTTTTCAATTCATTAGCAAGTTCGTTTTTAAGCTCGTTTTTTAACTCGGATCTTAAGCTAATCATCTCACATTGCATGTTATCAAACTTAGCATCGTTTGCTTTTGCATAATCCAAAAATTCTCCATTAAGATTTTTAGTGTGAGCATTTTGAAAACCTTGTGTATTGTTTTGAAAATCACGGTTTTGGTTTTGATTTTGAACTTGCCCATTCCCACTTTGGTAATTCCCTTTGTTGTAGTTACGTGAATTGCCTTGATAACCACCATTTTGATTGTTGTTTCGATAGTTTTTAGCATTTTGATTTTGGGGAGCTTGATTTGGGCGGGAACCTTGGCCGTTTTGGTTGTAAGTTCCCGTTGCTACGTAAGCACTCGAAGTGTTACCACCGGCGGTAATGCACTCGGAAAGATCATGAGCTACACCACAAGATAAATAACTCTTTTCAACCGCTTTAACCGATGCGGAATTCAAAGCATCTTGTGCTTTCCAGTGTGTCATAAGCGTCGAAAATCTATCGAAAACCCGATTTTCCTCATTTGTTTCATCATGTAAGGCATTAATGTTACGAGACGATGACGATGACGATGAACCCATATTGGCAACACTCGGTGTGTTACGAGGGTTATAAAACTTAGATCTATTCTCGATAATCTTTAAAGCTTCATCGGTCGTTTTGCACAAAAAATTACCACCCGCGGCGGCATTCAAATAATCTCGTTCATGATCATTAAGCCCGTTATAAAAAGTATCTATTTGATGCAATTTCGAAAAATCATGGTGTGGATATTCATGTAACATTTCTTTAAATCGTTCCCATGCCATTGAAAAACTTTCATTATTACGTTGTGTAAACCTTGAAATCTCATTCTTCAAATGTGTTGTCTTAGATGGTGGAAAAAATTGGTTCACAAACTTAGAAACGAGATCAGCCCATGTCAAAAATAAATTTGGCGGTTCTTTCTCGAGCCAAATTTTAGCGGGTCCATCCAACGAGTATGGAAACAACATCATCTTAATGGCGTCATGCAGAACATCCTTAAACTTGCTTGTTGCGGTGAGACGATTAAAATTCCTTATGTGATCATGCGGGTTATCTTTTTCATGACCTCTAAACTTGTTTGCTTGTAACATCGACATTAAACCCGTCTTAATCTCGAAATTCTCCGCAAGGATGGCGGGAATCACAATAGCTTCTCCAAAACCCTCGGTGGGTGCTTGAAGCAACTCCATCATAGTACGATTAGCCATGGTGACTATTGGTTCTACAACGGGTTCGACAATTGGAGTTTCTTCTTCAATCAAATTGCCTTGGTTTTGACGATGTTTGCGAGCTCGTTGATTACGAGTTTGCATAAACGTGACATAGAATTTGGAGGTGAGCAAAGAAGATTCTTTTGGGTGTTTTGTGGATTTCCAATTTTTTTGTGTTTTTGATTGTTTTTAATTTTTATGGATTTTGTGTGTATTCGTAGACAACAATCTACCAAATCTCTCCTCGATTCAAACTCTTGATTAAAGAAGCCTCAAAAGAATGAAAACAATCACGTGGAGTGAACGCCTTCGATTGACTTTAGAACTTTGGTGAAAACCAAATTGTTTAAGAGGGTTTAATCACAAAGAAACCAAGCAAATATATATGATACGTAATAATACTTTGGGCGGCAAAACCCTCGATTAGCCTTCAATCTCAAAATACTCACAAGCAAGCGGAGAAACGAGGCGGCACGAAGCACTTAAGAGTCTTTTTCTTTAGGGTGTATTTTATAACACCCGCCTTATACCCACCTTATAGTTTGTATTTTTCAAAATCGAGCTTCACGAAAGGATTTATCTATTTTTGCCTTTTTCTTTTTGTTTGAGACTCGAATACAATAATTAGGAGATCAAATTCCAATTAAGGTTGTGTTTGCACACTTTTGGAGATATTTTGAATTTGTTGTGATACTTATACAATATAGTAATAATATTTCACAAAAAAACGAAAAAAACCGATAATACGTATTAGTAGAGTTCTACTAATACAAATACTATTTATGGTTTAGATATTAAAAACAAAATGAATAAATTAATCACGACACACCTCCCCGACAGCGGCGCTAAAATGGTTGTAGTGTTTTACTACCCTTTAGGAAAAAGGCGTAAATAGCGGTAAGTATTAAATACGACGGTTTAGGAAAACCGTGTACTAATGACCCAATGAAGTTCAAAGTTCGTTTCCCAAGGAGGTATATGTGTGTGAATAATTCGTAATGATTTTGGATTAATATTTAAAGAAAGAAGGGATGAGAAAAGAGAATGACGGATACGTTTAATTATACTATGACGACAAAATTAAAAACCGTAAAAAGTGACAAAATAAAAATTAATTCTAAAAATTCCTAAAAAATTAACAAAAATCAATAAAAATAAACTAAGAGTTTACAAATTATCAAAACTTTTTCAAACATTTTAATTAATAAAATATTAATTTTTAAATGCTAATTAAAGCCCTAAAAATCCAAATAATTATTAGAAATCCCACAAAAATATTTTTCACTTTGTAAAACTCTAAATGACTTATAAAGACTAAAAACTATTTTTATGAAATTTTAAACTAAGGAAAACTATTTTTAAATGATTAAAAACATTTAAAATATTAAAATAAATCTAAAAATTAATAAAATGATGAGAAAATTAATCTGATAGTTTTAAAAATCCTAACTTAATGTATTTGACCTAAGAAAAATATAAAAGTTGCAAAAATATTAAAAATGAAATTTAATAATAAAATAATATAAAAATAATATTAAAAATCCAAAAATTATAAAAATTTCTAAAAACTTGCAAACTAGTTTATTTTAACCTAAGTAAACAGAAAATGAAAGTGAATTTACCAAAATACCCCTAATGGGCTAAAAACTAAAACAGTCCAAATGAAATGGGCTTTTTGGTCCAATAAGTTCAAACTTAACCAAATAAACTGAAAATCACCAGACTAGCTTAAAATTCAATTCTAAACACGAAAGTCTGAAGGCCCAAATGCTGAATGTGAGCTTATCATAGCTTAATTGAACAACAGCTTATTCTTAATGGGCTTTTTGGCCCAATAAGCTATAAGCCAATGCCATAAGCTCTAATTTGACACACAACCTTCTTCTGAGATGCCTAAGAGATCTATGAAAAGCAATTTTCAAAAAGCTCAACCAATAAGCCAGAAATAAGCAAAGTAAAAATTCACTAAAAGAAAAAATAGTCGACTTAGAGTTCTAGACCACCTCAGACCTTGATTCAAGTTGCAAAAGACTCTAAATGACTTAAATAAGACAAATCAATCAAGAAAAGTTCAATAAGCCAAGCCAAATAAGCAGAATAAGCTGATAAGAAAGTCAATGGAGTTGGTTTTCTAGTCAACCCTTAAAGTCAACCATCCAAATGCTCCAGTATGAACAATTGGGTCAAATAAGGAACACCTATTACACACTTAAAGTTTTTGCAGGTTTAAATAAGCTAGAACAGCTTATTGATAAGCAAAATGCAAAATAACACTAGCAGTGGCTAGCAGTAGGGGAAAGGAGTTCCCATTGCTTTGACTATTTGACTATTGATTTCTGAATGATTCACTTAGATTCAATGGATAACAAGGGCACCCTTACAACCAGTGACTTGTAAGGAGTCAATATCAAGCAAGAAATCACAAATTCACTCAGCCAATAAGCACAGAATAAGCAAACAGTCACCAGATATGTCCCAGACTTGGAAATAAGCAGATTATGAACTAATAAGCAGTTTAAGCATGAATAAGCCAACCAAAATGAACCATATGAATACACAAGCTATAATAAACTACAATAAGCACAAATAAACTTGTTTAACACAATGATTCAAAGATTAGAACAAGATCCAAGCTTAAACAGTTACTGTTGAATAAAGTGATATCCAAAATCCCTTTTGTTGATCTAAATGACCACAAATCCAATTTCAAACCCTTAGATCCCTTACCCTAGTTGTATTAACTAAGATTTAGCACTCGTTAACCCTAGTCTACCCTTAGATCTAGGTGTCCCTAAAATTTTAGTAAAAAACAACTAGTTAAACAGATTTTATGGTCTTTTTATGGATTATGGTGATTAGAACCTCAAAGCTTGTAGATAAATGACTAACAACAATACATAAGCATGAACAAACACAAAATACCAACTAGCAACCACTCAAGTTAACACAAAACAAGGATATGCAGTTAACCCAAACACCCCTTAAATCACTGATTTCTCAGTTTTTCAAAGGATTAGTATGAATCAATCCACAAACCAAGCTCAAATCAACTCAATAACAACAGGCAACCACAAATAAACAAGATTCAACAGATAAATCACATAAACGAAAATTCACCACAAAACATGAAAATTTCAAAAAAATAAAAATGTTTAGAGATGAGCACCTCCAAAACATACATCCATGCTTTGGGATGTGTGAGCTTAGGTGCTAGCTAAACAAGCACCAGCTTCCTTGTACCTGCTAAGATTCAACAAACACAAGGATGAACACAATAATGATGAAACACTGATTATTGAAAACAAGAGTTTTAATCCATAAAACCTTTCCTCAAAAACAGATAAATGGAACTCAGATCTTAGCTTATCAAACACCAAACTTTTATAAAACACAAAAGGAAATCACAATCTTTAGAAATCCAAATTTTATTTCATAAAAAGGAATTACAAAGATTTAAGCTAAAATCTGGAACAAAGGGCTACTCACATGTTGAGGCTCCTTTTATAGACTACTTAGGACGATTCTAGAATGCAAAATACATGAGAAACCCTAGCTATGAAATCTCAGATATGCCCTTGATCTTTAGACGTGTTGGATGTTTGTGAGCTGTCAAATTTGATCTTGGCCGTTCATTTTATGCTTGGGGACCAAGTAGTAGCCTTAAAGCGTTGATCTTGCCACATAGGATTGCTTGGAGAGGAGGGTGTCATTTCATTGGATAACGAGATTGAGTGTGGGGGCCATAGGGTAATGGGATTTAGGAATTTTAGTGTGGGAGGAGTTTGGTTTGAGGTGAATCACACATGGGTATAGGTAATTTCATTTTACCCTTTGTTTGGGTGGAAGGTAGAACTGGGTTCTTGGGGTGAATTGTAATTCATTTTGATCCGAAATTAGTGGAGAGGTAAGTGTTTGGCGTAATTAAACATTTGAATGTTTGGTTGTGGCAAAAGTACCCCTCAGTCTTTGGCAAAGTTTGTACAATAAGAATTCCAGCCCAAAACAAACGACTTCCTTTGTATTTGAAGTTTCTTTCTTTATAGTTTTGCCACAAACATTTTCCAAAACAGATTTTAGGGCTTATTCAACTTTGGCATATTTACACAAATGGCCCTTTTGATGTTTAATCCATTTAAAAAGGATTAAATGTGTAATTTTCTTGAACTTGAAGGACTTCTTTGGATCTTTGACTTCATGAGGGACCATTATTGACAATTTAGATTTGTTGAGGGACTAAATTTGCCAATTCTTCAAAGATGAAGGACCTTTTTGTCATTTTGACAAACTTAAGGGACCAAACTTGTAATTATGAATATACAAGGGTATTAAGTGTCATTTCTTCATAAATGAGGGATCATTCTTGTACATATTCAATTCTTCAAGGGTTTTTCTTTGATAAATCACAAACTAGGGCCCAGTTCATTGTGCGACTTTGTTTCTCGTGTTCATTTTTCTTTGTTTCTTGTGATCTTTTGTCTTTTTCACAATATCCATACCTAAAATACACAAGTAAACGAACACAAGCATATATATGGTATTTTTATGACATTTTATGCATTTAAAGCCCGAAAAGAACGATGAGATCATGTATAAATGCCATCTCATCAAGCATAATTACCCAAAATCCCAATTTTGAGTACATGAACCCTAGTTCTTCTTTATCTAATTAACCTAAATAAAGTTACTTACTTGATGAGGATCATTGCTATGAGTTTATCTCCTGGCTTGGAACACTTCTTATCATCAATCATCATCACCAAGATCATCACCATCATTTTCCCCTTATTTTCCTTCTCAATAAACTAACACACACATACCTGGAACCTTATTGAAGATATGGAAAAGTTTAGCTATTTTATGGCTAGAAGTTTTCCATCTTGGAAGCTATGATCCCTTAAATGCTAATCTTCCCAATTTGGCCACAAAAACTTCTATAACTATTTAACATATGATAACTTGAGCCTTTTAACTCTTATTTCTCATACTTGTGACACATAATACTTTCTAAAGTCATTTTACATATATTTGACTATTAGTTTGACTAACAAGTTTGACTAGCCAATCACATATCACGTTCAAACTTATAAAATTCACAGTCAAACAACCAAATGGCAATATCATAAATAAACGCTTAAGAACCGGTTTTAGGGTGTTACAGACTAGGGGGACATGATGGCGTATAGTCCCTAGTAGGGCCATAAGACCGACCCACGGGTACTACCCGTATCCAATCCATCACGAATTGGTTAACAAATAGCGACTTGGGCTTACGAGGCCCAATAGACAGTTGTTGCACGTGGTCTTATGTGGACTAATGTTGCTATTTTTATCAATTAAGTTCGTTTCCTTGACTCACTCGAATTGATTTCCAATTATAACGTAGATTAATTGTTCTTGGTAAATTAAACTCTTTTTGGTATTTTTAAACTAAAAACTATTTAATTAAAAACTATTTAATCTAATAAAAAAAGTAATATTTAATTAAAACTAATTAACTATTTTAAAACTCTATAAAATGTAAGTCTAATTTAAATCTACTTTACTCTAATTATTATTTTTTAACTAAAACTTTTAATTTAAATGAAATCTACTTAAAACTATTTTTAAATAAAACTAAATTAATTGAAAACTAATTTTAAAAACTAAATTTAAAAACAGTATAAATTTATAAAAGTAATTAAAAAAAATTTTTTATTTTTTTTAAAACTTTATAAAAGAAAACTTATATAAAACTTTTAATTAAAATTAATTAAACAAAACTAATAAACATCTATTTAATAAAACTGGCAGTCGACTTTAAGATTACTATATTAACTAAATGACGCGTAATAAAACACAAATAATGGTCCAGACTAGATGGTAAAGACGTTGGGCTATTGAGCTAAAGGTCAGGGGTTCGAGTCCCGTTAGTGACCTTTTTGGAATGATATTTTTTTTTGGAATTTATAAATGAAAACACAGACCAAATGAGTCTGTGAGATCTTATGCAGCAAATATCAGCACCAAGAATAAGCAACTATCCACTGATAAGCCAAACAGCAAATCAATCAAACAAATAAGCAAAATCAAAAAGCAAATAGCTAAACTAGAAATAAGCATATCTAAATCCCACAATATTTAATAAGCTAATAATAAGCAAATAGACTTAACTAAACAATAAGCAAATAATACTACCAACTCAAAATAAAATCAATAAAAACTAAAACCATATAAATCAAATCAGTAAACTAAACTTGAAATCCAAAGCAAACAAGCAAATAATCTTACTAAAACTCAAACAAACTTAGACTGAAATATCAGAAAATAAACATCAAACATAAGCAAACTCAAACAAACTCAATCATAAGCAAAACTCAAACCTATATCAGCAAACATCTAAAATCGGATAATCAGCTTCTTATTTCAGCAGACTAAATATTAACCGAATATACTTCTAACAGATTTAAGCAAACACAAGCATAACAAATATCAAATAATCCTAATAAATCTAAAACTTATAAAATGAAAGAAGATTGAACACCTTGTGATGAAACCATTGAGAAGTAGACGAGGCGCTGAGTCGTCTATGAAACTAAGTCGAAACCACCATTAAACGTCAACACCACTTGCCAAATCATCACCATCGAACCATAAACGTACGAACAGATCTATAAATCTTCCCAGTGGGGGAAAATTATCAACCAAAATTTATTTCATATTATCCAAATCAAATTATTTATTAATTTGATTAAATAATATTTGTTATTATTATGACTAAATAATTCCAAGATTAAATTGCAATAATAAACTAAAACAAAAAAAATGAGACACGAATTAATTAAAACTAAAATAACTTTTCATTAATATCAAAACGATGATTACATTACTAAAAAAGAAATTACAATTAATCTAAACTATTTTTTTGCATAATAAAAATTAAAATAAAATTGGCACCAAACAAAATTACACAATGAGGGGTTTTATAGGAAAACCCTAAAAACTATTGGTGAAGCTTGGTGAGTAAGGAAGATGATCATAGCCGCTCTTTTCTTCTTTTCTCTCTCTTTTTCTTCATCTACGGCTGTTAATTGTTCACCTCACACACGGATTGCCAACCTGGAAGATTTTTGTGCTAGTTGTGTTTGTTGAAGGCTGAGGTGGATTCTTCTTATTGGTGGATTGGGGAATATTGGCTGTCACATCCAATTAAATCAGGGGAAGGAGCCACGTCAGGATTAAGGACCACATCATGTTGCTTCCGAAAAACTTTGGGATTTAATTCCCAATCGTGTGAATCATACGATTTAAGCAAAAGCCCCAAATTCTTTGATGTATATTTGTGATTTAGGGTTTTGGGTAACAGTAAAAAATGAAAGTTGCGTTGTGTTGAGAGAGAAGGAGAGTGAACCGCATAGGATGTAACGAAAAATAAGTTATTTGTGTGTGGGTAAATGTGTGAGTGCGGTAAATAAATAAAACGATTTATTGACCAAATATTTTGACCTAGCAACTTTGTTTTCTCCGTTTCTTGGGCCCTTGACTCAATGTCTTCATTTGTCCCATCTTTTGTTAAGGTTTTGGGCTTTTGGCCCAATGTAGTTCCATCCGTCTTTTGTATGGGCTTTTGGTTTGTTATCCACAAGTTAATGCACTATTAGTCTCCTTATTGGGCTTTTGGGCCCAATACCCAAATATAGGACCCACAAGCCCAATTATCTTCATAAAAGGTTAAATCCACTAAAATCGAGCTTGATTTTGGCTTCGTTGATCATTTCTTCAAAGTTGTGTTGATTTTGCCGTTTTTCGTGATCTTTGGCACACTTTTGGTTCTTTGACTTTGTCTTTGTCTCTTTCTTGGACTTTTCTTCAACAAATGACCGTGAAATCTCGTGTTTTCTTACCTTTTTCTTTTGTACCTATTTTACACAAAAACACAAAAGCACGCGTAATTTCGACTTTTATGATATTAAAAACATGATTAGGTCTTGTTTTTCCTTGCTTTTAGTGGCAAAAAGGATAAGTGTTTACACACTTATTAAATCCCCTACACTTGACCATTGCAATGACCCCATGCAATGCATAATTTTAAAGCATAAAGTTACATTTTTCTCATAATTAATCCATCATGGCCTTTATTAAGATATACTATTACTACTACGAAAAAAAGAAATAAAGCTTTAAAGGAAACAAAAGTTATAACAATTTATTAACTTGGAAATTATTTGATGGAAGAAACTCGTAAAGAAATCTAAGACTTAAATTAGGGCTTTGGTGTCATGAATATTAATCACCCTCAAGTTTCACGTTCCCCATACCAAGCTTAAAAACGAGATCGTTGTTTATCATAAGTCCTCAAGTTAAAACCACTTATATAAGACAATTGTGTAATACTCTTTCTCCAATTCCTAAGTTGTATCTCTAGCTTTTAAGGTTTGTCATTCACCCGTAGGCTCATTTGACTTATCTGATAATTATTAGTACAAAAATGAAGGCAAAACGGTGCAAACCCGACACTCAAAACCTAACCTCGTCCTCAAAAACGTTGTCACTAAAGTAAGCCCACATCAAGGATAATTTAACACGATTTGGGGAATAAATTCCCGGATCCAAAATTTGGCCAATAGTACTACTTATTAATTATTCCTCCAAAGTCATGTAGACTTTATGTGGAGTTTTAGCAATTCACATCATATACCCTTAGGCTCTTTAAGATGTAAAAATGCTCCTTATCTATTGTCCACGCCCTAAGGCTCCTTGAACGATAAACAAGGGAATTGATTTTTGATCAATTTTTATTCAAAACTTACCACGCCATACACCCTAAGGCTCTAATGACAAGGTTCGCGCTACATGCCCCACACCCTAAGGCTCCTTGAGGTCATGTTTTAATCTTATTCTTTCTTATTTATGATATATATAGTAGGCCAAATTCCGCGGTCCCATGGTCTGAATACCTCCTACTTAGTAGTTATGAGCCACCTTAGTCGGAAGTCCACAACGCTGGCACCCTCAATGTGTTCATGCTTTAATTACAAGGAGATAAAAGATTTGGCTAAGAGCTAAGATATCGAATCTGCACCGCAAAAATCCTCATTTATGAAGCAATTAAATATACAAGCGGGAAGAAAGAGCCACAAAAACTCATATAAGCAAGAATTAACCCTTAAACTTATTATCAACTCTATCATCTCTCGTTCTCCACAATTTAAAATCTCAAGGAATGAGACTCGTGGATGCTTAGCCTAATAAACCAATTAAGGTCCATATGGTTAAGGATACTAGCTAGAGTAAACTTGGATAAGTAAACTCGGGTTGAGTCAAAATATTCACGACGGGCCTAATATATCAAAGATATCTACACTTGTTAAAACCATTTTATTCATTTATTTATTTATGACTTTATTCTTGAAATGGAAAATATAAATACGATGCGATGACAAAAGGAAAGAAAATAAATGGAAATACTACTAGGCCAAAATAGATCAAAAATTTGAAAAACGTTGAAAATTTTTAATTTTCCGGTTAAATGAGGTCAAATTCATGGAAAAGCCCACTAAAATTCGATAGAAATCCCCCCTACACTTAATATAAACATTGTCCGCAATGTTTAAGCATGTGGGAGAATAAACTCCCCTACACTTAGGACATTGAGTACGTTGTTTAAATCGAGCTAAGGAAGAGACAACTAAAGTGATTACATTTATTCATCTTATTTATATACATGTATGAATCACAATAGTTTTGAGAGAACCGGGTACACGGGAACACGGGATCACGGGTCGCGTCAAAAACACCAAAAGTGGATCATTAAAGCACATGTCCCTGCACAACATCACAACACACAAACAACCTACTTGGCTCCCCCTACACTTATTGGTGGAAATGGGTGAAGGTGAAAAAGGGTGGAAAGGATGGAAAAAGGTAAAAATCTAACCTAGTTATACGATGCTTGATTTATTTATCACGAGTCTCTAGCTCGACTCGATTTCCCGAATTAATTCAAGGGAAATGTGGAGAGGGATGGAATCATCTCATGAGAGATGTCCTCTCCAAAGTACAACTTAACCCGTTGGCCATTCACCTTAAAGTTTGGCCCAGTTGGTTGGGATAACTCAATGGTGCCATAAGGGAAGATTTGGGCCACGGTGAATGGACCGGACCAACGGCTCTTAAGTTTACCCGAAAAGATTTTCAACCGAGAGTTAAAGAGTAAAACTTGATCACCAACGTGGAACTCTCGGTTCTTAATCTTGGAATCATGAATGAGCTTAGTCTTCTCCTTGTAGATTAATGAATTCTCATAAGCCTCATTCCGAAGTTTATTAAGTTCATTGAGTTAGATTTTCCTAAGATCACCAGCTTTGTTATGTCAAAATTAGCCCATTTCAAGGCCCAATAAGCCTTATGCTCCAACTCAATGGGAAGGTGGCACGCCTTTCCGTACACAAGGCGATAAGGAGTACAACCTATAGGTGTCTTATAAGCGGTACGGAAAGCCCACAAAGCATCATCTAATTTATCGGCCCATGAGGCACGATGCTCTCCCACGGTACGCTCTAAGATTCGCTTAATTCCACGGTTGGAAACCTCGGCTTGACCATTAGTTTGTGGATGATACGCGGTGGAAAGTCGGTGATTGACACCATACTTAGCCATGACTCGTGCGAACTGATCATTGCAAAAATGAGTCCCGCGATCACTAATAATAGCCCGAGGCACACCGAATCGAGAAAACAATTGTTTCAAGAAGTTAACAACCACCCTCGCATCGTTAGTAGGTAAAGCCTTTGATTCAACCCATTTTGATACGTAGTCAACGGCTACGAGGATGTACTTGTTCTGTTTGGATGATGGAAATGGCCCCATAAAGTCGATGCCCCATACGTCAAAGATTTCACACTCTTGGATGAAATTTTGAGGCATCTCATCTTTATGTGTGATCTTGCCTTGTCTTTGGCAAGCATCACAATGCTTAACCATTTCATGAGCGTCATGATAAATGGTGGGCCAATAGAATCCGGAGTCGAAAACTTTTTTAGCGGTGTAGTTAGGACCAAAGTGACCACCGGTGGGTCCTTTGTGGCAAGCTTCAAGGATTTGTAAAGCCGCCGGCCCATCAAAACATCTACGAATGATTAAGTCCGCACATTGCTTGAAAAGATAAGGGTCGTCCCAATAGTACGTTTTGACGTCCTTGAAGACATTTTTCTTTTGTTAGGACGATAACCCTTCGATAAGAACACCACCCGCCAAATAGTTTGCAATGTCCGCAAACCATGGGGTATCATCAAGATTGGAATTAATAGACATTAAGGTCTCAAGGGGAAAAGATTCATTAATCTATTGATTTGGAAGTTCCCCCCTGATAGGGATCCTCAAGTCTACTAAGATGATCCGCGGCTAGGTTTTCCGCTCCCTTTTTATCACGAATTTCGATTTTAAATTCTTGTAGGAGAAAAACCCAACGAAGGAGTCTCGGTTTAGCATCTTTCTTGGTCAACAAGTATTTCAAGGCGGAATGGTTGGTGTAAACGATGGTGGTGGAAAGCACAAGATAGGGGCAGAATTTCTCAAAAGCATACACTACAACTAAAAGCTCTTTTTCGGTAGTGGTATAATGCAATTGAGCCCCCGTCATTGTCTTACTAGCATAATGAATGGGTTGGAAATGTTTGTTAACTCGTTGACCTAAAACCGCTCCTACCGCGAAATCACTAGCATCGCACATGAGCTCGAAAGGTAACTCCCAATTTGGAGAGATTAAGACCGGTGCCTTAGTTAATTTACCTTTAAAAAGTTCGAAAGAGTCGAGACAATCTTGAGAAAAGATGAAATGAGCATATTTCTCTAAGAGATGAGTCATTGGACGAGCTATTTTAGAGAAATCTTGGATGAAACGTCGATAAAATCCCGCATGGCCTAAAAAACTTCTAACTCCTTTGACGATGGTAGGTGGAGGTAACTTAGCAACGAAGTCAACTTTAGCACGGTCGACTTTGATACCGGCTTTTGAAATTTTATGACCGAGGACGATGCCTTCTTTTACCATGAAATGGCATTTTTCCCAATTAAGAATGAGACGAGTGTCTTCACACCGTTTAAGCATACGTTCTAAATTAACAAGGAAAGAAGAGAAAGAATCACCATAGACCGAGAAATCGTCCATAAAGACTTCCATAGTTTCTTCAACCATGTCATGAAATATTGCCATCATACACCTTTGGAAAGTCCCGGGAGCATTGCATAAGCCGAAAGGCATTCTTTTGTAAGCAAATGTTCCATAAGGACAAGTGAATGTGGTTTTCTCTTGGTCTTTTGGATCGATAGGGATTTGAAAATATCCGGAAAAACCATCTAAGAAGCAATAGAAATCATTACCCGCTAAACGCTCGAGAATTTGATCCATGAAAGGAAGAGGAAAATGATCCTTACGAGTGGCATCATTGAGCTTACGATAGTCGATGCAAACTCGCCAACCCGTTACAAGTCGAGTAGGAATCAACTCGTTGTTTTCATTGGGAACAACGGTGATTCCGCCTTTCTTAGGCACACAATGGACGAGACTAACCCATGGCGAATCCGAGATAGGGTAAATCATTCCGGCATCTAGAAGTTTGATAACTTCTTTCTTAATGACTTCATGAATTTTTGGATTAACCCTTCTTTGATTTTGGATTGTGGGTTTAAAGTCATCTTCTATGAGAACTTTATGAGTGCAGAAATTAGGATCAATTCCGCGGATGTCGAAGATTTTCCAAGCAATTGCTTTCTTATGATTCTTAAGCACTTCGATAAGTCGAGATTTTTCGTCTTCTTTTAAGTCCTTAGCAATAATGACGGGTAACTTATTATCCTCTTCTAAGAAAACGTACTCTAAATAAGATGGTAAATCCTTAAGCTCTAAATCCGGTGGATTGTCAATGGAAGGCTTGGTTAAATTTGGATCATCGTTTGTAACTTCCTTAGGAGTAGGTGGAGAAATATGGTCCTCATTGAGAAGTCTCTCAATGGTACGAATGTCTTCTTCCCAATCGGTGGGAGAATCATCATATTTGAAGTCCACGTCTCCTAAACTTGCTTCAAGTTCTTGTAAAAGAAAGTCACTTTCTCCAAATGGAGTCAATGAGGGAGCAATAGAAGCTACGGTCTTAACATGAGGTAAATGAGAAATCCCGCTCTTACAAGCCTCGTGAAAATGTTCTTCACATGCTTCGTCAAGCACATCGATGTAATTTACGGATTCGGGCTCATCGGGAAGTTTGGAAAGTTTACCCATGTTAAAGACGATTTTATCATCCCCGACCCTCATGATAAGTTCACCCGCGGCTACATCAATCAATGTATGCCCGGTTCTCAAGAAGGGTCGTCCCACAATTAAGGGAACACGAGGATCTATCTCATAGTCGACTACAACGAAATCGGCGGGAAAAGTGAATTTGTCGACTCCTACAAAAACATCCTCGGCTATCCCCACCGGATAAGCAACCGTACGGTTAGCTAATTCTAAGGTCATACGAGTGGGGAATAGCTCGGGTAAAGATAATTGTTTCCAAACGGACAATGGCATAAGATTGATACTTGCTCTGAGATCCGCCAAGGCCATACAATTCTCAACACCCGGAAAATTGCAAGGAATAAGGAATCGACCGGGATCTCCTAACTTAACCGGTAATTTTCTCAAAAGAACCGCGAAACAATTCTCATTCAATTGGATATTGGCAATATCGAGCAACTTTTCCTTATCACTTAAAAGGTCTTTAAACATCTTAGCGTACTTAGGCATGTGAGCGAGAGCCTCGACAAAGGTGATATTAAAATTCAGTTGTTTGAACATTTTTAGGAAGTTCGAAACTTGAATATCCTTATTCTTCAATTTCTCTTTCCTCAACCTTGAGGGATAAGGTATATTGGGTTGAGATGAAGGCTTTGGAGTGGATTGCTCAATCATATCCTTTGGTGGAGGAGGAGTAAAAATGGAAGGTGAAGGAACCGGTTTGGGAACCGAAGGTGTGGTATAAGATTTAGGTATCGGTGGAACATAAGGTGTAGACGAAGGCATAACGGGTGGTATGTCACAAGTAGAAGGTGAGGTAGGGTGGGTAAAAGAAGAAGGAATCTCGGGTCCTTGGTTAGGTGGGGAATAAGAAGGTTCAACGGTGGTCTTACCGCTCCTAGTAGTGATGGCATTAACGTTAGCCCTAGGATTGTTCACGGTGTTCGAAGGGAGGGCACCTTGGGGACGAAGGGTTTGAATCATTTGTAAAAATTTCTTATCGGTCGATTCTTGCATCTCTCTCATAATTCGCTCATGGTCGGTTAATTTTTGTAGAACCAAGTCCATTTGAGGATTATGCATATTCATTTGATTATACCCTTGATTAGGAAAACCTTGGTTTTGATATTGATTATAACCTTGATTAAATCCTTGATTTTGAAAACCTTGGTTATTAAATCCTTGATTATTAAACCCTTGGTTTTGCCTTTGAAAATTCCCTTGATTTTGATTAAAACCCCGTGTATTAGAATTTCCTTGAAAATTACCCCGTTAAGGACCTTGGTTCCTATTTTGGGCGGGTGGGGGTGGTCTTTGTGGAGCTACAAAACCCGGGGGAGCCAAATAGTTATTAGACTTATAAGACAAATGGTTAACATCAACATTTTGTTTGAAATGAACCCGCTCATTTTCATTGTTGTTATAAGCATAAACTTCGAGTTGTTGATTATTGGAAACCTTGTCACAATTATAATATGAATGTGGTCCACCACAAGTCTCACACGTTTCACAAGTTTCTTTTAAGGTATTTACTTGAGCATTGATGGCTTTGGTATTGTTAGCGGTTTGTAGAGCAATTGATTCAACAAGCGACGTAAGCTTATCAATTCTCTTGTCACTCTCACTAGAACTAGCACTTGCCATAGTAGCCCTAACACTCTTGGTTTGTACTTTAGCCTTGTTTTCAATTATGGCATAAGCCTCGTTCATGGATTTCACGAGAATATTGCCCTCCGCGGGACTATTAAGTGAGTCTTGGTCATTAAGAGTTAAACCATTGTAAAACGTATTGACTTGATGCACTTTAGTGAAACCATGTTGTGGACATTTTCTTAAAAGCTCCTTAAAACGATCCCAAGACTCACTAAACGTTTTCCCATATTGTTGTTCAAAGGTAATGATGTCATTCCTTAAAGAGGTGGTCCGTGATGGTGGGAAAAAGTAGTTAATGAATTTGGTCTCTAAATCAATCCATGTGGTAATACTTTGGGGTGGTTCCTTATCAAGCCAAATCCGGGATTGTCCCTCGAGGGAAAAAGGTAAACGAATGGCCTCTTGTGGCACCCCATTGTATTTGACGGTGTTTGTCAATTGTATGAAACGTTTGATATGAGCGTGTGGGTCATCATCAGTACGGCCTAAAAATGGTGTAGCGGAAACCATTTGAATAAAACCCGTTTTAAGTTCAAAATTATTCGCTCCAATATCCGGTACCACAATCGCGTCATCGTTTCCTTCAACGTGAGATTGTAGAATCTCAATCATTGGTCAATTACCCGTTGCCATCGTGTTGTTCAAAGCTCGATTCTCGGGATCGGCTTGATTGACGGTCTTTTTGTTTTTCTTCTTCTTCTTTTTGGAAGAATTAGAAGTATTTGGTACACCAATCGGTATGTATGTACGCGCGCGAGTGCGCATATAATTAAAATCAAGGAATGAGGTAGGAGACCTCGGTCGACTTTGAGAGGAAAGGGATTATCCCTCTCGAGGTGCAATATTAAAAAGCTACAAAAATATATACGTAATAATACTTGAGTTGGCAAACCAATAATCGGTCGTCCCTCTCAATATACGCACAAGCAAGCGGGAAAACGAGGTGGCACAAAGCACTTAAAAACCTTTTTCCTTAGACGTCCTTTTATAGCGCGTCGCCTTATACCCACCTTATAGTTTGTATAAATCGAGTTCAAACTTCTTACTAGTATTTATCTATTTTTCCCTTTTTTCTCGTTTGGGATTCGAATACAATAGTTAGGTGATGAAATCCTAACTAAGGTCTTATTTGAAAGTAGGTAAATTAATTGTGCTACGTAATATAATATAGTAAAAGAAAAAAATCTTTTTGTATTTTTAGAAAAATATATATTCACAATAAAAAACGAAAGAAATCGAAATAAGAAAAATAACAATAATAAGTAATTTTTTTGGTGTAATACTTTAGGAAAAGTATTACTTTTGGATTTTTTAATTTTTTTGGTGCAAATCTTAGGAAAGAGTTTGCTTTTGTGATTTTTTAATTTTTTTTGTATTTTTAAGTTTTTTATTTTTTTGTGTTTTTGATTTTTTAGCAAGAAAAGTAACGTTCAAAATTGAACGGATTCCAAAATCCAAATCGTCTCACGACAAATCGTCAATCGTAACGAGCGAAGCGGCAGCGGCGCTAATTTAATGTTGCTATTTTTATCAATTAAGTTCGTTTCCTCGAGCCACTCGAATTGATTTCCAATTATAACGTGGATTAATTGTTCTTGGTAAATTAAACTCTTTTTGGTATTTTAAAACTAAAAACTATTTAATTAAAAACTATTTAATCTAATTAAAAAAAAGTAATATATAATTAAAACTAATTAACTATTTTAAAACTCTATAAAATTTAAGTCTAATTTAAATCTACTTTACTCTAATTATTTTTTTAACTAAAACTTTTAATTTAAATGAAATATACTTAAAACTATTTTTAAATAAAACTAAATTAATTGAAAACTAATTTTAAAAACTAAATTTAAAAACAGTATAAATTTATAAAAGTAATTAAAATATTTTTATTTTTTTATTTTTTAAAAACTTTATAAAAGAAAACTTATATAAAACTTTTAATTAAAATTAATTAAACAAAACTAATAAAAATCTATTTAATAAAACTGGCAGTTGACTTTAAGATTACTATATTAACTAAATGACGCGTAATAAAACACAAATAAGGGTCCAGACTAGATGGTAAAGACGTTGGGCTATTGAGCTAAAGGTCAGGGGTTTGAGTCCCGTTAGTGACCTTTTTGGAATGATATTTTTTTTGGAATTTATAAATGAAAACACAGACCAAATGAGCCTGTGAGATCTTATGCATCAAATATCAGCACCAAGAATAAGCAACTATCCACTGATAAGCCAAACAGCAAATCAATCAAACAAATAAGCAAAATCAAAAAGCAAATAGCTAAACTAGAAATAAGCAAATCTAAATCCCACAATATTTAATAAGCTAATAATAAGCAAATAGACTTAACTAAACAATAAGCAAATAATACTACTAACTCAAAATAAAATCAGCAAAAACTAAAACCATATAAATCAAATTAGTAAACTAAACCTGAAATCCAAAGCAAACAAGCAAATAATCTTACTAAAACTCAAACAAACTTAGACTGAAATTTCAGAAAATAAACATCAAACATAAGCAAACTCAAACAAACTCAATCATAAGCAAAACTCAAACATATATCAGCAAACATCTAAAATCGGATAATCAGCTTCTTATTTCAGCAGACTAAATATTAACCGAATATACTTCTAACAGATTTAAGCAAACACAAGCATAAAAAATATCAAATAATCCTAATAAATCTAAAACTTATAAAATGAAAGAAGATTGAACACCTGGTGATGAAACCGTTGAGAAGTAGACGAGGCGCTGAGCCGTCTATGAAAATAAGTCGAAACCACCATTAAACGTCAACACCACTTGCCAAATCATCACCATCGAACCATAAACGTACGAACAGATCTATAAATCTTCCCAGTGGGGGAAAATTATCAACCAAAATTTATTTAATATTATCCAAATCAAATTATTTATTAATTTGATTAAATAATATTTATTATTATTATGACTAAATAATTCCAAGATTAAATTGCAATAATCAAATAAAACAGAAAAAATGAGACACAAATTAGTTAAAACTAAAATAACTTTTCATTAATATTAAAACGATGATTACATTACTGAAAAGAAATTACAGTTAATCTAAACTATTTTTTTGCATAATAAAAATTAAAATAAAATTGGCACCGAACAAAATTACACAATGAGGGGGTTTTTATAGGAAAACCCTAAAAACTATTGGTGAAGCTTGGTGAGTAAGGAAGATGATCATAGCCGCTCTTTTCTTCTTTTCTCTCTCTTTTTCTTCATCTACGGCTGTTAATTGTTCACCTCGCACACGGATTGCCAACCTGGAAGATTTATGTGCTAGTTGTGTTTGTTGAAGGCTGAGGTGGATTCTTCTTATTGGTGGATTGGGGAATATTGGCTGTCACAGCCAATTAAATCAGGGGAAGGAGCCACGTCAGGATTAAGGACCACATCATGTTGCTTCCGAAAAACTTGGGGATTTAATTCCCAATCGTGTGAATCACACGATTTAAGAAAAAGCCCCAAAGTCTTTGATGTATATTTGTGATTTAGGGTTTTGGGTTACAGTAAAAAATGAAAGCTGCGTTGTGTTGGGAGAGAAGGAGAGTGAACTGCATAGGATGTAACGAAAAATAAGTTTTTTGTGTGTGGGTAAATGTGTGAGTGGGGTAAATAAATAAAACGACTTGTTGACCACATATTTTGACCTAGCAACTTTGTTTTCTCCGTTTGTTGGGCCCTTGACCCAATGTCTTCATCCGTCCCATGTTTTGTTAAGGTTTTGGGCTTTTGGCCCTATGTAGTTCTATCCGTCTTTTGTATGGGCTTTTGGTTTGTTATCCACAAGTTAATGCACTATTAGTCTCCTTATTGGGCTTTTGGGCCCAATACCCAAATATGGGACCCACAAGCCCAATTATCTTCATAAAAGGTTAAATCCACTAAAATCGAGCTTGATTTTGGCTTCGTTGATCATTTCTTCAAAGTTGTGTTGATTTTGCCGTTTTTCGTGATCTTTGGCACACTTTTGGTTCTTTGACTTTGTCTTTGTCTCTTTCTTGGACTTTTCTTCAACAAATGACTATGAAATCCCGTGTTTTCTTTCCTTTTGATCTTTTGTACCTATTTCACACAAAAACACAAAACCACGCGTAATTTCGACTTTTACAATATTAAACACATGATTAAGTCTTGTTTTTCCTTGATTTTAGTGGCAAAAGGATAAGTGTTTACACACTTATTATGGACCGCACTCTGGTCGCACTCGGTCAGGGTCAAACAGAATCATAGTCAAACTAGGACAATGATTTACCTAAGTTGAGAGGATATACATTCTACTTATATAGAAGATAAGGATCTTGTGTATATGGTAAACATCTCTTGCTTGGGCCGCACGATTCGTTAAGCCCGGCTAGGGTTTCACTGGCTATATAAGTAACCCCTAAGGTTCCACAAAGGTATGATTCTCATACAATCTAAAACCTAACCGATTACTCAATCAAACTGATTACCTACTCTCACGCAGGGGTCTAATCGTAAGAGACAATCCCATGGTAAGCCTAACGGGGTGTTTTCTTAGTGTAGAGGGTCCTCATTACAAGTTCACTTGGTGCAGGAGCCGAAGTCCTAACACCCGAATTACACTTAATTTCAGTCGATCATGATCCATTTAACTTTTGTATCAACAGCTTACAAGTAGCTTATGGAGGTCCTAGGGAGTGTTTTGATCTGATTTTATAGTTTAGTAACTTAGTTTATGAGCTAATCTAGTTTGCAAGTGAATTAGGGCTTGAAATCATAGCCGAACTAGGGTTTTATGTTCATTAGGGTTTGATCTTTGTAATTAAGGTTTAAATTAGTATTTAAGGATGGATTACTGTGTAATTGGTGATCATACATTGTGTTTAAGGTTTATGTAAACTCGGTTTAAAAGATTTTACATGTTTAAAGTGGTTTTGGAGAGAAAATGCTTAATTTTAGTATATGTGCTTAAAGGACTTGTACATTGTGCTTAAAATGGTGTACTATGGTTTATGAGGAAAATATATCCTAAATGTTGTGCTATGTTGACTTGTACACTTAGTTTTGATAGTTGTATATGGTTATAGGAAAAATGGAAGAAAAATTGTGATTTTAAATATTATGCTTTTAAGGGTTGTACATTGTGCTCAATGGAGTTGTATTATACTCTTTGAGGGAAAATATATTCAAATATGTGCTATTACATCTTGTGCATAGGCTTAGATAACTTGTACACATGTTTTACATAGTGAGAATCAATGTTTTAAAAACCGGTTCAACCCGGCCGGTTGAACCAGGAACCAGACTAATGACCGGTCCGTTGTATAGCGGTTTTTATTGATATCCGGCTCGGATTGAACCGCCGAGTTTTGGCCGACCCGGGTTGAACAGGTGAACCAGAGACCGTCCGGTTTAACCTCATGAAAGGAATATAACGAAATTGATGTAGCGAAGGATGTAATCAGAGGTATTAATTGTGCAACTGATGTAGATCTGTTACATTTCTTCATCTTCTTATAGATGATCAATCGATGATAGTTTTGATCTTTGTAAATTGGCTTACAGTAACAAGATGGCAATGTGGCAATGGCTGAGAATGGCTATCACTAAACTTTAGGTTATGAGTTTATGCTGTTACAGAGATGATGATTGGTATGGAACTATGGATAAAAAGAAATATGGTAGTCAAAAGGTTGGAATTGATTTGAAGTTATGACACGAGCCCCTATGCTCAAACACACGTTAACTTTTTTGATAAAGTTAATTAACAATAATTTTGTTCAATGCAAAAACAATTATTACTCTGTAAAGTGTGTAGTTGTGTGTTGGCTTTATCTTGAAAACATGAAGTGTATTAATTTTTTTCTATTAGCACAGTAAGAATATGTATTATTATTTGTTAAATAAAATCGGTTTGACCCGGCGGTTCAATCGGTGACCCAGTGAACCGGTAACATAATTGGGTCAATTAAAAACCCGGGTTTTAAACATTGGTGAGAATTCATGGAATTGGGGGTTTAAGATGGTATTTTAGGTAATAGGTTCATTTCATAACAAACATTGTAGATGATATGTTATAAGAATAACATAGGCTTAAATATTGATTTAGACCATATATTTGACATATAATGATGTTTACTTGATTATAGTGTTGATATAGTTGGTATTGATGGTTGCGTATGCCCGTTTACATTTTTATATACGTCATAACATAGTTGATACTTAAAAAAGCAAAATTTTCTATATAAAAAAGGTTTTTTCTAATATAATACTCTTGTGGAAAAAACTGGATTGTTATAACTCGTTTAAGTTTTTTAATTTAATATATACCAATGTTGCATAACTAGGCTTAAAAGACTCATTAATCGCCGCCTATGTGCTATAAGGCCACCAACCATTCCGTGAGCGATTAATCAGTCAAACAATAAGTCAAACAGAATTAACGGTGATCAAAGACGGCTAATGGTTGTTACACTTGATGTAAACATGCAAATCGTAAAAAATTATCCAAAACTCGTCGTAAACATATTTTAATAACTTATTATACGTTTTTTTTAAAAAAAATCTTGTTGAAATAAAAAAGACTCATCGAATACAAGCTAAAAGATGTCGACTGCCTGTGTACCATTCATTATTTTTTTAACCTTGATATATATAGTAAATCAAAAGACGAAAGTACATTTTTAATTGAGTGTTGCTATATCCTCCTACCATATCTTCCTACATATCCTCCTACACACACAACAATATTTATATTTTATCTCCACTCATTGTCTCTCCGTATCTAAACCGTCAATTTTGACACGTATCAGGATTCTATGAGTAGGCATATAAGTAAGAAGGATTTGTAAGAGGATAAATCATTTCTCTTTTTAATTAAAGTTAACGAAAAAAGTTAACATCCATCTAAAATAAAAACCGTGGAAATTAACAAGTCCAAAATTAAGGTTGACTAGTCGATTTAAAATTGAATAGGGATCGAAAGTGTTTATTAGATAAACCATAGAAATTAATAGATCTGGAACATATTTTCAGCATTCATCCTTTAAAAAGTTGTGAGATACCCCCTAATCTTTTAAATTGAAATAAAGAAAAGAAAAACCCTAAATCACATCTCCATCAAATTGAATTTAAAAATCCCCAAATTTGCATCTTTTAGGGTTTTAAAGTTCGATTGATGAATTTCAAGTGGGATGAATAGTGTGTTTAATGAAGAGATACTTGCTGATAAGCTTTCCAAGCTTAATACTACTCAACAGTGTATTGAAAGTATCCTTTTTTTTTAATTCGGCTTCTTTTTTTATGCGGAATAAGCTGTTATTGTGCTTATTTTTCTTTATATGCTTGTTTTGAGGTTAAATAAGCTGTTAACGTGCTTATTTCGGTAATGGGATTTTTGGGATTGCTTATTTTTGTAATGGGATTTAGCAGGATAAACAAATTCAAACATTCATCTCTGTTTCGACAAGATTAAGTTTTTGCTTATTTTATTAAATGGCACAATATAGGGCTTCCTAGAATAATCTAAAACTTCTTCTATTTTTCTGTGTCTTGATTAAATTCTATTTGGCAATTGTGCATCTCTATCCAAAGGTTCATATCTTATATGGGGTCTTTGTTTTTATATGTTTCCCGTTTAATCTTAACACAGTTATCATATGTAAAAAAGTTGTTATCTTGACTCGTATAGCTCTGTCTCATTGGTGTATATTTCACCGAAGCAAAGCAGAAGTAGTTGTTACAACATGGGAGAAACAGTTTCATATTTCTGAGGTGCCGCAGAAGGTTCCTCTTTTATACCTTGCAAATGATATCCTTCAAAATAGCAAACGTAAAGGAAATGAATTTGTCTCTGAGTTCTGGAAGGTTCTCCCTGGTGCTCTCAAAGTTCTTATCGACAAAGATGACGATCATGGCAAAAATGTTGTCTCCAGACTGGTATGCATCCTGGATAACATGTCTTTTTGATAATCGTTTCTGAGCATAATTTTTTTCAAACAAATCTAGTATTTAGCAATAGACTCGTACTTAGATCTTTTGATATCCAAACATGTTAGTTTGCTGGTGTTCGGTCATCCTACTGATATATTTGTATAAATGACAGGTGAATATATGGGAAGAAAGGAAAGTGTTTGGATCCCGTGCAAAGAGTATTAAAGATGTATTGCTTGGAAAAGAATCACCTCAACCTCTAGAGTTCTCAAAAAAACGTTCCCGTTCTGTGAAAATTGTTAAGAGAGATTCACGGTCCATAAGAACGGTGAGGATAATGTACCATTACTCCTCCGAGCACTGTTATATAATATCTTGTGTTATTCTTAGGTCCATGCATTTCATTCACTATTGGTATGTTTGAGATGATGGTCATTTGACATCCTGTTAATTTTTTTCATGATCAGAAACTGACAATTGGAAGTACAGCAGAAAGAATCGTCTCAGCTTTTCACTTAGTTGTCAGCGAACACCATGGCGAAGATGAAGAGATGAATAAATGCAAATCTGCTGTTCACCGTGTCAAGAAAATGGAGAAAGATATTGACTTGTCCTTAACCAATGGTAAGCTAGTGATGATCGAAAAATCACCTTTGCTTCGTCTGAGTATGGCGTTAAACTATTAGTATAAATTTTGTGGGATCTATATATCTAATGCAGGCATCTCTTTACTTTTAATCGTCTTCTCTGTAAGGCACCAAGTGACCTATTCACAGAAGGCACATTTTATTATCATAGTGGCATAAGCCTAAGTCTAACGCCCTTACTTTTTATTGCAGAAAAGGATCCCAAGAGGAAGACTTTGTCTAAAGAACTTGTGGAAGAAGAAAATCTTTTGAAGCAGTGTATTGAGAAACTTAAAGTTGTTGAAGCAAATAGAGTTGCTCTTGTGTCACAGTTGCGTGATGCCTTGAATGACCAGGTATGATAACTGATATCAAATACCGTATTTTCAATATACTTACAAACTGTTTGTGACCAGGAAGTACTATATGTGAATCTCTTTTGTTATTCCTTTTTTAATTTCAGGAATCTGAGTTGGAGAATGTTCGCACCCAAATGCAGGTTTGTATACTCATTCACATATGCTTGTCATCCTTAATAATTTAGTCACTTTAGCCCAATCCTATTGCCCTTCCCTACATATTGCAACCGCCAGTGATTGATGGTTAGTTAGAAGGTTGCTGGTTTAAGCAAAATGGAAATCGCTTGTAATGCATACAACCTCCTAATGGTTCCATCCAAACCTTCAAATTTTTTGATAGAAGTTTTGTAATGAGTAAATATCAGGCTAGTTATTTACTCTAGATTTAATAACATGGACAAAAAATACGTTTGCAGGCAAAAATTTCCCACCTCTAACCGTCCGCTGGTTTTACGTGCCTATTTTCGAACTACAGCTTGCTCTTACTACCTATACGACTAACCCCTTATGTCAAGGGTCTACAGCTCGCTCTTACTACCTAACATCGCTGTGAACATGTTTCTGTATAAAAGAAATAAAATTATATAAATAAACTCATTGCAGTTTTCATTTACTCTTTCTTGCAAAACTTCCTTGTCACTCAAAATGTTGATGCCTTGGTATAATAATTTTCAGGTAGCACAAGCACAAACAGAGGAAGCAGAAAACATGCGTAAGCGGCTTGATGATGAAAATTACGTGGCAGATTCAAAAGCATCCACCGCTACGCCACCGTCTGGATCTAAAAAGTCCGCTTCTGATATAGCAGCAGAAGTTGCAGATAGGCTAGCCGCTTCAACGTCCTCTCAGTATATTATGTCAGCTGTTCTCTCTACATTTGCAAAAGAAGAGGGGCTTTCCAAAACCACAACAGCTACTAGTTCTTTTTCAGCCAACAACTCTGTCTCAAAAGCAGAATTTATACCTCCACAAACTCATAGCAGCCCTTACCAAACGGTTTTAATGCCCCAACCAACTCTCGTTCCAAACTCTCAGCCTCAATACCAAACAATCCCAAACACACATTCCCAGCAATATATGCAACCCTCTGGTGGGATTGTGACCTCGTACGCCTATGGTAATGTAAATGCACCCCCATTGCCGACAGGAGCTCCGCCACCTGCACCCCCATCTTACATGATGAGTCCTATGGTTCCTTTAACTCATCAGCCAATGATGCCTCAACAACCGCCTCCTCCAGCCCTTCCTAGTTTTAGACCTCTTCCTCCTTCACAGCCGTCTGGAATGGTGTTTTATGCTCATCCCCATAATTCTCAGTGACAGATTAATTTTAGGAACAATTTTGATACTAGTTTGTCGCTTTGTTGAGATTAAATTTTGTGAAAAACAGGGTCTGACAAGTATACAACCGATAATAGTTCAGGTGGCAATCATGCCACCAAATTGGTTGTCATAATGTATTTTCTTATTTTTTACACAGGATGAGGATGATTATACTGTACATTGGTGGTTCAAAGGAAGCCAACAATTTTGTATCCTGATATCCTCGGCAGATCTGGTGAAATGGCGAAGCTATATTGATTGCACCAGAACCTATGCTCTGATCGAAATGGTATGCGATACATCCTCGGTGCGAAAGTGGCACTCTCAAATAGTGAATTTGATTCTGTTATAAGAGGGTAAAGTAGTACTTCTCATATAACTCTTTAAGAAGGGTAAAGCAGTAGTTGCTGTTCTTTTGCCATTCATGTGCGTGTATTCGTCTCCTACACACTGGCACCAGAAAATACAGTGGCAGTTTTCATTGGTGTCACTTGTTAATCACTTGACCGGTGTAGCTGGAAAACCATCATGTTCGACCTGTATATTTTTCGGTGTTTGCTAGAGGTAGCAAAATGAATGGGGGGAGGGTAATAAAAATGTTTGGACGTATCTAGGCGTTAGGTTTTGACATGCTTGACACATTGGCTGAGCAAACCAAACCATGGACCGAACGGAGAAACCTCCTATGCCGGACCGACAGTCCTCGGTCAACATTTTACCTCATATTTGGACCTCGATCCGGTCTTACGTACAACCGACCACTATGCCTTCTTGGATGGGACCGGACCAAAAAGCAGGAACAAACACATTGTCCGGGGGTTTTTGGACAAATCGGTTTGGTCTGATTTGGTTTTTTTCTTTTTCGTCTGGGTTTTGGACTGTGATCAGCCCTATTGGATACTGGTTTCCTTCTAGCCAAAGAAGTATATTATCATTGTGACGTTAAAAAAACAGTTAACCTAAACCAACTATGAAGCCAGAATACTTCTACTGTATGTACTCGAATATAGTTTAAAAATGAATTGCCATCGTTAATTTATGTAACTAAATCAGAGTTTTTTGTCCGGACGTGTTAGACAAAACTGGTCATTATACTATGTATCGAAGAACCAAACCGGACCGATTCGGACATGGACCCAACATTTGGTTCTGGTCATTGGTATGATTTTTGGGATCAAATCGGTTTTGGTCCGGTCTGGTTTTTGGACCGGGATTAGCTCTAATACAATGCATTTTCTCAAAGCTCTTAATTCCTTCTACCAAATAAAAACTAAACACTACTATTATTCTGTCTAAGGCAAAGATAATGGTACTCGTGTTACACTATGTTTTGTTCTAAAGCAGCACTAGTTGTGGGTCTGCGGAACGCTTGTTCGTATTGATTTGGATACAACTAAGTTTTCACGTCTCTACTATTGGAAGACATAGATGTTACAGCACCCTTTTTTTTTCTTTTTTTTTTTTTTTTTTGTAATCGGCGCAATGTTTTTTCCCCATATATAACGCCCTCACATCTCACCTTTGGACTCACTCATGACACAACTCCTCAACGACTCGATCTTGGGACGGCCCGAGGCTTCTATTTTTCTAAGACGCGTCGAAATGAGGGGTGATATAATAAGGATAACGTGTTCTCTTGGCTAGCTGGCACATGGAAAATACATCTGAGTTTTCTTGTTACGCATAACTTTCCATTCTTTGCCTATATAAGACCCCTTTAACAATACACACATAACTCGATAACACTTGCCAAAAATATTAAGAAAGAAAACATACATATAAGATGTTGTCAGTTGGGTTCAATTATGCTGAAGTTAACTTAAAGCAGCAGCGTCTTAAGGACAAAATGAAGCCTTTAGCACAAGACTCTCCGGTTTTGGCAGCTAAGAAGAAGTTGCCGGAAAGAAAGGTTTTTCCAGCCGAAAGTGGTTCTTTACCAGTTGATTCCGTGAAACCTGCTGTCGCCCAAAACGTTGTTTAAGATCTTTAAGTTTCCGTGAAACCTGCTGTCTCGTTGGATCTTGTTTGAATGGAAATCTATGTTAATTGAAAGTAATGGAAATAAGTTTATGGTATTTATAGTATTGTTTCATGCATGGGATGTTTATTTTGTTGGATTTGTTGATTTAATGTTTTTCATCATAAAACGAGAGTTCATAAGTTGTTACTAATTCTTAAATATGAACATATGGCACAAAATTTGGTGTCGGAGGCTGCCTAAATGCGCCTCCGAGTCGTGTTTTCCGGCAAGGACTAAACATGTTTTACATAAGTGTATTTCTAATTTTTGGTAAATTGAGAAAGACGTATTTGAAGTTCTTTAAATCAAAGAGGCAAGGCCATCCCATGATTTTATAATATTATTTTTGGTAAAAAAAGACTCCCGGTAAATTAGATTTTATACCATTATTTCTAATGGTTTATTGTATTTTGTTAGATTTGTTGATTTAATGTTCGTATCTATAAATTTTCATAACGGAGTTTATAAGTTGTTACTAATTCTTAAATATGAACATATATGGCAAGAAATTTGGTGTCGGCGGCGTCCTAAATGCACCTCTCAACCGTGTTTTTCCGGCAAGGAATATCACTAGGGAGGTGATATGTAAATTTGGTGCATACGTACACCACTAAATTAGTGGGGTGTACGTATCACTTCCTATATCACTATCCTAAACATGTTGTGCATAAATTTATTTCTAATTTTTTGGTAAATTGAGGAAGACGTGTTTGAAGTTCTTTAAATCGTAGAGGCAACGCTATCCCATGATTTGTACTAATGTTAATACATGGGATGTTGTATTTTGTTGGATTTGTTGATTTAATGTTCGTATCTATAAATGTTTTTGGTATGATTCAAATCATATTAAAAAATGAGAAGAAAACGAAATAAAAATGTTTAATTCAAGTTTATTTTTCGTAGTAGTTAGTTTAACATAAAAGGAGAATAACCATCTCGAATCGTAATAGTTCTTTCATTCCAACGTATTATGCGTCCATCAATATAAGAGTCCACAACCTTCATGGATAAGTGTTGGAAAATATTGTTGGCAAAATAACTTTTGACCAACTTTGGACACAATTATGTATATGTATGTGTCATATATATTAGTGATACTTTATAGGTTCGCGTTCTCCTTGAAAAGAGTTTCGCAATGAGCCTTTATGTGTCCAAAATGAAGGTGATGTGAATGAGATATCGTGTCTCAAAGTTAGGCATTTTGTACCATGCTTAAAGAGGAAAATAGTTTATTTTTTGTCCCACATCGGTGGGATGAGAACTGGAAGGGAGTTTATTGTGTATAAATAGAGGCCTAATTCCATAGCTTTTTTCATACATCAAATCAATAAGTATTATTATTGATTTCCAACATATGGAGTACGCATCTGTAAAGATGAAATTCCGACAGCTTGGTTAAGTCCGACAGTACAACTTACTGTTTCGGCTGTTGTACCCTGGGAAACAGACGACGAATCTGTTTTAAGGGAAGCGTGTCAAACACGTGCCTCAACTCTTTAGTTCTAAGCGTGTCTGACGCGTGCCTCGACTTGCTGGTGATTTAGTAAGTCTTTTTATTATTTTAGTGTTTTATTTAATTATCGTTTATAGTTATGTCTGTATTTATTTTTCTGTTATTTGTTTTATGTTAATTTAATTAATTTAATTTATTTGATTTATAAATAAAAGTGTTATAGTTTCCCTACAGTCTTAAAACAGATTCTGTGTAACAGAATTAAACACTTTTTTGCTAAAATCATATTAATTTAATTAACTTATTTTTATACAAACTATATTCTCCCGAAACCAAGATTGTGTTTCTTTAGGAAATCGGTTTTTAAGTAAACAAAATTTTAATTAACAGATCTGGTGTTACAGATCTATAAACGATTTTTTAAAACAGTTTATCGTATCAGTTTGTTGTGAAACCATGATGAGTTTGCGTTCAAACTGATCGTTTAGTTTGTTTATTACATATGTTATTGTTTTAACCTAGATTTACTGAAGCCACGATTGAGTTTCTTTGAATCAGATTTGGTACAAGTTTATATAAACCATTTTGAGTTTATTAGATACCAAATTGTTTTAATAGTTCTTAACTGTATTCCGTTAGAATATTGACAAATTTACTTGTGGTAACACAATTGTGACCCTAGTGAATCTTGTAAATGTAATTGGTGCGCCAGTTACAGCATGATTGGAATCATGGTGAATTTAGATTCATTGAAACCAAGTGGAGTTTCTTTGACACAAATCTCATAAAATATAAGTTGCTATTTTATGAGATTATTAGAACGTATTCATTGATCTCATAAAGTGCAAGATCTTATTTTATTAGACTTGTGAAACGTGTTCAATGAATCAAGAAGAATTTCTTTGAAACAAGATGTTGACAATAGTATGAGTTATCATTAAATATCAGATTACATACACTATTTTTATTAAATTAGTGGAAGAGTTTGTTTGACTTGTGTAATTCATTGTAAATTGGGCCGAGTCTAATTATAAACCATATATATTCTTGAAACCTTGTTGAGTTTATAAATATACCTATAGAAACCTTGTTGAGTTTATAGATATACCTATAAAAACATTATTGAGTTTAAAGGCATATCTATTAAAACCCTGTTGAGTTTTTTTTAAAAGAATGGATCTACTGAAACCTTGTTGTTTTCATTGTAGAAATTGATCATATGAAATTGATCTATTAAGATCTTCGTGATGAAGATTGATAACATATGTGGTTTTGTTAGAAAGATTATATCATAGGAGACATTCTTTAATTGTTTAGTCGAAAGACTTTCTTTAAAGTGGTTTTGTGTAACGGATCGTACAAAACATTAGTGGTTTGAATCAAAATTCGATTTAATTCGTTTTGGATAAGAAACACTATGTGATTTAGAACGTTGTTAATAGTAACAAAAATTAGTTTCAAACTAATTATGAGACATCAAATTAACAAATTATTTGGAATGTCACGAGTGACATCTAAATGATCTGCTCCCTTACTTGTAAAATGGGAGACCGATACTCGATTTATGTGTATGGTAGATGCTTTAAAGCATTCAGAAACCTTTTGTGCCGTAACTATGTGTTAAATGGCTAGAATGACATGAAAACGGAGGTCATGAGTGAATCCAACCATAGATAATGGTGCATCAGCACTTCTGTATCATGTCATGTATATGGTGATAAGAGTTTGATTAACTCTTATATTGCAGTTGAGAATGGAGAGAACGAGTTTCGGCAACTCTCCAACTGCTAATATCAAGGAAAAAGATGTGATTTATATCTGGAAAAGAAACTAAGTTAACCAACGTTGTGTGTGCCGGAGATTCGTAGGAATCTTATGTCAGGATGGTTGCTTAATGAAATTTGGCTTTCATATGTGTTTGAATCAAATAAAAATCGATTTAACGAATAACATAAACTTAGTGCATACGGGTTATGCCTTTAAAATGGGTAAGTTGATTATATTTTATAATGGTCATTTTTAAATGTATGTTATGACTCACTTTGACATGTTTTAAATTTTTACTCAACATGTTGTCCAATTAAACCAAATTGGATACCCATTTTTGTATTGACACGGATTACAAAATCAAAACTTAGGTTAAAGCCAAATTGATAAGTCTTTTCTCTTGGTTGAACATAAATAACCAAAAACCTTAATTTGATTCACATGGTTTTATGTGATTTAGAATTGATACCTACTAAGGTATAGAGTATCGTGTACTTCACCATATTGGCTAAATGCGGTATAAAATATTGCTATTTACACTTACTTGAGAGTAAGGATATAGACAAGCTTGATCTATATACATAAGTTGAGAACCAACTTATTATCGATAATAAGGTGATTCGAAGTTATTGGAGGTGAATATGTGTCTCTATTTCTAATTTTTTATGCTAAACTTAGAATAAGACACAAATTCATTGCTCTTGATATAGAAAAGAATCATGCCTTAGAAGAAATGGTTAATGCCATGTTTTTAAGTCCAGGTTTAAGCCATAGCATGTGGGGGAAAGCGATTATATCGCTTGCTTATCTTTTAGATAAGATCCCTTATAAATAAAATAAGATACTTCTTACGAACTATGGGTGAGAAGAAAACTATCTTATAAGTACTTACAAATGTGGGGGGGGGGGTATCTAGCTAAGATATCCGTATGAAATTCATGGTTCGAAAGATTGGACCTAAACCCATGGATTGTATGTTCACATGTTTTGTTATGAATAGAAGTGCTTATCGTTTCATTGTACATGAATCAAAAATAGACATAGTAATGGAATTAAGGAATGATTCATTCTTCGGAAATATATTCCTTGTTTATGAAGGAAATTGAAAGATCATCTAGAATAGATGACGAGGTTGTCCAAGGTCAGAGACAACGAGATGATATTGATCTCTTTGATGAGAGACAAGATTGACCCAAGGAGAGGTTGAACCCATAAGAAACAAAATGACATGAACCGAGAGATTGGTTAGATTTGATTTTTGTTTCTTTTATGGTAGAAAATGAGTCTACTTCTTACTGAGAAGCAATAACTTCTTTGAAAGGGTATCAATGTAAAGAAGCCAAAAGTGAAATAGAATATAGTTTACAAAGTAAACTTAGAAGCTCGTGGGTGTACCTTAAGTTGTAAACCACTAGGCTATAAATGGATCTTAAAAAAAAATTAGATAAATTCGATGTCACCATTAACATGTGCATGTCACCATTGACATGTGCAAAGAAATATTGGTAATCAAAAAATTTAAAAAGCGAGAAGGTCTATCTTCCTTGGATGCTTATTTGCATGTTACACGAAAAACCTCAATTATGATGGTACTTTATTGACCGCATTAAGAAATTTTGGAAGTTTCTTATGTGGATGTGAAAACGATATTTCTAAACAGGGATTTAGAAAAAGGAACTATACTTGAACCAGCCTGAGGGATTCATAGTTCCAATGCTAGAGAGAAAAGTTTGTAGGTTAATTAAGTCATTATACGGTTTAAGACAAGCTACCAAACAATGACATCAAACTTTTTGACCATATCATGTCAGAATGTGGATTCAAAATTGATGTATGTACGTGTGATCAATAGTAAATATGTACTCTTGTGTTTATACATGAATATACTTATCACTAGAAGTGATAACAAGATGAATAAATCCACTAATGATCTGTTGGAGTCAATATTTGACATTAATTTCATTAGTTGTTGGGTTTGTTGAACCCATATGGATTCATTTTGAAGTCAAACATTAAAAAAACAATATTATTGAGAGGTTCAATGTGGGGGATTCTGGCCTAGCTAGAGTCCAATGACATTTTCTTTAATCTATTTAAAATAGAGGTAAAATTGTTTCCCATTTTGAATACTCAAAGAATATTGGGTATCTTATGTGTCTAATGACGTGTGTATGATCTGATTTAGAACTTAAATCAGGCAAGCAGATATATTAGTAATTCAAGTGGGGACCATTTGAATAAGTATTACTTGAGTACTATGATACTAATAATATTGCATTATGGAAGATATCCTACTACTATCAAGTGATAGAGTAATGCAAATATAGATTCTTACATATAAGAATCTAAATCCACTAGAGGGGATGTATTTATCCTAAGTGGAAAGCTATGTCCTAGAAATCTTGAAAGTATTTCAAAGAGACAATTATAGCTAAATCTATGATGAAATATGAATTTATTATTTGAGATAAATTTATAAAATATGCAGGATAGTTTACGTTAATTCGTAAAGGACATACCAAGATGGCGTATACTGGTAACGACCATGTTTATAAAGTGTGATAGTCAATAGAATTTGACAGAGCTCATATCACAAATATAAACGGTAAGTCGAGACATATCCATCATAGATTGTGAATGTTGCGACAACTCAACTAGAGTTATCCCGATTGACTACGTAACGTCAAAGGATAACATCGCGGATCCACTTACGAAAGGCTTAAGCAGAGAGTTAGTTAGTGAGTCGTCTAAAGGAATGGGACTAAAGCCCTTGAAGAATGAGTTTCTATGAAGGAAAACCTAACCTAGTTGACTGGAGATCCCAAGATCTGGGTTCAATAGGACAACCTAATCATAGAAATGTGGGGGAAGTCACGTCAATGTGGGGGAGCTACTTAATACAGTAACTTTCCTAGCCCATTCCTAGAACAATCTGACTTATTGAGAGGTTAAACATATGGCTTAATTGATTCATGATGAAATCATAAAGCATGATGATTCAATATGAAATCATAAAACATATGTTTTTAATGATTCAAGATGAAATCACCTATGTGAGAGAGAAGTAGGGGTCGCTTCGAAAGAAATTGTGGGGGCGCAATTTCTAAGAGCTTTTGCAGAACCAGGCTAGTGTTCATGACCATAACGAACACGAATATGAGGACTTGACAATGTCATGGAGAGTCTTGTGTGAGTGTGTATTGTCGTCTACGTAAACAGAGGCTAAGTTCAAAGACATCGCGTCTACTTAGATCTAGGAGACTAAGTGCATCTCACAAGGGAAGGTTCAAAGGGTCACACCTACCTATCCTATGCAAGATTCAACTGTTGGAATTTTATTGAAACTTTTGTGTATTACAACCGATCTATTCATGTGGGGGATTGTTGGAAAATATTGTTGGCAAAATAACTTTTGACCAACTTTGGACACAATTATGTATATGTATGTGTCATATATATTAGTGATACTTTATAGGTTCGCGTTCTCCTTGAAGAGAGCTTCGCAATGAGCCTTTATGTGTCCAAAATGAAGGTGATGTGAATGAGATATCGTGTCTCAAAGTTAAGAATTTAGTACCATGCTTAAAGAGGAAAATAGTTTATTTTTTGTCCCACATCGGTGGGATGAGTAAACTGGAAGGGAGTCTATTGTGTATAAATAGAGGCCTAATTCCATAACTTTTTTCACACATCAAATCAATAAGTATTATTATTGATTTCCAACATATGGAGTACGCATCTGTAAAGATGAAATTCCGGGCAGTTTGGTTAAGTCCGACAGTACAACTTACTGTTTCGGCTGTTGTACCCTGGGAAACAGACGACGAATCTGTTTTAAGGGAAGCGTGTCAAACACGTGCCTCAGCTCTTTAGTTCTAAGCGTGTCTGACGCGTGCCTCAACTTGCTGGTGATTTAGTAAGTCTTTTTATTATTTTAGTATTTTATTTAATTATTGTTTATAGTTATGTCTGTATTTATTTTTCTGTTATTTGTTTTATGTTAATTTAATTAATTTAATTTATTTGATTTATAAATAAAAGTGTTATAGTTTCCCTACAATAAGAACATCGAGAAACTTATCACTACAAACACGTTACACAATAAACAACTAGACGCGTCAACCGCCAAACTCATACTTAACAACAACGAACATGCAACTGCTCATGAACGACTATTGGCTATTATTAACAATAATGTTATAGCCATCAACACCACATCCGCCATTTTCACCGCCTCATCACCTATCACCAAGATAGAATATGTTCTAACCAAAACACCACCACGGTAATGTTATTTCAACCATTACTAAAAATCAATCCAATGATCACACCGCTAACACCAAAACCAACATCACTGAGACAACAATGGAAGTCAACATCGAAACAACATCTCTCATTACCAAAATCCATAGAGTAGTGTTAAACTTACTTTCTGGTAAGCTAGCGCTTTTCACGTGAGTTAGACTAGATATAGACCTATTGCTATATGCATGGACTAAAGTTGTCTACAAGGGATAGTCTAGATGATATATGTCTATAAATACCCCCCACGACTCTCCATGGGGGTGTGGAAGAATAGTGTAATTTTTCCTTTGTTTTCATTTCACTTGAAATAAAACACACACTTTCTTTTACCTCTCTCTACTTTCTCTCACTAGAAAAAACAATGATTCATATGTTCTTTGATCATCCCCGACCTCCCGAACAAAGTGGTTTTTGATGTTTGTCAAGTAGAAAATACCATCGCTACGACACCTACCGACTCCGTTTCTTCTTAGACCGAGAAAAAAACGAGGTTGCAACATGAGCTCGACTTTTCTTTTCCTCGCTACCCACTTTGCCTGCCAAACCGAATCCTAAGACTCCAAAAGTTCCGACGTGATATCGCTATCTTCTACTGAACCAACGGTTATGAGATTTCTGAGACTTATGGTGCTATTTTTATTGATGACAAGTTTGCCATATTTATTTTCGCCAAGACAATTCATCGTAGACATCAATGTCCGTCACCCAACATACTCATATATATCTATTGATTTGATTAATGTTATGTCAAATCTTTAATTTAATTTTGTTTGTATGGTTTGTTTTTTGTTGGGATATTAGTAGTAAACTTAAATATAGTTTAGAGACTTAAAGTATACTTTGTAATATAGATTAGGAATAGACTAGTATTAGGAAGTATTTAGGCTAACCTCCTTAAGTTGGTTTATAGAAAGTTTCCTATTTGACTTAAGGAGGTAAATAGGGATGAGGGGGCTCCTAGTTCATTATATTGTTCTTCCTCAATGTAATTTTTATTAGGGTTATTAATAACGAGGTAGTTGAGGGTATACCGTGTGCATATATTTGTCGGTTCTTTGTAGTCTCTTGTGTTCGCTACTTGTACTCGATACAACTCGCGATCTAACGGTTCCGCGTTATCGAACTTCGTGTTTGTTATCGGTATCATATAACAAGTGGTATCAGAGCCCGATTATTGTGGTCATCGGAGTTCGAAGGCTAGAGCGAGGTTTCGTTCGTTTAAAGTGTCGAGGTTCGATAACGATTTTGCATATCGTTTTTGGTAGCGGTTAGTCGATCGACAAGAGAAAAAAAGACGATTGTGGGTTTCAAGAATCTTTTAACAAAACTCACGTGTGGAGAAAACAATAATGAAGATTGGTTTTAATGCATACGTTGGGAGTTAGGCTACTACAAAGTTGACGTAAAAAAAGTATCGACTTTGGTTGGTATAAAAGGTCGAGTTAATTTAATCGTTTTTAAGGTTTTAGATTTTAAAGACGACTAAATTGAAGAGTTGACGTTGTTGTTGTTTTTTTGTGTGGTTCAAGTTTAGATCGTGATTCGCTTGAGTTTCAAGTTAGCGATCGGGGTTTCTCGTTCGAAATCGAGTGTTTAGGGTATTTTAATAAATTCGATTTGCAAGAAAGGTATTTCTAGTGGTTCAAGTTTGATCGTGGTTCGTTTGGGTATTTAAGTTTACGATCGGGTTGCTTGTTCGTGATCGAGGGTTTAGAGGTTTTCTAATAAATTCGATTTGCAAGAAAAGGTTTTAGCAACAACGGATATATTGCACACGGCTTGTGAGGCTTGTCGGCAAAGTTGGTTAAGAAACAACTTGACAAGGTTTGTAGCAAGGTAAAAGAAGATTCAAGACTTGTCGAGGTTGCAAGATTTCTTAGGTTATTAGAAATCGGTTTTGCAAAATTAAAAGTATGACAAGGGTTACTTCAAAAGAGTTGGGTACTTTCTTGATTCAAGAGTCGATTTGTTGGATAGGTTAATTTCCAAGGCTTAATCGATATTTGAGTAAGAAAGGGTTTTCTTTTGAAGGGGTACTTGGTTCGATCAATATCTAAGAAGGTTTCTCTTAGGGTTATATTGATAAAGCAAAGGGACTTCATAATTCGTGATTGTGAGGTTTAATATATCACAAGGTTTAGTGAATTATCGAAGGGACTTTGTCAGTTTGTGATTGTGAGGTTTTTTACAAGGTTTAGCAAACAACAAAGGGAAAAAATGGCTAGTTCTATAACTAGGTTTAACATCAAGAAATTCGATGAGTTTAATGTACATAAGCATGGAGGTTCAAGGCAAGTTGGGTTCAAACAACTTGGTCCTAGTGTTAAAATAGGAGTCCATAGAGTACATGTTTATAAACGTGTTTGGTTTGAGGTGGAACTACAGGGAGCTTAAGAAAATCATGAAGCTGAGGTTTTTCAAGTTAGTAACGATCATGCTGTAGTGTCTCAAAGACGGTTTGAGGTGGAACTGCAGAGAGCTCAAAAGGGCCGTGAAGCAGAGGTTTTTCAAGTTAGTAACGATCATGATGCAGTAGCTCAAAGACGGTTGGAGGACAAACAACCTGAAGAAAAGACAAACATGGGTTGCTTGGTAAATGAGCAGGAAAATGTACATCTTGGTATAAAGGTGGGGGAAAACATTACGGTAACCGGAGTACCTGTACAACAAGGTGCAGAGGGTAATGTTGCTGAGAAGAAGAACATGAAGGAGTCTATGAAAGCTAATATAGGGAAATTACAGAAGTACAATGCTTGGTAAACAAGGTGGTCCTAGGCTCGAGGTTCCGACAACGGTATAAGGTGTTGAGTATCGGTTATGTTTAAGTGTTACTCCTAAGGTGGAAATTGTTGGGATATTAGTAGTAAACTTAAATATAGTTTAGGGACTTAAAGTGTATTTTGTAATATAGATTAGGAATCGACTAGTATTAAAAAGTATTAGGCTAACCTCCTTAAATTGGTTTATAGGAAGTTTCCTATTTGACTTAAGGAGGTGCCTACCCCCTCATCTCTATAATTAGGATGAGGGGGATCCTAGTTCATTATATTATTTTCCTTAATGTAGTCTTTATTAGGTTATTAATAAAGAGTTAGTTGAGGGTATATCGTGTGTATATATTTGTCGGTTCTTTGTAGTCTCTCGTGTTCGCTAATTGTGCTCGATACAACTCGCGATCTAGCGGTTCCGTGTTATCGAACTTCGGGTTTGTTGTCTGTTTCGTACAACATTTTTCTTGAATTAAGTATAAAGGTTATAAAGTTTTATTTTGAAGTTCTTGGTTAAACAATATTTTGTAATTCTTTTTTAGCTTTTTGCTAAAGAGTTTTTTTATAAATTTTCGTTCTAAAAAAAAGATTGCCAAATTTTCATACCATGTTAAATAAAAAAACTATAAATCTTTTGATTCTAAAAATATTTGCCAAATCAAAATGATACTGTAAAATACGTATGGATTTCGATAACACCCTTAAAAAAGATTCCTACTAAAAAAGGTAGTAACGTGGCGATCGTATGGTTCAAAGTCGACAAAGTTTACCTCATAATACTTGAATATCTCATAATAGTAAGTTAAGAACCGTAGGTATGATGGTCAAATAAAGCTGTATTGTTGACGTACGTTGTTAATATTAGGCTATTTTCTGTTCACGTCGGTGGCTAAAATTAGGAATGGTTAGAGCATTCATAAATGTTGTTAATCTTTTATAAACAAAACCTTTTTTTTCCTTAAAAGTTATAAAGTACTTCAATTTTCTAAACATTATTATTATGTACTGATTTTATATTCTTGTATGCGTGTTTGGGTTAAAAAAATTTAGTTAAATTTTCACATTATATACATGAACGATGAAAAGAGTACAAAACCTTTAGAAAACACAAAACTTTAAGATATGTAAACCTAGCTAATGCTTCATTTTAAATTATAATTCAATTAGTAAAAATATTAATTATGTATATAAATTCACTCTTTCTAACTTCATGCTAGGGAAATAGCGGAATTTGACATCATGTAAATTTTTCTATAACCTAAAGAGCATGTCGAATGAAGACATAAAGTTCATTTGGCTGGTGTTTGGTTTGTGGACTGCCACCTTCACTAAGCCATTTTCTTTTTGTGGGCTTTCGTTTATAAAAGGAGAGGAGAACTAGGTGATTAAACAGTGGGTCGGGCCAGTTGGTATGTGGGCTGCGAGTTTAGTACACAACAAAGTAATTTAAGTAGAGAAATGTATTACATTTGAAGTGTTTTGGAATTTAATGTTATTAAATAGTAGTAATATTTGTTCTTACTCTTATTGATATACATAATACTAAAATTCGACCGGTGACCTGTCGGTGCATTCGTCTCTAAATTATTCGGCCTAAGAATCTGAGTGAATCCGCCGTTTCGACGTTATTGAGAGGCATTTCATCTCTTGGAAATGTTTCCAGTCTTTTGACATGCTTCACAAAGGCGGACTAAGGTATGGGCTTCACTAACGACTATAGGCCTATAGAAACCTACGTCGAACACTATTTTAGCGGTTGTGTTCGGGGCGTAATGTCCTCAGTAGGTCCATGATGACATTCATCTAAAATAGCTCGGTTTCGGATCCGGAAATACAACGTCGGATTATTTCATCGGGACATACTTTAAAGAGACAAGGTTTATCCCAAAAGTATTTCTTTAGTTCGAAGAAGAATTTCTTTTTTCCTTGATAAGTCATCCCCTTACGTAAGACACCTACAGCCGAATAGTTTACAACGTATGAAAACCATGGTGTTTCATTAGTACTTACTTGCATTATGTGCTCGTCGAGAAAATCATCGATTTCATCATCGCTTGAATCGGTATTCACGAGTCGTGATAAATGACCGGCAATGATATTTTATGATCCTTTTTTATATTTATTTTCAAAATAAAATTTTTGTAAGAGAAATATCCAACTATGAGACGTGGCTTAGCGTCTTGCTTTTTGAACAAGTATTTGAGAGTTGAATGGTCGGTATACACTATTGTTTTGGACAAAACAAGGTATGCTCGAAATTTGTCAAACGCATAAACTACAAACATAAGTTCTTTTTTAGTGATTGTATAGTTTTTTGAGCTACGTTAAGAGTTTTACTTGCAAAGTATATGGGGTGAAATTGTTTTCCATATTTTGGTCCAAGGATGGCTTGTAACACCCCCATTTTACCTTTACGCAATGGAACATTGATATGGGGTATTACTTCATAGAACACAAGTCATAATAATAGAAAACAACTCAAAAGAGTGACAAAACCAATTTTGTTTATATATCTTTTAAGAAATAAGAGTTTTACAATATAAGGTTCCCAAAATCTAGAATAATTTCAATCTTGTGCCTCTTCATGCCATCCTCATGCTGCTCCATACTAGCAATTCTCTAAAACCTAAGATATATGCTTAAAATCAACACAATGGTTGAGTGAATTCATATGTTTAAAATCATTTTGAATACAAGATAATTTTCCTGAGCCACATTATTATTCGCTCACATAAAATAATCAATTATTATTGCACTAGCTCGTACACCGCTACATGACATATCGAAACCCAACAAATTTCCCTTAAGCAGGCAGTCTGCCAAACTTCTGTATAAGCAAAATAAAGTGTATCCGCTTAGCCTAGGTTAGAGTCATCAGCATTCCAGCAAGTGCGACTTGCCCAGATAGCGGATGTCAGTCCCCAAATAGTACTATTCACAATATTAGCGTTCATTAAATGATTAACGGTCATGATTAAAAAGGGACTTTTAAAGGCAACAGTAAACGTAGTGTCAATAATCATATCTGAGAAGCATACCAAAACACTTGTATTCCAGTTTTAACATATATCCCCCTCATGAGTTTTCAAATCATTTAATAATCAGCGTTAGTGAGGCTATGAACTCACCTGGGATCCATAAAGCCTAAGCTATATCAGATATATTTCATTCACAGATAGACAGCTTGAGCACACAAACCACAACTTGGTCTTATAAACAACAACTTCATCTCATACAAACCTGGATTAACACATTTTGTATAGTATCAAGTCTTAAATCCTTAGTTCCATATTTATAAGTACTGGTTATATATTCTTTGTTTAATATTTGGTTGTACTTATAGTACCATTGTTCGGGCCATTATACTCAGAAGCCATTCTATAAACGTTTGAGGAGCGAGAGCACTTTATATCGTAAACCCAACCACTCAGTCAGAACGTAATATCGAGATGGAACATCTTTGTACAAAGCTCCCTACTAACATGATACTTTCATTATTCTTCTCATATTTATAATTAATATTCTTTAGTTTCAAAATTGGCAAAAATAGCCCTTATAGTTATACTTTAGCTTAATTACACTTTTAACCCCTAAAGCATATAGTTTTAGTATTTGCTTTTTAAACCCTCAATATTTAACCTTAGGGTCTCAAACTTTTCAACATTTATTCTTATATATTTAACGTTCTCAAAATGACACTTTTGGCCCAAAATGTTAAATAGTTTCAAAAATGACAGTTTTAGTCCATATACTTGTAAAAATTACATAGCAACCTCAAAAATGGACCAAATGATCTAGGATTTTAAAACAAAGTTTAAAAAAATGTTTATAATCCTAATAAATACATTTCTTCAGAATTATAGCTGTTGAAATCGATTTTTGCATATTATTTCATGTAAATTACAAAACTAGGGTTTTAAGACATCTTTAGCTTATAACTTTCATTTAAAATGATCAAATGCTCTAATTTCTTTTAGATTATATTTATAACAATATTTTGGAATTATTAAAACTCTAATAATTCATTCTAACAAGATCAAAGCATTGCTAACATAGAAATTACCTAGGTAGCTCCAAAATGGTTCCTAATGGCTTCCTATGAGCACAACTTGCTATCAAAGCTTCAAGAGCTTCAATGGCTTCCTTCTAGACCTTGTTTTTGGTCTTAGGGGATGTCCTAGGACATATATAGTTGTGTAAATAGATAATGGATAGGATATACAAAGGAAACGGGGTGCAAGTTTCTAAGTGAAGTATTCGCCCCTATTTATACTATTTTCAATGCATAGGCTCCAAGGTAAGGCCTTAACCATGTCATGAGGATATCTTTGTGACTAAGGATATCTATTGAAGGTCTATGCAAGTTCCTAGAGTTAATGATGAAAATATCAAGGTCTTGTGGCTAGGAGTAACTCATGGCAATATAAGGATAGGAATGGTGATGTGTAGCTTCAAGTAGGTGATGCACCTAATTGTAATCACATGGAAAATATCTTACAACATCCTAAATATCTTAATTTCAAACTTAGAATATGAGGGAATGGTTTGAAATGGGTTTTTGGAGGAAAACATAAAACCGGGTCTAAATTAGGGCTTGTAACTTTATACTTTGTGATTTTAGTGATTAAGGGCTTAGAAATGTGATTAGTGATGGATTATGATATAATTAGGGTATATACATTTTAATTAAGAAGTTTGGGTCTTTGGTTTGAAGTTTAACAAGGGTTTGATGTGAAAATGGGAAGACAACTTAGGTGGGTTAGGGTTTCTAATGATTTATGGTTAAGTCTTAGTAAAGTGATTATCCTTAAATTAGCTACTGATGTATACTCAATTTATACATCCTACATTGTCCTTGATGTGTTCATGAAGTTCCTACATTGGTTTTACTAAGTTATTCCAAGTAAACATGTCTAAAGGATGAAAATACCTATTTTGACCTAATTTACAATTCATGCATTGAAATATTGTACCTTGTGCATTATGGTACTTATAAATTGTATTAATATAATCTTATAACCTTAATGAAGTGCTATGGGTGTTTGTAGACTTGTCCTAAAAGACTAGGTAGTGATTCTTTGTAGATTTCTTAATATAATGGTTTTTAGGTCATTAATCCTAATGACTTTCTATCTTGGGTAATTAGGGTTTATATTCTAATGTAAGCTTATTATAGGGCTTATATAGTATGTTTATGACTTCTGTGGTTTCTACATTCGTGGTTTTAGGGTTTATATAGGTTTACCATATTCTAGGGATGATTATGGGAGCTTAAGATCCTATGCTTTGATAACTTGTACCTTATGCTTTATTAACTTGTAACTTAACTTGAAATAAATTTATAACTTTAATATGATACTTAGTTGAGTGTTATAACTAGTGGCAAAATATTAGACTCTAATTCATTATAGAATGGATTTTATATGCTAATTTTGGTTATAGGTCATTTAATTGTAATTAGCTTGAGATTAGTAAATATTAGTGTTTTGTGATTATTTACCTTTCCTTTATATGATATATTATAATTAGTATAGTGTATTTGATAATACTTCATAGATATTATGTAGTTATATTGCTTGAAATATTGTTTACTAAGGGTTTCTAGGTGATGATCTAGACTATTATGTACATTTATTTGTACTTAGCTTTGTATGGGTTGTTCTTACTATTATTAGGTATTATTATGTCTTTAAAGTATAGTTTATAACTTGTTTTTAATATTTAATGACATTATTCATATGTACTTTTGTAGGTTATTGTAAATATTACTTATATTCTAGAGAGAGAAAGAGATAGATAGATGGTGAGAACACACACACTTAGAGAGAGAAAGTGAAAAGAAAACACCTCCAATTATGTGAAAAACAATGTAAACCACACCCTCTCTAAATAAGGAGAGGGTTTATATACCCAAGCCCATGAGATGGGCTTGGGCTTACAATGGGCCGCCGACCTACACATGTTGTAGGCTTGGCTTGTCCTTTTTGTTTACTATTACGATGCTAGACTACGAGCTACTAACTTATATATTGTTGGAGTGACAGAACCTTTCTAAATACGTAAAAAGTATTTCCAACAATCTCCCCCTAAGGGAGGTCACTCCAAACAAGGGCGTTACCCAAGTTACAATAATAAAATAAACCTAGCATTCTATGCTTGTCTTGAGCTCGTAGTCTTTGTCTTTCTTTTCTTTTTCTTTTCTGGTGAACATGTTGACGTGATCTTTGATATCAATCTTGAGCATTAATCTCTTGCCTTGATCTTGTGCATCATTACTTGTGATATTCTCCTCTTCGTGACTTCATGTCCCACATACTGATACGTTTGTAATTCTTGAAAGCTTCAGAGTTCGATACAGCGGAAGACTTGAATTTTAGGCTTTCTTGAATTTGTTGAGGTAGAAAATATAAGCATGTGGGGACGACTTCATCTCGGACTCCGCAACACCACCGTCTTCAAATGCCGCAACATAAGTAGACACGAACGAAATGGATTTGAACATTTCATTCTAATTTGGTATCATATTACCTCCGGTCGGTGAAGACCGTTAGACGATATAAAATATCGTACTTGTAGCAGGTAGATTTAATTAAAATTCTCCGTGACAAGATTTCGTGGGTAAACCCGTTCTCTTACTCGACCGCCCAAAGCTGACTGCGAACGTAAAGAGTGAATCATTTGGATAAAATTATCCGCATGATTGAAGCCGTCAATTCCGATTCCTGGAACAAGTTTGATTCATTAAAGAATCGCACCATCGTTTCTTTCCAGTTGTCACGAGCTTGATTCATATAGAATCTTGCACGTTACCTACCAAGTGCTTTTGAGGTTAACACTTGAAGGATTTCCACTCATCACTGTGAACACTAAGGTGCCACTCTGAGTGTTCTGGCAAGATCACTAAGATATTGCGTAGAGGCTTGGAACATGTTTGAATTCAGTTAAGAATTGAACCACTGTTGCTTTCCAGTTATCACAAGTTTGATTCATAAAGAATCACACAAGTCACCTACCATGAGATTTTTATTGTTCGCTCAAGAAGGATTTCCATCTTCATTGTAAATACTTGCGTATTACTCGGATTTCAGGCAAGATCATGAAGATTTTACGTAGGACTCTTAATATCTTTCTTACTTTTCATAATGTGTGAAGAAGCAAGGAAATATGGAAGTATGTCCTAATGAGATATTTGATGATCTCAAATGGCTCTAGACTCGATCGTGCATTTTGGATTTTAGTGATCGGAGGCTGGAGAGGAGTGCCACCTTTTCAATATCAATTTATTCGGAGTGAATAAATCGATAGATAATGCGTTGTCTCCGTGTGAATAAAACAAATACATTTTAAGAGATATTTGAGGTAGCTGGGATGGGTTGTGTATTGCATCATTGGGTCCATGATGTCTATCTTCAATATCGAGCATCATTAAAAATGATCTCAATAGCATATGTGTTGACCCGGTTTCTGCCTAAGTTGTAAGGAGGGATTCTTTCTTTAGACCCTTTATCTTTACAATTATTTTTCATTCTTCAACCCCTTCAATGCTTACCAATATGTCATAACTAGCACCTTGTTGTGATTGTTCCAGTGCTAACTTAAGTACTTGGTCGACATTCAGCTACGTTCACAATCTTTCCCCAATTTTCCTAAGGACTACTATTTCTAGCTATGGAATGTCCTTGGGAAGATTCCTCCGATTTTGGAAGAATCATTGGACTTAACCTATCCTACCATCCTTATGTCACCACAATCTTCATCATCATGAAATAAATGGATTTAGGGTAAGTATATGTCACCATGAAAATCTATTTTGATATTCAAATCCGTTTTGCTCCCCCTTAACATATGCCACGATATTCCAAAACATTTCGCACATGTCGGGATGAGCCATCACGTTAAGTCAAACCATTTTTGAATAATCATTTCTCATATTAAATCACATTTTCTCCCCAATATTAAAAATATTAACCCAACCGATATTTTTGATATCAATTGATGTAATGAAGTTTTAACAAAGTTTTTGGGAAGAAAAATGCAAGTCCATTTTATCTTCATGATATCAATTTGTGAGATATGATACCGATTTGTAAAATAATCACATATTCACCATATGAGAATAAATGACAAGGTTGGACCTGATTGATGAGAACATCATATGATAAGTTTACATGGTTCTTGTCGGCAAATGTTGGTCGCCTCGTCACGTCTGAAGTCATCTCTTGGCACCACATGTACGATTAGTGTGGTTGTCTTGACACCACTTTGTGAACTTGGCACTTTCGGCATCGAATCTTCTGAATGCTTGACAATTGCTCCCCCTCAATTGTTGACCCGTGTTCTATCGAAAGAGTTGTAGTCGTCGTTTAAGTAGTTGCATCGTCGAGTATGTAGATACCAATTGTAAATTGCTATGGTTGTAGAGATGATAACTTCATAAGAACAATATTTCTCTTGTTTTAACAAATAAATGCACTGATGCGTACATAAATCCTTGTCAGATTGTGTTATAACGTAAACACAATCCCTTACATGGTTATAAAGTAAACCATGCCCGAGAAAATTAATTCCCGTTGTTGAGCCAAAGCTTTCATAAGAAATACTTGACTTTAATATGAAAAGCGGGTTGTAGTCTGAAATAACTACAAGCCATTTAGGCATTTTTTATGAAATATTTACAACTTTTGTACGAACTCTATTTATGGCGCCGTGTCAATATTAATCAACATTTCTAAGGCCGTAAATATTATCGTCCCAAAAGACATGCCTTTGAAAAATAAAGTAAAAAATATTTTTGGATTTTTCTAAATTTTTCAATTTTTATGGTTTTTATATGGTTTTATATTTTTGTATTTTGCTTTTGTGGATAAAAATATAAACAATATATACCAATGATCACCAAGGATACGGAGAATAGTTTACCACCAGTATTCTTTCGCTTCATCTGCCAATTCCTTTAGAGTCTCGGGCGAGAAAGTTCTCAATCCTAGCTTGTCGGCTAAAAATTCAATTCGAGCGTGATCTAAAGACTTTGTGAAAATATCCGCCAATTGATACTAAGATCCTGACGAAGTAAAGCTCGATCACTCCATTTTCCACTTGCTCCTTGATAAAGTGGTAGCGAATGTCAATATGCTTCGACCGAGAGAATTGAATGTTGTTGCAACATAAGACAATTGCACTTTTGTTGTCATAGTACATCGGAATTTTGTTGAAACCAAGACCATAGTCGGTTAATTACGATCTCATCCAAAGAATTTGAGCACAACAACCGGACATAGCTATGTGTTATGCCTCCGTACTTGAAATTGCAGCGCTATTCTGCCTTTTTGATGCCCAACTGATTAGTCGATCTCCTAGTAGTTGCAAAGTTCCATTTGTGTTACGCCTTGTATCTTGACAACCCACGTGATCCGCATCTGCATATGCCATTAGTGCAATCGAAGAGTCCTTCGAATACCAAAGTCCCCGATTAATGGTTCCTTTAATATACCGAAAGATCCGTTTAATAGTAGCTAAGTGTAACTCAGTAGGCCTAGTTTGATACCGAGCACACATACATATAGCAAACTGAAGGTCAGGTCGACTAGCTGTAATATACAGAAGGGTACCGATCATTCCACGATAAAGTGTCGGATCAACAACAATCCCATGTGTATCTGCATCTAGCTTAGTTCGTTCCACCATTGGAGTATCCACGGGGTCGCAAGATTCCATCTTATATATCTTAAGCGATTCAAGGGCATACTTGGATTGATTGATAAAGATGCCTCTGGGACTCTGAGATATCTGAAGACTTAAGAAGAATGATACCTTGCCCATAATTGACATCTTAAACTTGGAAGACATGAGTGTCCCAAACCCATCCGATAAGGTTTGGGTCGAGGCAGAAAATATAATATCATCAACATATATTTGTACCATAATCATATATTTACCTCGTTTCTGAATGAACAGCGTGGGATCGACCTTGCCTTTAGCGAAGCCTTGTGTAATGAGGAATTGTGACAATAGATCATACCACGCATGTGGATCTTGCTTCAACCCATAGAGAGCCTTCTTAAGCTTGTACAGGTGATTAGGATATTTAGAGTTCACAAAACCATCCGGCTATTGAACATAGACCTCTTCCTTGATTTCACCATTGAGAAATTTCGTCTTCACATCCATCCGATAGACGATCATATTCATGTGGGCTGCATAAGCGATGAATATTCTAATAGCTTCTAAACGGGCAACAGGTGCAAAGGATTCCATAAAGTCGGTGCCCAATAATTGCTTGTATCCACGAGCTACTAGTCGAGCTTTGTTCTTCAATATTCCACCTAACTCGTCGAGTTTCACTTTGTAAACCCATTTCAAATTGAGTAACTTCACTTGATCCGGGCATGGGACAAGTTCCCATACATCAAGACGTACAAATTCATTAAGTTCTTCTTGCATAACTTCTATCCAACAAGATTGGGTGAATGCTTGTTGCCACATCTTAGGTTCAACTTCACTGAGAAAAGCATCAAAACGACAAAACATTGCACTTTCTTGTAACTGACTTCATGTGGATACCGGACGATTAGGGTCACCAATAATAGAATCTATAGGATGATCCTTTGTCCAATTGCTGTCATGTTCACGAATCCATGGATTGGAGTAGACCGTAGTAGGAGCTTCCTCTGAGGTGGACGACCCGGCTTGATTATGGTCAGGAATTGGTACACCAAAGAATGGAAGTTCACGCATTTGAGCGAATTCCAAATCGTGATCATCATCATCCTCTTCATCATCAATAGGCATAACATGGGTAGTTGATTCGGGTGTTGGTTGAGAATTACTCGTTGAAGGCATATCTTGACCAATTGTCGGTGTAGACGTATCTGATTGTGCTTCGGTTGTTGGAGCTACAACTTCGGTAACCGGAGCTATTACCTCAGGTTTTGGAGCAACAATACTTGGAGGAGTAAAGAATTCATCAAAGAACGGTTGAAACAACGTATCCCATTTGTTGTGGAGTGCGAGCAACGGATGTTTCATGAGACATGCCAACTTCTTTATAATAATTACGTAAGATTTGATTCACAAATTCGGTTCCATTATCTGTACGAACGCGTCGGACAGTAGTGTTGAGATGCACTTGAATCATCTTGAGAAATCCAATTATGAATCTAGGTGCCTCATATTTTGTTGCAAGAAATTTCACCCATGTAAACCGAGAGTAATCATCGACAATGACGAGGATGTACTTTTTGCCACTAATACTTTCAACACGCATTGGCCCACAAAGATCCATATGCAACAAATAAAGTTTCTCTTGGTTGGTGTCTTCAGTCTAGGGTTTGTATGATTTCTTAGTGCTTTTCCCCATTGTACACGCGGAACACAAATGATACTTGTGAAATGTAAGTTTAGGAAGACCACGAACAAGTTCGTTTTTCACCAAATGATTAATAGCGTCAAAGTTAAGATAAAATAACCGTCGATGCCATAACCACGACTCAATCTTTGGTGCTTTAGAGAGAAGACATACGGGAGAAGCGGCCATCATATCTTGTAGGGACAAAGTGTACAAATTATTCCCTCGAGTACCTTTCAATAAATCAACCCCTTCCAAATTACGAATGAAGCAGGTATGCTCTCGAAAAGCAACTTCTAGGTTTGCATCACAAAATTGTCCCACATAAAATAACTTATGACCGAGGCCTTCCACATAATACACTCTTGAATTTATAACATTCCCAATATGATATTTACAGTAACCCATTATCTTTGCAATATGATCATTTCTAAATCTAACCGTACCAAGAAACTTGCTGACGAAATTTTTGAGCTAAGAGCGATCTCCGGTCATATGCTTGGAGCAAGCAGAGTCCAAATACCAGAGAACAATTTGGACCACCTGTTTTCAGCAAGAACAGTAGACAATGCATTAGAAACTATTGGTTCCAGAGTGTTAGCAGATACATATATAATATTATCAGAATTGCTAACATTTGTGTTATCCTTAGATTTTTGGCGTTTTCTAATGTGGGTTTTACCAATAACAGGTTTTATTATTCCAACTTTCTGAGGTTTTGGAGTATTAGCGGGCACTACAGTAGGAGTAGACCTATTTAAAGGGCACTTGGTTCCTACAGTAGTGTTGGTGTTCCTAGTTAAAGGACACGCTTGTGTTTTGGTAGTCTTGGTACTCCTAATTAAAGGGTACACTTTCTTCGCTTTAGTGGGAGTGATCCTAGTTAAAAGGCATGCATTTCCTACTATAGTGAAAGTTCTACCAGCGGGGCGCCACATCTAACCAACTTGGGTTAACACTTTTCCAGTCGGTTTCCATTCTAAACCATTTTTCCGGGCATTCATCTCATTCACATGGTTAATAAGGAAAGAATCATGACGACTAGAAAACATACATTCATTATAATACCAACATTTCAAATTAGAATTCACAGTAGGCTTAGAATGATGCATAATCACAGAGCCTTTAGGTTTAGCTACATGATTCTTTTTATTCAAAACAGAAAATAACAATCCTAGGGCGGACTTCTACTTTCTTCTTCACTTGACTACTAGATGGAGGCAAGATCCTATCATTCTTCGTATTTATTTTAAGCTTAGATCTTTGATCCTTAGTAGTGGTGTTTACTCCTGTAGAAGGCAACACGGGAATATTAGAAGCTGGTTTTAATTTTGCCTTATCTTTAGTGATCAATGTTTGAGATGGTTTAGTCCTAGGGCCCTTGTTAAGTGGTGTGACGGCGATGAGGTTCCTTTTGATTGCACTAGATGACGATGCTGAGACAGTGGCTGCGTTATCCACAACATTCTTACCTTTTAGGGTACGAAGTGTTTCTGTAAGATATGTAAATCTTGCTTATGTTTTAGAGAGAGAAAGAGATAGAGAGATGGTGAGAACACACACACTTAGAGAGAGAAAGTTAAAGAAAAACACTTTTCTACTATGTGTAAAAAATGAGGAACACACCACCCTCTCCATCTAAGGAGAGGGTTTATATACCCAAGCCCTTGTCATGGGCCTGGGCTTACATTTGGGCCGGCCTACACATGTTGTAGGCTAGGCTTGTTCTTGTTTAATAAATAAAGAAAGTTAACTAAACTACGAGCTATTACATGGACTATTAATGGAGTGACCGATCCTTCTTAATACGTAAAACGTGTTTCCAACAATCTCCCCCTAAGGGAGGTCACTCCAAACAAGGGCGTTACCCGAGTTACAATAATGAAATAAACCTAGCATACTATGCTTGTCTTGAGCTCGTAGTCTTTGTCTTTATTTTTCTTTTTCTTTTCTGGTGAACATGCTGATGTGATCTCTGACATCAATCTTTAGCATTAATCTCTTGCCTTGATCTTGTGCATCCATCACTTGTGATCTTCGCCTCTTCGTGACACCATGTCCCACATACTTATACCTTCGTAATTCTTGAAAGCTTCAGAGTTTGATACAGCGGAAGACTTAACTTTTAGGCTTTCTTGAATTAGATGAGATATTAAGTAAATAAAGTATAAGCATGCGGGGACTACTTCTTCTTGGATTCCGCAACGCCACCGTCTTCAAATGCCGCAACATAAGTAGACACGAACTAAATGGCTTTGAACATTTCATTCTAATTCGGTAGCATTTTACCTCCGGTCGGTGAAGACCGTTGGACGATATTAGATATCGTACCCGTGACGGATAGTTTCAATTAAGTAACTTCCTGACAGGATTTCACGGGTAAACCCGTTCTCTTTATTCGACCGTCCAAAGCTGACTGCGAACATAAAGAGTGAATCATTTAGATAATAATATCCGCATGATTTGAAGTCGTCAATTCATGTTCCTGGAACAAGTGAAATTCAATTAAGAACCGCACCATTGTTGCTTTCCAGTTGTCACGAGCTTGATTCGTATAGAATCTTGCAAGTTACCTACCAAGTGCTGTTTGAGGTTAACACTAGAAGGATTTCCACTCATCACTGTGAACACTAAGGTATCACTCTGAGTGTTCTGGCAAGATCACTAAGATAATGCGTAGAGGCCTGGAACGTGTTTAAATTCAGTTAAGAATTATACAGCTGTTGCTTTCCAGTTATCACAAGTTTGATTCATAAAGAATCGCACAAGTCACCTACCATGAGCTTTTTGATATTCGCTCAAGAAGGATTTCCATCTTCATTGTAAATACTTACGTATTACTCGGATGTTCTGGCAAGATCATGAAGATTTTGCGTAGGACTCTTAAAATCTTTCTTACTTTTCACAGTGTGTGAAGAAGCAAGAAAATATGAAAGTGTGTCCTAATGAGATATTTGATGATCTCAAATGGCTTTAGACTCGATCGTGCATTTTAGATTTTAGTGATCGGAGGCTGGAGAGGAGTGCCACCTTTTCAATAACAATTTATTCGGAGTGAATAAATCAATAGATAATGCGTTGTCTCCGTGTAAATAAAACAAATATCTTTTAAGAGATATCTGAGTTAGCTGGGATGGGTTGCGCATTGCATCACTGGGTCCATGTTGTCTGTCTTCAATATCGAGAATCATTAAAATGATCTCAATAGCATATGTATTAACCCGGTTTCTGCCTAAAGTTGTAAGGAGGGCTTCTTTCTTTACACCCTTTATCTTTACAATTCTTTTTCATTCTTCAACCCCTTCAATGCTTACCAATACGTCATAACTAGCACCTTGTTGTGATTGTTCCAGTGCTAACTTAAGTACTTGGTCGGCATTCAGCTATGCTCACAATCTTTCTCCATCTTTCCTAAGGACTACTATTTCTAGCTATGGAATGTCCTTGGGAAGATTCCTCCGGTTCTGGAAGAATCATAGGACTTAACCTATCCTACCATCCTTATGTCACCACAATCTTCATCGTCGTGAAATAAAAGGGTTTTGGGTAAGTATATGTCACCATGAAAGTCCATTTTGATATGCAAATCCGTTTTGCTCCCCCTTAGCATATGCCACGATATTCGAAAATATTTCGCATATGTCAGGATGAGCTAACACATTAAGTCACATTTGTGATAATATTCCATATTAAATCACATTTTCTCCCCCATATTAAAAAAATTAACCCAATCGATGTTTTTAATATCAATTGATTTAATGAAGTTTTAACAAAGTTTTTGGGAAGAAAAATGCAAGTTCATTTTATCTTCATGATATCAAATGTATGAGATATGATACCGATTTGTAACATGATCACATATTCACCATATTAAAAAGGAATTGACAAGGTTGGACCTGATAGATGAGAACATCATATGATAAGATCAAATGGTTCTTGTCAGCATATGTTGGTCGCCTCGTCACGTCTGAAGTCATCTCTTGACACCACGTGTACGATTGGTATTGTTGTCTTGACACCAGGTAGTAAGCTTTGCACGTTCGGCATCGAAGATTCTGAATGCTTGACAATTGCTCCCCCTCAATTGTTGACCCGTGTTCTATCAAAAGAGCTGTAGTCGTCGGTTGAGTAGTCGCATCGTCGAGTATGTAGATACCAATTGTAGATTGCATGGTTGTATAGATGATAGCTTCATAAAAACAAGACTTCTCTTGTTTTAACAAATAAATGCACTGAGGCGTACATAGATTTGTGTGAGACCAAGTTATAAAGTAAACTTGATCCCTTACAAGGTTTAAAGTAAACCTTGCCCGAGAAAATTAATTCCCGTTGTGAGCCAAAGCTTTCATAAGAAATACTTGACTTTAATGTGAAAACCGGGTTGCAGTCAGAAATAACTACAAGCCATATAGGCATGTTTTATGAAATATTTACAACTTTTGTACGAACTCTATTTATGGCGCCGTGTCAATATTAATCAACATTTCTAAGGCCGTAAATATTATCGTACCAAAAGACATGCCTTTGAAAAATAAAGTAAAAAATATTTTTGGATTTTTCTGAATTTTTCAATTTTTATGGTTTTTATATGGTTTTATATTTTTGTATTTTTCTTTTGTGGATAAAAATATAAACAATATATACAAATGATCACCAAGGATACGGAGAATAGTTTTACCAAGACTATTCTTTCGCTTCATCTGCTAGTTCCTTTAGAGTCTCAGGCGAGAAGGTTCTCATTCCTAGCTTGTCGGCCAAAAATTCAATTCGAGCGCGATCTAAAGCCTTCGTGAAAATATCCGCCAATTGATACTCAGATCGGACAAAGTAAAACTCTATTACTCCATTTTCCACTTGCTCCTTGATGAAGTGGTAGCGAATGTCAATATGCTTCGACCGGGAGAATTGAACATTGTTGCAGCATAAGGCAATTGCACTTTTGTTGTCGCAGTACATCGGAATCTTGTTGAAACCTAGACCATAGTCGGTTAATTGCGATCTCATCCAAAGAATTTGAGTACAGCAACCGGACATAGCTATGTATTCTGCTTCCGTACTTGAAATTGCAGCGCTTTTCTGCCTTTTCGATGCCCAACTGATTAGTCGATCTCCTAGTAGTTGCAAAGTTCCACTCGTGCTACGCCTTGTATCTTGACAACCCGCGTGATCCGCATCTGCATATGCCATTAGTGCAATAGAAGAGTCCTTCGAATACCAAAGTCCCCGATTAATGGTTCCTTTAAGATATCGAAAGATCCTTTTAACAGTAGCTAAGTGTAACTCAGTAGGCCTAGTTTGATACCTGGCACACATACATATAGCAAACTGAAGATCAGGTCGACTGGCTGTGATATACAAAATAGTACCTATCGTTCCACGATAAAGTGTCGGATCAATGGCAACTCCATGTGGATCTGCATCAAGCTTAGTTCGTTCCACCATTGGAGTATCCACGGGGTCGCAAGATTCCATCTTATACTTCTTAAGCGATTCAAGGGCATACTTGGATTGATTGATAAAGATGCCTCTGGGACTCTGAGATATCTGAAGACCTAAGAAGAATGATACCTTGCCCATCATTGACATCTTAAACTTGGAAGACATGAGCGTCCCAAACTCGTCGGATAAGGTTTGGGTCGTGGCTGCAAATATAATATCATCAACATATATTTGTACCATAATCATATCTTTACCTCGTTTCTGAATGAACAGCGTAGGATCCACCATGCCTTTTGCGAAGCCTTGTGTAATGAGGAATTGTGACAAAAGATCGTACCATACGCGAGGAGCTTGCTTTAACCCATAGAGAGCCTTCTTAAGCTTATACACATGATTAGGATAATTAGGATTCACAAAACCATCCGGCTGTTGAACATAGACCTCTTCCTTGAGTTCACCATTAAGAAATGCCGTCTTCACATCCATCTGATAGACGATCATATTCATGTGAGCTGCATAAGCGAGGAATAGTCTAATAGCTTCCAAACGGGCAACAGGTGCAAAGGATTCCATAAAGTCGATGCCCAATAATTGCTTGTATCCACGAGCTACTAGTCGAGCTTTGTTCTTCAATATTCCGCCTAACTCATCGAGTTTCACCTTGTAAACCCATTTCAAAGTGAGTAACTGCACTTGATCCGGGCATGGGACAAGTTCCCAAACATCAAGACGTATGAATTCGTTAAGTTCTTCTTGCATAGCTTCTATCCAACAGGATTGAGTAAAAGCTTGTTGCCATGTCTTAGGTTCAACTTCAGTGAGAAAAGCATCAAAGTGACAAAACAATGCACTTTCTTGTAACTGACTTCGTGTGGATACCGGACGATTAGGGTCACCAATAATAGAATCTATAGGATGATCCTTTGTCCATTTGCTGTCATGTTCACGAATCCGTGGATTGGAGTAAACCGTAGTTGGAGCTTCTTCTGAGGTGGACGACCCGGCTTGATTAGAGGCGGGAATTGGTACACCAAAGAATGGAAGTTCATGCATTTGAGCGAATTCCAAATCGTGATCATCATCATCCTCTTCAACATCAATAGGCATGACATGGGTAGTTGAAACATGTGTTGGTTGAGAATTACTTGTTGAAGGTATATCTTGACCATTAGGTGCAGAAATATCTGATTGTGCAACGGTTGCTGGAGCGACAACTTCGGTTACCGGAGCTATTACCTCAGGTTCTGGAGCAACAATGGTTGGAGGAGTAAAGAATTCATCAAAGAACGGTTGAAACAACGTATCCCATTCATTCCTAGTAGGTGGTGTAAATGATGATGAAGTAGGGTTATTTGGGACAAGACCAGTGTTAGAAATACGTTTTAACGTATATTAGAAGTATCGGTCACTCCACAATATGATTTATGTTGTAATAGCTCGTAGTTAGGAATTAGTTATTATTTGCTTATTAACTTAAGTAAGAACCGGTCCATGGGCTTGTCATGGACCGGCCCAAGTCCACTTATGACTTGGAACTATAAATACCCCTTTCCACTAAGGAAAGGGGTTGGTTGTTGTCATTTCTTTGTTTCCACTTAATAAAATTCACATAGTTTCTCTCACTTTCTCTCTCTAACTTTCTCTCTCTAGAAATCAACAAACCCCTTCATAGATTCATTGATTATCAGTATTCTACATTTGGTATCAAGAGCTATGGGGTGATTTAAGGTAGTGATTTGTGTGGTTTTTTAGTTTTTGATTGTATTAGTGTTCTTTAAGAAAAATCATCTTGATTCTTGGTGTTTTTGGTGTTTTTGTGATTGGGATTAGTGGATAAGTATTAGTTGTTACTTATTTTAGTCGAAAGCACAAAACTTTTTGGGTTATTTGGTCAAAATCTGGGCTTAATCTTCATTGTTACTGTTCGACTGTTCATCGGGAAAGGTTTCTGTTCATTCAGCAAAACTTCCGGATCAAGGAGTTCCGGATCAAGAAGTTCCGGATCAAGAAGTTCCGGATCAAGAAGTTCCGGATCAAGAAGTTCCGAGTCAAGAAGTTCCGAATCAAGAAACTTCCGAACCAAGAAGTTCCGGATCAAGAAACTTCCGAACCAAGAACTTCCGAGTCAAGAAGTTCCGGATCAAGAAAGTTCCGAACCAAGAACTTCCGAGTCAAGAAGTTCCGGATCAAGCCAAAGTTCCGGATCAAGAACTTCCGAACCAAGAAGTTCCGGATCAACCCAAAAGTTCCGAATCAAGGTAATCTTCCGAATCAACAAAAAGTTCCGAATCAAGGTAATCTTCCGAATCAAACTTCCGAATCAACAAAAAAGTTCCGAATCAAGGGTTATTTTGCTTGTTTTTTCGACGATTTTTTAGAGGATTTAATATTGGTTTCTTACAACAAAAACACAACACAATTCACAAGCTTTACTTCACTGCTCGATCAACCGATAATCTCTGTTTCTTTGAAGAAAAACAAAATGAATCCAAATTCAGTAATGCCTCAGATGACATCTCTTACGGATATATCAATCATAACGGGAACTGATAGCCGTCCACCGATGCTCATTAAAGAGGTGTTTGAGGCATGGCAAGGTCGAATGATGCAATATCTAAAGGGGAAACCGACATACGGAAGACTTATGGTCAAATCGATTTTGAATGGTCCACTCGACTATGGTACCATTACGGTTGATAACGTGACTAGACCACGAGAATTTGAAGAACTTACTTCAGCTCAACAACTTGTTGCAGATGCAGATGAAAAAGCTCTTCAAACAATTCTCCAAGCTCTTCCCCCATGACATCTATAGGATGGTGAGTCAGTATACGGTGGCAAAGGATCTATGGGAACGGTTAAAGGTGTTGCTACAAGGCACGTCTCTCACCAAACAAGAAAGGGAGTGTCAGCTGTATGATTTGTTTGATAGATTCACCTACAACCCAGGGGAAACGCTCCACGATTATTACTTCAGATTCACCACACTCATGAATGATCTGAATGTATACAATCTTGTGATTGCACCATTCCAGGTTAACACCAAATTCTTGAATACTCTACCTCAAGCTGAATGGGGTGAGTATATTACCGATGTGAAGTTAACCCGGGATTTGCATAAGTGCAATTTAGATCAAATCTATGCCTTCCTTCAGCAACATGAGAAGCATGTGATTATGCACCGTTCTCCTCGTGGTATGCACCCAGATTCCTTAGCTTTGATGGCGAATCAACCAAGCTTGTCTCACAACAACACACCCTATATCTTGGGACATCAAGCTTATCATCAATCACCTTACTTGACACCAGCCTTTCCCCAATACTCGATTCTACCACAACCACCCACCTCACATCAGCAACAATATCGGTTCAATGCACCCTCACCACAGTATGCTTCACAACTTCATCCAGCAAATGTTGCACCTTATGCTCAGCCATCATATTCTTCTTATCAAGAGAATGCAGCATATCCAACAAGCTACCCTGATCAAATGAGTCTTCCTTATACTGATTATGCAGCTCATCCAGATCAAGCACTGTATTGTGATGATGAAGAAGTCCCCGTTCCTGTATTCCAACAAGGAGCTGACCCAGTTGAAGTGCTAACTACTATGTCTGCTTATCTCACAAGAACTTTAAGCAAACGAGGATTCAGAGGATCAGCTCCTACCAACAATCAGTTGAGGAATTCATCCAATTCTCGCCAACAAGCTACAATTGAGAATGGCAGGGTAATGGTTCAGCCAATTCAACCATATCAGGGGAGAACTTCCACTTCAACCAATGTTCGCACCGTCAATCCTGCTCCTGCTCCAATGGTCAACAACCCTCCACGGGCTAATACAGGCAAGTTGAGAATGATTACATGCTACAACTGCAAGGAAGAGGGTCATATGTCAAGGGATTGTAAGAAACCCAAGAGGAAAAGGGATGGACAGTGGTTTGCAGAAAAGATCTATCTGGTAAATGCTCAGGCGCAAGGAAGGGAACTTGATGAAGAGGAGCTTGCATTTCTTGCTGACCCAGGGATTGCTGAACAAGACGTTGTCACTACGCAGAATGCAGCTTACCAAGCCGATGATCTTGATGCGTATGACTCCGACTGTGATGACTTTCAAACTGCAAAGGCTGCTTTCATGGCAACTTTCTCCAGCTTAGGGCCAGATAAGAGATCTGAGGTACTTATTAATAACACCGATAATGCCACTGATGCTAGTATTCAACCACATCAAGTTGGGCAAGAGAGTGCTGATTCGAATGAATCTTCGGTGGTGAGTCTTTCAAATGAGGAGACAAACAATGATAGCAATATCAATGTGAGTCCCCAGATTTTGAGTGAATCACAACCGGGATCCATTTCGCATACGCCTACTCCTGCTCAACAAGATTTGGTCATGGTTCCTGCTACATTACTTAGCCAAATGAATGCTGCACTCTTAGAAACCTTAGCTAAGAATAAGAATTTGTCTGATGAGCTTGTCTTAAGCAATGAGAAAGTACAAACTTTGGAACTAGTGCCTTCATCTAGTGTTCTCACAAATCTCGAATATGATCACTTTAGAAACAAACAAATGGGTCACTTGCAAGAAATCGAAAACTTAAGAGCAAATCTGTCTAATGAACTTAAAGAAAAGGAGTTAGTGGTCACTAATTTTCAAAAACTTCAAACTGATTTTGAATTACTCGAATCTAAGAAGACTGAAATGGAGATTAATGCTACTAATAAGATTAGAAGTCTAGACTACTTGCTGTTAAGACAATACGCTGCTTCACAACTAGTTCACTTATTTGATGCTTCGTTTAGAGAGTTTAACTTATCTCGTCTAAAAGGCCTTCCCCCTAATCCACGATATGCAAAACAAGCTTTAAGACATAGTCCTAGACTTTATAATGCAACTCAATTAGGATTGGCTTTAGACCCGATTGTTTTTCCCAATGATCGAACAAGTAAGGTTCTAGTTGATGAGGATCGGTCATACAATTCAGCAAAATATCCCGATTGTGATTATTTTAAGATGAATAAGGAGCTTGCAAAAACTGATTTTAGAGTTCGCTTCCATATGGATAAGGATCTCATCACAGCACCAACCTACATGATAGAGGAAGAAAGCCCTAGTACATTTCCTACACTTGTCAACATGGAAGGTCCTAAGGAAATTCCAAAGAATCTTCCACCTGTTAGCACTGTATGGTTAAACTTGCAAGAGATTAACCGATACTTTACTAACTTTGACAAGGTCATTTTGGAATGTACGACTTCAAATGGCTTAAACGCCGGAGAATGGGCTTTCGAACACATGAACGAGGTGTTTAAAACTGAGATCAATCCGTTTGTCGAAAGTCTAAAAAGAAGTTTTGCATCTCTTAAGGAAAATCTTCAGTTTGAAATTGGTGAAGTTCAAAAAGTGTTTTATGAAATGGACACCGCTTACGAACTGCAACTAATTGAAAAAGAAAAGATTTTAACCGAATATGACCGATTCTTGTCCGAAGTAATCTCATGTGATGTGCTTACTACTGTAAATGTTAATTATTCGAATGAGCTTACATCTGCTGCGATTAATTGTGATGCTGTGAATATTTATGAGGATATTTGTGATGATGTTTGTGATCTTTCTGTAAATGTTGCTGAAACTGAAAATGAGGTAGATAATCATTCTTGTCACGAATCTAACGCTGACTTTTTAAAGCTACAAGATTCTTATAATTTACTTTCTCAACGCTTTAATCAACTAGAACAACATTGTATATCTTTAGAATTAAAACAACAAGCTCAAAATGAAAATCTTTTGATATCAAATGTTTGTGAAAACGGTGTTGAGAATAGTGACAAGATGATTGCAATTGTTAAGACATTAGAGGAAGAAATCATGAGATTAAAGAGAGAGGTATCATCAAAGGAAACATTAAGAATGGAACTAGAGGCTGCAGAGTCAAAAAACCAGGTCTTAGAAATTAGACTATCAACTGTTCTAGGGGAGATGGATCGGACAAGGCAGGGACTATCCGCTCTTTATGGTTCACTAGAAGAGCGCTTCGCTTTTAATGCGGCACAGCAACAATATTATGTTGAACAACTGAACCAAAAGTGCGAAGAAATCTCTGACTTGAACATCCTGCTCATAGACAAAAATATGGTTTTGGCTGAGTTAAAGGAGACACTTCTTCTCACCAGACAAGAAGTTGTTGATAACTTAGCTACCGACTCTGCACCGTCCACTAGTGCTCCAACAACCAAATCAGTAGTGCTTTATAAGAATCCGCTTCATAAGAGAAACCAGCTTACCTATGATGATTATATGAGGAATGCCATTAAGCATGTCGATCTTCTTAGGGATATTGTAGACGATCTTTATGCCTTAGATCCCTTAAGTAGCGACTATTATTCGGCTCATGAATATGTTAAGCGAGTTCAATATTGCTTGGCTTATTTGCAATACATAGGTACACCAGGTTCAGCACTACTTAACAATAGGCCCATTGCTGTCACTCCATTTAATAAGACTCCCGGAGCGAAACCGTCATTGGCACAATCAAGTAAGACACCTTTAAAATCTGTTGCTAATGTTCCCAATTTGCCTTCTACAGGATTAAAAGAGACTACTAAGGCTAAAGGATCGCCACTCAAGAAAGCTAAGATCAAGCCCTCCACTAGTAGTGCCACAAAGAAGAAAGTAGAAGTCCACAATAGGAATGCTAGTTCAGTTTTAAATAAAACGAATCATGTTAAGACTAAAAGCTCTGCGCCTGTGCAGCAGCCTAAACCATTCGTGAATTCTGATTTAAATTGTTGGAATTGTAATGAATGTATGTTTTCCCAGCGTCATGATTTGTGTCTGATTGATCACGTTAATGAAATGAATGCTATTAAGAATGGTCTTGAATGGAAGCCAACGGGTAGAACTCGTGCCCAAGTTGGCTGGCAATGGCGTCCCACTGGTAGGACCTTTACACTCGATGGTAAAATGTGCCCTTTAACTAGGAATGCATCCATTGAGGCTAGGTCTGAGCGTCCTTTAGTTAGGAACACTCGCACTCAAGTATGGAAACAGCGCCCTTTAATTAGGTCAGCCCCCACTATAGTGCCTATCAGTGTAGAAATACCTCAGGATTTGAGCCAATTAGAATCTACACCACCAATTAAGAAGAAAAAGGCTAGGAAATCTAAGAAACCTAGAGTTAGCAAATCTAAGATTATTAAATCTGTACCTGCTAATAACAAGGAACACTCAGATTCCGATACCTCTACATTGTCTTTGTGTGGTGATATTTTCAGGTGGTCCAAATCATCCTGTGGTATTTGGACTCCGGTTGTTCAAAACATATGACCGGAAATCGCTCGATGCTCCGAAATTTCGTCAGCAAGTTTCTTGGTACGGTTAAATTTGGGAATGATCATATAGCAAAGATTATGGGATATGGTGAATATCAGATTGAAAACGTGACGATCTCTAGGGTATACTATGTAGAAGGTCTTGGTCATAACTTATTCTCAGTAGGACAGTTTTGTGATTCCAACCTTGAGGTTGCTTTTCGACAACACACTTGTTTCATCCGCAACCTGGAAGGAAAAGATTTGTTGAAGGGATCTCGTGGTGCAAATCTATATACCTTGTCCTTACAAGATATGATGGCTGCTTCTCCAGTATGTCTTCTCTCTAAGGCATCTAAGACCAAGTCATGGTTATGGCATCGCAGATTATCTCATCTTAATTTTGATGCTATTAATCATCTGGCTAAAAACGAGTTAGTTCGTGGTCTTCCAAAGCTTAAATTTCACAAGGACCATTTATGTTCCGCGTGTTCGAGGGGGAAGAGCACCAAGAAATCTTACAAACCCAAAGCTGAAGACACTAATCAAGAAAAACTTCATCTTTTGCATATGGATCTTTGTGGGCCGATGAGAACTGAAAGTGTGAGCGGTAAGAAATTTATTCTGGTAATTGTGGATGATTTCTCAAGGTTTACATGGGTTAGATTTCTACGTACAAAGGATGAAGCTCCGAAGGCTATCATTACCTTTCTGAAATTCATTCAGGTACGTTTGAATACCACTGTCCGCCGTATTCGTACAGACAATGGTACAGAGTTCGTCAACCAGACTCTTCGTGATTATTATGAAGGAGTTGGTATATCACATGAAACATCCGCTGCACGCACTCCACAACAAAACGGTGTCGTTGAAAGACGAAATCGTACACTTATGGAAGCTGCTAGGACCATGCTTATTTATGCGAACGCTCCATTGTTCTTGTGGGCAGAGGCTATTTCTACTGCAGGTTTCACCCAAAACCGTTCTATCATTCGGAAACGCCATGGAAAAACACCTTATGAGCTTCTACATGACCGCAAACCCGATGTTTCATTTTTCCATGTGTTTGGTGCTCTGTGTTATCCAAACATCAATAGTGAGAACTTGGGTAAGCTTCAACCAAAAGCCGACATAGGTATTTTCATTGGTTACTCACCGTCCAAAAGAGCATACCGAATCTATAACCGTCGTCTTGGCAAGATTGTAGAAACTATGGACGCAGATTTCGACGAGCTGACAGCGATAGCTTCTGAGCAACACAGCTCTGAACCCGCACTTCATGAGATGGGACCCGGTGCTATAAGTTCCGGATTAGTTCCCAACAATCCTACTTCTACATCATTTTTACCACCATCAAGGCCCGAGTGGGATAAACTGTTTCAACCGTTGTTTGATGAATTCTTCGATCCCCCGACTGATGAAGTTCAAGTACCTGTAGTAATTGCTCCAATACCTGAAGTGGTTGCTCAAGTTAATGAACATTTATCTAATGCATCAACAATTCACATTGAACCGGATGCACCTTCACCAAGTGATTCTCAAACTACACCTGACTCATCACCCCTACTTGTGCCTAATGATGTAGAAGAGGATTCTACTGATCACGACTTGGAATATGCTCACTTGCAAGAGCTTCCTTTCTTTGGTGTAGCGATCCCTGAAAACCCTTCAGCCGCGTCTACCTCAGAAGAAGCTCCATCTATTGTTCACTCCAGACCACCTAGGATTGAAAACCATAGCACTAAATGGACAAAAGATCACCCAATTAGGAATGTTATTGGAGATCTAGATCGACCAGTCTCTACACGCCATCAATTACAAGAGAGTGCACTTTATTGTTACTTTGATGCATTTCTCTCTGAAGTTGAACCCAAAAATTGGCAGCAGGCTATGACCCAATCATCTTGGATCGAAGCTATGCAGGAGGAACTCAATGAATTCAAACGACTAGAAGTATGGGAATTGGTTCCTCGCCCTGACAAAGTTAACATCCTTACTTTGTTATGGGTTTATAAGGTTAAACTTGATGAGATGGGTGCGGTATTGAAGAATAAAGCTAGATTGGTCGCTAGAGGATATAAACAAGCCTTGGGTATAGACTTTGAGGAATCTTTTGCTCCTGTGGCTAGATTGGAGGCGATTAGACTATTCCTTGCGTTTGCTGCTCATATGAACATGATCGTCTATCAAATGGATGTAAAGACGGCATTTTTGAACGGTGAACTAAGAGAAGAGGTTTATGTTAGTCAACCGGATGGGTTCGTCAGTACGGAGTCTCCTAACCATGTGTACAAGCTTAAGAAGGCTCTCTATGGGTTGAAACAAGCTCCACGCGCGTGGTATGATCTCCTGTCAACATATCTCATGTCGGAAGGCTTCTCCAAAGGCAAAGTAGACCCCACTCTATTCACTCTCAAGGACGGCAACGACATGCTTCTGGTACAAATTTATGTTGATGATATAATTTTTGCTGCCACTAACATAGAATTGTCTAAACAATTTGAGAAGATAATGTCCACACGCTTTCAGATGTCGATGATGGGAAAAATTTCATTTTTCTTAGGATTACAGATTTCTCAGAATCCCAGAGGCATCTTTATTAATCAATCCAAATATGCTCTAGAATCTCTTAAGAAATATAACTTTGAGAATTGTGACCCCGTAGACACTCCAATGGTGGAGAAATCCAAGTTAGATGAAGATAGGGATGGGATTATTGTCGATCCGAAACTTTACCGTGGAATGATCGGCACCCTTCTCTATCTGACTGCTAGCAGGCCTGATTTGCAATTTGCTGTATGCATGTGTGCCCGGTATCAGGCTCGGCCTACCGAAAAGCACCTACATGTTGTGAAAAGGATCTTTCGGTATCTAAAAGGAACACTTCATCGTGGTCTATGGTATCCGAAGGATTCCTCTATTGCTTTAATATCATACGCAGATGCCGATCATGCTGGATGTCAAGACACGAGGCGTAGCACGTCTGGATCTGTGCAACTCCTTGGAGATAGATTGATCAGTTGGTCTTCAAAAAGGCAGAAAAGCGCTGCAATATCAAGCACGGAGGCTGAATACATCGCCATGTCCGGTTGTTGTGCTCAAGTCCTTTGGATGAGATCACAATTAACTGACTACGGTCTTGGATTTAACAAAATCCCGATGTATTGTGACAACAAGAGCGCCATTGCCCTTTGCTGCAACTATGTTCAACACTCCCGGGCCAAGCACATAGACATTCGCTACCATTTCATTAAGGAGCAGGTGGAGAACGGAGTGATCGAGCTGTATTTTGTCACTACTGAGTACCAGCTGGCGGATATGTTCACCAAAGCCTTAGATCGAGGACGAATCGAGTTTTTGATCGACAAGCTTGGCATGAAATCATTCACCCCAGCGACTCTCAAAGAGTTGGCAGAAGAATCAGCTGAATAGTCGTGGTAAACTATTCAGAGTATCCTTTGGTTGTGATCATGTATATTATCGTAAATATATAAACCACAAAAAGAAAATACAAAAATATAAAACCAAGAAAAACCATAAAAAATATAAAACCAAGAAAAACCATAAAAAATATAAAACCTAGAAAATCCATAAAAAATTATAAAATCAAGAAAAACCAAAAATATTTTTCGTTTAAAACGGGCATGTCTTCTAGTACGGTAATATTTACGGCCTTAGAAATGTCGATCAATATTGACACGGTGCCATAAATAGAGTCCGTATAAAAGTTGTAATGTTTTAAAACATGCCCATTATGGCTTGTAGTTATTTCAGACTGCAACCCGGTTTTCATATTAAAGTCACGTATTTCCTTGGAAAACGTTGGCTCAGAACGGGAATTAATTTTCTCGGGCGTGATTTACAAGCCAAATCATGCAAAGGGATCAAGTTTACTTTATAACTTGGTCTGACACGAATTTGTGTACGTCTCAGTGCATAAATTTGTTAAAATAAGAGAAATCTTATTAAAACCACGAATCAAAATTTTTCAAGAGATAAATTGGAAATGCTTTCATCACTACTTGACTCTTTAAACAATGACTACAGCTCTTTAAATAGAAAACGGGTCATTATTTAAGGGGGAGAAAATAGTAAAATCATCTTCGTCATTAACATTGATCTTCAAAAGTGATTGTGAAAATTAAGGGCTTCATGGTAATTGAGTGGTTTTGCTTTAGAAAACGACTTGTGATCGTTCTAAGTGATAGGCATGGCTTTTAGATTTTGAGGATATGCTAATAGATGCGTTTGCTAAGTTGTGTAAGTTAAACAAGGGTTAAGTGAAATGAAAAAAGTAATAGACAAAAAAGGAAAGGAAAGAAAAAATGTAGGGACTAAAGGTGTTATATAATGAAACTAGTCAAATTTTTGACCTAAGTCAAAAACAAAACCACCCCGCCCCTTCCTTTCACTGTTTATCATTCATACTTGCCGCCATTGTTACACACACACACAAACTCTTTCAAACATCTCGTCTGATCATTCCTTCCTGTTCATTCACTAAATAAGGTAATTAACAACATATTTTAACTTTTGAATTCGTCTAAATCGCCATCTATATCCTCTTATTTGATTCAGATAATTAACAATTATCAGATTTAGGGTTATTCCTTAATTAGGGTTAATTGATAAGGGATTTATGGTGGGTTTTGCTCGGAATAGGTTAAATGATGATTAAATTGCTTTAGATTGCCTTAGAAACTCACAAACGCGCTAGAATAAACATCTGAGATTCGTTTGTAAAAGTTCCGGATGAACATGGCTTAGAACTTCCGAATGAAGGATTTCTTCTGAAAAACTTCCGAATGAGGAAGTTCCGAATGAAGAACTTCCGAATGAGGAAGTTCCGAATGAAGAACTTCCGAATGAAGGAAGTTCCGAATGAAGAACTTCCGAATGAAGGAAGTTCCGAATGAAGAACTTCCGGATGAAGGAAGTTCCGAATGAAGAACTTCCGGATGAAGGAAGTTCCGAATGAAGAACTTCCGGATGAAGGAAGTTCCGAATGAAGAACTTCCGGATGAAGGAAGTTCCGAATGAAAGAACTTCCGGATGAAGGAAGTTCCGAATGAAGAACTTCCGGATGAAGGAAGTTCCGAATGAAGAACTTCCGGATGAAGGAAGTTCCGAATGAAGGAAGTTCCGAATGAAGAACTTCCGGATGAAGAAGTTCCGAATGAGGAGAAGTTCCGAATAAGGGAAAGTTCCGGATGAAGATGTTCCGAATGAGGAAAAGTTCCGGATGAAGAGTTTGATTATTCTTGTTTGCATGCTATCTATGTACTTGTTGTTTTATCTTATGAAATGTGTTATGCTTAGAAGTAAGAATGATATATATCTATCTGTTTTTGTGCATCAACCTTTCATGTCTTATCTTAAGCAGATAAAATGACTAATCCAACAGTACAAGCTATCCAAGAATCTAGAGAAGCCGATATTGCTAAAGCTCGAACCCTTAAGTTTATACCCAACAACTATAGGCTGAAGCAAGTTTCTAAATCCACTCACCATGGTTTTAAGGTCGCCATAGCCATTCTCGATAACTCTCATTTCAAGAACGCCCTTAGGAGTACGGCCTCGGTGCCTTATGAGTATATGTTTGAATTTTGGGCAACCAAGGAAATCACTTCGAACAAGATCACCTTCACCATCGACAACAAGCAGCAGACACTCACCGTTTCAGACTTCCGTAAGATTCTTGGTATACGGGATACACCCAAGGGCATGTCATTCTCAAGGGATCCTACTAAAGATGAACTCGTGGAGTTATTTGACGCACTTGGATGTCCGGAAATACGAGTTGCATCTGAGTTTACCACTGCTAAAGTAGGACAACCTTGGAGAGCATTGATGGGTATTCTCAGTAAATGTCTTACGCCAAAAACGAGTGGCCATGATGCTTTGCGCAGTCCGATAATGAACCTCTTCTATGGCATGTACAAAGCTGCAAATTCAGATTATGCTTTGTTGATATGGGAAGAATTCACCTTTCAACTCTTCTACAACAAGAAGCTGAAGACAAACTTCTTTCCTTATCCTCGGTTTATTAAGCTTATCATAAATTATTTTATGAAGCTTGATGCTACTATTGATAGGCGTGCAGGAGGTCGCTATCACACTGAAGAAGCTGATGATACTGTAGATCTGAGGCATGAAGGACCGTCTATTGGTGTGATTCCGGGTCCTGTTCCTGATTACCTTCTATCTGATAAAATCAAAGGTTCTGCAGATTACAAGCTACTACAATTAGAAATCCAGAGGCTGAAAGCAAACCTTCAAACTGGAGAAGACTCATCCACAACGGTTAAGAGTAAAGGTAAACGCAAACAACCAGCTGCGTTACCTGAACCCGAACCCAAGAAGAAGAAGACAGAGGGTAAGAAGGGAAAGGGTAAGGATTTGATGCGTCTACGTGATGAAGAAGATATTGTTGATCCTACTCTTGATAAATCCGAGCAACAAATGATGAAGATTGCTATTAAAAGGAGTAGGAAAGATACAGGCGGTAGTGGTTCAGGTGCGAGGGTAGATATCGAGGATGAGTACGAGGAACCGGATGATGTTGATGAGTTTGGGTCACCTGAACACTATTCCACTTCGAAGGAGCCATCAATCCCTATTTCAGCAAGTGTGGAAAAGGAACCTGTTGCTCCTACGATCATGGTGTCAACTCAACCCTTAACAACTCAACCTCCACCCATACAACCTTTACCAACCCGACCGGCTTCAACACCATTTCTTCCACCACCCATAATCCCCATCCTTAGTACAGCAGTAACAACCGAGCCCCTCCGGTCAACCCAAAGCAGCTCTGCAACATCTGCAATGGCTGCATTAGTGATGGCCGAGATGTTTGATACTAACAAACGCGAAATGGATGAACTTCGCCAAGAGTTACAAAGACGAGCTCAGAGGGAAGAAGAATCTAGGAAAGCCCAAGAGGAGATGATTGCTAGGTTCGCTTCAGATATGGAGTTGACTAGAAAATCACATGCAGAAGAACTTGCTCGGGTTAAGCAGGCTGAGGCTGATAAGCATGCTGCACGTATTACCAGACTTCAAGCGATGAGGGATAAATATAAGGAACAAAAAGAAGCACTTGAAGCATCTGTGAAAGAAAGAGTGCAAGAATCCGTTGAATCCTTAATGCCTAAACTTCGCGATGAGTTGAAGACACTTGCTGCTGACAACTTGATGGTCAAATCATCCAACCCTTCAGAAGCCGCCTATAAGATTGCTTATGACCTGACGGATTTTGAATTGAAGAAGATCCTTAAGGCTCGTATGGTGGAACTTGGGTCGTATGATAAGTCGAGGATTCAACGGGCTCTATATAAATCCCTGAATGATGCTATCATGGAGGATGATAGATTATTCAAGACGTTTGGAAGTGTGGTACCATATCACATCTTACCTGAGGAAGAAAGGGAAGAAAGTGAAGAAGAGGGTACGGGTGAAGAAGAGGAAGAAGAAGAAGAAGAAGGAGAAAAGGATAAAGACGATGACGAGGGTGGTGATGATGATGAGGATGATGAGGATGATGACGAGGATGATGATGATGATGGCGACGATGGTGGTGATGAGAATCAGGAGAGTGTTAGGGATAATAACGGGGATGACAATCAGGATGATGATGGGGGTGAACAGCCGAAAGAGGGAGACAAGGTTACCAGCTCCAAGAAAACTGCTGCTAAGACTGGAACCAAGTCCACAAAAGATGCAGCACAGAAGGACAAATCGACATCCTCGGAATCAAGACGAACTAAGTGGCGCCACGATGTGAATGCCACTACAGCGTCTTCGGCTCCCGGTATCTCTATCGCTGTATCTTTACCTATTACCACTAACCCCATTAGTTCTGTTGTTGTTCCTCCTGTGATTGCAGAATCAGTGACAGAACCCGAAGCTGCACAACACTCCCCAGTTCACGACACTGCCGAAATGCCTGAAACTGAACCAGTAGATGTTCGCACTTCCACTCCTCTACAACAAGCACAACAATCTACGGTTCCTGAACCAAGCATTCGTGCCTGGGAAGACACGTTGGAGATAGACGAGTCTGCACCACCACAAGCTTGGATCACGGCAGCAGCACAATATGATCCGATCACAGATGCTGACAAAGATGTGCTGTATCTCCGTATCCGAAGTCCGATTGACTTATGTGCATTTCTTGCTCATGAGTATAAGACTTCGGTTACTCCATCCTTGGTGAAGAAAGCGCTGCACGATAGGAGACTTCGCGCCAAAACCCGATTACCCCGAATGGAGTTCGAGTATTATGCCGATGAGATCATAAAGGCTTTGAAAACCGTTCAACGGCCAGGACTTCATGAATCAGAAAGAGCTCCACCTCCAATGGATCCTGCTCAAGATAATCAGATTGCTCTTGACTTCTTCGTCACTAACGATCTTGTGTATCTACTGAAGGGATCATCAAAGTACGCAACATCCCTGACTTTGCTGAAAGCTGCCAACTGGGGGACAATACCCTTCATCGAGGAAAAGGTAAATCGACTCTGGGTCCCAAAAATGAATCGTAATTATGATATGTATGCTGTCATAGGTGCATCTCATTGGGACGAACGAGTCCGAAGGGCGTACAGGGGTTGCTGCTTGGTCAATTCTGGAAGCAATGTTAGATCCGACATCCGCATCTCCAGCATCTTAGGAATGAAAACTGAAGCCAAGAACGGCTACTATCATGTGACGGAGATTCGTTTGAAAAGGGAGGATGACAGGGAATACAAAATCCAGCAAGGAGATTTTTCCATCATTCGCCTTGAGGATATCGAAGATATGCTGCTTCTAATGACCCGAGATCAACTCACACACATTCCTTGTGAAGACCTGATTGCTTTGAATACAGCACTTCGTATGTTCACACGAAGCGTTGTCATCAAGTCACGAGTTGAAGACCTTCAGTTGGGAGTCGAAAGCTATCAGAGGAAGCTCAACTTAACCCGTCCTGTGAATCAAGTGCTACCTCAACATGTAGAAAGATGTCCCTATACCGGCATTTCTGTCCCGAATTCCGGCATTTTCTACTTGAACAGTCGAGGTTTGATGAAGTTTATGAGGGTGGGTGAGCTTCACAAGTATAGTGATGGAACTCTTCTACAAGTCAGAGGAAAGTTGGAGCATCTGAACTCGGGTGGGACTTTGCCAGAGATGACGGAGGATTGGCATCCGGGTTACCGGCAGATGGCAAAGTATGTGATCAAAAAGATCGATCAAAAGCTCCGTGAACGTAGATTGATGAGGAGCTTGGAAAGATTCGTGGGTGGAAGACCGTATTTAGTGCACCACAAGCTACTGCAACGATCCATCTAATGGGTTGTACATTTCAGGTCACTTTATATTGGTTTTCAATTGTGAATATGTATATTTGTGAATAATGTGCTTGTATGGCTTGCTGTAGTGTTAAGGTATGATAATTTTTCAAGAATTTCTCACGAGATTCTAAATCTTTCAAAATATGTCATACCAAAGCACTACAACTATCCCTTATTAACTTAAGGGGGAGCAATAACTTGTTCTATGGCCAAAACATCGATTTCATTTTTTACCCAAAGACCGGTTAATCCATTCAATATCCCAAATATTAATGGTTAACATTTTGGATAAGGGGAGAAAATGGGATTAAGGAGACGTAAGTGATACTTGGCTAAAAGATGAAAAAGACTTAAAGATTATCCAACTTAATATGTGTAAAGCACGTGTTAAGGGGGAGCGTTTTTGATGAACAAAACACCTAAGGTACAAAACTTTTGATTTCAACATCACAAGTACTTTAGGTGATTTTCAATGATTTTTCATGGTGGCAATTCCTTCCCAAAACACGCTTAATTCACGACGGATGTGGTGACAAAAGGGTGGTAGGAATAGGTTTAGTCCAATGATTCATCAGAGCCGATGGAATCTTCCCAAGGACAATTCCCTAGATAGAATTAGAAGTCCTAGGAAAGATGGAGAAAGAATGTGAACGTAGCTGAATGCCGACCAAGTACTTAAGCTAGCACTGGAACAATCACAACAAGGTGCTAGTGATGACGTATTGGTAAGCATTGAAGGGGTTGAAGAATGAAAAAGAAATGTAAAGATAAAGGGTGTAAAGAAAGAAGCCCTCCTTACAACTTTAGGCAGAAACCGGGTCAATACATATGCTATTGAGGTCATTTTTGTTAATGATTCTCGGTATTGAAGAAAGACATCATGGACCCAGTGATGCAATGCACAACCCTTCCCCAGCTAACTCAAATATCTCTCAAAAGGTATTTGTTTTAATCACACGGAGATCAACACGTTATCTATTGGTTTATTCACTCCGAATAAACTGGTATTGAAAAGGTGGCACTCCTCTCCAGCCATCGCTCACTAAATCAAAATGCACAATCGAGTCTAGAGCCAAGAGATCATCAAAAGTCTCATTAGGACACTTTCCATTTATTCCTTGCTTTCTCACACACTGTGAAAAGTAAGAGATTTTCATGAGTCCTACGCAATATTCTTGTAATATTGCCAGAACATCCGAGTAATACGTAAGTATTACAATGAAGATGGAAATCCTGCTTGAGCCAACATCAAACAAGCTCATGGTAGGTTACACGTGCGGTTCTTTTAGAACCAATCTTGTGAAAAACTGGAAGGTAACAGTGGTTTAACTCTTAATTGAACTTAAACTCGTTCCAGGCCTCTTCGCATTATCATATGATCTTGCCAGAACACTCAGAGTGACTCTTTATTGACCACAGTGACGAGTGGAAATCCTTCTAGTGTCAACATCAAACAGCACTTGGTAGGTAACGTGCAAGATTCTTTATGAATCGAGCTCGTGACAACTGGAAAGCAACGATGGTGAAAATCTTAATTGAAATTCACTTGTTCCAGGTTCCATGAATTGACGGCTTTTAATCACAAGGATAATTTATCCAAGTGATTCACTCTTTATGTTCGCAGTCAGCTTTGGACGGTCGAATAAAGAGAACGGGTTTACCCGCGAAATCCTGTCAGGAAGTTACTTAATTGAAACTATCCGTCACGGGTACGATATCTAATATCGTCCAACGGTCTTCACCGACCGGAGGTAAAATGCTACCGAATTAGAATAAAATGTTCAAAGCCATTTTATTCGTGTCGTTGCTGTGTACCTGCTAAAGACGGTGGCGTTGCTGAGTACCTGTTGAAGACGGTGGCGTTGCTATGTACCAGTGAAGACGGTGGTGTTGCGGTGTACCTGTAAAAGTCGTTCCCACATGCTTATGTCTTTTGCAACAAAAATTCAAGAAAGTACAAGATGAAGTCTTCCGCTGTATCAAACTCTGAAGCTTTCAAGAATCCAACAAAAAGACGTAAGTGTGTGGAACATGAAGTCACGAGGAGGCAAAGTTCACAAGAAAGGCAAAGATCGCACGTGAAAGGCCAAAGAACAATGCTCTCAAGTCAAAGCCAAAAAGATCAAATCAACATATTCACAACAAAAGAAAGAAAAGAAGAAAAGACTACGAGCTAAAGAACGAAGACTTAGTATAGTATGCTAGGTTTAGAACTTTGTAACGTGGAGTGACCTCCCTTAGGGGGAGATTGTTAGAAATACGTTTTAACGTATATTAGAAGTATCGGTCACTCCACAATATGATTTATGTTGTAATAGCTCGTAGTTAGGAATTAGTTATTATTTGCTTATTAACTTAAGTAAGAACCGGTCCATGGGCTTGTCATGGACCGGCCCAAGTCCACTTATGACTTGGAACTATAAATACCCCTTTCCACTAAGGAAAGGGGTTGGTTGTTGTCATTTCTTTGTTTCCACTTAATAAAATTCACATAGTTTCTCTCACTTTCTCTCTCTAACTTTCTCTCTCTAGAAATCAACAAACCCCTTCATAGATTCATTGATTATCAATATTCTACAACCAAAACTAATGTTACTGGGTCCCATTTCATGAAGTGCGGGTTCAGAGCTGCTTTGCTCAGAAGCCATTGCTGTCAGCTCATCAAAATCAACATTCATAGTTTCGAGGATCTTGCGAGAGTTACGTTTGTAGATTCGGTATGCCTTCTTTGCGGGTGCGTAACCAATGAAAATGCCAATATCAGCCTTTGGTTGAAGTTTTCCCAAATTGTCACCATCATTATTTGGATAGCAAAGAGAACCGAATACATGAAGATATGATAGATCTGGTACTTTTCCATGGAGAAGCTCATAAGGTGTTCTACCATGGCGTTTGTGAATTAGTGACCGGTTTTGGGTGTACACTCCTGTAGATACTGCTTCTGCCCATAAAAACAATGGAGCCTTTGCGTAAATTAACATCGTTCGAGCAGCTTCCATAAGTGTGCGATTTCGCCTTTCAACGACACCGTTTTGTTGAGGAGTGTGTGCAACGGATGTTTCATGAGATATGCCAACTTCTTCATAATAATCACGCAAGATTTGATTCACAGATTCGGTTCCATTATCTGTACGAATGCGTCGGACAGTAGTGTTGAGACGCACTTGAATCATCTTGAGAAATCCGATGATGAATTTAGGTGCCTCATTTTTTGCTTTAAGAAATTTCACCCATGTAAACCGAGAGTAATCATCGACAATGACGAGGATGTACTTTTTGCCACTAAGACTTTCAACACGCATTGGCCCACAAAGATCCATATGCAACAGATAAAGTTTCTCTTGGTTGGTGTCTTCCGTCTTGGGTTTGTAATATTTCTTAGTGCTTTTCCCCATTGTACACGCGTAACACAAATGATCCTTGTGAAATGAAAGTTTAGGAAGACCACGAACAAGTTCGTTTTTTGCCAAATGATTAATAGCGTCAAAGTTAAGATGAGATAACCGTCGATGCCATAACCATGACTTAGTCTTCGATGCTTTGGAGAGAAGACATACGGGAGAAGCGGCCATCATGTCTTATAGAGACAAGGTATACAAATTATTCCCTCGAGTACCTTTCAATAAATCAACCCCTTCCAAATTACGAATGAAGCAGGTATGCTCTCGAAAAGCGACTTCTAGGTTTGCATCACAAAATTGTCCCACAGAAAATAAGTTGTGACCAAGACCTTCCACGTAATACACTCTCGAAATAATAACATTCCCAATATGATATTCACCATAACCCATTATCTTTGCAATATGATCATTTCCAAATCGAACCGTACCAAGAAACTTGCTGACGAAATTTCTGAGCTGAGAGCGATCTCCGGTCATATGCTTGGAGCAAACAGAGTCCAAATACCAGAGAACAATTTGGACCACCTGTTTTCAATAACAACAGTAGATAATGCATTGGAAACTATTGGTTCCGGAGTGTTAGCAGATACAGATATAGAATTATCAGAATTGCTAACATTTTTGAGACCCTTAGATTTCCTGCGTTTTCTAATGTGAGTTTTAGCACTAACAGGTTTTACTGTTCCAACTTTCTTAGGTTTTGGATTATTCGCGGGCACTACAGTGTGAGTAGACCTATTTAAAGGGCACTTGGTTCCTACAGTAGTGTCGGTGTTCCTAGTTAAAGGACACGCTTTTGTTTTGGTAGCCTTGGTACTCCTAGTTAAAGGGCACTCTGTCTTCGCTTTAGTGGGAGTGATCCTAGTCAAAGGGCACATATTTCCTACTATAGTGAAAGTTATACCAGTGGGGCGCCACATCCAACTAACTTGGGTTAACACTTTCCCAGTCGGTTTCCATTCTAATCCATTTTTCCGGGCATACATCTCATTCACATGGTCAATAAGGCAAGAATCATGACGACTAGAAAACATACATTCATTGCAATTCCAACATTTCAAATTAGAATTCACACTAGGCTTAGAACGCTGCACAACCGCAGAGCCTTTAGGTTTAGCTACATGATTCTTTTTATTCAAAACAGAAATAACATTCTTAGGATGGGCTTCTACTTTCTTCTTCACTTGACTACTAGATGGGGGCAAGATCCTATCATTCTTCTTGTTTCTTTTAAGCTTAGATCTTTGAGCCTTAGTAGTGGTGCTTACTCCTGTAGAAGGCAACACGGGAATATTAGAAGCTGGTTTTGATTCCGCCTTATCTTTAGTGACCAAAGTTTGAGATGGTTTAGTCCTAGGGCCCTTGTTAAGTGGTGTGACGGCTATAAGGTTCCTTTTGATTGCACTAGAGGACGATGCTGAGATAGTGACTGCGTTATCCACAACATTCTTACCTTTTAGAGTACGAAGTGTTTCCTTTAACTCAGCCAAGACCAGATTCTTATCACAAATTTGTTCCCTCAAATCAGATATTTCCACCAACTTTCGATTCAATTGTTCAATCAATGATTGATTCTGTGCAGTGGTATCAACACATGCGGGCTTTACTGAATCGAAGAGTCGTGTATTTTTCTGTTTTAAGTTATCAACTTTGGACAAAATCTTGGAAACTCGATTATCTAGATCAAGTTTAAAATTCTCAGCGGCCTCAAGTACGTTCACACAGTTAAGCTCCTTAGATTTCTCTATGTATATCGGCAAAGAGTTAGCAACTTTGTCACTTGGCTGACGCTGTTTTGATTGTAAATTCAATCGAATTTTTTTTTCAAAGTTTGCATCATCGATATTAACACCTTCGAATGACGTTTCAAAGATTTCTTGAATAAATTGTTGCTTACATTCAAGCGAAATACAATGTGTTTGAATCTCATCAAAACGTTTTGAAAGCGAAGAATATGAATCTCGAAGCTTTAAAAATTCAGCGTCAGATTCGTGACAAGTACTATCTACCACATTATCCACAGATTCAACATTATGCACAATAGAATCATTATCAACACTTTTATTCACACAGACAGAAACTATATCATGAGACATCACTTGCTTCAGAAGCAGATCATTTTGGCGTGAAACCCGTTCTATTTCAAGTAAACTGTTTTCATAAGCATCTTCCATTTCATTGAAAACACGTCTAACTTCTTCTAGTTCCAAAAACAAATTTTGATCAATATTACGAAGACAAGCTTTAACATTGTCTACAAACGGAACAATTTCATCTCGAAACGCAGCTCTAGTGTGCTCAAAGTTCCATTCACCTTCCGTTATGGCCGTGGCCGTCGTACGTTCCAAAATGACCTTGTCAAAATCGGCTAAGTGTTGGTGAACCGCATTTAAGTTAACGGACGCCTTGCTTACCGGTGGAATTAACTTCGTTAAATCTGTTTTGACAAGTGTAGGAGACGTACTGGGAAGATTTTCATTTGACAAACTTTGGGGCACAAGAGCTGTTACTTCTGCTAATTCCTTTTGTAAGCGAATGCGTGTCTTTTTCGAAAATTGATCTTTGTTATGTTGATCATAATCAATTGTATGGAATTTTGAAAGCATTTTAGAATGAGTTTCATCCGCAAGTGACTGTGTCGCGTCAGAACTACGAACAAAAGGTGCTTCTTTGGATTTGCCAATTATGGTCATATCATAAAGACCGTGAATATATTCCTGAGCTTGTTTTGCATAACCGGGATTAGGTGGTAAATCTTGAAGACGCTTAAGTTCGAAGTCTTTAAATGATTTAGTTAAAAGATGAACCTTTTCTGTGGAAGCGTATTGTTTTAAAAGCTGTTGTTCTTTGAATTTAAGAAGTTTGGTAGCATTAATTTCCGATTCAAACTTTTTAGACTCGAGAGTTTCGAAATCCATTTTAAGTTTCTAAAAATCATTGACAACCGACTCTTTTGCTTTTAATTCATTGGAAAGATTAGCTTTTAATTCATTGGAAAGATTAGCTTTTAATGATTCTATTTCTTTCAAGTGTTCAATCTTTTCAAAACAAAATTGGTCAAATTCAGAACATGTTATTTTCTCTGCTTGAGGGACCATTTCAAAAGCTTTGACCTTTTCTTTATGCAACGCAAGCTCAGCAGTTAGGGTGGAATTCGTATCTACGAATTGTCTGAGGGCCATATGCATTTGATCAATAATATGTTTAGGCACCATGACCAAATCATGTTGAGCATAAGATTCCATACCCGTCGTAGCATTTGGTTGAGGTTCACTCAAATGTGTAGGTTTGGGTACCACATCATTTGAATTAATAGTTCCCGAATGCTGTTCGAGGTTGTCATTTTCATGCACAACTTGATGTTGGTTATCATCAATATTATTAAATGTGGTTGGTACCTCACTGATGACATCAGAACCGTAGTGAGAGAGATTAGCAACGAGAGCAGCTTGGGCAGAGTGAATGTCATCACAATCCGAATAATATGCGTCAAGATCATCTGCTTGATAAGCTGCATTAGAAGTAGAAACGACTGCAATGCCTTCAGTATCTGCTGCCCCTGGGTCTGCAAGAAATGCTAACTCCTCTGAATCCAAAATCTTCCCCTTAGACTGAGCATTAACCAAATACATCTTCTCACGAAACCATGCATCATCCCTCCTCCTTTTCGGCTGAGTGCATTCCCTAGCCATATGACCTTGTCCTCGACAATTGTAGCAAGTCACAACCTTCTTAGGACCAATGGGACTCCCATTTTCATTAGCTTGAGAATTCACAGCTTGATTGTTCCCAGTCCTTGTAGGAGGTCCATATGAATTTGGCCTTCCCTGAATTAGTTGTACCGTCACTTGACCATCTTGAACAGTGGCTTGTTGTCGAGGATTTGATGAGGTGCGGAGCTGATTGTTTGTTGGTGGAAATCCTCTAGTTGCAACAAGTTTTGACAAGTAGGCTGTGAGATGGTTTAGAACATCAGCTGGCGTATCATTTGGAGTAAAGACCGGTGCTTGGATTGGTGGAAGTTCATTAGAGTAAAAAGCCTGTGCTGGTTGTGCTTCTATTGGAAAATATCCTTGCTGAGGAGTATAGCCCATTTGAGAAGTGTTGGCTTGTGATGGTGATGTCTGATATGATGGTTGTTGCGGAAAAGATTGTTGATGAACACCTTGTTGAAATGCTTGCTGTGGCATCACTGGTGGTTGATAAGATGGTTGCTGATAGGTGTGTGGTGGTGGTTGCTGCAAGTATGATGGTTGTTGATAAGTATAAGCCATGTTTTGTTGAGAAGCATACATTGCAAGTGGATCATGAACCTGAGGTGTAGACAATCGAGCCTCGATCACATGGCATTCGTGTTGTTGAAGAAAGGCTTGAAGTTGATCCACATTGGTGTTATGCAAGTCCTTAGCCAATTTAACACCCGTCACGTATTTTTTCCATTCTGAAGGAAGAGTGTTCAAATACTTGGTGTTCAATTGAAAGGTAGGAATTGTCATGCCATAGATATTGAGCTCATTCAACAATAGGGTAAATCTCAGATAGTAATCATTGAGAGTCTCCCCTAGCACATAGGCAAACTTATCAAAAGTATCATAAAGCTTACACTCTCGTTCTTGTTTAGTTAACGAGGTGCCTTGCATTAGAACCCGAATTCTATCCCATAACTCTTTGGCAACTTTGTGTTTCCTGACGAGTTTGTAGACATCTGGAGGAAGGGCTTGGAGAATGATGTTTGTAGCATACTTATCACATTTATCTTGAATCTTCATATCTCCAGTCAACTCACCCGTTGTGCGAGGACGAGTAGTCGTACCTTCCGTCACTGTACCATAATCTAATGGTCCATTGAGCACCGATGCCCAAATTAGATGTCCATTCTCCTTGTTCAACATATAAAGTTCCATTCGGGAAGCCTATTCCTCATACATAGTCTTCACCAACATTGGTGGACGATTATCCGTACCCGAGAGGATGGACTTATCCGTAAGAGATGTGTACTCCATTTCAATAAGTTAAGATTTACAAACGTTGATCGATCAATGAAAGAAATTAAATGTGTTTGTTGTTGTGAGTTGAAGTCGAGAAACAATGTTAAAATCCCCTAAAATATGTTCTCAACAAACCAAAAATTCCAAGTCAAAATTACACACAATTTTTTATGGAAAAATTTGTGATTATCGGAATAGTGATCGGAATAGTGATCGGAATGCTGATCGGAATGTGTTATCGGAATACTTCGATCGGAATGTCTTATCGGAATAACTTGATCGGAACACCAAATTGGAATACCTAATCGGAATGTCTTATCGGAATAAACCAAATCGGAATACCTTGATCGGAATGCCAAATCTGAATACCAATCAGAATGTACCTAATCGGAATAAACCAAATCGGAATACCTTGATCGGAATACCAAATCTGAATACCTAATCGGAATACCTAATCGGAATGCCTAATCGGAATACCTGATCGGAATGTACCCAAAATCGGAATCCCTAAACCCTATTCCGATTAGACTGATCGGAATGTCCTATAAACCCCTTTCCGATGACCTGATCGGAATAATTTCCACTTTTCTCGGACAAAACTCAACCAATTCGTGATTTTAAGCCAAAAAATGATCAAAACACCCAAAATTTTTGTGTTTTTAGCCAAAGTAACTATACCAAATCCCTACCACAACTATGTAGATGATTTGTATCAAGAAAAAACCATCAAAAACACAAAAAAATTTTTTGGACGTGTGAAAATGGATCAAAAATGGCGTATGAATCAAGAACACAAACACATGAACAATAAAATCATCCCATGGCTCTTGATACCATTTGTAAGATATGTAAATCTTGCTTATATTTTAGAGAGAGAAAGAGATAGAGAGATGGTGAGAACACACATACTTAGAGAGAGAAAGTGAAAGAAAAACACTTTTCTACTATGTGTAAAAAATGAGGAACACACCACCCTCTCCATCTAAGGAGAGGGTTTATATACCCAAGCCCTTGTCATGGGCCTGGGCTTACATTTGGGCCGGCCTACACATGTTGTAGGCTAGGCTTGTTCTTGTTTAATAAATAAAGAAAGTTAACTAAACTACGAGCTATTACATGGACTATTAATGGAGTGACCGATCCTTCTTAATACGTAAAACGTATTTCCAACAGTTTCCTTTAAATCAACCAAAGCCAAATTTTTATCACAAATTTGTTCCCTAAAATCAGATATTTCCACCGACTTTCGATTCAATCGTTCAATCAATTATTGATTCTATGCAGTGGTATTAGCACATGCGGGCTTTACTGAATTGAAGAGTTGTGTATTTTTCTGTTTTAAGTTATCAACTTTGGACAAAATCTTGGAAACTCGATTATCTAGATCAAGTTTAAAATTCTCAGCGGCCTCAAGTACGTTCATACAGTCAATCTCTTGACATTTCTCTATGTCTATCGACAATGATTTAGCAACCTTGTCACTTGGCTGACGCTGTTTTGTTTGTAAATTCAATCGAAAATCCTTTTGAAAATTTTGATCATCTATATTAATACCTTCGAATTACGTTTCAAATATCTCTTGAATAAATTGTTGCTTACAGTCAAGCGAAATACAATGCTTTTGAATCTCTTCAAAACGTTGTGAAAGCGAATTATAGGAATCTTGATGCTTTAAAAATTCAGCGTCAGATTTGTGACAAGTACTATCTACCACATTATCCACAGATTCAACATTATGCACAATAGAATCATTATCAACACTATTATTCACACAGATAGAAAAAATATCATGCGACATCACTTGCTTCGAAAGCTGATCATTTTGGCGTGAAATTCGTACTATTTCAATTAAACCGTTTTCATAAGCATCATCCATTTCATTGAAAACACGTTTAACTTCATCTATTTCCAAAAGCAAATCCTGATCAATATTGCTAAGACAAGCTTTAATATTGTTTACAAACGGAACAATTTCGTCTCGAAATGCAGCTCTGGTGTGCTCAAAATTCCATTCACCTTCTGTTATGGCCGAAACCGTCATACGTTCCTTAATGACCTTGTCAAAATTGGAAAAGTGTTGGTGCATCGAATTTAAGCTATCTGACACCTTACTTACCAGTGGAATTAACTTAGTTAAATCCTTTTTGACAAGTGTAGGAGACGTACTAGGAAGGTTTTCCTTTGACAAACCTTGGGGCACAAAAGCAGATAATTGAGCTAATTCCTTTTGTAAGCGAATACAGGTATTTTTATCAAATTGATCTTTATTATGCTAAACATAATCAAGCTTATGGAATGTTGAAAGCAGTTTAGATCGAGTTTCTTTCGCAAGTGACATTGTCTCCTCAGTATCACCAACATAAGGTGCTTCTTTCGATTTGCCAATTAGGGTCACATCATAAAGACAATGAATATATTCCTGAGCTTGTTTTGCATAACCGGGATTAGGTGGTAAATCTTGAAGATGCTTAAGTTCTAGTTCTTTTAACGATTTAGTTAAAAGATGAATATTTTCTGTGGAAGCGTATTGTTTTAAAAGTTGTTGTTCCTTGAATTTAAGAAGTATGGTAGCATTAATTTCCGATTCAAAATTTTTAGACTCGAGAGTTTCGAAATCCTTTTTAAGTTTTTGAAAATCATTACAACCGATTCTTTTTCTTTTGATTAATTGGAGAGATTAGCTCTTAATGATTCTATTTCCTTTAAGTGTTCTATCTTTTCAAAACGAAATTGGTCAAATTCAGAACAAGTTATTTTATCTACTTGAGGGACCATTTCAAAAGTTTTGACCTTTTCCTTATACAGCGCAAGCTCAGCGGTTAAATTGGCATTTAAATCTATGGTTTGTAGGACGACCACATTCATGTTATCAATAACATGTTTAGGCACCATTACCAAATCATGTTGATCATAAGATTCCAAACCCGTCGTAGCATTTGGTTGAGGTTCACTCAAATGTGTTGAATTGGATACCACATCATTTGAGTTACTAGTTCCCGAATGCTGTTCAAGGTTGTCATTTTCATGCTCAACTTGATGTGGATTATCATGAACAATATTAATTATGGTTGATACCTTACTAGAGACATCAGAACCGTAGTGAGAGAGATTAGCAACGAGAGCAGCTTGGGCTGAGTGAATGTCATCACAATCCGAATCATATGCATCAAGATCATCTGCTTGATATGCTGCATTAGAAATAGAGACGACTGTAATGCCTGCGTTATCTGCTGCCTCTGGGTCTGTAAGAAATGCTAATTCCTCTAAATCCAAAATCTTTCCCTTAGATTGAGCATCGACCAAATACATCTTCTCACGAAACCACGTTGCATCCCTTCTCCGTTTCGGCTGAGTGCATTCCCTAGCCATATGACATTGTCCTCAATAATTGTAGCAAGTCATAACCTTTTGAGGACCAATAGTGTTTCCATTTCCACTAGCTTGAGAATTCACAGCTTGAGCGTTCACGGTCCTTCTTGATATATAGCCGAGTATGGGGAGCCGCATATAAATAGAATACAATTCGTCCTTTGTGGAAGATAGTCAGCCGCAAGACCAATTCATTCTTGGTTAAAAAAAGACGGAAAGAAAGGATTAAAAAAAAAGATTCTAATTGGTGACTTTGGGAGATTCATCATTGGTCTTGGAAAAGTTAGTTAGCCATCATATACAGCCAACAATACATGAATAAAAAAACAAAGGGAGATTTTTTTGAATCCAAGATCGTTAGACTCAAACAGTCGAAACCGTTTTATCTAGGATAACCATTATTCATATGATGAATCATAGCGGAATAGAACAATGATTAGAACAAGATGTTTAACATAGATGAAAGATTCCCAAAGAGAGTTTGTATTATTTGATTAACACAAACTACTCTAGGTGTGTGTACATTGAATCCCACACCTAGAGATCAAACAAGCAGTAGGTTACATTTTGTGTACTGGAAGTAGTGAATAAAACCTATGCCTGGTGGTTCCTTTTATAACTTAAGGAACCCAGGGATACATGGAAACTAGATAAAGTATTAATGACTAAATCAAAACTGACTTATTCATTCTTATCCTGTGTTGACCAAATCTTCATACTTATCACTAGCAGTGGGAAGTACACTAGCAGGGGCAAGTACTCCAGCAGGGGGAACTTGCTCTAGCAGGGGAAAGTACTCCAGCAGGGGGAATTCCAGCAGGGGGATCTCAGCAGTGGGAATTCTAGCAGTGATAATGTCCTATTTGGTCTTTCTTGTTTCCATAGTGTTTGACTCATCAACTTTTGACCCAACAATCTTCCCCTAGTTGATGATGTCAAAACACTTCCCCTTAAACATACAACATCAAGGATCAACAGGCTGAACATTCTTTGTAGACAACTTCCCCTTTTTGACATGATCAAATAGGGGTCTTCTATGTGAACAACCTTGATTTTCAACTATTACTAACCAATATCATACATCAAACCCAAGTATTCCACCTTTCAAAATACCCTCCATGAAGCACATAGGTCTTAGCTCCTAATAAAAAATGATCTTGAGCAGTAGATACTCTCATTAGTTGTAGTAATACCAATGAGTAATAGCAAAAATCATCACCTTGATGTCATATGTGAATGACTAACACTTTATCAAATGAGCTTCCCCTAAAATTGTGCTAGTCATTGATGAATCTTCAATTCTGTAGGCTTTATGTAATGATTACATATGAAGAAAACTGATTATAACTTACTTGATGATGAAGAAGAATAACCCGAACTTGCGTTCTATATCTTGCACTAACCACGTGACAAAATGTCTCAGATATACAAAATCCTCATGAAAATGAGACACTGAGCACAATAATGTAACTCCTTCAAGTGATAGAAAATATGTGCATAGAGTACCATAAGAAAAATCACATATTCCTAGATCTTGTATCACTTCGTCACTAAGCGTTTAAGCATAAAACCCATACCCGCGAAAATCTCCTTCATCTTCAAATAAATGATAAAAATTTTACTTCGTAATCAATAAAATTAAATCAAGCCTTTATACCTTTAAGACCAGTTGCTGTGAATAATCAAACTTCAAGTCACTGCTGTCCCAAAACTCATATCTGACAGCAGGGGGAACTTTCAAAAACAGTGGGAATCTATTAATGAAAGCAGGGGGAACTGTTGAAGGCAGGGGGTCGTAGCAGGGGGTACTATTAATGAAAGCAGGGGGAATTTTTTAAAGCCACTGTTTAGCTATTGACCTGCTGTGTACGCTGCAGACCAATGCCATACGTCCCAGTAGATGGTCCACATATGTTTGTACCTACGTGAACATCAATAATCAATCATTTGCTCAACTTGGGATCATAACCGAATGATACAAAACAGCATAATAATGATATTCCTTTCACTAGATATATCCCACGTGAACACCAAGCTTAACCAATCAAATCACATTGACCAATATATCATTTTGACCATAACCTGCTCATGTGATACTCTATTGCTGCACCTCACGTCTTTTCCTTGGCCATGATTGGACCGATCAATAGTACCCATCACTGTCTCTCTATTGGCTTAAAAATAACATCACGTAAACATTAGTTACACAAAATGCACTTTCTAACCCACGTGACATCAAACAAATTGAACCAATCTTAAAATCAAGTACCACGTGAATGAACACATTGTATTAATATTATATTCGATTTGCACCATATCAGCTAAGTACCAACCACCAAATTCTAAATCTTCTTGGGATCACAAGGAATATTTTATGAGTACCAATATCTTCTTTGTACCCATCAAACGTAGCACTTCAACATATCATATCACTGCCCCACGTGATATTATTAATTCATGAATATGAACAGAATACATCACATATCTTCACGCGACCTAAACAATTTCCACAGTAACAACAATTAATTACCTAGGGTTTTAACATAAACCCTAGATCTTCACAGCAACGAAATCAAACATCTTGATTCTCCTAGATATCGAGCCACCCGCTCTGATACCACATGTTGAATCCAAGATCGTTAGACTTAAACAGTCGAAACCATTTTATCTAGGATAACCATTATTCATATGATGAATCATAGCGGAATAGAACAATGATTAGAACAAGATGTTTAACATAGATGAAAGATTCCCAAAGAGAGTTTGTATTATTTGATTAACACAAACTACTCTAGGTGTGTGTACATTGAATCCCACACCTAGAGATCAAACAAGCAGTAGGTTACATTTTGTGTACTGGAAGTAGTGAATAAAACCTATGCCTGGTGGTTCCTTTTATAACTTAAGGAACCCAGGGATACATGGAAACTAAATAAAGTATTAATGACTAAATCAAAACTGACTTATTCATTCTTATCCTGTGTTGACCAAATCTTCATACTTATCACTAACAGTGGGAAGTACACTAGCAGGGGCAAGTACTCCAGCAGGGGGAACTTGCTCTAGCAGGGGAAAGTACTCCAGCAGGGGGAATTCCAGCAGGGGGATCTCAGCAGTGGGAATTCTAGCAGTGATAATGTCCTATTTGGTCTTTCTTGTTTCCATAGTGTTTGACTCATCAACTTTTGACCCAACAGATTTGTCCCATTATAGATCATTCAGTGCAAGTGAAGTAAAGCAAAAGTAATTCATCTTTGTTGAATTGTCCTATATTTGTTTTGTGTGTTATCTCAATTCGTCGCTAAGATGAACAGTAAGTGGGTCAGGTACACCGCGATGTCCGACTAATTTTGTTGTAATTCTTTCCTGTAACTTCATTTATAGTTTGATCATTACTTTTAGATTATCATATTTTTATTACATTGATTTATGATTTATTATAAATTATTTTTATTGATTTAATATTATGTAAAATTATTTGTGCAAGATAATTTATTGTTAGTTAACGATTCATACTTATTCTATTTAGTTAAAGAAAAAGATGGTTGTATAATCAACATAAGTTGTACCTAAATAAATTATTAAAACATAATTATTGGTTGGATTAATATAAGATTTATTATCGCGAGTCATTGATAAACATAATAAGTGCCGACATTAGTTCATTCATATTAAGTCGAAATAATCTTTGTAAATGAACTAAAAAGTTTCGATAATCCATAGGTGTGATTAACCATAAATATTAGGAACTGGAAGGGATTGCATTTTTCTTTTATTTGTTTATATCCTTATTATATTTTTCTAGCTTTATTATTAGTTTAATAAGTATTTTAATTTTTAATCAACATTTTTATTATTAAAAGTATTTTAGTGAATTAGATTTTAAATCCAAAACTTTTATTGATCACTGATCACCCCAAAACTTAAGCTAATACCACATATTCCTCGTGGATTTGATACCCGCTTTCCCTGTCTAGTATAAGGTACATAGATTATTTTTGATCGGCACTTCGATGTAGATCAATAATTTGGCGCCGCTGCCGGGGAACAAACCCGGATTTTCCGGTAGACAACTGGGAATACTAACCATTATACTACAACGAAAAAAATAGTAACACATGAGCAAAGAAAAAATTTGGCACCGCTGAACTTAACCTAAGCTCATGGTCGGTATCGATTTTATTTTTTTCTTTGCTCATGGTCGGTATGTAAGCTAAAGTAGTAACACATGAGCAAACAAACAAACAAAACAAGAAAAATAAAATCAATACCGACCATGAGCAAAGAAAAAAAGAAAAAAATTAGTGAAAAAAAGTAAAAAAAAATTGTTAAATTATATATATATATATATATATATATATATATATATATATATATATATATATATATATATATATATATATATATATATATATATATATATATATATATATATATATATATATATATATATATATATATATATATATATATATATATATATATATATATATATGCTAATAACTTTTGGCCCATTAGTCCACTAAAATATAGGAGTTTATATATATATATTATCAATTGGAAAAAAAGAAGGAGATAAAAAAGTCGTCCCTTGTGATAGCCACCAAAAAGAGAAAAAAAAATCATCCCTGTGAAAAGACGGCAAAAAGAGTGGAAGAAAAAAAAGTCTACTTTTGGTTCTTGTAGTGGTGACATTGGGGCTCACAGAAAGAATAAAAAAAAGATTCTTTCATTATTTAATAAAGGTGATGTTTGGTATTAAGCGGGTCGAGTGCACCGTGATTTCCGATTAAATTTGTTGTAATTCCTTCCGGTAACTTTATTTATAGTTTGATCATCAGTTTTGGATTATTATATTTTTATTACATTGATTTACGATTTATTTATAAATTATTTTGATAGACTTAATATTATGTTTAATTATTTGTGCAAGACAATTTATTGTTAGTTAACGATTCATACTTATTCTATTTAGTTAAAGAAAAAGATGGTCGTATAATCAACATAAGTTGTTCCTAAATAAATTATTAAAACATAATTATTAGTTGGATTAATATAAGATTTATTATCGCGAGTCATTGACAAACATAATAAGTGCCGAATTTAATTCATTCATATTAAGTCGAAATAATCTTTGTAAATGAGGTAAAAGTTTCGATAATCCATAAGTGTGATTAATACATGGTATTTGTGTGCTCAAGAAAGTGTTGTTCGTACTCGATTCAATTCGAATTGATCACGGTTAATGGTGGAATTAATGGTATTGGTCACTAAAAGGGGGAGCTTTGATTAGTTATATCTACAAATGATATAAACGTAAAAGATATTAAGAATAAACCAGACAGTCTAACTTTAATTGGTGGAAAAAGAAAACTTGAAAATTAACTAGGAACAAAAAGGAAAAACTCCATCCGTCGGAATGCCTATGATCGGAATCCCATCGGAATGTGTCAAAAGAAATTTTGTCGGAATAATTACTAAAGTGTCGGAATAATGGTAACCCAATTCTATCGGAATGTAAGTCGGAATAAGGGTCGGAATAATCCATTGGAACACGGTCGGAATGCTGATAATCACAACAGTCGGAATCACGATCGGAATAACGATCGGAATCCCCAAACCCTTTTCCGATACAAAGTATCAGAATAACACGTCGGAATGTAAAACCCTAATCCGATGGTGACGTCGGAATAATGGTCGGAAATGGTAAACCCTTTTCCGACAGTTTGTAAAACTTAATAAGCAACAAATAAGCTCTCTATTAATAAGCACAATCCGAAACTTTACCAAATTAATAATGAAAGAACCAAATAAGCACGAATAAGAAACTTTTAAAACTCTAAATAAGCCAACCTTTTAAACAAACCTTAGAAAGGCGAAAACTTTAAGAAATCTTAGAAGTAAATAAGCTAAATACAAAATAAGCCAAAAAGCCTAATAAGCTCAAAGTTCAAATCATATAAAAACTTAGATATGAACAAAAAAATAAACTTTTTGATCAAATAAGCATTAAGATTAAGAAAGATGTATACTTAATCCGAATCAAGATCAAAATCAAAAACAAGAAAGGTTGAATAAGATGGATATTAAAAAAAGATTAAGCTTGATTAAAGGAAAAGATTCAACAATTAAAAGTAAAGATTAAAACTTACAAATTTAAGGTACAAGACAAGGAATTTAAATTGACAAGAAACTAAATGACATGAAAATAAATGGTGGAAGAACTATGTGTCAAATAACCAACAACATAAAATGAAATGAAGGTAGAGTATATATAGGGGAGAGTGGTAGGTGGTTTGGTGGAGTTGTTGTTCTTTCTTTTCTTTTATTTCGTCTCATATTTAAATTAAAGTCTCGACTTTGGCTCGGGATTTGTCGATAAAATCTTGAACTCGTCTTATAATTCTTTATTTATTAGACTTGGGTTCTTCGACTTGTAAATCTTCCGTCTTTGGTCCTTTTCTTCAATAAATCTTCAAAATAGGCCCATTGACTTCCAATCTTTTGTACTCTTGATCTTTTGACTTCGTCTTTCGTCTTTTTCTTTGATAAAAGTCCGTGAAAGCTCGTGTTTTCTTCCCTTTTCACATTTTGATCCTAAATCGCAACAAAAACACAAACCACGCATAATTCCAACATTTACGACATAAAATACACGTTTTAGCTTGGTTATTATTATAATTAAGTGGTAAAAGGATGGGTGTTTTCACACCTATCAAACCCCTACACTTGACCATTGCAATGCCCTCATGCAATGCATTAATTACAAATCAAGTTTTACATTTTCCATCATAATCAATCCACATTAGCCTTTATTAAAGAGATAGAAAATTACAAAATATTTAAAGTACGAAAAACAAGTAACAAGATCAAAGACTTACCTTAGGGTTTTGGAATGTCATGAATGTTTATCACCCTCAAGTTTCACATTCCCCATACTAAGCTTAAAAACGAGATCATTGTTATTATAAGTTAGCAAACTAACACAAATTCATGTGGCCCAATTATTCACTTAGACTCCCTTATTCCTAGGTGTATCTCTTATATTTTATGATTGTCTTGAATGATCACGAGGATGCATTGTTGACTTATTTCGATAGTTACTAGACAGAAAATAAAGTAGGACGATTTAATCAATAGTTAGCTAAAGGACAAAATCTTTTAAAACTGCTTCTCGAGATCTCATAAAGTTCATATCTTGGCATAACTTGTAATGTAATGAATTTTGCTTGGGTTCTAATTTCTCTCACAGTCCTCTCGAATTGATCTCGGTCTTAAGTGGAATAATTTGTTCTTGGTTAATAAAAAGGTGATGGTTTGTTTATCTATTTTAAACTAATGACAAGAAATTAAGTTTCAAAGAGTAAAATCAAAGACTTAAATGATTACAGTGAAAAGACGAATTTAAAATTAAATGTTTGAAAACTTTAAAGAGTATATTAGAAAAATAAATGGACATTCAATAAAAACTAACACTTGGAAAACTTTGCGAAAAATAAGAACTTAGTTGGGAAAGACTAAAAGAAAGTAAGAACGGAGAATAGCAAAACAACTCAATCGGAATAACCATAAAAAGGGTGTAATCGGAATGTTATTCCGATCGAATGATCGGAATGTGGCAAGCTATGGTCGGAATGTGGGAAAGGACCCCAATCGGAATACTGTGAATCAACCAATCGGAATAATGGAAAAAGAACAACTCAATCGGAATGTGGAGCAAGATCCAATCGGAATATACGAAACAACATCAATCGGAATGTTCAAAATAGCTACAATCGGAATCTAGGAAAATGGGGCAAATCGGAAAACCAAAACCCTTTTCCGACCGGGTGATCGGAATGAGGGTGGTGTGTACGGTCGGAATACAAGGTCGGAAAAGGGCTTTGCCCTTTCCGAAAATGGTGCTTAATCCGAAACTTTAAGCTAGGGAATAAGCTTATGGAATAAGCTAACTCCCAAAACTAACTCGAATCCAATAAAATACTGATCAAATGAGTACTAAAAACAACTTTTCTAAACTCAAAATAAACAACTTTTAAATCAAATCAATAAAAAGATGAACTTTTCATAAAAACCTTAAAAAGTAAATAAGCTAAATCAACAAATAAGCCAATAAGAACAAGGATCTTAAAGCTTATTAGTGTATAAACTTAAGGAAACATAAAAAGTAATCAACTTTTTAAGCACAAATCATTGATGAACAACACGGATCATACGAGATTTGTACCAAAATCAATAAAAGTAAAAGAAAGGAAGGATGAGATTAAAGATTAAAAGATAAAAACTTGATCTTGATTAATAAAAAGTAATACAAATGTTTGATTTAGAAAGAGAAAAAGATGAAATCTAGTGAGAGAAAGTTTAGAACTTTCTCTCTCTAAAACTAGAAACTACCTAAAAACTAAGTAAAAAACTAAGTGTGTGAAAATTTGTGAGGTAAGGCCTTTATATAGGCGTGTGTATGGTGGTGGGCTTTGTGATTGGGCTTTGGTTTGGGCTCCTTTTTCTTCTTTCTTCTTTAGTCTTCACGCATCTTTAAATAAACGTTTCCGACTTGGATTTGAGAAGTGTCGGTGAATAATTCCAACTCGTCTTATAATCTTTTATTTAATAGACTCGAGTTCTTCGACATATATGAATCTTCCATCTTTGGCTCTATTCTTCGATAAATCTTCAAATAGGCACAATGACTTCAAATCCTTTTGCATTTATTAGACAATATACTTCGTCTTGAGTCTTTTTCCTTGATAAAACCCGTGCAATCCCATGTTTTCTTCATTATTCATCCGGTTGACTCTGAAAACACAATAAACACAAAAACCACGCATAATTCCAAACAAATGATATTAAATACGTGTTTTGGTCTTGTTTTAGCCAGAATTAAGTGGTAAAAGGATGGGTGTTTTCACACCTATCAAATCCCCTACACTTAACCATTGCCATGCCCTCATGCAATGCTCAGTGACAAAGCACATTTACACTTTTCTCATGATTAATCAACCTCGGCCTTATTAAAATACTACTAAACAAAAATTAAAGTACTAAGAGAAATTAAAACTTTAAAGTAATCAAAAGGATAGAAAATAGCTATATGGAAATAACTTGTAAAGAGATCGAGGACTTACATTAGGGCTTCGGTGCTGCGAAGATTTATCACCCTCAAGTTTCACGTTCCCCAAACTAAGCTTAAAAACGAGATCATTGTTATTATAAGTTAGCAATTCAAACACTTTCACACATGGCTTAATTAAATGCATAAACTCCCTTATTCCTAGGTGTATCTCTTATATTTTATTTTTGTCTTAGAATGATCATGAAGATGCATTTTTGGACTTATTTCGATAGTTTATTTAGGCTGAAAGCAAAGTAGGACGATTTGATCAATAGTTAGCTAAAGGACAAAATCTCTTAAAACTGCTTCTCGGGATATCAAAAAGTTCATATCTTGGCATAACTCGGTTCACGATTTGAGACCTTTCTCGGGCCGATATTTGGCATGTACTTCATACTTCATATCTTCGAGAGACGTTCTTGAAACAATGGTCTTCTCATCGTTCATAGGGTTTCTTCACTTGGAGACTTTTGAGGGGTACTCCAACTTTGTTGACCACGACTTCATGATTATTTCTTCAATCTCTAATTGGGATTTTGAGATACAACGATCCGCCTCCTTTTCGGACTTGGATCTATTTATCCTCATACCTTGTTAGGGTCTTTTCGGATAGATTTCTCCATGATCTTTATGGGAGTTGATTGCTTTTCATCGTGAGTCTTGATCCTTCATATTGATTTTGGGAATAATGCTTTTCACATCACTTTGGATCTTCAGCAATAAAATGGAATCCTCATGCCTTGTTAGGGCCTTTTCGGACTCGCCAATCTTCGCGCCCCGCTTCATAAGTTATGCCTTGGCTATGAACTCTTATCATTACCGAGCAACTTTTAAACGATCTTGGGCTAGAAGCTAAGTAACTTTTCAAATCGTACGACCTTACTTATTGCAGATAAATTATTAGCAAGTGATGGGAGAATAGGCAAATAATTACACCAAGTGAGCTTGTGCAAGAATACCGACTTATAATTGACTCTATCATTTCTCGTCCTCCACAATTTAAAATCTCAAGTAATGAGACTCGTGGACACTTAGCCTAATAAACCAATTAAGGTCTACATGGTTAAGGATACTAGCTAGAATAAACTTAGATAAGTCTATTCGGGTTGAGTCAAAATAATCGCAACGGGCCTAATATGTCAAAGATTTCTAAACTAGCTACACCACTTTATTAATATTTTTGACTTTATTGCGGGATATATACATATGAAAGCAAAGATACAAATTTAAAAATTACGACTAAATAGCCAAAGTTAATAAAAAATTTGAAAAATGTTGAAAAAGATGATTTTCCGGTTAAATGAAGGCATTTTCATGGAAAAGTCCACTTAAAACTTCGATAGAAGTCCCCCTACACTTAAGATAAACATTGTCCTCAATGTTTAAGCATGTGGGAAAAGTATCCCCTACACTTATGACATTGTGCACGTTGGTTAACTCAAGTTAAGGAAGAGACGACTAAAGTGATCAATTTCAAAATTTGAGTATGAAGAAAATTGAATCACGATAGTTGAGAGATAGAACCGGATTTCGGATAACACGGGAGCACGGTTCTTCAGAGATTCCAAGAGTGCAGTCATCCCTGTAATCACATCACCACACAAAAACACAGAACCTATACAGGTCCCCCTACACTTAGGAGGTTAAAACATAAAAGGATAGATACTCGGGCTGCCTCCCGAGGAGCGCTTGTTTTTGATAACCGAGTCACGAGCCTGACTCGACCTAAAATTAGTTCATGGGGAACGTGGTGAGGGATGGAATCACCTCCTGAGAGGTGTCCTCACCAAAGTACAACTTCAGACGCTGGCCATTCACCTTGAAATTGGGCCCATTTGGCTGAGAAAGCTCAATGGTCCCATACGGAAAGACTTTGGCGACGGTGAATGGACCAGACCAGCGGCTCTTCAACTTGCCAGAGAAGATCTTCAACCGAGAGTTGAAAAGTAAGACTTGATCACCAACGTGGAACTCTCGGTTCTTGATTTTTGCGTCATGAAGGATCTTCGTCTTCTCTTTGTAGATCAGCGAGTTCTCATACGCTTCATTCCTCAGTTTGTTGAGCTCGTTGAGTTGAATCTTGTGATGATCACCGGCTTTGTTGATGTCGAAGTTAGCCCACTTCAAGGCCTAGTGCGCCTTATGCTCCAACTCGATGGGAAGGTGGCATGCTTTCCCGTACACAAGACGATAAGGTGTACAACCGATCGGGGTCTTGTAAGCAGTACGGAAAGCCCACAGAGCATCATCTAACTTATCGGCCCACGCGGCACGATGCTCTCCCACAGTACGCTCTAAAATTCGCTTCAATCCACGGTTGGATATCTCGGCCTGCCCATTGGTTTGGGGATGATAGGCGGTGGAAAGACGGTGATTTACACCATACTTAGCCATGACTCTTGCAAATTGATCGTTGCAAAAATGAGTCCCGCAGTCACTGATAATAGCACGAGGAACGCCGAATCGAGCAAACAACGATTTCAAAAAGTTACAAACCACCCTTGCATCATTAGTAGGTAAAGCTTTGGCTTCAACCCACTTTGAAACGTAGTCAACGGCTACAAGGATGTATTTGTTTCCTTTAGAGGAAGGGAATGGCCCCATAAAGTCGATACCCCAAACATCAAAGATTTCACATTCTTGTATGAAATTCTGAGGCATCTCGTCTTTATGTGTGATCTTGCCTTGTTTTTGGCAAGCATCACATCCTTTAACCATCTCGTGAGCATCACGATATATGGAGGGCCAATAAAATCCCGAATCAAACACTTTTTTGGCGGTGTAGATGGGACCAAAGTGACCACCGGTGGGTCCTTTGTGGCAAGCATCAAGGATTTCTGACGCTACCGGTCCGTCAACACATCGGCGAATGATTAAATCAGCACATTGTTTGAATAGGTAAGGGTCGTCCCAAAAGTAATTCTTAATGTAGGTGAAGAACTTTTTCTTTTGTTGAGACGTCAATCCTTCCTTGAGGATTCCACCCGCCAAGTAGTTTGCAAAGTCCGCAAACCACGGGGTTTCATTAGATTTCGAATTTATAGCCATTAAGGTCTCCAAGGGAAAAGAATCATTGATTTTTTTGTTCGGATGATCCCCCTGGTAAGGATCCTCAAGTCTACTGAGATGATCCGCGGCTAGGTTTTCAGCTCCTTTTTTATCGCGAATTTCGATTTTAAATTCCTGGAGCAACAAAACCCAGCGAAGAAGTCTTGGTTTGGAATCTTGCTTTGTCAACAAGTACTTCAACGCGGAATGATCGGTATACACGATGGTGGTGGAAAGGACAAGATAGGGGCGAAATTTTTCAAAGGCATAGACAACAGCTAAAAGCTCTTTTTCGGTTGTCGTATAATGCAATTGTGCCCCCGTCATTGTCTTGCTAGCTTAATGGATTGGTTGGAAGTGTTTGTTCACTCTTTGTCCCAGAACCGCTCCAATAGAAAAATCACTAGCATCGCACATCAACTCAAAGGGAAGCTCCCAATTAGTGGTAACCAAGACGGGTGCCTTAGTTAGCTTATCCTTAAGCGAGTTGAAGGCTTCAAGACACTCGTTGGAAAAGATAAAAGGAGTATCTTTTTCCAAGAGGTGGGTCATCGGGCGAGCGATTTGAGAAAAATCTTTGATGAATCGACGGTAGAAGCCCGCATGACCCAGGAAACTTCTCACACCCTTCACGGTTGAAGGTGGAGGCAACTTGGCGATAACATCGAATTTAGCACGGTCTACTTCCAGACCGGCTTTGGAAATCTTGTGTCCCAGCACGATGCCTTCTTTTACCATAAAATGGCATTTTTCCCAATTTAGAACGAGGCGAGTGTCTTCGCACCGCTTAAGCATACGTTCCAAATTGGCAAGGCAAGAAGAGAAGGAATCCCCGAAGACCGATAAATCATCCATGAAGACTTCCATGGTTTGTTCAACCATGTCATGGAAGATAGCTAACATGCACCTTTGGAAAGTCCCGGGGGCATTACATAAGCCAAAAGGCATTCTTTTGTAAGCAAATGTGCCATAGGGACAAGTGAATGTTGTCTTCTCTTGATCTTGAGGATAGATGGGTATTTGGAAATAACCCGAGAAACCATCAAGAAAGCAGTAATATTCATTACCCGCTAAACGTTCAAGCATTTGGTCCATAAAAGGTAGAGGGAAATGATCCTTTCTCGTGGCATCATTGAGTTTGCGGTAGTCTATACAAACTCTCCACCCAGTAACGAGACGAGTGGAAATCAACTCGTTGTGTTCATTAGGAACAACGGTTATTCCGCCCTTCTTGGGCACACAATGGATTGGACTAACCCATGGTGAATCCGAAATAGGGTAAATCATACCCGCATCAAGAAGTTTGATAACCTCTGTTTTGATGACTTCATGTATTTTTGGATTCACCCTTCGTTGGCTTTGAATTGTGGGCTTAAAGTCGTCCTCCATGAGAATTTTGTGTGTGCAGAAGTGAGGATCAATTCCGCGAATATCAGAAATTTTCCAAGCAATAGCCTTCTTGTGATCTTTCAACACGGCGATAAGGCGATTTTTTTCTTCTTCTTTTAGGTCCTTAGCAATGATGACTGGCGACTTCTTCTCTTCTTCAAGAAATACATACTCGAGATGGGGCGGCAACTCCTTAAGTTCCAAATCCGGAGGATTTTCGACGGGAGGCGTTTTCAAAGTCGGAGTATCGATAGCAATGACCGTGGGAGATGGAGGAGAAGGATTGTCTTCGTTGAGAAGGCTTTCAAAGAAATGCATGTCTTCGTCCCCATCGGTAGAAGAATCATCAGTAGATAAGTTCACATCTCCCATGGTGTCTTCAAAATTTTTCCAAAACAAATCACTATCTCCAAAGAGAGACAATGATGAATCAATAGAGGACACGGTCTCAACATTGGGAAGAGAGGTAGGAATACTTTTGCAAGCATCATTAAAGTGTTCTTCACAAGCCTCATCAAGAACGTCAATACAATTAACACTCTCATATGAATAAGGCTGTTTAGACAACTTTCCCATGTTGAAGACTACTTTATCGTCACCCACTCTCATGATAAGCTCACCGGCTTCAACATCGATGAGAGTGCGAACGGTCCTAAGGAATGGACGTCCAACAATTAGTGGCACACGAGGGTCCATCTCGTAGTCGACGACAACAAAATCAGCAGGAAAGGTGAATTTGTCGACTCCTACAATGACGTCTTCGGCTATCCCCACTAGATAAGCAACCGTACGGTTTGCTAATTCCAAAGTCATTTTGGTGGGGACTAGCTCTGGGAGAGATAATTGCTTCCAAACACTTAGAGGCATGAGATTAATACTGGCACCTAGATCGGCTAGGGCCATGCAATTCTCTACTCCCGGGAAATTGCAAGGAATTAAGAAACGACCCAGATCACCAAGCTTGGTTGGCAATTTCCTTAAGAGCACTGCAGAGCAATTCTCATTAAGTTGGGTGTTGGCAATGTCGAGGAGCTTTTCCTTGTCGCTCAGAAGATCTTTAAACATTTTCGCATATTTAGGCATGTGAGCGAGAGCCTCAGCGAAGGAGATGTTAAAATTCAATTGTTTGAACATTTTAAGGAAGTTCGAAACCTGAATATTGTCCTTGCTTTTGAGCTTTTCTTTCCTCAACCTAGATGGATAAGGTATATTGGAAGAAGAGGAAGGCTTTGGAAGAATAGGATCACCCACATCCTTGGGTGGAGGAGGGGTAGAAGGAAGAGGTGGAGGAATTGGGGAAGGAGAAGGATGAGGAATAGGAGCAGGTGACTCGTTCTCCTTAGTCACAACCACCAGTGGAGGTATAGGAAGCTCGGGTTCCTTAGTACCTTTGCCACTGCGAGTGGTGATTGCTTTCATCTCCCCTCTTGGATTCGCAACGGTGTTACTCGGAAGAGTACCCGAAGAAGAGGGTTGATTACCGTTGAAGAAACTAGCCATCATGTTTCGTAAGTCATTCGTTTGACTATCCATAGTATTTCTCATGTCGGCTCTCAAATCGTTCCCTTGCTTGACCAAGTCTGCTTTCAAGTTACGCACTTCCTGTTGGAGATTTTCCATGATCACATCATTGGTCCTCATGTAGGTTGTAACCTCTTGGTGTAATGCGGGGGTTTGGCTTGGAGGAACATTGTATGCGGGTGGTTGATAAGCAGGTTGTTGGTAAACTTGGTTGTTACGTTGAGGTGGTTGTTGCTGCTTGTGAGGAGGGATGTATGGTGTACGAGGTTGTTGTTGTTGTTGAGGAGGGCCGTTGAGGTTTTGTTGTTGGTTTGGGTTGGTTGGAGGAAAACCAGGTGGTGAAAGATAGTTGTTGCTGCGGTAGCTAAGTAAATTACGGTCACCTAAGGTCTAGCTTGATAAGCAGGTTGAGGATATGTGCCATATGCCGCATTCACATTCTCAGCAGGGTAGTCTTGGGTGGCGGTACAAGTGGTGTAAGAGTGAGGACCACCGCATATCTCACAAGGTTGGCTGACAGCGCTAACTTGAGCGTTTTTAGCGTTGTTGCTGTTGTTGTTGCTGACGGTGTGGGTGACAAGCGATTCAAGAAGCGTAGTGATTTTGTCCAGTCGCTTGTCGCTGTCATTAGTGCTAGCACTAGCGACATTGGTCCGAACACTCTTGGTTTGCACACGAGACTTATTCTCAATGATATCCCAAGCAGCATTGGAAGTCTTAGCCAAAAGATTACCCCCCGAGGCACTGTTTAGTGAATCTTGGTCACTCATGCATAAACCATTGTAAAAAGTATTAATTTGATGTACTTTGGTAAAACCATGTTGTGGGCATTTTCTTAAAAGATCTTTAAAACGATCCCAAGATTCACTGAACGACTCATCGTACTTTTGTTCAAAATTTATGATTTCATTCCGCAAAGCGGTAGTACGAGAGGGTGGGAAAAAGTAATTTATAAACTTGGTTTCCAAATCCGTCCACGAGAGAATACTCTATGGCGGTCCCTTAGCAAGCCAATGCCGGGCTTGTCCCTCTAAAGAAAAGGGAAAAAGTTGTAACCTTATAACCTCTTGTGGAACACCATTGAACTTGACCGTGTTGGTGAGTTGCAAGAATCTCTTTATGTGGTCGTGTGGGTCATCAATGGTACGTCCCAAGAATGGTTGAGCGGAGACCATCTGGATAAAGCCTGATTTTAGCTCAAAGTTGTTGGCGGCAATTGAAGGTATGACAATTGGATCCGTGTTGCCATCTACATGAGCTTGCAGCAGTTCAATCATCGGGCGATTATCCGGAAGGGGCTCATTGTTGTTGTTATTGTTCATGTTGTTGAAAGGCGGGTTGTTGTTGTTATTATTGTTGTTCGGAGGTGGTATGTTATTGTTGTTTTGTACACCAGCCATGTCTAAGTTATCGAGAGGCTCGGGCTCTTGATAAGACGTGGATCGAGTGCGCATACACCTGTAAAAGAACGAACAAAGAAAAACAAAGCAAAAATATTTTTGGTTTTTATGTTTTTTTTAATTTTTTCTTGTATTTTTGTAAATTTTATATTTTTTTAGGATTTTTTGAAATTTTTTATGAAAAAGTAACGTTCACGGGGAACGGATCCCAAAATCCAAGTTCTCACAAAAAACTTTTGATCTTAACGAGAAGAGCCGGCAGCGGCGCCATTTTAATGTAATGAATTTCGCTTGGTTTCTAATTTCTCTCACAGTCCTCTCGAATTGATCTCGGTCTTAAGTGGAATAATTTGTTCTTGGTTAATAAAAAGGTGATGGTTTGTTTATCTATTTTAAACTAATGACAAGAAATTAAGTGTCGAAGAGTAAAATCAAAGACTTAAATGATTACAGTGAAAAGACGAATTTAAAATTAAATGTTTGAAAACTTTAAAGATTATATTAGAAAAATAAATGGACATTCAATAAAAACTAACACTTGGAAAACTTTGCGAAAAATAAGAACTTAGTTGGGAAAGACTAAAAGAAAGTAAGAACGGAGAATAGCAAAACAACTCAATCGGAATAACCATAAAAAGGGTGTAATCAGAATGTTATTCCGATCGAATGATCGGAATGTGGCAAGCTATGGTCGGAATGTGGGAAAGGACCCCAATCGGAATACTGTGAATCAAACCAATCGGAATAATGGAAAAAGAACAACTCAATCAGAATGTGGAGCAAGATCCAATCGGAATATACGAAATAACATCAATCGGAATGTTCAAAATAGATACAATCGGAATCTAGGAAAATGGGGCAAATCGGAAAACCAAAACCCTTTTCCGATCGGGTGATCGGAATGAGGGTGGTGTGTACGGTCGGAATACAAGGTCGGAAAAGGGCTTTGCCCTTTCCGAAAATGGTGCTTAATCCGAAACTTTAAGCTAGGGAATAAGCTTATGGAATAAGCTAACTCCCAAAACTAACTCGAATCCAATAAAATACTGATCAAATGAGCACTAAAAACAACTTTTCTAAACTCAAAATAAACAACTTTTAAATCAAATCAATAAAAAGATGAACTTTTCATAAAAACCTTAAAAAGTAAATAAGCTAAATCAACAAATAAGCCAATAAGAACAAGGATCTTAAAGCTTATTAGTGTATAAACTTAAGGAAACATAAAAAGTAATCAACTTTTTAAGCACAAATCATTGATGAACAACACGGATCATACGAGATTTGTACCAAAATCAATAAAAGTAAAAGAAAGGAAGGATGAGATTAAAGATTAAAAGATAAAAACTTGATCTTGATTAATAAAAAGTAATACAAATGTTTGATTTAGAAAGAGAAAAAGATGAAATCTAGTGAGAGAAAGTTTAGAACTTTCTCTCTCTAAAACTAGAAACTACCTAAAAACTAAGTAAAAAACTAAGTGTGTGAAAATTTGTGAGGTAAGGCCTTTATATAGGCGTGTGTATGGTGGTGGGCTTTGTGATTGGGCTTTGGTTTGGGCTCATTTTTCTTCTTTCTTCTTTAGTCTTCACGCATCTTTAAATAAACGTTTCCGACTTGGATTTGAGAAGTGTCGGTGAATAATTCCAACTCGTCTTATAATCTTTTATTTAATAGACTCGAGTTCTTCGACATATATGAATCTTCCATCTTTGGCTCTATTCTTCGATAAATCTTCAAATAGGCACAATGACTTCAAATCCTTTTGCATTTCTTGGACAATAGACTTCGTCTTGAGTCTTTTTCCTTGATAAAACCCGTGCAATCCCATGTTTTCTTCATTATTCATCCGGTTGACTCTGAAAACACAATAAACACAAAAACCACGCATAATTCCAAACAAATGATATTAAATACGTGTTTTGGTCTTGTTTTAGCCAGAATTAAGTGGTAAAAGGATGGGTGTTTTCACACCTATCAACTTGCTTCACGATTTGAGACCTTTCTCGGATCGATATTTGGCATTGACTTCCTACTTCAAATCTTGAGAGACGTTCATGAAATAATGTTCTTCTCTTTATAATAAGTATTTCTTCACTTGAACTTTTTGAGAGATTCTTCATATTTGGACCACGACTTCTTCATTTTTCACCAATATTTATTTGGGATTTTGATATACAACGATCCGCATCCTTTTAGGACTTGGATCTATTTATCTCATACCATGTTAGGGTCTTTTCGGATAGACTTCTCCATGGTCTTTGGGGGAGTATTTGCTTTTCGTCGTGTGTCTCGATCCTTCATATTGATTTTTGATAAATGATTCTTCACATCACTTGGGATCTTTAGCAACAAAATGTAGCCCTCATGCCTTGTTAGGGCCTTTTCAGACTCGCCAATCTTCGCATCCCGCTTCATTAAGTTATGCCTTAGCTATGAACTCTATTTAATACCGAGAAACTTTTAAACGATCTTGGGCTAGAAGGTAAGTAACTTTTCAAATCGTACAACCTTACTTATTGCAATTAAATTTATTAGCAAGCGATGGGAGAATAAGCTCATAACTAACTCACAAAAATTCATAAAAGAATACCAAACATATAATTGACTCTATCATCTCTCGTACTCCACAATTTAAAATCTCAAGGAATGAGACTCGTGGATGCTTAGCCAATTAAATCAAAGTTTTGGGTTTTCAAGTCGTCTATAGGATCTTGCATCTTCTTAGACTTTTTCAAGTTTAGAATTTGCATTTTAAAGTACCCTTTATAAACGACTTTCTAGGATCAATTATAGGAACTTGCGAAAAGTTCTTGTTCTTAACCCGTAAGAGTTAAGACTTTCGCGTTTTAAAGTTCCCTATATAAAAGACTAGCAAAACTTGACTTAAACACGTTAAGGATACTAGCTAGAGTAAACTTAGATAAGTAAACTCGGGTTGAGTCAAAAGATTCACAACGTTTAAAAATTAAAACCACTTTATTAAAATTTATTCTAGCAAAGAAAGAAAATAACTATAACAAAGGAAAATACTAATAGGCCAAAATAGATCAAAATTTTTGAAAAATGTCGAAAAATCAATTATCCGGTTAAAATGAGGACAAATAGAAGGAAAAGCCCACTTAACTTCGATAGAAGTCCCCCTACACTTAATATAAACATTGTCCTCAATGTTTAAGCATGTGGAAGTAACCTCCCCTACACTTAGGACATTGTGCACGTTGTTTAAATCTTGCTAAGGAAAAGACAACTAAAGTGATTCCTATTTCAATCATAAATGATAAAATAATGAATTAAAAGAGTTTAGGATAGAACCGGGAAGACAGGAACACGGAATCACGGGTCGTGAAAAGTCATCAAGAATGGATCTTTGATAGCTCGAATCCCTGCTCATGATAAGAAAGAAAACAACAAACACATACTAGGGTCTCCCCTACACTTATTATAAAAACAGATAAAGAAATATATATAGTCGGGTTGCCTCCCGAGAAGCGCTTGTTTTTGTTCACCGAGTCACGAGCCTGACTCGTCCCCGAATTAAATGGTCTATGGGAAGCCTCGAATGTAATAACGGGATCAAAAATCTTGTCCTCGGTCCCGGAGGAACATGATAAATTAGAGGCAGGAGTAATATTTTTCCTTTTGCGAATAAAATTTGGTAATTGCTAAGTGATTTACGGTTACGTAGCTTAATATTTTTCACCATTTTTACGTGTTGTTTTAAATAGAAATAAAATATCCAAAAAACCCTATTAACCAAAAACAATATTAAACTTGAGATTTGTTAGGACTTTCAACTGGTTAAGAATCGAGAGAAACGAACTTCAATATACTCAATTTCAAATGGCGCCGCTGCCGATTCTTTGACTTTACGAGAGACTATCGATTGACGGTTTTCATTGGCTTTTGGGATCCGTTCACCTCGTGAACGTTATTTTTACGTATTATAAATCAAAAACATAAAAAAAAATCAAAAATATAAAAATATAAAAACTAAAAAATAACAAAAACAATTCTTTTCCTAAAGAATTGACCAAAAAAAAAAAATTCAAAAAGCAATCTTTTTCCTAAGAGATTGCAACCAAAAATATATATTATTGGATTTCCTCGGTTTTTATGTACATATAGTATTTTCTTTAAAAAGCCCCAATAAATAAAAAAATATTTTCTCTATATTATTATATGTAGATACGTATACGTATAAGAACAACTAATACACATATCTTCCATAAGTATTTCCAAGACAATATACCGTGTTAGGGGGCGTTCCGGTCCTTGACACGTGTATCGATCAAGTTCAATAAAGCAAGAATAGATAAATACTTCTAATAGGAAATAATTTGAAGAATACAAACTACAAAGTGAATAGAAAGGCGATGTGCTATAAAATGCCATCTAAGGGTTAATAGGTACTTAAGTGCTTCGCGACACCTAACCCCCGTTCACTAGTGCGTATTCTAAGAAGGAAGGCTTGATTTGGGGTCTTGCACCCAAGTAGTACATACATATATTATAATTTCTTGTGGATATTTCACATTGAATCTCGAAGAGGATAATCCCTTCTTCTTCAAAGTTGAACGAGAGCTTCTCTCTCATTCCTTGTATTGAGTTGCATGCTCACTCGCGGGCGTGCATAAATACCGATTGGTGTACAACCCCTTCCTTCAAAAAGGAAGAAAAAGAGAAAGAGTAAAAACACCACCGTCCATCAAGCCGATCCCGAGAATCGTGCTTTGATCCACACACAACAAGAAGCCATGGCCAGAGTTGACACTCGAGGAGCACTTGCAATCCAATGTGCAAGGATATGCCGATGCTATCAAGATACCCGATATTCCCGCAAACACATTTGAGCTAAAAACATCCATGATTAACTTAGTTTCAAATACACCATTTTTTGGGAACAAGAATGAAAATCCTCATGATCACCTTAAGAAATATCTTGCTCTTTGCAATACCATTAAGTACAATGGGGTTCCCCATGATGCCATTAAGTTGCTATTGGTACAATTTTCACTAGAGGGTCCTGCTAAGCATTGGTTAGATACACAAACACCCGAGAGCATTACCACATGGGATGGTTTCACTAAGAAGTTTTTGAACAAGTTCTTTCCCCCATCTAAGACCACGACTTTGAGGAACTTAATTATAGGCTTTCAACAAAAACCTAGTCAAACCTTTAGTGATGCTTGGGAGGAGTTCAAGGAGTTATTAAGGACATGCCCAAACCATGGATTCGATGAAGTTCACCAAATCAACACTTTCTATGATGGATTGAGACCACACCACCAAGATTCACTTAATTCTTCCGCGGGTGGAAATATTCTTGCTAAATCCATTCAAAAAGCTTGGGACATTATTGAGACCAAATCAATGGTGCAAACTAACACTCAATTTGAAGAAAGGGTTCATGTTATCCAAAATAATTCTCAAACACCTTGTGATAACCAATTCCTCAAGAGTCACCAAGAGATATTTCAAAGAATAGATAGGTATCATGAGATGCATCTTAAGTCAAGTCAAGAATTGATCCAAGCCATTAAGGGCCTTTCATTAAACAATTCCACCAATGATGTGCATGCTATTACTCTTTCATGTGAGACTTGGGAGGTCCCCATTCCTACCAACAATGTGATAAGGTGAAAGGTTATCAAAGGGAGTGTTATGCTTACCAAGAAGAAAATCGAGAACATTTCAAACCCAACATAAATCCAAACAACCTTCTTACAAGTCTCAAAATTACCTTGCTCCATCGGGATTCCCACCCCATCCACCCACCATTATTCAACCCAATCCACCTCAATTGTTACAAAGGAACCAAGGTCCAAGACCACAATACCAAGGGAACAATTATAAGGTACCTAACACCTTTCAAAATCAAGGAAATAATTTTCATCCACTAGATCAAGGATTTCACCCACCACCACCCTTCCCAAATCAAGGATACCCTCAAGTTCAAAATCAATGATATGTGCCTGATATAGAGTTTTTGTACCCTTTAGGAAAAGGATGACAAAATAGGGCAAGTATGCACGACGATTTAGGAAAACCGTGTGTGAATGACCCTAAAAGTGAGTTTGTTCTCGAGGAGGCACGTGTGTTGTGTAATGAATTGATTAATGTTTGTGATTATATTGAGAAGAAAAGAAAATAGAAATAAGAAAGAAATGACGGTTACGAAGACGGATCGAGCTAAGACAAAAGGACGTTCACGTAAAATCGTAAAAAACTACAAAATTAAAATTTTAAAACCTAAAAAAATTAATTAGAAGCTAAAAGTAGTCTAAAATAATATAAATAAGAATAAAAATCCAATAAAAATATTTTAAAACCTTTTATTAATTAAATATTCAATTTTAAATGCTAACTAAAGCCCTAAAATTAAATATAATTAATCAAAATGTCCAAAATATTATTTTATTGAACAAATAACTTACTTATATTATCTAATGACTAAAAAGTATTTTTCCTAATTTTTAAAAACTAATTTTCTATTTTTAAATCACTAAAAACTATTTTAAAACTAAAATAATTATAAAAAATAATAAAATAATGCCAAAAATAATTGGACACTTTTAAAAATCCTAATTTACTCTAATGAACAGTAGAAAAATGAAAAAGTTTGAAAAATAATAAATTTTTCACTAAAAGACAAAAACAGTTTAAATTAAAACCCTAATTAAACTAAATTAATTATAAAAAATAAATAAATGATGAACAGTAAAAACTTTTTATACCAAAAATCTTAAAATGTTTTTCTAAATCTAAGAAAAATGTTTAAACTGAAAAATAAGTATTTTTGGCACTAAATGCCAAAAATCAGAAATTAAAAGTTAATAAAAATGACTATTTAATCTAATAAATACTAAATGAACAGTAAATAAAAATTTTATTAATCAGAAAAATAAAAAATTAAATTAGAAAAATACTGAAACAAATTTGAAGTCCTAATTCCCAAATTAAGGCACTAAAGACAAAATTTCTATGTTTCTGAAAGTGACATGTCAAGAACTTGTCTGCTAGTGAAGCAGTACCAACTTGAGTGCTATCAGTGGGAACCTTTTTCCCACTACTAGTGTATTTTTGCTGGTCAGTTGACCAATAAGCTCAGGAGAGCTTTTGATTGGTTTTTGCTTGAACAAATGGGCACTCCCACAACCAGTTGGGTTGTGGGAAGTCAAGTAAACAAGAAAAAACTCAAGGTCTTTCACAAAAATCTCACAAAACAAGCACACTATGTTTCTGATTAAGGCTATTCAGGTCTGGTGACAGTTTACTGATTTACTTGGCACTCAAACGGATTTCAAAGGCTCAAAACTTGTACTCAGTCCAACCAAATGACAAATAAGCACTACACAATCCTTAAATGACCTAGGATCTATCAACTTGCAAGATTATATGAACAAATTCACACAAAAACAGTCCCCAAGAGGACTTTCTGATTTATGTGCTATCTTCCACTTTTTAGCATGCAAATTTGATTAAAACTCCAACAAACTGAAAAACAAGTACCTATATCTCCTAATTACCACCCAAGAAGTGTTTTACACAGGTTTTAAGCAAGATTCTAGTTAATCAACCCCAACTTAATCCTTAATCCAAACACCCCTTTATGACTGAAAATCAATTTTTAACAAATCAAAAGCTTTTAAATCACACCAATGCTGATTAAATCTTAGTCTAACATGCATAAACACTTAACATGAGCAATTTCATACACTTAAACAAACACTTAACAACTTCCACACAAATTCATGCATACCACATGAACACCAAATCAGAAAAACTGAAAATGAGGGAACAAGATTGTTACCTAGAGGGACCTACATCCAGGTCCCTCAATGGCTGCTTAGCCACCTCCAACAGACCCGGGTCTGTGCTGAGCCTTGGACAACAATCTCCAAGTTAAACCTGCTAAGAAAGAATATAGAACAAAAATACCAACTTTCTGAATTTTTTAAAACCTTTCAAATCTTTTTCACAAACTTTGAACCAATGAAAAACTTCTGAAACAAGTCCAATATCAGAAATCCAATGATCCAATCCACTTTCACTTCATGAACCTTGGATTTCTGAAAACTAAAAAAAACTTTTTGAAACCTTTGAAAACTGAAACTTCAAATTGTACACCAAATATTGAATGGAACTCAGATTACCTTTTAAAACAAGACCAACTTTTAACTAATAAAAAGGGATTACAAGTTCAAAAACAACACCAACTTTCATTAAACTTTAAAAAGGTATTACATGAATTTTTAAGGTAAAATCTGGAACAAGGAAAAATGGGACACAAGCCGTCCCATTTATACAAGCTAAAAGAAAATTCTAGATGCTAAAAATTGCTTAAACCCTAATGGCATGAAATTCCTTTGTTGCCCTTTGTTGTTGACTGCACTCTTGGTCAAAGAAGGTATCTTGTGAGCCTGCTAGAACCATGTGGGGTGTACAGCTATTGCTAGTGATGTTTGAAAGCATCTTGGGCGTTAAAATTATCTTGGGGGCTAAGGAGTGAAGTTGGTCCATTGATTCTTCTGAAGTCTTGGAGTTTGTGGAAAGGGACAGGGCAGGGGTGGCATGTGGGGTGGTCTGGAGTGGTGATGTGGCATGGTTAAGAGTGGGAAAAGGATGAGGGTTTAGTTAATTAGATTTCTGGAAGCAATTATCAAAAACCCCTTTGATTAGCTGTTGATTCGTCCTGGGGTTTTTTAGGGTTTATGGTTGATTTGGGGAAAGTTTAATCCAAATTGTGGAGTTTAATATTTGAATTTGTGTTTTGGTGGGAGTTTAACTTAATAACTGATTAAGTTATTAAGTTGTGGGTGGAAAGTAGACGTGGAGGCTAGGGAGTGTGTGATTGGTTGGTGTGGGGTGAGGGGGTGACGTGGAGGGATGTGAGTGGAGGGTGGGAGTTTGGTTGTCTGGCAGTTTTAACCCCCAAAGTTTCTTCACTCTTTCATTTCCATTTAAACAGCCAAAAATCTATTCCCCTTTGTAAACATCTTTGGGCAAGTTGTCATTTTTGGCACAAGATGTTTTAAAACTTGTATCAAGGACTCCAAATGCAAATTCTTCATTCTTCAAGGACTGAACTTGTAATATCTTGATAATTTAGGGACCACAATGCATTTTATGAGTTTTGCAAGGGTATAAATTGCTAAGTCTTCAAAAATGAGGGACCAATGTTGACAATATTCAATTCTTTAAGGTAATTTTTGGAAATTCCAGATTTGGGCCCGGTTCATTGTGCGGCTTCGTTTCCCGTGTTCGTTTTTTGAATGATTCTTGTGATCTTTTTTTCATTTCCTCAATATCCGTACCTAAAATACACAAGCAACAAACACGAGCATATATTTGGCAGGTTTAATGATATTTAATGCATTTTAAGCCCGATTTGGACGATGAGACTATGTATAAAAGCAGTCTCATCACTCCCCCATACTAAACCATTGCCGTGCCCTCACGCAATTCTAGAATAAAGTATCGTAGCACCTCCAAAATTCATTTTTATTCACTTTATTGGAATGATAATCTAGCTATACTACTACTATTACTACTACTTGCGTTTTAGACATAATATATGATTTTCATCGCAAAATGGGACGTTTAGGTTCATAAAATAAGAACACGTGAATGCTTCGTTAGAAATAATTTCATCGTCCTCGATTTTCACCCTAATTCCATGCCAAGCGTGCAACGAGATCATTGTCATTATAAGTTAGTAATGCTAACACTACTCATATGCCCTAATCACGTACTTATCCTCCCATTATTCATAAGTTGTATCTCTTATATTTTATTTTGTCTTGAATGTTTCACGGGGATACATTGTTGACTTATGCGATAATAGAGATTTAGGTCTAAAAATAGAGTCCTAACGGTGTAACTAAGACCATCAAATCAATAACCCCTCCTAATAGACAACGATGTCAAAAAATTAAGTTGACAAGAAGAATCGATAAACACGGTTTTATAACGGTTTTGAACATGAGACTTATTACCAAGACTTTTATACGCCCCCTAACGGAAGGTCCTTATTATCTTTGGTTTACCTCCATCTTTTATTCAACTTCGCCATGAAGCTTTTATTATGACTTCGGTCTTGCCTTGCCTTTTATTATCCGCCTCATCGGTGGTTTTATTAGCCAAATACGTATATCCTCACGCTAAAGCGAATTTTGGATCTTTAAAGCTTCGAAGATTAAGGCTTGATTCACTTTCAATTTTGCATAGATTTTAGGCCTTGTGGGGCTTCAAATTGTTTGCTAGATTTAGGTGAGCACTTGAAATCTTATTATTGGGTGAAGCTTTCGATTATTCGGCTGCCAATACTTCAAAACCGTGACGCTGGCGATACCTTAATGTCTTCCCAATTTAATTACACGAAAGCTACTAGAAAAGACTAGAAACCCAACAATCCTAACTAAACCGCTAAGTCAATATTTATTAAGCAAAAAATATTTACATGCGAAGGGAGAATAAGCAAACAACGAGAACACATGAGTTTTTGAAAGAATACGAGTACTCTACGTTTAGCATAGTAACTTATAATTAATTCTATCATTTCTCGTCCTCATTTAAGAGACTTAGCCTAATGTGTAGTTAAGGAATCAAAGCTAAGTGCTCAACACGCACGGTCGAGTGAAAAATTACTCTTATTCTCGCCATCGGAAAATCTACATTCGTGTCTTTAAACACTTATAAAACATGAGAAAAATTTTAAAATTTGGCCATTTTTAGCCTTATTTTGCAACAAAACGATAACAAAAAGATAAACTTTGGAAAGCGTGAAGGTTTGGCAAGGCAAGTATCTATTCACCCCCCATACTAAAGTTAAACATTGTCCTCAATGTTTCGAGTCTAGGGGTGCAAACACCCCCATACTAGAGACGTAGTCGAATGCCTAATCTAGCATGGAAAGGGTGTAACCAATAAATTAATAGCCGTTTATGAAGTGTGCTAAAAACCTAAGGTTAGAACATCAAAGGATATATCATTTGTATATTGAGAAAGTCTCCAAAGCAAACGATCGAGTGCTCCTATAAAACAAACACGAGAGGCTCCAATCGTGAAGATCATGATCTAAAAACCACAATGCACAAACAACCACGGAACAAAGGTTGGAAGGGCACAAATCCCCTCACATTAAACTAATTAGAAAGCAATAATATGTACATGGATAAGCATGGGTCTCCCCCACGAGGCACCTTGTTTTTGATAACCGAGTCAAAAGCTCGACTCGAATCCCCATAAATGTGATCATTTAGGGATTATCTTGGTATGGTCAATTTTTGGTGGGGCTTACATGATAAACAAGGCCCAAAAACAACCGGTATTAAGGACTAAGTCCTTTGATGGTGCAAAATACCGGGATCGAAGATGGCGTTCTCGTTTTCATTGGAAAAACAAATCAACGCCACTTCATGATGTGCCAACAAAAACCCAAAGGGTTTCAAGAAAATAGGTGAGAAGAAATAGAAGGGTGGGACAATGGGTAAGTCATGAAAACATTGAGATACTCGAGGTAGACTCGCACCAATCAAATAGAAAGATTTTCCATTTATTGCATCGGTGGATGATGAGACTGTATTTATACATAGTCTCATCGTCCAAATCGGGCTTAAAACGATCAAAATATCATCAAAATACCCAAAAATGTGCCTGTGTTTGTTCATTGTGTATTTTAGGTACGGATATCGTGAATTCACCAAAAGATCAAAGGAATCAAGCAAAAACGAACACGGGAAACGAAGCCGCACAAAGAATCGGACCCGAATCATGAATTTCCTTTGAAGTCCTTGAAGTTTGAAGATTTGGCAAAAATGGTCCCTCATGAATTTAAGACTTGTCATATTATACCCTTGCAAAACTCAATTATTGCATTAGGGTCCCTAATATTTCAAGATATTGCATTAAAGGTCCTTGAAGAATATCAAAATTACAAGAGAAGTCCTTGAATCAACTTTGAGAAACCTTGGTGCCAAAAATGACAAGTTGCTGAAAGTTATAAACAAAGGAAAGGGGTTTTGGCTGTTTAAAATGGGAAGTAGCAAGTTATTAAGAATTGGGGGACTAAAATCATCAAACATCCAAACTCCCCTCACCCACTCACAGTCTGCCACCTCACCCCCACTCTCCCATCACCCAATCAGAACGCACCCTTCTCTCACATCAGCATTCCACCATCAAAGTTTTTAACATTAACTAAATCATTTTTTAAACTGATTATAGTATATTAATTTGGGGCGCCAAACAGGTACTATTCACCACCTTCCCCCTAATCCCTCTTAATCCCAGGAGATAAACCCTAAATCCCAAATCCCCAAATCAAAGGGTTTTGCCCCAATACCTTCCAGAACATTGATTAATGTCAACCTCACCTAAACCCACTCACCTAAAACCCTTCCAACACACCCATGTGGCCACTTTGGACCACCCCTGCTCCATCACTTTCACAACAAATTCCCAAAAAGACACATCCTACAGCTCACATGTATTTCTTGTCCCCAAAGACAAGATAAACGGCTAAGATTGATTTAACAGCTGGCTTCTCAACATCATCACATGATATCAACTTTGACTGAATTCAAGCTAGAAGACCAAGGGCATATTCGGTTTTTTCTTGTATTAGGGTTTAGTATACTAGAATCTTCTATCAGTTAGTATAAAAAGAGGACCAACATGTGGTATCCATTTTTGTTCCAGTTTTATTTGTAAAAATATTTTAATGAAAAAAATAGTTAAAGTTTCTTAATTATCTTGCAAATATTACTGAGTTCCCAAGTTCATTGCTTGTTTAGTTAAATTTTATTCGTGTTGCAATTTAGTTTAAGGATTCATTAAAGTTTCTGTTTTTTAAGTGATTTTCAGAAAATTTGTGTGAGTGTTTTTGGAAAGTTGTTTATAAGCTTGGTTTAATCATCTTGGGGAAGTGAAAGTGGATCCAAGATGATTTTCCAAGGCTTATAGTCCTGTCAAGTTTCAGTTGGATTCAAAGATTGGGTTTTCCAAGTTTTTTTTCAAAGATTTTCCAAAATCTTTTATCATCTTTTTATTTGACATTTTAGTGTAGCAAAAGCTACAAGCCAAAAGCTTGTAGCCTCTGCTACTTGAAGTTTGTTCCTGTTTGTTGTGTTTGTGCAGGTTTTCATTCAAGTTCATAACACCATCTTTCTTTGGTTTGATACATTTGCACACCCCTGGTTCAGTTGTTGAACCTCAGCATGGGATCTCTACACAGCTCCTATAAGCTCACATATAAGCTCTCTCACAAGCCATTGGAAGGCCATCAGCCCAGGTATAAGGCTTGAACCCCATTGGCATGCTTTTATGAGATTTTTATGTGAAATATTGTGATTTGTGTGATAAGTGTTTTGTATGCTAGATAATCTTTGGATACATGTTTGTTTAGGCTTGTTATGTATGTTTAGGTGCTAAGTGATCTGTTTGAATTGGTTTCATAAGCATTTGGTTTGATAGAATTCGTATTTTTGTTTTTAAGGGGTGTTTGGGTCTGCTTATTGAGTCAAGTATTTGACATAAATTTGGTTTAAAAACAGACTAAACATACTCAAGTGGTAGTAATAGGTTTGTCTTGGTATTTTGTTTTAAGTTTGGTAGGATATAAGTGAGTTGTATGCTTTATTTTTGGTTAAACAAGTCAAAATCAGTAGGTAATTTTAGTAGGCCTTTCATTGACTGATTCTTGTTAAATCTGCCCACCATTTTGCATGTTATGTTAGATTATAGGTCCATCTAGGGATTAGGATTGACTGTATGCTAATTGGTAGACTTGTGTGCAAGTTTGCAAGCTTTAAAAGTCATCTTATTACCAAATAGATCAGCAAGATAGCCTATTGCACTTTTCTGTAATACAGTAACTGTATTTTGGGGATTTTTGTGATTTATTTGTATTGAACATTGGTGTTTTTGTGTTTAAACTGACTCCCCACACTTCCATGAGTGTGGGGGTGCCTTTGTTTCCATTTAAATCCAAGAAACAAGCTTGAAATCAAGCTAAAAAGCACTAGTTCTCATTTTTCTGCATAAGCAGTGGGTAAAAGTTTCCCCTGCTAGTTGTTTAGTTCCCACCGCTGGGGATAAGGACAAATTGTCCACAAGTGTCACTATCAGTTTCCTTACATTTTTGTCTTTAGTGAACTAATTTAGGATTTAAGACTTAATTCTTTTTTCTATATTTTTCTTATTTTAATCTTGATTTTTCTGTTTAATTATTTTTCAAGTTACTGTTCATTTGATAATTTTTGGATTATTTTGCATTTTTAATTAACTTTTAATTAGGCTGTTTTTGTCTTTTAGTGTAGAAAATCATTATTTTTCTGTTTTAAAATTTTTCTTAGATTTAGAAAATTAATTTAAGATTTTTAGTTTAAAAATATTTACTGTTCACTGTTTTAATTATTTTTTATAATTAAATTAGTATAATTAGGGTTTATTTATTAAACTGTTTTGTCTTTTAGTGCAAAACTTCACATTTTTCAAACTTTTTCATTTTTATACTGTTCATTAGTGTAATTTAGGATTTTCAAAATTGTCAAATTAATTTTGGCGTTATTTTATTATTTTTTATGATTATTTTAGTTTAAAAATAGTTTTTAGTGTTTTAAAAATAGAAAAATAGTTTCTAAAATTTAGGAAAAATACTTTTTAGTCTTTAAATAATATAAGTAACTTATTAGTTCAATAAAATTATATTTTGGGCATTTTGTTAATTATATTTCATTTTAGGGCTTTAATTAGCATTAAAAATTGAATATTTAATTAATAAAAGGTTTTAAAATATATTTATTGGATTTTTATTCTTATTTATATTATTTTAGACTTAGTTTAATCTTTTAATTAATTTTTAGGTTTAATTTTAATTTCGTCACGTTTTACGTATTTACGTTCGCGTTTTACGTCAACGTCGTAGTTTAAATCGTAGTCGTAGCTCGTCTTTACTTTTTCTCTTCTAAACCAAAAACGTCACTAATCCAAAAATTGTTATTTTATATATTGGCACATTAATACACTCACCTCCTTCGAGAACGAACCCGCATTTATTCGGTTTTACGTTTTTCCTAAAGCGTACAACTTAATACTTGCCACTCATACGCGTTTTTCCTAAAACGTGTACGATTTACTACACATCAATTTTTGGCGCCGCTGCCGTGGAGGTGTTTAGTGTGCCATTATTATTAGTATCGTGTTTGTGTGAGTAGTGAGTTTTTGCTTTTCATTTTTTGGAAAGCGTGAATATCGTACATACTCATTTTTGTTATTTTTCTCTATTATATTATAATATCCAAATAAATCGTGTTTAATTTTCCTAAATTAAACACACAACAATCTTTACTATATTGTAGATATATTGGTTTTCGTTTTTCTTGTGAATATATTATTACTATATTGTATTTACGTAAGAACAATAAATATACAAGTACTCCAAAAGCGTGAAAACGCAACCTTGATTCGGGATTTCATCACTCGATCATTGTATTCGAATCTAAAGCAAAAGTTTAAAGGCAAAATAGATAAATACTTTCGTGAGGCTTAATTTCAATTAACACAAACTATAAGGTGGGTATAAGGCGGTTGTATTTCACGACCTAAAGGAAAAAGGCTCTTAAGTGCTTCGCGCCGCCTCGTTTCCTCCGCTTGCTTGTGCGTGTTTTGAGAAAGAGGGTCAATCGAGGGTTTGCCGCCCAAGTATTATCTACGTATACTATATTTGCTTGTGTTTTCAAGATTAAACCCTCTTGAACGTTTTGGTGTTCCACCAACGTTCTAAAGTCATCGAAGGCGTTCACTCCACGTGATCGTTTTCTTTCTTTGAGGCTCCTTTAATCGAGAAAGTCGATTCGAGGGGAGATTTGTAGATTTGTGTCTACGTAATACATTCAAAAATCCAAAAAAATTAAAAAACAATCAAAAACCAAAAAAATAAAAATTTGAAAAATCGAAAAACCGCAAAAAGAATCTTCTTTGCTACCCCCCATTCTACGCTTAGTGCATGCGCACTCGATCGAAGGATTATTCCAATTCTAGTGAAGCTTCGAATCGACGCAATCGTAATCGAAGGAATCGACGACGTAGACGAGAATTAGAAACCGACGTTCCTAATATCGTTGTTGAAGAAACCGTAGAGGAGATGGCCGACAATCGTTCGATGATGGAATTGCTCCAAGCGCCCACCGAGGGTTATGGAGACACGATCTTAATTCCCGCTATCGAAGCGGAGAATTTTGAGATTAAGAGCGGAATGCTTTCGTTAATCCAAGCTACGAAGTTTCGAAGTCGTGAAGCCGATAATCCTCACGACCATATTCGGAATTTTGATCGTCTTTTAGCCACGAGCAAGTTTAAGAACGTCGACACCGATGTCGTCAAGCTTATGCTTTTTCCGTACTCGCTCGATGGTGCCGCCAAGGATTGGTACGAGAAAGAGCCACCTAATTCGATAGTTACGTGGAAGGATCTCGTTTCCAAGTTTGTTAATTATTTTTTCCCACCGTCTAAGACAACGTTTTTCAAAAATGAAATTACGAAATTTGAGCAAAAACCGAATGAATCTTTTAGAGACGCGTGGGATCGCTTTAAGGAATTGCTTAGGCAATGTCCTCACCATGGTTTTTCCGAGTTTCACCAAATCGATACGTTTTACAACGGTCTTAATTTTCACGAACAAGACTCGTTGAATTCCGCCGCCGGTGGCAACTTTTTGTGTAAGACTCCGAAAGATGCATTGATAATTATCGAGAACCGATCCAAGGTTTACCAACTCCGCAACGCACCGAGTGTTGCCAATGTCGCCATTGTTAGTAGTTCTAATCGCGACATTGAGAGAGTTGATGCGAAAGTCGACAAGTTGACGAATGTGTTCACGTCTTTTCTCGTTGAGATGCAAAAGAAAGACGCTCCCGCTACGGTGAAAGCGGTTGAGGTTTCGTGTACGTTTTGTGGTGGACCTCATAATTATTACGAGTGTGCGGCTACGGATGGCCAAACGTCGAATGTGAGTGCGTTAAATGGAAACAACAATTTTCAAAATCAAAATAACGCGGGTCCATCACAACAAGGCAATTATAAGCAAGGCAACAATTTTCAAAATCGAAACAATTTTCAAGGAAACAATCAACAAGGAAATTTTTCGAATCAAAATCAAGGAGGTTATAATCAAGGTCGTAATATAACTTGGCAAAATCGAGACAATAATCAAAACTCGAATTTTTCAAACAACAACAATCAAGGTAACAATTTTTCAAGTGGTAATCAAGGAAATTTTCAAAGAAACAATCAAAACCAAGGGAACTTTAATTCTAATCAAAATAGTTCGTCAAACGATTTTCAAAATTACATGAAAACGAATGAGGCTAATATGAGACGATTAGAGGGATAAATTGGTACTTTGAAAAACGACTTTACAAATACTTTGAAATTGCAAAACACGAAGATTGAGCAAGGGCAAATTGATATTAAAAAGATGTTTTCGGCCATAATGAACAAGTCCTCGGGTGCGTCATCGAGTTCGTTACCTAGTGACACCGTTGCTAATCCGAAGGAACAATGTAAAGCCGCCTCGTCTCGTGAGAAAGGTTGTGTGATTACCCCTAACCTTGAAGGATTTCGAGTTGTTTATGCTTCTCAACCCTCGACTTCTAAGACGTCTTCTTGTTCTAAAGTCGATGGGGTGAACGTGGCGACCAAGGAAAAGAGTGAACACCCTCGTGTACCTCAAATTCCATCCACGGTTCAAAAAGAGAGCTTTGTCGACCTTACCAAAGTAACCCTTGAAGAAACTTGTGCATCGATCCTTCTAAAAAAACCCAAAAGGCGTATGCCGAGAAAGGAAAAGGACCCGGGCCAATTTCTTCTACCTTGTGATTTTTCCGAGATTGAGGGATGTTTAGCCCTTGCCGATTTAGGTGCTAGTATCAATCTCATGCCTCATTCTCTTTGGAAATTGATGAGATTGCCTTCGATTACCCCCACGAACATGACAATCGAGCTTGCGAATTGTACGCCACTTATACCAATTGGAATAGCCGAGGATGTTTATGTTAGGATTGGAAAGTTCGTTTTTCCCGCGGATTTTGTTATATCCGATTACGAGTGTGACCCTAAATGTCCCATTATTTTAGGCCGACCATTCTTATCGACGGCTCGAACCGTAATTGACGTTCACGAGGGGAGACTTACTATGAGATATGGGGATGAGAAAATAGACTTTTTCGCTAGAAAATCCCAAGGATTTAATGAGAATGAAAAAACCGAGGTTTCAAAACCTAATGATTCAAATCCTAATGATTTCAAAATGTTCACTTTAGCGGAAAGAATGAAGCTTGATGCATGTTTTGAAAGAATTAAGAAAAACGGTTTTAAAGATGATGATTTTAATGATAAAGAATACGTGTACCTAATTCAAAAGGGTATGTGTAAATTTATGGATGAAAACTCACTTTGGGATGTTTTTAGCGAAACAAGTGAAACACCAATTCCGAAGGGCGACGTTAGTGCCATCACGACAAAGACCAATATGGGCTCGTCTTCACCACCTTCGAAGGACCACGTCTTTGAGGCTTCAACTTCTAACTCCATCGAAGTTCCTCCTTTGCCTAGCCCAACACCCGTTGAGGCTAAAGGGATTATCGACATCGATCCTCTCGTCTTAGAAAAGTCACCTAAGCATAGTCATTCGAC